>CM069084.1:12693139-13340708 GCA_035578085.1 Solanum pinnatisectum | reverse complement strand
ATTATAATTGAAAGAACATTCAAAAAGTACTTTTAAATGATTATTACAAATTGTCATAGAATTACTTGCTTTTTGAGATCAAAATGTCCAGATATTACGGAAATATTTCAAAATACATTTAAAGTTTAAATATCAGGAGAAAGTGACATTTCTTTAGTAGTATTTTTTCTTCACTCAATTTTATAAACAAATTTAACCAACAAAATAGAAAAAAATATCAATATAAAAATGGTCACCAACAACTTTTCGTTTTAAGGTTATGTACGTCATTTAAGTATAATTTTTCTCTTAAATATTCATGCTTGAAATTTAGTATGTGCATGACACTAATAACAATTACCACAAATATTTCAATATTTTATCTTTATATGTAATATATATTGTTAGAAAATATTTTTACTCAATTAATATTTGAGTAAGGCTATCGTAGAGAGGTAATTTTACAAAAAAGTTCACTTCTATAGTGGATTTCTACATTGTTATAAGCAGAATGTTATAAAGATAAAAAATCTCACATCAAAAATTAGTTTAAAAAATTAGGCCGCTACAGTGAAATGTATATATATATATATATATTAGTAGCATAATTTAATGTTAATATATGAACGACATCACATATGGTGAAAAATATTTCATTCCTTTAAGTTTCTAACTTATCTTTGTGGAACTGTAGTCTTCTCCTTTTTTCTCCTGCATACATATCATATAATTGTTGTCTAATGAAAGTATCTGGTCTATTATAGAAGTTGTATCGTGATATAAAATATTAAACTTTTTCAATAAAAAAACTGATAGATGAATAAAATTTAAAGTATAATTTATAGAATCTTTAATTTTATTTAAGATCATTTTATGATCAATCACTATTTTCTTATCTATTTTTATATAGCTAGCAAAGAGTGTATCTTGTGACATAACATTTTCGTA
This sequence comes from Solanum pinnatisectum, assembly GCA_035578085.1. Lineage (NCBI taxonomy): Eukaryota > Viridiplantae > Streptophyta > Magnoliopsida > Solanales > Solanaceae > Solanum > Solanum pinnatisectum. The sequence continues at coordinate 13,339,781 of CM069084.1, read as the reverse complement.
GATTAATATGACCAAAAAATAACATGAAACTCATACTTAAAAATTTTATACTCAATATAAATACATATAAAAAAGAAATAATATGTGGAACACAATTTATAGTCAATGTAGAAGGAAGACGAAAATATATGTTCATGCTATATTCATATTGTTGTTCCATTTGATTGAAATCTCTTTCCAAAAATACTTTACTTTCTCCATTCATTTTTACTTACATATCTATTCAAAAAATTGTTATCATGGCTATATTATCATATTATAAGAAAAAGTTAAAATCTATTTTTGAAATAATGGACTTAACATCAAAAGTAATAATTCAATTGACTATACTGATGCCCATTATTTTAGAAAAAATAGGAAGAAACTCCTTCGTTTGAGGGTAAAAGAATAAAGAATGGAAAAAGAAGATTGTGTGCCATTTTTGTTTTTGTTTATTATTATTGTCTCTACCACAACTTGATCTATTAATTTTATTAGAAAAAATAATTCACAATGTGTGTATTTGTCACTATATATTCACTCGTTATGTGAACCCTAATTATAAAATTCTTTCTCCAATGAAAACACAAAAGAAATTAACTGAAGAAACAAAACAAGAAAAAGAGATGAACAGTTTTGCGCACTATATATAGATGTTTTTTGTGTGAAGCAAAGCACTCTTAATTGCACATTTCTCGGTTCTTTTTTTTTTTTCTTATTTAATAGAAAGCAAATACCTCAATTTTCATGCTCTGAACTTCAGCAAACCATATCAACGGATTGGGGATTAATCATTTATGAAAATTTTTAATGATCTCAAATTTTCACATAAAATAAATCCCCAAGAATTTATAAGAAGTGAGTAGTTGTGATTAATGACCAAAGAAACATGAAGGTTGAAATAGTTGTGACTATTTGTAGTAAATAAGTGTTTTTTTGATAAATAAAATATGTACGTTAACTAAAAGGGTATAAATGTTCTAAAATGATATAAATAATATTGAAGTTTGTATGTGATGAAAATCGTAATAGGAAATTACGAGTGTGAATTGATGAATGATTTTTTACAATTTGTTCACCAACTCTTTCTTATGTGGTACCTCAAATTTCATTGAATTTTTACCTTAATCAATTGTTGCAAATAACATTTGAGATTTCTTAAGAACAAGAAGAAGAGTAGAAAACTTTAAAAATCATATATTAAAAGTTAGAGGAAACTCCTTCTATTTATAGCTAAGAAATAGTAGTATGAATCAGTACCTTATTAGAAAAGTCACAACCGTTCGAAAAATTCACTACTCATTGGAAAAGTCACGACCCTTTGAAAAAGTCACAACTCATCGAAAAAGGCACAACCCTTTGGAAAATACACAACCCTTTGAAAAATCACAACCCTTTGAAAAAGTCGCAACACATCGAAAATGTCACAACCCCTCAAAAAAGTTGCAACACATCGGAATAGTCATAACTCATTGGAAAAGTCACAACTCTTTAATGTGAAAAGGTATGTACTTTTAATATAAGACAATTAATTAATTAAATATATAAAATAATTTGAATATTTTTATTTGGGGGTATTATAGTAATTCAACATTGAAGTTTTGGAGTTCATGCTTTTAATTAAGGTAGTATAGATAGATATACATAGTAAGGTCGTTTCTCGTATGTAATTGTTATTTGAGTTTTCTTATTGTCTTTCTAAGTTAAATATTGATTTGATGCAAAGGACTCAATTTGGATTGAATATGCATAATTTGAATCAAATTCTGATAGCCCAATCAATTTCTAACTCGATCCAATAACTATGGCTCATATTTAATCTCTACCGTTCAGAATTTATTGATCTAATGGCTCTCATTTGACCCTATCACAAATACAAAAGACTTCAAAAAATCTGATAACGTGTTATAAAACTAAAGTAAAATAAGACAAGAAATATAAAACAAGTGGAACAATATCAGATAACTTTCTTTCTTTCAAGTGTTCACCAAATCTTCAAGTGTATACAATATGAACCTTTATGCCTCTATTTATAGTGCAACATAAAGGCATACAAAAGGTTAGTCATAAACATGACATTAACATGAATATAATGGAAGAGCTTATGGAAGTGAAAGGTTACAAGAATAATGGTTATAAAGTTGGAGGTTATGGAGGCTATGATTATCTTCATACTGGAGGAAAGTAATGGAGATAATAGGTAAGAGTAACTTCTTGGTGTAGTGGACATCCACACTATAATATTTTATAACACTCCCCCTTGGATGTCCATAGATAATATGCCTCGTTAAAACCTTACTAGGAAAAAATCCAGTGGAAAAAAATTCTAGTGAAGGAAAAAGAGTACACATATCTTTTAATACGCTTTGAATGTTGTCTCGTTAAAAACCTTACTAGGAAAACCCAATTGGAATAAAACTATGGTTAAGGAAAAGAGTACAACGCAAATTTTCTCCACCTAATAAAAACATTACTTGATATCTCGGAGACGCTGCATTCCAATCTTATATCACAACTTCTCAAATATTAATGTTGACAATCCTTAGTGAATAAGTTTACAAGATTATCACTTGAATGAGTCTTTGCATGTCCATTTCACCAGTTTGTTGAAGAGCGTCTGTGAAAAAGACTTTTGGTTATGCTTTGTCTGATCTCCTTTGATTGTATCCTCCCTTTAATTGAGCTATATAGTTTTTTCATATGTGGTGGCTGGAATATCCTTTTCAATAGAAAATAACATATTTTCTGAATATGATAGATCATGATTCTAACCAAACACACTCCCGACATAATTCATAGATCAATTATTTCTGCATGATTTGAAGAAGTGGTTACTAACGTGATTCTTTGAATGCAAAGATATTGTTGTGATTCCATATGTAAATAAATAGTCCATTTTCAATCGAGCTTTATTCAAATCAAATAAATATTCTTCATCTACGTAATCAAATCATTTCTGACTCGGAGATTGATCATTTCAATTTTATTGAAGCTCGTCTTTTCTTTTAAAGGAAAATCACACATCTTCTATGTGTTAAGTCACTCTCTTTGTTAGTTTCTTGTCATAACTTGAATGGTAATATGGCAATCCTTTAACGTAATTTTCGTTATTTATATCAAATAATCTTCTAGTATTTGCAAAACCAACAATCTATAAGTGCACCAATTGGACTAATACATGACATTTTAAATCATTTTCATGAGATCAAAAAGATTCTTTCTCTGTGTTAAGTAGTCTCAAAACCATTGGGTACTCAATGGAATTGCTTTAAGACCTTTTAAATCCTTCAAGGATTTTCATATGACATTCATCGTCTAGTTAGACATAATAATCATTTATTATACATATTCAAGTATTTCATCTATTGCCAGACTGAAACAAGTCTCATTGCATTCACCACTAGAGAATATTTCTCCATTTAATAATGTCAGGATTTTTGCGAAAATCCTTTATGCCCTAAGGCACAAACCACACTTTATATCTTACTGTTAGACTTTCGCACAATGATTCATTTGTACCACACTGACATTACATTTTGATCCATGAACTATAAGATCAAAAACATCACTTTTCAAAGTGAAACAAAGTGAAGGAAATTAATATGAAAAAAGTGAAGGAATTTTCTAAATGTTGCAGCTTCCTAATTATAGATGTGGCGCGCTTCACATCGATAACTAGGACTCTACAGACACGGCTTCATAGACTCCCTAGGACTCTTAAACTCTGTGCTCTTATACCAAGTTTGTCACCCCTGAGCCTACACCCTGGACATGGCCGGCACTCGAGAACTATTGTTGGCCCTAAGCGAACCCTTGGTCTGGCATACTTACTCAGTGGAAAACTATACGCAAGATAAATACTTTTAAATGAATAACTGAACTGTTCAATAAATAATTTAGAATATAATAAATAACATTCACTGCCAAAGTGGCAACTCAAGTCTCAAATTAACTGAAAAGGGAAAGTAAAGAATCATGAACTAACATCAACGAACTCTGTCTGTGAAGCCTCTAAAGTACTGAGTGGACGTCGAGATAAGACCCACGACATCCTAATGAACTAAAATACTAAAAGAAATAAAAAGGATCCTTCGGAAAGCTAGAAGGCTCACCAACTGACTCTAAGTGCTCAACCTGATCAACGAGGCACTGGATGCTTATTCAGGTTACTTGCGTCTGCATCATAAGACAATGCAAGCCAACTGGCATTAGTACACTGACTGTATGAGTATGCAAGTTAGAATGCTAAACAAAATATATGCTTGAAAGAAATCTGAAGAAACAAACCTGGTCTCAACTGAACTGAACTGATTTCAATATAAAGCAGTGTAAATAAATGCAGTATAAAGAAAAGCTTTAAAACATGGTTTTCAACTCTGTGTATTTAGAAATATAATAATAACTCTATATGTATGCAAAGATACAATATGAACTCTATTTGTATATGAAAATAGAAATATTTCTGATGTATATAAAAATACAAAATATTGCTTTAGAAGTTTCTCTAACTGACAACCATCACTAAAGAGCTATCGTGATGATACAGCATTTTGCCTCATGCTGCCAGGGCCGTCCTATACCTTGGCATGAGTATAGAACCTGAACTACTAAGTGGATCCACTAGTCTATGCTGAAAAGCACTAAAGGAAGCATCTAAAAAGTATGACCCTTTTTTACCCATGGTGGCTACATGATTTATGCCGGCTCGGAGTTCTCTGAACTCTACTTTGTCACGCCCCGAGCCTATACCCTGAACGTGGCCGGCACTCGAGAACCATTTCTAGCCCTAAGCGAACCCTTGGCCTGACTTACTTACTCTGCAGAAGACTTTACTCAAGATAAATACTTTTAAAAGAATAACCGAACTGGTTAATAAATAACTTAGAATGTAATAAATAACATTCACTGCCAAAGTGGAAACTCAAGTCTCAACTTGACTAAAAAGGGAAAGTAAAGACTCATGAACTAATATCAACTAACTCTGTCTATGAAGCCTCTAAACAACTGAGATGGACATTGGGACAAGACTCACGACATCCTAATGAACTAAAATACTGAAATCAATAAAAAGAATCCTCGGGAAAGCTAGGAGGCTCACCAATTGACTTTGAGTGCTCAACCTGATCAACTAGGCACTAGATGCTAATCCTGGTTACCTGCGTCTGCATCATAAGATGATGCAGGCCAACTGGCATCAATAGATTGAATGTACGAGTATGTGAGTTGGAATGTTAAACATAACATAGGCTTGAAAAGAATCTGAAGAAATAAACTTGGTCTCACTAAACTGAATTGATTTCAATATAAAGCAGTGTAAATAAATGCAGTATAAAGAAAAGCTTTAAAACATGGTTTTCAACTCTGTGTATTTAGAAATATAATAATAACTTTGTATGTATGCAAAGATACAATATGAACTCTGTATGTATATGAAAATACAAATATTTCTTATGTATATAAAAATACAAAATACTGTTGTAGGGGTTTCTCTAACTGACAACCATACTTAAGAGCTATCGTGATGACACATCATTTTTCCTCACACTGCTAGGGCTGTCCTATACCTTGCCATGAGTATAGAACCAGAACTACTAAATGGATCCACTAGTCTATGATAAAAAAAAGCACTAAAGGAATCATCTAAAAAGTATGACCCTTTTCTACCCATGGTGGCTACATGGTTTATGGCGGTTCAGAGTTCTCAGAACTATCTCCCATATCGGTGCTAAATACTACTCCCAAAATATATTAGCTCTTATGTTTAAAAACATACTTCTTTCTGTGATTTGAGAATAGTGCTCAAAATCTTAACTCAAAGGCTATCTTGGAAATCAAAGTTTCCTCTGTTGCTTCATTTAGAAAGCGATTACTTTTTTGTGAAAAACTAGCCCGAAGGCTCTTTGGAAATCGAGGTTTCCTGTCTTGTTTAAATGTGAAAACATTTTAAACCCTTTGGGAATACATAGTCCCCATATACTTTTGAAGAAATGAACTTCAAACTTTACTCTTTAATATTTACTCAACTTGAACTTTAAGTCTTGAAATAAAGTTAAAACATTAGGAAAAAACTTTTGGAAAACTTTATGAACTTCTCTTAACTTGATTCTTGACTTCTCTTGACTTGACTCTTAACTTCTCTTGACTTCAATTATGGATTCAAGGATCGTTATTTGTGATAGGAAAGATCTCATGATGTTTAGGAATGATTTTAGATGGTTAATCACGAGAAACGATCAAGAAATCACTGCTGGGGAAACTACTCCGCGATGCGGATGTTAATTAAAATATTTGGTCGCAAAAAAAATTTTGAGGCAGAACGGTCCGTGACCGCTCTGCGACGCGAAAACAATTTTGTCAAATCAGAGGAACTGTTCCTTGTCCGACTTTTTCCTTCTTCGTTTTCCAGCCCCAATTCGCCTAAACTCGACTACTATTCTCAAGTTCTCTTTAGATTCAGATACCCAGTATGTATACACAAGAATCTAACTAAAACAACTCAAGGAAACAACATTTTAACCTCAAGGAACTCCTCAATCTCAACTTAACTCAATAACGAAGGTCAATTTCAAGAACAACATTCAATATTCATCAACTTTCAACTTTTTAAAACAAACTTCGCTGAAATAAATGTGATTTGTGCGTGGGTGAATGAACCCAACATTATGAAAGACTCACATACCTCTTTAGGGATCAACCCTTGTCGAAATCCACAAGCCTAACTTCAAGAACTTGATGATTCCTTGCTCCTTCTCCTCTTTTCTCCTCTTCTTTTCTCTTCTCTCAAAACCCTAACTTTTTTCTCAAAAGCATAAACTGAATCCAATCAGTTTAGACCACAACTTAATTACCAAAATCGAAATTAATTAATTGGGTGGTGAAAAGACCATAATGCCCTTCTAAAATCTGGATTGGACTTTCCTTATTTGAATAGCCCAACTTTAAATGGGCATAACTCACTCATACAAATTTGGAATCGCGCAAACTCGGTGGCGTTGGAAATGTTATTCCAAGATCTTTCTTATGATATCTGAAAACACACCTAACTCATCCTGAGCTAGGAGTTATGTTCATTTGAAGTTAACCAAAAACTCAAACTTAACTTAACTTAACCAATTTCCAGATTTTTATTATTTCCAAAAAAAAAAATCACTCTTTCTAATTCTAGCTCTTTCTAGTTCTTTCAATTTGCGAGATGTTACAATTTTAAGATGCTCCATAAGTTTTTTTTTTTTTAAGAAACTCATTGTCATGCTTTCGCATTTATCAAATTTATGTGACTCACCTCAACATCAGTTTAAGAGGTCAAATGTACCAAATGTACTACCACTTTGTATTCCTTTATTTTTATGGAGGATTTACAAAACTTTTCAAATTTGGGTTGCACCAACAACAATGTGCCCAATAACTTATCATACCACTTTGATGGATAAAAATTACCTTCAAAAGTTACCTTCACATTAAAGGAGCATCTTAAGAAACAATGTGTCAAATTATCTTTCATACCACTTTAATGGACATAATTACCTTCACATTTGAAGGACCATATTAAGAACCTATAATGTTCTTCCTTTTAATTATCACACTGATGACCATTAACATTTTGCCACACCCATATTCATATATTCAACTAGTTGTCATTTTTCAGACATATTATGCACTGCTACCACATTCACATAAGAGAATGGAGCAAATTAATTGGGTAAATTTCATAACATACAACCAAAGGTATAAAACTTTATGTTAGTCATCATCATATCATCACTATAGTGCATTAGGACTTAAACCCAATGTCTTGCCTATATAAAGACACATTTGGTCATAAATCCATGGGACTTGAACCCAATTTCTTATTATCATGGTGCACCGAGACTTTAACTCGATGTCTTACCCACTTGGTGCGGTGAAACCTGAATTCACCGTCTTACCCTCAACCAATGTTTTAATAAACCAAATGCATTACCAAAAAATAAATATTGAATACCATATATATAATTTGAATTTGACTTTAAATTGAATAAAAATGAACAAAACTAATTAATTAGAACAACATGTTGGAACCAAGTAAAAGTCCCAAGTAAAAATAAATTAAAATATCTTAATAGTCCTTCACAATATTGTTATGAAGATTATCATAATTTACTAACCATTCTAAAATAATCACAAAACAAGCGTTTTTAGTACAAAGAATATATTAATAACTTAACAAGTAAATGTTTAGATAAAGAAAAATAAAGAGGTACAAAAGTAACCAATAATGATAATCCAATCAATATGTATATGTCACATAACTCAATAACTTATCTTTTAATAAAACAAGATCATAAAGAACAATTTCTTTGCAAATTATTAACTTACAAAACTACTTTTACTTTTTAAATATATAAGTGATCAAATTAAAAGTTTGCTCAAAGTAAAAGCACCTTGCTGGACTCATATGATTTTGAGATGGTAAGAAAACTAATGATGCATAATCAAAAGTAAAATATAAAATAGATTATATAGTAATTTACCTTGTTTCCGAGAGAAAAATAAACACAACTATTTTTACCTTCTTTATAGTTAGTTTGCTTCAATCCTTCAATAGTAGAACAATCGTGCTGATAACGTGTTATAAAACTAAAGTAAAATAAAACAAGACGAACAATATGAAATAACTTTCTTTCTTTCAAGTGTTCACCAAATCTTCAAGTGTATACAATATGAACCCTTATGCCACTATTTATAGTGTAACATAGAGGCATATAAAAGGTTAGTCATAAACATGACATTAACATGAATATAATGGAGGAGCTTATGGAAGTGAAAGGCTACAAGAATAATGGTTATAAAGTTGGAGGTTATGGAGGTTATGATTATCTTCATAATGGAGGAAAGTAATGGAGATAATAGGTAAGAGTAACTTCTTGGTATAGTAGACATCCACACTATAATATATTATAATAGATTTTTGGTTCTAATATTTTTTTAACTTTTCCTCTCCCCCTTGTATTCCCAACAACCATAGACATCATCAACCGCCACCACTATTGTCGACCGCCGGCCGCCTCCATCGTCTCCAACAAATTACTCCAAAATTTCGCCAGTTCTTCCTTCCACCCTCTTCTACATAAATCCACAAACCATTTACTCTTATTCCTAGCCAAACTTCATAGATCTAAGAAAACTGAACACAAATCATCACTTACTTTTTCGATTTATGGAGTTTCAGTCAACTCCAACCTATACCCCTTACATAAATGTGTAGAGCTCTCCATGATCTATCTCTAGATATAATTTTCATGTCAATACTTTGTCAAAAAAGTTGCTGGTGAGTTTTTCAACAACCTCGATTCACCTTGAAATCTATATCAATCTTTTCATCCTCTCACCCTTTATCCAAATCTGCCACAATCACAATGTATTCAACCACATAAGTCATTTTACTGTCGGATTATGTCCTTTCTTGTTAGTATTTTTTTAAAATTTAGTTTGCTAGTTTTGTTTGTATTTTTTTTTGTTTTTATCTTTTATTTATTTTATAAATTAGATATTTGAATTTTATGTTAGTTTTCTGATTTACTTTTTAATTTTGGGTCTTAATGATTATAATCAAATGATTTCTACCTAATGGACACTAAAATTTTCATATTATCCATTTAGCTTTTATTCAATTAATGAATTAAAGAAAATGAAACCCTATAAAGGGCAATACAATCTTTTTCAATTAATATTATCTTGGAAGAAGAAGGAAAAAAAAAAGGAAAAGAAGAATTTTCATTGGTCATCTTGGGTGACATATTGGGATGACAAAGGGTCTTGTGCATGCATTGACTCTTAAATCTTCATGAAAGAGGGGTGCTTCATCTTTTCCACCTATTTAACACTCCCCTTCTTTCATTTGAAAAAAGGAAGAGCACAAAAGAAGAGAGTACAAGATTCTTAGATTAAAAAAAAACAAAGAGAAAATATTTTAGAGTAAAAAGGGAAGACTTAGTAAACAAAAAAAATGATTTTCATTTTTTTTTAGTTTGTGGTTTCAATTAGTGTTGCTTCCATTGCTGTTTGTCATCACTATTCTTAGGTATTTCTCTTTAAAATTTACATTAAATTTATAAGTTTACAAAGAATGAAGCATGTTTCTTTTGTTGTTGATTAATTATTTATATTAAGTTTTGTTTGAATTAATTAAGCATGTTTTGATATTTGACATAATTATACTTTACTGTCAAGTACTTTGTGTTCTTTATGTTAAATTCATTACCTTTTTTTTTAAAGACTTTTTGAATATCGAGTTAATACATAGATATATGATTTACTCAAGACCGAGTTTAAAAAGAAGATAAAATATCCAAGTCCTTTTTTTGGTATAATATTTTCTGGCCATCAAATCTATCATTTTTGCAAAAACGCATATCTGGTCATTTTACAAATTCTTTTTGTTGTTTTATAAAAAGGCCTTTTTTTTTTCTTAAATAAATATGTAAGAATGATTTTTTTTTAAAAATGCAAATTCGGCTATATTTTGATTACTATTTTAACTATCATATAAAATTGATTATTTTCTCTTGGATAAACTTTTTTTGGAAAGAAATATTAATTAAATTGAGTTTCCTTCACTGTCTTCTAATAAGGGGTTGTGACAGTTGGAACAATTCCCAATCCTTGAACCCGTCTCGGATGTTCGGGATCAAATACTATACCAAGTGCATCCTTAGATGAGACTTTGGCAATACTTTTGTCCATTGACTTCAAAATGGTTCAATTTTCTCTTATAGAGAAGAAAAATAAGCGTGAACGACATGTTAAGTTGGCAAATCTTAGAATAACTTCAATTTAGAAATTTAATAGTTAAACATCACCATAATCTGTTAGTGGTAATATAATAGTTATAAGTTCTTAGGGATGGCAAGTCTAAGTCTATGCGGGGCAGGGCTAGTTTAACCTTATGTGGGGCAGTTGCGGGGCAGATTGAAATAATTTTTAAGAAATTAAGCGGGGCGGAGCAGGTGGTGGGTTAAAATATCTTTCTCTCACTTTTCTTAATCTTTCGGCTCTTAACTGTTAATTTATTACCATCTTCACTCATTCTCTATGGTTTTCAAAGAAGTACTCAAAGTTGGTAATGGGTTTTAGTTTAGGAAATTTAATTGAAATGATTTGTAAACAAAATAGAATTTATTTATGATATATAGCCAGCTAGAGGTGCAAAAACTGTTTAATTGGTGTGTTATAACAAAACAACTAAGAAAAATAATTAAACTAGATCATCACAATTAAAAAAATATTATAAAATGTTAAATTTGTGTACTACTTTAGCAAATAACATAATAAAGAAAAGAAAAAAAATCGATATAACATAAGTGGGGCGGGGCGGGTTAAAAATAGAAAAAAATTGTTAAGCGGGTTAGAGCGGGCGGATTAAAATTTTGTAGGTTAAGATTCTACCCGCCCCATTGCCATCCCTATAAGTTTTGAACATAAACAATGAATAGATCCATAAGCAAGCTTGGATGGGTTAGGTCCAATACACTTGGCATGAAAAACTTTTACATGCCCCAATTTGGTCACACCCGCCAATATGATATTATTTTCCAGAACGTGGTTCATGTTGTTTCAATAACAGCTTTGGGAATGAGAGTTATGCACTAAACTTTAATTTAATCTTATAACACACAAAAGTAACTTATCAACATTATTTTTTAAAATCTCTAGATTTTTCTGATCATGAGTTTACAGTTGGATATATGAATCCTAACTGACCATTAGTAGCAATAATAGATCAATACATAGGACTTTAATTAAGTTTAGATGTGTTGCTGGAATTTCGAGTAATGTTCAGGGGTACTTATGCATTATCCCAATTTTTTTTTGTTAAGATGCAACACCTTTATCATCTTTTGGCGGAAACTTGATTGGTGATTCCAACATAAGTGATGTAGAAGTCTTATTTATATAGCTAAAGCATAACTCCATGATGATCAAAGTCTTAAAAGTTGTTGTTTAGTCTTTCTTCTATTACGAATCTTATCAAAAGTTACTTTTGTATAGTTTTGATTCTTATTTGTATCCCTGTGGATTTTAATTCTAAGTGTATGATGATGACAACCCCGATCGATTCCAATTTTCCTTACAAAGTCAATGGCGATGAAAATAATATATTTTCATCGACTGGTATACCTGCTTCGATGATGTTGATTGAGGTCTATGAGTAAAATCAGTGGTGGAGAAGGTAGTTTTGTTGTTTCACCGGCTTTCGATGGAAACAAAGTGAAATTGGTTGTTATTGTCCAGAGGACAACTGACGACAACAACAAGGATGATGTCATTGTAGATGGCAATGTAATTGGTGTTCCTACTCCGCAGATGTTGAGTTCAATAAGTAAAATCGGTGGTGATGAAATGACGTGGTTTCACTAGTTATAGATAGTAAAACCATATATTTTTCATCTTCATAGGTTTTAGTCAAAGAACTTAGCATCTTCGGAGCAGTAACACCAACAACATTCCTATCAACAAGCAGAGAAACGACATTGTCCTTGTTGCTTTTGCCAGTAGTCCTCTGGACAAGAATAAAGGTGTAGTAGAATCTTGGAATCACCACTTAACTCTTCTCCAAAAGAGGAAAAAAGTGTAGTGGCATCCTATAAAATATTTAAAAGAGAGGTCATTTTACTTGTAGAAATATACAATAGAAAAACATACCATAACAAAGGTTACTAGTCAAATGATATAGTATTCATTGAAACTAATTGTAAGATAATTATAAGTTAACCATTATAGAAGAGAAGTAAGTAAATTTAAGGCAGGTCACTACAAAAAAAGGATACGAGGTAGCCAGCACAGAGAAATGTAATGAATATTAAAATATGTTGGGACTCACATAACAATTATTAATAATATATTAACCCTAAGTTAGTAGTATAAATAGAGAGCAACCATTTGTAAATAATTAAGCAAGAATCAAGCAGTCTTCACAAAAGACTAATATTCTATTCCTACTCCTGCCTTCCTCTAAGACCAATTTCAGCTTTCTGTTTTTATCAACATTCAATCAGAGGCATATGCATGAGGGGGTCACTGGGCTCATTTGAACCCATGCTCCCCTCCTGAAATCATACATAGTAGTGTGATATATATATATATATATATATATATATTAAAATATATATGTGTGAACCCACAGTTGAAGTATCATATAATAAAATGATGATTGGGTGCACCTCTCAGTGAAATTAGAAATTTGAATTTTATATCTATCTTGTAATATTTTTCTTATTAAAATTAGGCAACACCTCTCTAAGTGGTTATTGGTAGCATTTTTGGTGTTATAATTAATTAATCATTTCAATTTTGGACCTATATATTTAAAATTTTTAACTATTTTCAATGATACAAAACTATGTGTCAAACCAATTATATTCTCCTTTTCACAATAGTGCACTATGCACCCATCATTCCAAAATTCTTGATACACCTTTGCTGATTCAATGTACCTCATAGTTGTTGACCATGTACTAATGAGGATTGAGGCGTATGACTCTGATTGTCATCCCAGAAAAATGTGATTACTTGTCCTGGTGTTTGTAGGAGTTGGAGAGAAATAATGAAAGAAGTTGTCAAAGCGCCTGAAATTTGCAGAAAATTGATGTTCCCATCTCCTTAAAGAAGGTCCGACACTTGCTTTTTATGCCTTTGCATTCTTGTTGTTTTGCTATGTGTTAGTTTGACTGAAGGTAGCTATTTGCTAGGTGGATCCACTAGCTAAAGACCTATGAGGACTCATAGTTATGGAATACGGAGATTGTTACTAGAAACCCGCCCTTTCTAGCGGGGGAACTTCCATCTCATGAGATGCATTATAGAAATCCATCCTCTCTAGCGGGGATATCTCCATCTCATATTCAATATCCACTCGGTGCTAAACATTACTTCCCAGAATTACACATTTAGTCCTTGAATTGAATTTACAAGTATGAAGTAGTATCTTATCCTCCATCCAACACAATTCATAATAATAGCTCATAGGATCATTAGGTGAGAATGGACTTTCACCCTTAGAACCCTAACATAGTGAGAAGAACTTTCACATCATGATCCTTATGTGTTTATGAGAATAAACTTTCAATTAACACAATAATAAGGTTATAATCATGTTCATATAGTGCATATACATGTAACTCATAATTTAGCATAAACCTTATGTCTCACCCATCTTGGATCAAAGATCACATTACCCCTTTCAATCTAGGGTTAGTACATTCAACATAAAGAATAATAAGATCAACAAATCACATTACAACAAGGACAGTCCAATATAATTGACCATACTACAAATTCACCCACAATGCATTCATAAAATTAGGGTTAGAGGGAATTCCATGGATTCATGGTGAATTTATCATAAAAACATTCTAAAAACAGTAATTAATCCATAACATATGATTATTTAAACTTTGAAAGTGATTTGAGGAATAATCCACGGTTCGAAGAAAACCCTAGGTCTTTGAAGATTTTACTAGTTTCAAATTGGAGAGTTTAAGGGCTCCATGGAGGAAAGAACTCCATGGATCGAGATTAACATACCTTAATTGACGTTTTCCTCATGAAATTTGAGTGAAAAGGTTCGAACTTGAACCCTAAGCTTGACCTTGTTCTTGCTCTTCAATGGAGTCTTAGAGAGAGAATATTTTGAGAGGGAAATAGCTTTATTTTTGGGTCTTGAATGAATGATTTAATTGAGTTAGTTTTAGGGTCTATTAGGTATTTAGTCTTAATTAGTATTAACTGACCCTAGTTAGTTAACTAATTAACCCTAAGCCCGTCCCTTAACTCTAACTAAAAATAATTTACTAAACTACGGAACCCCACCCACGGACCGTGGGTGGGTTCACGCCTCATTTTGCACAATTGTGGATTGGATCAGAGAAGTGGAGAATGAAAGGGAGGCTCATCCTTGACCCCTGACCCCCACCTATAGGGCGTGAGTCCACCTACGGTTCGTGGGTGCTGTAACAATAGGTCCAAGCTGTAATTTTGACAGCTTTTTGGCAGCCCCCTTGGTCCTCCTCAAGGACCCTTGGGGGGGGGGGGTTCCTTGGGGGTCATGCCTTAACGTTTATACTCAAAAACCCTAGTACTAAGTAACGGAGGTTATTTTACAACTCCACTCTTTAAGTTAGACTCCATTTAGGTCACTAGTTCATGATTCAGGCTCTTGTTAGTCTTCTAACTTTAGGGGGCGTAACAATATCTCTCTCTCACGAATTAGGAATAAAGAATATTTTTTTAGAAAAACTGAATGTGCAAGTAATTTGTAGTGATGTTAGTTTTTGTTGTTTGAGAAAAATAATTGTTGAGAAGAAGATGAGGATGAAAGGGGGTTGGCTAGGATGGGGTTGAGTAAAATGTGTTGTCATTTCATTTATTTTTTTATTAAAAAATAGATATAAATTTATTTGATATAATTTTCATTATTTTTTACATAACTAAATTCTATAGTTGTTGAGGTTTAGTGACGCATATCATATTTTAATTAGTCATTTTTGTCACATCTTAGCAAGTGTATCACACACATTACTTTTTTTTTTTACTAATTATTGAAAAATTACTAATAGGAACATGTTTTTGATAGATAAAAGTGTTGAATTTGTACTAGTCCTAGCTGAGGTATCTAAGTGAATTATGTGGACAACTTTAAGGGGCCGCAGATGACTTAAGTATAAAAAATAACATACTATATGCCTTTGGATAAATTATTCTTGACGATTCAAAGTCGAAACATAAAGTTAATTGTTCCCTGAAATTAATTATTCATATTGTTCTTCTTTACCCTGTAGAAACTTTGCAAGAAGAATCAATATATGGATTCCACAGAATAAAACTCATCATATTGGAGATGTGAAGAGTTTTGCGGGAAGAAGAGCTGAAATGGTTGTTTAATATCATGTTCTTAGATAAATATGTTCTTGATTCATTATTCTAATGTTTTACTGTTTGAAAATTTCATAAGGCATTGGGGTAAGTATTCTTTCTATACATGGTTACTCGAGTAGACTGAATAAATGATTTTTTTTCTTGGGTATTTTTGGTATGTTTGAGGATATTCACACCGAGAGAAGCCTTGTTGTTATTCTGCAAACTAATCCTAGATCAATTGTCTATGTGGTTTGATAGCTATGTCAAACAAAAGAAGAATGGGGTGTTAAATAGGTGGAGAAGATGAAACACGCACCATTTTCTTGAAAATTTAAGAGTCAATGTGTGCATAAGGCCTTTTGTCATGCTAATGTACTACCCAAGATGATCACTATAATTTCATTTTTTTTTTTTTTTGCTTCTTCCAAGAGAAGATTCATTGAAAAAGACTGCATTGCTCTATAGAGATTCCCATTTTATTTTATTCAGTAATTGAATAAAAGCTAAACGGAAATGTAGTCATTTAAAATTCATTAAATATAAATTTATAAAATATTCAGATTATATTAAATTTATGAATATATTGGTCTAAATAAATATTATGGATTAATATAATTGAGTTAATTATTAAAATCTAATAAATATAAACTTAATTAAAGCCCGCTCCATAATGCCAATATGTCATGTCACTTAAATTTGATTGGCCGAAAGGAATCCTGTTCCTATCACAACTCCTCTGTTTTAAAACTATAAATAGGGGTCCTCATAATTCAGAAAAGAGAACCAAGACTTCTAACAAGAAGCTTGAGAAAGTTTGTGGATCAAAAGCCGCTGATTTCTCTACAAGTTTAAGAGTTCAAGTATTGAAGCGTTCAATTTTCAAGAACAATCAAGATCAAGACCGCCAGATTCAAGATCAAGCTCGAAGCCCTTGGATTCAACTAGAAATCAAGATCAATATAAAGTTCAAGTTCAAGAATGATCAAGATCAAGACCGCCGGATTCAAGATCAAGTTCGAAGCCCATGGATTCAACTAGAAGTCAAGATCAAGATAAAGTTCAAGTTCAAGAACGATCAAGATCAAGCTTCAATCCCTTGGATTCAACTAGAAGTCAAGATCAAGATAAAGTTCATGTTGAAGAGAGATCAAGATCAAGACTGCCGAATTCAAGATCAAGTTCGAAGCCCTTGGATTCAACTAGAAGTTAAGATCAAGATAAAGTTCAAGTTAAAGAACAATCAAGATCAAGACCACCAGATTCAAAATCAAGCTCGAAGCCCTTGAAATCAACTAGAAGTCAAGATCATGATTAAGTTTGAGATCAAGATAAATTTCAAGAACGATCAAGATCAAAACCACCAGATTCAAGATCAAGCTCGGAGCCCTTGAAATCAACTAGAAGTCCAGATCAAGAAAAAGTTCAAGATCAAGATAAAGTTCAAGTTCAAGATCATCGATCAAGATCAAGTTCAAGTTTAAGATAAATTCAAGATCACGCTCAAGAGACCTTGAATTATATCTAAAAAGGTGAATTCATAGGAATCATAGAGTCTGTAACACTCGTACTTTAAATCAATAAATACGTTTGTTGCATAATTTTTCGTTATTGATTATTATTTTCTCGACGTGAATTTTACTGTCTCAAATTCTGGCACGCCCAGGGGGACAATCTCTTCCTTTTATCTCAACTTTTCAAGCATCAAAGAATATCAAAATGAATTGCACCATAGAAGAACGACTAGCAAGCTTGACTAAACTCATTGAAGGCTTGACAAAGTGTGCTCATGAACAAAATGCTAGACTTTCAAAGCTAACAAATAAGATGGATAACATGATTGAAAGAAGATCAATTCAAGCATCTTTGAAGCTTCCTAGAATTCAAAACGAAGGAGAGTCTTGCATAAAGCAAACAAAGATCAAAGAGATTCATCTGTCCGCAAAAGGTTTAATTCCGATTGATCAATTTAAGGACTTTATCATAGAGGCTATCGAAGAAAATTTTGAGTCCCCAACCAAATTTTCTCCCACATATGCAAAGACATATACAAAAAGAATTGATAAATTGAAAATGCCTGAGGGCTATCAACCTCCTAAGCTTCAACAATTTGATGGCAAAGGAAATCCCAAACAACATATAGCGCACTTTATCAAAATTTGCAATAATGCTTGGATGTATGGTATATATCTCATTAAGAAGTTTGTTCGATCCCTCAAATAAAATGCCTTTAATTGGAACACAGATCTCAAACCAAATTTTATAGATTATTGGGAGCAGTTAGAGAAAGAGTTTATCAATCATTTCTATAGCACAAGACGCGCCGTTAGTCTGATTGAACTTAAAAAATCTCATCAAGGTAAAGATGAGCTAGTTGTTGACTTTATCAATCGCTGGAGAAGTTTGAGTCTCAACTGCAAAGATCGCCTTAGTGAAACTTCTAGCATTGAAAATGTGCATCCAAGGAATGAATTGGGGTCTTCACTACATCTTGCAAGGAATAAAGCCCAATACATTTGAAGAGTTGGCAACTCGCGCACATGGCATGGAATTAAGCATGAATTTCAGAGAAGATCAATGATCTCATATCTATGAACCTTATGAAGATGAAGATATTGAAGAACTCCAAAGTGGGGGACAATCTGCATCCAAAGATGACTTTGAAGAGTCGATGTATATCTAGACACTTTTTAACGCATGAGCTTAAACTGCAAGTTACAATGCTCCTCATCGCATGAGCCAAAACTGCAAGTTACAATACTCTTTATTACATGAGCCTAAACTTTAAGTTACCGTAACATCCCACAACTAGAAAGAGCTAGAATTAGAAAGAGTGACTTTTTAAAATAATGAAAATCTAGAAATTTGACAAAGTTAAGTTAAGAATGAGTTTTGAATCAACTTCAAACTACCATAACTTCTAGATCAAGATGATTTAGGTGTGCTACAAGATACTGTAGGAAATATCTTTGAATTATCTTTCTAACACCGCCAAGTTTGATCAGTTTTGAGTTCGTATGAGCGAGATATATTCATTTGAAGTGGGGCTGTCTAGATAAGGAAAGTCAAAATTGGATTTTAAAGGGTATTATGGTCTTTTCCTTACCCAATTAAATTAATTTGTATTTGGTAATTACTTAGGGTTCAAAACTAAATTTAGTCAGTTTACGCACTCAAAGATTTCACCCTAGGGTTTTTAGAGAAAGAACGCAAGAGGAGAAAAGAGGAGAAAGAGCCAAGGTTCATCGTTCTTGAGGATTTTGCTTGTGGACTTCGTCAAGGGGTGATCCCTACGAGGTATGTGAGATCACATAGCATTGTGTTAGTTCACCCATGCACCTATCATGATTTATTTCAGTGGATTTAGATTCTTGAAGGCTTAGAAATTGAGTTCTTGATGGGTTTTGTTAAAGTTCTATTGAGTTCTTGAGCCATTGAAATTTTTAAGGAGTTGTTGATTCAAATTCATGAAATTAGGTGTCATTTTGAGTATATTCTTGCATATTTTGGTTATGTTGTCAAATCTAAGTGTTTGGGGAAAGAACCAATTGAAACTAGAGGTTTTAGAGTTGAAAAATGACCAAGAAAAATTGGAGTTTTCTGGGCAGGGGTCTGGGGCTCCGCACCAGCCAGCGCGCCCCACTTTGGGTTCTAAAATTTTTCCCCTAGGGCACCGCGACAAAAAGTGCGCCCCAACTTTGATTCTGAAGATTTGGGTATGGCGCCCCGCACCACTTAGAGCGCCAGGGATGCCAGGTCTTCTACTTCTTCCCATATCTTTCCGTACTAGTTCGCTTGAAACGTTCTTACGTTTCCTAGTTAATTCCTACACTCTAAGGTACATCTAAACAACATGAAATCATCAATAACATGAGATCATGAGCCTTGAATCCATAATTCAATTCAAGGAAAGTTAAGAGTCAAGCCAAGAGAAGTTCATAGAGTTTTCCAAAAGTCTTTTACAAACGTTTTAACTCTGTTTTAAGACTTGAGTTTTGACTTCAGTAAAGAGTAAGGGTTGAAGTTCATTTCTTCAAAAGAGTATATCGGGACTATATATTCCCAAAGAGTAAAATGTTTTCACATTTAAACAAGAAAGGAATCCTTGATTTCCAAAGAGCCTTTGATCTAGTTTTTAGTAAAGAGTAAATGCTTTCACAATTAAACAAAAGAGGAAACTTTGATTTCCAAGAGAGACTTTGAGCTAAGTTTTGAGTAATTATCTCAAACCACAGAGCTATGTTTTTAAACATATAGAGCTAGTATATTTTGGGAGTAGTATTGAGCACCGATATGAGGGAGAGTTCAGACAACTCCCAGTACCCATAAACCATGCAGCCACTATGGGTAGAAAACGGTCATACTTTTTAGATGATTCCTTAGTTCTTTTTAGCATAGACTAGTGGATCCACTTAGTAGTCAGGTTCTATACCCTCGGCAAGGTATAGGATGGCCCTGACAATGTGAGGCAAAACACTATATCATCACAATAGCTCTTGAGTGATGGTTGTCGATTAGACAAACTCCCGTAGCACTATTTTGTATTTTTATATGCATTTCAGAGTTACATTCTATCTTTGCATACACACATATTATTATTGTATTTCCAAATACACATATTTGATATCCATGTTTTAAAATCTTTTCTTTATATTGCATTTATGTTATTGCTTTATATATAAATGAGTTCAAGTTAGTTGAGTTAAGACCAGGTTTGTTCTTTAACTTCCTTTCAAGCTTATGTCTTGTTTAGTATTCCCCTTTCATACTCATATATTAAATGTACTGATGTCATTTGGCCTGCATCTTTTAATGATGCAGATACATGTAACCATGATCAGTATCTAGTGCTTCATTGATCCAGTTGAGCTTCAGAGTTACTGCTGAGCCTCCTTGCTTTCGGAGGTTCCCTTTTATTGCTTTCAGTATTTATTTCATTAGGATATTGTGGTTCTTGTTCCAACATCCATCTCAGTTATTAGAGGCTTCATAGATAGTCAGTCAGTTAGTTCATTTGTCACTACTTTATTATTGTCTTATGTTATGAGACTTGAGTAGCCATCTTGGCTAGTTTGAATGTTTCTTTAGAGACATTCTAAGTTTATTTCATAAGTTCCTTATTTGAGACTATTTCTTGTGTTTAAGTCTTCCACTGAGTAAGTAAGTTAGGCCAAGGGTTTGGTTGGGGCCAACAATGGTTCTTGAGTGCCAGTCCCGCCCAAGGTGTAGGCTCGGGACGTGACAAACTTGGTATCAGAGCCAGGTTCAAGAGTCCTAGGGAGTCTATGAAGCCGTGTCTGTAGAGTCATAGTTATTGGTCTAAAGAGCACCACATCTATAATTAGGTGGCTGTGACACTTAGGAACTATCCCACTTCTTTCATACTCATTTTGTGCGATAGAGTTTATCTCTACAAGTCTCTTTCTAATTCATGCTTGTGCATGGTTTTCAGATCATGCCTCCATGAAGAGCTTTCAGAGGTCATCCGGCTAGAAGGAATGTTAAACCACAAGAACAAGGGGTACCTAATGCACCAGAAGTGCAACCCTAAGGAAAGGTCACCAATGATGAGTTCGGTGAGGCCATCCGGATGTTGAGCCAAGTTGTGACCAATCAAGTTGGGAAATAGAGAGAGAATCAATAGGAAATGGCTGATACTTCAAGGATCTGTGAGTTCTTGAGGATGAATCCACCGAGCATCACTGGTTCAAGGGTTACTAAGGATCCAGAGAATTTTGTTGAATAGCTTTAGAAGGTTTTCGCGATCATGCATGTTGCTGATACTGAGAGGGTGGAACTAGTTGCATACTAAATAAAGGGTATTGCTAGGCTATGGTTCGACTAATGGAAGAAAAACCGAGCTAAGGGAGCACCACTTGTGAGTTGGGATTATTTTAAGGAGGCCTTCTTGGGGTGTTTCTTCCCCCGAGAACTGAGAGAGGCTAAGGTATGAGAATTCCTCACTCTTAAGCAGGATTCTTTGAGCATTCATGAGTACAGTCTGAAGTTCACACAACTTTCCCGCTATGGTCCGGAGATGGTTGTTGGCATGAGGAGCAGGATAAGTTTGTTCGTTGCTAGGCTGTCTCGCCTGCCAAGCAAGGAAGGCAAGGCATCTATGTTGATAGGTGATATGGACATAGCAAGGCTAATAATCCATGTGCAACAAGTTGAGGAGGACAAGTTGAGGATTAGAGAAGAGTTTAAGAATATGAGGGCTAAGACAGTAGGGAATGAGTCCGGGCAGCAAAAAACAGTAATGCGAACCGGTCTTCCTTCCAATAAAAACAAAAGGGACATGCTCCATCATCTTCTAGTGTACCTGCACCAAAGAACAAAGGTGAGTACAATAGTCAGAATTTCAGAGCTAAACCTGCCTATTCTCAGGGTAGTATGGCACAACGGGGTAGTAAGCCTCCTCTATATGCTAAGTGTGGTAGGAACCACTCAAGGATGTATCATGATGGCTCTACTGGTGCTTCAAGTTTGGCCAGAATGGTCACTTTGTGAGAGATTATCCAAAGAACAAGCAGGGTAATGGTAATGGGGGTAATAGAGCCCAGTCTTCTTCAGTGGCTCCACTAGATAAAGCTGCATGTAAAGGAGCTACTTCAGGGGAAGTCAGAGGAGGAAACTGTCTTTATGCTATCACTACTCGGCAAGAGCAAGAGAATTCTCCAGATGTTGTCACTGGTATGATCCAATTCTTTAACTTTAATGTTTACGCTTTTCTAGATTTAGGAGCAAGTTTATCTTTTGTAACTCCATATGTTGCTATGAATTTTGATGTTCTTCATGAGCAACTTAGTAAGCCCTTCAGTGTTTCTACACATGTTGGTGAGTCTATTCTAGTAGAGAGAGTTTATTGTAATTGTACAATTTTCGTCAATCACAAGAGTACCATGGCTGATTTAGTTGAGTTAGACATGGTAGAGTTTGATGTCATTCTATGTATGGACTGGCTTCATGCCTGTTATCCATCAATAGATTGTACAACTCGAGTAGTCAAGTTCCAGTTTCCAAATGAGCCATTCTTAGAGTGGAAAACAGTTCAGCAGTGCCTAAAAGTCATTTTATTTCGTACCTTAATGCCAGAAAGTTAGTTTCCAAGGGGTGTGTGTACCACTTATTCCGAGTTAATGACTCTAGTGTTGAGATACCCCCGATTCAGTTAGTTCCAGTAGTAAAAGAGTTCCCACAAGTCTTTTCGGATGATCTTCCCTGAGTCCCTCCTGAAAGAGAAATAGACTTTGGTATAGACATTCTTCCTGAAACTCGTCTAATATCTATTCCGCCATATAGGATGGCACCAACAGAGTTGAAAAAGTTAAAAGAGAAGTTGAAAGATCTACTAGAGAAATGTTTTATTAGGCCAAGTGTCTCACCTTGGGGCGCTACGGTCTTGTTTGTGAGGAACAAGGATGCTTCCCTTAGGATGTGTATAGATTACCGTCAGTTGAACAAGGTTACCATCAAGAATAAGTATCCTCTTCTGAGGATTGATGATCTATTCGATCAACTTCAGGGTGCTACGTGTTTTTCCAAGATAGATCTCAGATCAGGCTACCATCAGTTAAGAGTAAGGGAATGTGATATTCCAAAGACAGCTTTCAGGACCCGTTATGGTCATTATGAGTTTATGGCCATGTCGTTTGGTTTAACTAATGCTCCTGAAGCATTCATGGACCTTATGAATAGAGTATTCAAGCCTTATTTAGATATGTTTGTTATCTTATTCATTGATGACATACTAATCTATTCGAGGAATGAGGAAGATCATGCTAATCATCTCAAAATTATTCTCCAAACCTTAAAGGATAGAGAGTTGTATGCCAAGTTCTCTAAGTGTGAGTTTTGGTTTGAGTCTATGGCATTCTTAGGCCACATTGTTTTCGGTGATGGAATTAGAGTTCACACCCAGAAGATAGAGGCAATGCAGAATTGGCCTAGACCCATATCTCCAACTGATATTAGGAGCTTCTTGGGGATGGCTGGATATTATAGAAGGTTCGTAGAGGGATTCTCATCTATTTTGTCCCCTTTGACCAAGTTGACTCAGAAAATAGTGAAGTTTCAATGGTCTAAAGCTTGTGAGAAAAGCTTTCAGGAATTGAAAAAGTGGTTGACTACTGCCCCAGTATTGACCTTACCATAAGGTACGTAAGGCTTTGTTGTATATTGTGATGCGTCGAGAGTTGGTTTGGGTTGTGTGTTAATGCAGAATGACAAAGTTACAGCTTATGCCTCCAGGCAGTTGAACATTCATAAGAGAAACTACCCAACCTATAACTTAGAGTTGGCTGCCGTAGTATTTTCTTTGAAAATATGGTGTCATTATCTGTATGGTGTTCATGTTGATGTATTCACTGATCATAAGAGTCTTCAGTATGTGTTTAGTCAAAAAGAGTTAAATCTCAGATAGAGAAAGTGGTTAGAGTTACTCAAAGATTATGACATAAGTATTCTTTATCACCCAGGTAAGGCTAATGTTGTTGTTGATTCCTTGAGTAGATTATCTATGGGTAGTACCACCCATTTTGAGGAAGATAAGAAAGAGTTAGCAAAAGATATGCATAGACTTGCACAATTAGGAGTTCGACTAATAAATTCTACAGAAGCAGGAGTAGTGGTGATGAATGTGGTTGAATCATCATTATTGTCAGGAGTGAAAGAAAAGCAAACCCAAGATCCTATTTTGCTTGAATTGAAGGAAAATTTTCATAAGAAAAAAGTAATGACTTTCACACAAGGGGGAGATGGCGCATTGAGGTATCAAGGTAGGTTGCGTCTACCAAGGGTGGATGAACTCCAAGAGAGGATCATGGAGGAAGCTCATAGCTCTAGATATTCTATCCATCTAGGTTCGACAAAGTTGTATCGCGATTTGAGAGAAGTTTATTGGTGGAATAGTATGAAAAAGGGAATTGCAGAGTTTCTTGCTAAGTGTCCGAATTTCCAAAAAGTTATAGAGCACCAAAGGCCAGGTGGTATGGCTCAGAATATAGAACTTTCAGAATGGAAGTGGGAGATGATCAATATGGATTTCATTATTGGGTTGCCACGGTCTGGTAGGCAACATGATTCTATTTGGGTGATTGTTGATAGAATGACAAAATCAGCCCACTTTTTGCCAGTAAAGACTACCCATTCAGCAGAGGATTATGCCAAGTTGTATATCCAAAAGGTAGTCAGACATTATAGAGTTTCAGTCTCAGAGGTGCGCAATTTACTACACAGTTTTGGAAGTCATTCCAAAAAGGCTTGGGTTCAAAGGTGAACTTAAGTACTGCATTTCATCCTCAAACAGATGGTCAAGTAGAGTTCACTATTCAGACTTTAGAAGATATGTTGAGACTCTTCCTGATCGATTTGAAGGGTAATTGGGATGATCACCTACCTCTCATTGAGTTTGCTTATAACAATAGTTACCACTCTAGCATCCAAAAGGCTTCTTATGAAGCTCTTTATGGGAGAAGATGCAGATCTCATATTGGATGGTTTGAAGTTGGTGAAGCTGGGTTGATAGAACCATACTTAGTTCATCAAGCTATGGAGAAGGTGAGAGTTATTCAAGAAAGGTTGAAAACAGCGCAGAGTCGTCAGAAATCCTACACTGATGTTAGGAGAAGAGACTTAGAGTTCGAAGTAGATGATTGGGTTTACTTGAAAGTTTCACCTATGAAGGCTGTTCTGAGATTTGGTAAGAAGGGGAAGCTTATTCCCCGGTATATTGGTCCTTAACGGATATCCAAAAGGATTGGTAATGTAGCTTATGAGTTGGAGCTACCATAAGAGTTAGCAACTGTTCATCCGGTGTTCCACATCTCCCTGTCGAAAAAGTTTATGGGAGATCATTCATTGATCATATCAACTAAAGATATAGGAATCAGGGATAGCTTATCTTATGAGGAGATTCCTATTCAGATTCTAGATCGCCAAGTTCGCAGGTTTAGAACAAAAAAGGTAGCATCGGTCAAAGTTCTTGAGAGGAATCAGTTTGTTGAGGAAGCCACTTGGGAAGCTGAGGAGTATATAAAGAAGATATATTCACATCTCTTCGAATTCAGAGAAGTTCCAAATTAAGGTACTAAACCTTTCTTGGTATTTATTTATAAGTTGGCATGTTGTTTTTGTATTTTGCTTGTTGGGTGTCTGAACTATATGTTAGATGTTACACCCTTAGCGTACTAAGATTGATCTCATTTGAGGACGAATATTCCTAAGAGGGAGATATTATAACATCCCACAACTAGAAAGAGCTAGAATTAGAAAGAGTGATTTTTGGAAATAATGAAAATCTGGAAATTTGACAAAGTTAATTTAAGAATGAATTTTGGATCAACTTCAAACGACCATAACTCCTATCTCAGGATAATTTTGGTGTACTACAGATACTATAGGAAAGATCTTTGAATTATCTTTCCAACGCCACTGAGTTTGCTCAGTTTTGAGTCCGTATGAGTGAGATATGTCCATTTGAAGTTGGGTTGTCTAGATAAGGAAAGTCAAAACCAATTTTAGAAGGGTATTATGGTCTTTTCCTTAACCAATAAAATTAATTAGTTTTTGGTAATTACTTATGGGTCTAAACTAAATTTGGTCAGCTTAAGCACTCAAAGATTTCATGCTAGGGTTTTTAGAGAAAGAATGCAACAGGAGAAAAGAGGAGAAAGAGCCAAGTTCATCGTTCTTGAGGATTTTGCTTGTGGATTTCGTCAAGGGGTGATCCCTACGAGGTATGTGATATCACATAGCGTTGGGTTAGTTCACCCATACGTCAATCATGATTTATTTCAATGAATTTAGATTCTTGAAGGCTTAGAAATTGAGTTCTTGTGGGTTTTGTTGAAGTTCTATTGAGTTCTTGATTCGTTGAAATTGTTGAGGAGTTGTTGAATCGAATTCATGATATTAGGTGTCGTTTTGAGTAGATTCTTGCATATTTTGGTAATGTAGTAAAATCTAAGTGTTTAGGGGGGGGGGGGGGAACCAATCGAATCTAGAGGTTTTATAGTTGAAAAACGACCAAGAAATATCGGAGTTTTTTGGGCAGAGGTCTGGGGCACCGCACTAGCCAGAGCGCCCCACTTTGGGTTCTGAAATATTGCCCTGAAGCACCGCGCCAGCCAGTGTGCCCTAACTTCAGTTTTGAATCCATAATTCAATTCAAGGAAAGTTAAGATTCAAGTTAAGAGAAGTTAAGAGTCAAGTCAAAAGAAGTTCATAGAGTTTTCCAAAAGTCTTTTACAAACGTTTTAACTTTGTTTTAAGACTTGAGTTTTGAGTTTAGGAAAGAGTAAGGATTGAAGTTCATTTTTTCAAAAGAGTATATCGGGACTATGTATTCCCAAAGAGTAAAATGCTTTCACATTGAAACAAGAAAGGAAACCTTGATTTCCAATGATCCCTTAAGCTAGTTTTTAGTAAAGAATAAATGTTTTCCCAATTAAGCAAGAGAGGAAACTTTGATTTCCAAGAGAGCCTTTGAGCTAAGTTTTGAGCAATTCTCTCAAACCACAGAGCTATGTTTTTAAACATATAGAGCTAGTATATTTTGGGAGTAGTATTGAGCACCGATATGGGGGAGAGTTCATACTACTCCCAGCCCCCATAAATCATGTAGCCACCATGGGTAGAAAAAGGCCATACTTTTTAGCTGATTCCTTAGTGCTTTTTAGCATAGACTAGTGGATCTACTTAGTAGTCAGGTTCTATACCCTTGGCAATGTATAGGAATAAGAATAAATGGTTTATGGATTTGTATAGAGGAGGGTGGAAGGAAGAAGTGATGAAAATTTAAAGTAATTTGTCTGCGACTATGGTGGTGGCCGATGGCGGCAACCAGCAATGGTGGAGGCGGTCATTGGCAGTAGTGGTTCGAAATAAAAGGGAAAGAGGAAATATTAAAAAAACAATAGGAGCAAAATCTGCTTTTTGAGGTCATTTGTATTATGATAGGGTCAACCGAGAGTCATTGGATCAAAAAAATTATGAATGATGGAGATTAAAATTTGAGTCATAGTTATTGGACTAGATTTAAAATTAATTGAGCTATTAAAATTGGATTCAAATTAGCCCAATTCAATCAAAATTGAGCCCTTTCGGCCAATTCAAATTTTTTTCACATAGAAAGACACTAAAAAAAAATAACATTAACAAACAAAAGAATACAAATACAAATACAATAAATTACGTCAAAAATTAGGTGTTAAAGTCAGGCGTGTAAATTATACTTTGATGGAGCAGTTAATACAAAAGGCACATGGATTGGGGTGATTCTTATATCACCCATAGGGCAGTATTACCTTTTTTAAAACAACTCAACTTTTTTTTTCTATGCAAATAACAGAATAGAGTACGAAGCATGAATAGTGAGTCTAAATATGAAAATAGATTTGGAAGTACAAGAATTGATTGTGTTGGGAGATTCTTATTTGCTTATTCGGCAAGCTCAAGGCGAATGGAAAACTAGAGACCTCAAGCTTCTTCCATATAAACAATGTGTGGAAGACCTTAGAAAAAGGTTTAAGTTTATCGACTTTAGATATATCCCTAGGTTTCATAATGAGTTGACGGATGCCTTTGCTACTTTGGCCTCAATGATTCCATATCTTGGCAACACTTGCATCACTCCTTTGGAAATTCAAGTTTGTGACTAACACTACTATTCTAAAACAATTGAAGTAGAACTAGATGGTGTGCAATGGTACCTAGACATCAAGCACTTTCTTGCAGACAGAAAAATATCCAAAACATGCTAATGGAAGCTAGAAAACTATTAAGCGCCTGGCTAGTGGTTTCTTTTTTAGCAGAAAGTTTAATATAAATGAACCATAAATTTAAATTTGCTGAGATGTGTGGATGTTGAAGAAGACAAGAAAATCACGAATGAAGTGCATGCTAAGATATGTGTATCACACATGTATGGATATGTCCTTGATATAAAAGATACTTCGAGTAGGTATTATTGGCTTACGATGGAATGAGGTTGCTTTTACTTTGTGAACAAAGATCATCAGTGTCAAGGTAATTTAATTCATTCACTTCCTTGAGAGTTACACCCTTTGTCCAATCCTTGTGCCTTCGCTGCATGGGGTGTGGATGTCATCAGACAAATTGAGACAAAAGCTTTAAAAGGACATCGATTCATTTTGGTCGCAATTGATTAATTCACCAAATGTGTGGAGGTAGTCACTTTGAAGGCGGTCATGGATTTTTTCCATTCTAACTTCGTTTGCCACTTTGGTATCCCAAGAACTATCATCGCATACAACACTACAAATCTGAATGCCAATTCAAAATTGTGCATCACAGTTCTACTCCATACTGACCAAAAGTCAATGGAGTTATGGAAGATGCCAACAAAATCATCAAAAAGATCCTCATAAACATAATTCAAGGCACCAGAAAATGGCATGAAAAGTTACCTTTCACACTTTTGGATATTGTACGACAAAAAAATATTTGATTGGCTCAACCCTTACTTGCTGATGTATGAAACAAAGGTAGTAACACCAACAAAAGTTGAAATTCAATCTCCTCGAATTATTTTGGAAGCTGAAATTGAGGATATTGATTGGGTCAAAACTCGATTAGATCAGGTGACATTAATAGATGAAAAAAGATTGTCAGGCGTTTGTTTTAGCTAGCTTTATTAGCAAAGTATGGCTCATGTATACAACAAAAGGGTGCACCCAAGACATTTGAAGTAGTCCAACTTGTCTTAAACTGCATTATTCCATACCATAAAGAAGCCAAGGGAAATTTTGCTCCAAATTGGCAAGGTCCATATCATATCAAGGAAGTGTGGTCCAAAGGAACATTGCACCTTACTGATGTGGAGGGAAAAATCACAAGCATAATTGTTAATACATATGCAGTCAAAAGATACTACATCTAATGCATTTTAAGATACGGTGAGAAACGACTATTGGCATTTTATGGTTGGGAAGATGAAGGCCCTTCGTTCCAAAGAAATTTTTAAAAAAATCAATCAATCAAAAAGAAATATCTTCTCTTTGAAAGTTTGAACTATGTTCGTCCTGATTCTTAAATGATACATAGGCAACCCTTTTTGGTTAGGTCATACCATCAAAAAATTTAATCTTTAATTACCAATAAGAGCTGGGGTATTTTTTTTATTTGATTACAATAGTTCCAAATTGTAGTTCATTTTATTGTTCAGTTCAGTAACTCACTTTCTGATTAACTCTTTAAGAATACCAGATTCAATATGTTTTGTGGAGACAATTGATCATCAAGAGAAAAAAGAGACTTATAAGTGAAAACCCTTACTGACACCATAAGCCAAAAAGAGAAAAAAAAAGTCTTATTAGTGAAAACCTTCGCAGGCACCCTAAGATGACAAGAGAGAGGATCTTATCAGTGAAAAATCTCACGAGTACCTTAAGATAACGAGAGAGAACAACATGAAAATGGTTAATTGGAGGGAACCTGGAAAGTGCTAGGATGCATAAGTCAATTTCAAATCCGTAATGGTTCAAACTTTGAGAACTAGACAACTCAAACAGATCAAGAGTCAAATAGAAAGTGCATGTCATGGTTCATTCAAAGTCGACATATGTTTCTAGATAAATTCTCTTTGTCTTTTTCCTCAAAAGGAACACCCTTTGTAAAGTATAAGTCTGTCTTACTTCAATCTTTTAATAATATCAAATCTAACATTTTTTAGTCTCTTTCAATATAATTTTGTTTCAAAGAAAAGGAAAAAGGTTGCAAAGCTCACGACGGTTTCCCCAAAAGGCAAAGTTGAGTACCTGAGTTGATATGGCATTGATTAAGGACTAAAGACACATGGGATCTTTTCCCAAAAAAAATATGTGAAGGAATATGATAAAGTCTCTTAAGTCAACAAAAAATTTTCAAAAGGGAAATTCGTTCTCCAGGAAATCAATTGCACCATGGCATTTAGTAGTACCAAGAACATTAAGGTCTCTGATTAACAAAGAGGAAGCTTTAGAAAAGTGGTTTAGCCAAGGATTTAAATTAGAATTTGACAAATTGGTCAAAAGTATGGTCAAGTCATCAGAACATCAAGCCCGCAAACCACCTATCACTTTTAAACTAACAATTTTCTCTTTCTGTTGCTCAACAATTGGATAAAAGAAAATGCAATATTACAAGTCAAAAAGATGTAACATCACAAAAGAAGTTCTCAAAAGTCTTCACATTTTTTGGTGTTTCATCACATGCTATTTGTATGTTTTGTCTCTCAATTCAAAAACATCGAGTAATACGTCCGGTCTCATTCCCTCATTAGGAAAACTTCACCTAGTTGGAAAAATCATGTGGAATACAATCCAATCTTTCATTTATGTGCAATACGCACCAATCTTTCATTCATGTGCAATACACACCAGTCCTTTATTCTTTGATACGCACCATATACTTATTTTGGGAAATATGACCAGTCTTTCATTCATGTGCGATACGCACCATTCATACTTTGGTTAATACGCCCCAATCATATGTTAATCAACAAGGACAATACTTCCCATTTGATACTCTCAGGGCAATATGCCTCATTCTTCCTTTTCTTCTTAGGGTTATATGTCCTAGTTTGAGATTCTCATATCTTTTATTTTGTTGGAAAAAGAACAACATGTTCGGAGTTTTCATTTTCTAACATTAAGTTTTTAGTTTCTATCTACAACTCAAGTCAAACACATGCACTTGAGAATGATCCTCAATATGCCAAGAGAGCATCAATATCAATCTTAAGAATGAAGCACAAAGAAAGTCAAAGATTAACACACAACCCTAAGAAGACACATCTTGCAGGGATCTTGTAACTCCTTGAATGTAGTGAATCATAGTTCTCTAGTTCTTTTTTTATATTGTAATTATAGACAGTAGATGGTGACAAACAACAACCAGAAACTTTTTGACCATTATGTTTGATAGTTTCGGCTATCAAATTTTCACGAACTACACTAACCTAATGTCCTTCTTGCCAAGGATATGTAGGCAACCTCGAAATCAAGGTTCTATCATATTTTTCAAAATTCTTTTCAATGGAGTTTGAAATAATAAAAATTAGCCATTTCGTTCACTTTCTTTGGTTGAAAATCTCTTCATTATTCCAAGCAAAGAGGGGCATGTTATGAACACCTAATTTTTACCGTAGTTAAATTACCCCTAGAATATATATAGTAAGGTCATTTCTCGTATTTATTTGTTATTTGAATTCTTTTTTATTGTCTTTCTATGTTAAAAAATGAATTGGCCCAAAGGACTCATCATTTTTTATTGAATTGGGCTAATTTAAATCCAATTTTGACAGCCCAATCAATTTTAAACCCTGTCCAATAACTATGGCTCAGATTTAATCTCTACCATTCATAATTTATTGATCCAATGACTCTCATTTGACCATATCACAAATACAAAGACTTCAAAATCAGATTTTTGGTCCTAATATTTTTTTTAATTTTTCCTCTCCCCCTTGTATTCCAAACCACCACCGCCATCGCCAACCGGCACCACCATTGCCGGCCACCTCCATCATCGCCAACAAATTTCTCCAAAATTTCACCACTTCTTTCTTCCACCCTCCTATACATAAATCCACAAACCATTACTCTTAGTTCTAGCCAAACTTCATAGATCTAAGAAAATCGAACACAAATCATCATTTACTTTTTTTAGTTATGGAATTTCGGTCATCTCCATCCAATATCCCTTACATAAATGTATAGAGCTCTCCATGAGTTATCTCTGGATACAAGTTTCATGTCAGTACTATGTCACGAAAAAATGGCAAGTTTCAGCGACCTCGAGTTACCCTTAAATATATATCAATCTTTTCATCCTGTCACCCTCTATCCAACTCTGCCACAATCACAATGTTTTCAACCACATAAGTCATTTTATTATCGTATCATGTGTTTTCTTGTTAGTTCTTTTATTTTAGGTTTTCATTTGCTAGTTTTGTTTGAATTTATTTTTTATTTTTATCTTTTATTTGTAGATTAGATGTTTGAATTTTATGTTAGTGGGCCGATTTACTTTTTGATTTTGGGTCTTAATGATTAGAATCAAATGAGTTCCTACCTAAAGGAAATTAAAATTTTCAGATGGTCCATTTAACTTTTATTCAATTAATGAATAAAAGAAAATGAGACCGTCTAAGGGGCAATGCAGTCTTTTTTTATTAATATTCTCTTGGAAGAAAAAGAAAAAAATGCATTGGTCATCTTGGGTGGCACATTGGGAAGACAAAGGGCCTTGTGCATGCATTGACTCTTAAATTTTTCAAGAAAAGGCAGGTGCTTCATCTTCTCCAACTATCTAACACCCCTTTTTTTATTTGGAAAAAAAAGAGCACAAAAGAAGGGAGTACAAGATACTTAGATTAAAAAAAGAGAGAAAAATATTTTAGAGTACAAAGTGAGGACTTTAGAAAACAAAAATGATTTTCATTTTTGTTTGGCTTGTGATTTCAACTAGTATTGCTTCTATTGTTGTTTGTCATCACTATTCATAGGTATTTCTCTTTACAATTTACAATGTAATTTATAAGTTTACAAAGAATGAAACATGTTTCTTTTGTTGTTGATTAATTATTTATATTAAGTTTTGTTTGAATTAATTAAGCGTGTTTTGATATTTGACATAATTATATTTTACTGTCAAGTACTTTGTGTTCTTTATGTTAATTTGATTATCTTTTAAAAAAAAATGAATATGAAGTTAATACATTGATATATGGTTTACTAAAGAAAGAGTTTAAAAGGAAAATAAAATATACAAAGTCCATTGTTTTCGTATAATAGGTTCTGGCCATTTTTTCCAAAAAAAAAAAAGGATTGTTTTTGCAAAAAAATGCAAATCAGGTAATTTTTGCAAAAACACAGATTTGGTTGTTTTAAAATTCTTTTTGTTGATTTTTTAAAAAAAAAAAAGCTTTTTCTTGTCCTAAATAAATATGTAAGAATGATTTTTTTTAATGCAAATTCGGCTATATTTTGATTAGTATTTTAACTATTAGATAAAATTGGTTTTTTTTGCTTGCATAAACTTTTATGGGAAAGAAATATTAATTATATTGAGCTTCCTTCCCTAGCTTAAAAAAGGGGATCCATGAACCCGTCCTGGGTGTTCGGGATCAAGTACTATACCAAGTACATTATTAGGTGAGACTTTGGCAATACTTTTGTTCTTTGACTTCGAAATTATTCAATTTCCTCTTGTAGAGAAGAACAACAAGCATGAACGGCATGTTAAGTTGGTAAAAAATAGAATAACTTCAATTTAAAATTTTAATTAGTTAAAAATCACCATAATTTGTAAGTAGTACATATAGAATAGTTATAAGTTCTGAATATAAGCAAATTGATAAACAACTATACAAAAGAATCACTTCCCATCATGAATAGATGAAAACTGGATGGGTCAGGTCCAACCCACTTGGCATGAAAAGCTTTAAAATTCCCCAATTTGGTCACACCCATCAATTTGACACCACTAGATCCCATGATCGGGAATGAACTTGAGGGTGATTATATGATATTATTTCCCAAAACATGGTTCATGTTGTTTCAATATTGCTTTGAGAATGAGAGTTATGCACTAAACTTTAATTTAATCTTATAACATACAAAAGTAATTTATATGTCACGCCTCGAGCCTACACCCTGGGTGGGACTGGCACTCGAGAATCATTGCTGACCCCAAGTGAACCCTTGGCCTAGCTTACTTACTCAGCGGAAGACTTAAACATAAGAGAAAATCTCAAATAAGAAACTTATGAATTAAACTTAGAATTTCTTTAAGGAAACATTCAAATTAGCCAAAATGACTACTCAAGTCTCATAGCAAAACATCTTAAATACAAGACTAAAGGACTATAACTACTCGTCTATGAAGCATCTAAAACAAAGAGGGATGTCAGGACAAGACCCTCGATCATCCTAACAACTGAAATAATAGAAACCAATATAAAAAGGAGCCCTTTGGAAAGCAAGCAGGCTCACCAACAGACTTTGAGTGCTCAACTGGATCAACGAGGCGCTGGATGCTGATCCTGGTTACCTGTGTTTGCATCACAAAATGATGCAGGCCAAAAGGCATCAGTACATTGAATATACGAGTATGCGAGGGGAATATTAAACATAATATAAGCTTGAAAGGAATCTGAAAGAAACTCTTACCATGGTTTTACTCAACTCATGAATAACTTAACTCAAATGTAAAGCAACAACAATAATGGTGCAGTTATACAAAGCATTTAAAGCAGTAATAGCAACTCAATTTGTTAAAGAAATGCAACAACAACTCAGTTTACTTGTAAAGTAATATAATACTGTTGGAGTTTCTCTGAGTGGTGATACAACGTCTTGCCCACGCTGCCAAAACTGTCCTATACTTTGCCGTCATATAGAACACCTTAACTAAGTGGATCCACTAGTCTATGCTAAAAAGTACTTAAGGAATCATCTAAAAAGTATGATCCTTTACTACATGATGGTTACATGGTTTTATGGAGACTTGAGTTATTATGAACTCGCATCCCCATATCGGTGCTCAATACTACTCCCAAAAATATACTTAGCTCATATGTTTTTAAAACAAAACTTCTTTCTTTGGTTTGAGATAATTACTCAAAACTTAGCTTAAAAACTCTCTTGGAATTGACGTTCCCTTTCTTGCTCAAATGTGAAAGTATTTTTAACTCTTTGGAATACGTAGTTCCGTAAAATCTTTGAAGAAATAAACTTTTACTCTTACTCTTTACTCAACTCAAAGCTTAAGTCTTAAAACAAAGTTAAAATGTTTGTAAAAGACTTTTTGAAAACTTTATGAATTTCTCTTGACTTGACTCTTAACTTTCCTTGAAATGAATTATGTATTTAAGGATTGTGATTTGTGATAGGAAAGATCTCATAATGTTTAGGAGTGTTTTTAGATAGTTAAACATGAGAAAAGATCAAGAAATCATTGTCTAGAAAGTAGTCCGCAATGCGAAGATGTGTTAAATATTTGGTCGCGAAAATAATTTGAGGCAGAACGGTCCGTGACTGCTCCGCGATGCGAGGAGAATTTTTCCTATTTTGAGGAACAGGTCTGCGGGAACCCAGATTCCCCCGACTTTTTCCATTTTTGTTTTCCAGCCCCAATTCGCTGAAACTCGATTCTTTTTCCTAAATTCTCTTTAGATTCAGATACCCAGTAAATATACCCAAGAAGCTAACTCAAAATAACTCTAAAACTTGGTGCGATAATCTCAAGAACTCCTCAATTCAACCCAATTCAAGAACGAAAACAAATTCAAGAACACATATCAAGAACATCAAACTTTCAACCCTTTTTAGGAAATATTTCGTTGAACTAAACATGATTGGCGCGTGGGTGAATGAACCCAATGCTATAAAAGTCTCACATACCTCGATTGGATCACCCCTTGACAAAATCCACAAGCGATTTTTGAAGAACTTGACGATTCTTTTCCTTCTCCTCTTTTCACCTCTTCTTTTCTCTTCTCTCAAAACACTAACTTAGTTTTCGAAGGCGTAAACTGACCAAGTTAAGTTTAGACCCCAATTAAACTCCCAAAATGAAATAAAGTAATTTGGAAAGGAAAAGACCAAACTACCCTTCAAAAATCTGGATTACACTTTCCTTATTCAAAACTCATACAAACTCGGCGGCATTGGAAAGATAATTCCTAGATATTTCCTACGGTATCTGGAAGCACACATAACTCATCCTGAGCTAGGAGTTATGGTTGTTTGAAGTTGACCAAAAACCCAAACTTAACATAACTTAACAATTTTCCAGATTTTTCATCCTTTCCTAAAATGACTATTTCCAACTCTAACTCTTTCCAGTTCTTTCAATTAGAGAGATGTTACATTATCAACATCATTTTTTAAGATCTCTATTTTTTCTGATAATGAGCTTACAGTTGGTTACATGAATCCTCACTAACCATTAGTAGCAATAATAGATCAATTAGTAGGACTCTAGTTAAGTTTAGATGTGTTGCTTGAATTTAGTGTATAGTTCAGGGGTACTTATGCATTATCCCAAGTTTTTTTTTGTTAAGATGCTACAACTTGGTCAAAGGGGATGAAATAGATGAAAACCCCTCTACGAACCTTCAACCCCAACAAACTCCTAATATCAGGGTCTAGGCCAATTCTACACTGCCTCTATTTTCTTAGTATCAACTTTAATTACCTCTCCAGACACAGTGTGGCCTAAGAATGCCACAGACTCAAGTCAAAACTCACACTTAGAGAACTTGGCATAAAACTCTCTATCCTTCAGAGTTTGGAGAACTATTCTAAGATGACTAGCATGATCTTCCTCATTCCTCGAATAGATTAGTATGTCATAAATTAATACAATAACAAATATATCTAGATAAGGTTTGAATACTCTATTCATAAGGTTCATAAATGATGCAGGCGTATTGGTCAAAGCAAATGACAAAACTAGGAACTCATAATGACCATAACGGGTCCTGAATATTGTGTTTGGAATATCACATTCCCTTACCTTCAATTGATGGTAGCCTGATTTGAGGTCTATCTTAGAGAAACAAGTAGCACCCTGAAGCTAATCAAAAATATCATCAATTCTCTGAAGAGGATACTTATTCTTTATGGTAACATTGTTCAACTGGCGGTAATCTATACACATACTAAGGGAACCATCTTTCTTTCTCACAAATAAGACCGAAGCGCCCCAAGGTGAGACACTTGGTCAAATAAAGCCCTTATCAAGGAGATCTTTCAACTGTTCTTTAAGCTCTTTCAACTCTGCTGGAGCCATTCTAGATGGCGAAATAGATATAGAACGAATGTCTGGAAGAATGTCTATACCGAAGTCTATTTCTCTCTCAGAAGGGACTCCAGGAATATTATCAGGAAAGACTTTTGGAAACTCTTTTACCAGTGCAACTGGCTGAATAGGAGGTATCTCAAGACTAGAGTCATTAACTCGGACTAAGTGATAGACAAACCCCTTGGAAACTAACTTTCTCGCCTTAAGGTACGAAATGAAACAACCCTTAGGCATTGCTGAACTGCTACTCCACTCTATTACTGGCTCATTAGGAATTTGGAACCTAACAACTCGAGTTCTACAATCAATGGATGCATAACAGGCATGAAGCCAGTCCATACCAAGAATGACATCGAAATCTACCATGTCTAACTCAACTAAATCAGCCATGGTGCTCTTGTGATTGATGGAAATGACACAATCACAAAATACTCGCTCAACTAGAATAGACTCCCCAACAGGTGTAGAAACATAAAGGGTTCACAAAGTTTTTCAGGAAGAACATCAAAATTATTTGCAACATAAGGAGTCACAAAGAATAAACTTACTCTTGGGTTTAGCAAAGCATAAACATCAAGAGTAAAGACTTTGATCATACCAGTGACAACATCTAGAGAATTTTTTTGCTCTTGATGAGTAGTGATCGCATAAAGGCAGTTTTCTCCTCCTCTAGTACCGGAAGTAGCTCCTCTAGGTGCAGCACTATCTGGTGGAGTAACTGATGAAGATTGGGCTCTATTGCCCTGATTCCTATTACCTTAGCGGTTCTTAGGGCACTCTTTCATGAAGTGACCCTCTTGTCCACACTTGAAACAACCTGTGGAGCCATCGCGATATTTACCTGGGTGGGTTCTACCACACTTAGCACATGCAGGAGCCCAGTTACCTCCTTGTGCCACACTACGCTGAGATTGGGAAGGTCTAGCCCTAAAAAGGTATGAATACTGACTATTTTACTCACCTTTGTTTCTGGGTGCAGGTGCACTAGCAGATGATGGAGCAAGTCCCTTTTGCTTTTGCTGAAGGACGAACGGTTCACATTACTTCTTTGCTGCCCGGACTCATTTCCTGTCTTCGCTTTCTTGTTCTAAACTTCTCTCTATCCCTCAGCTTCTCTTCCTCATCCTACTTCACATAGACCATCAACCTTGATATATCCATGTCACTTATTAGCATTACAGCCTTACCTTCCTTACTCGACAGATAAGACAGCCCAGCAACAAACAAACTCATTCTACTCGTCATATCTGCAACCATCTCCGGAGCATAATGGGATTGTTGGTTGAACTTCAACCCATACTCATGAATGCTTAAAGAATCCTGCTTAAATGTGAAGAACTCTCGTACCTTGTCCTCTTTCAGTTCTTAGGGAAAGAAATGCCCTAAGAAGGCCTCCTCAAAACAAGCCCAACTCGCAGGTGGTGCTCCCTCAACCCTACCCTTATTCCACTAGTCAAACCAAGCCCTAAAAACATTCTCTAGTTGATATGCAACTAGTTCAACTCGCTCAGCATCGGCAACGTGCATGACCTCAAATACCTTTTGCAGCTCCTCAATAAAGTTCTCTGATTCCTCAGTAGTGCTTGAACCAGTGAAACTTGGAGAATTCATCCTCAAGAACTCACGAATCCTCGATGTACCATTCCCTTCCTGTTGGTTCTCTCTCTGCCCATCTTGGTTGGTCACAGCTTGACTCAACATCCCCAAACTCAACATTGGTAACTTTTCCTTGGGTTGCACTTCAGGTGCATTGGGTACCCCATGCTCCTCATCATTATGCCTAGCAGGACGACCTCAACACCTCTTCGTTGAGGCATGATTAACTAAAAAACACGTGCAAGCACGAATTAGAAAGAGACTTTATAGAGATGAACTCTATCGCACGAAATGAGTGTCAAAGAAGTGAGATAATTTCCTAAGTGTTGCAGCCTCCTAATTATAGATGTGGCGCGCTTTACACCGATAACTAGGACTCTAAAGACACGGCTTCATAGACTCTCTAGGACTCTTGAACTTTGTGCTCTAATACCAAGTTTGTTACTCCCTAAGCCTACACCCTGGGCGGGACTGGCACTCGAGAACCATTGCTGGCCCCAAGCGAACCCTTGGTCTGGCTTACTTACTGAGCGGAAGAAATAAACATAAGAGAAAATCTCAAATAAGAAACTTATGAATTAAACTTAGAATGTCTATAAGGAAACATTCAACTAGACAAAATGGCTACTCAAGTCTCATAGCAAAACATCTGAAATACAAGACTAAAGGACTATAACAACTCTTCTATGAAGCCTCTAAAACGAAGAGGGATCTTAGGAAAAGACCCCTGATCATCCTAACAACTGAAATACTAGAAAGCAATGTAAAAATGAGCCCTCCAAAAAGAAAGGAGGCTCACCAACAGACTCTGAGTGCTCAACTGGATCAACGAGACGCTGGATGCTGATCCTGGTTACATATGTCTACATGATAAAATGATGAAGTCCAAATGATATCAGTACAATGAATGTACGAGTATGTGAGGGGAATACTAAACATAACATCAGCTTGAAAGGAATCAAAAAGAAACACTTACCTTGGCTTTACTCAACTCATGAATAACTAAACTCAAATACAAAGTAAACAACAATAATGGTGCAGTTATACAAAGCATTTAAAATAGTAGTAGCGACTCAATTTGTTAAAGAAATGCAATAACAACTCAGTTTACTTGTAAAGTAATATAATACTATGAGAGTTTCTCTAACCGACAACCACCACTATGAGCCTAAGTGGTGATACAGTGTCTTGCCCATGCTGCCAGAACTATCCTATACTTTGTCGTCATATAGAACGGCTTAACTAAGTGGATCCACTAGTCTATGTTAAAAAGCACTTAAGGAATAGTCTAAAAAGTATGATCCTTTACTACCCATGATGGCTACTTGGTTTATGAAGACTTAAGTTATTATGAACTCGCATCCCCATATCGGTGCTCAATACTACTCCCAAAAATATCCTTAGCTCATATGTTTTTAAAACAAACTTCTTTCTTTGGTTTGAGATAATTACTCAGAACTTAGCTTAAAAGCTCTCTTTGAATCGATGCTCCCTTCATTGCTCAAATGTGAAAATATTTTTAACTCTTAGGAATACTTATTTCTCGTATAATCTTTGAAGAAATGAACTTTTACTCTTACTCTTTACTCAACTCAAAGCTTAAGTCATAAAACAAAGTTAAAACATTTGTAAAAGAGTTTTGGAAAACTTTATGAACTTTTCTTGACTTGACTCTTAATTTTCCTTGAATTGAATTATTGTTTTAAGGATTGTGATTTGTGATACGAAAGATCTCATGATGTTTAGGAGTATTTTTAGATAGTTATACATGAGAAAATAATTTTTGGTCGCTAAAATAATTTTTGAGTCAGAACGATCTGTAACTACTCCGCGTCGCGAGGAGAATTTTTCCCATTTTGAGGAACATGTCCACGACGCAGACCTGGTACTCAGATTCGCCAGACTTTTTTCTTCTTCGTTCTCCTACCCAATTCGCCTAAACTCGGTTCTTTTTCCCAAATTCTCTTTATATTCAAATACCCAGTAAATGGACCCAAGAACCTAACTCAAAACAACTCTCAAAATCGACGCGATAATCTCAAGAGCTCCTCAATTCAGCCCAATTCAAGAACGAAAACAAATTCATGAACACATATCAAGAACATCAAACTTTCAACCCTTTTTAGGACAAATTTTGCTGAACTAAGCATGATTAGCGCATGGGTGAACGAACTCAATACTATGAAAGTCTCACATACCTCGTAGAGATCACCCCTTGACGAAATCCACAAGCGATTCTTAAAGTACTTGACGATTCATGCTCTTTCTCCTCTTTTCTCCTCTTCTTTTCTCTTCTCTCAAAACCCTAACTTAGTTCTCAAAAGCGTTAATTGACCAAGTTCAGTTTAGACCCCAACTAAACTCCCAAAAATGAAATAAAGTAATTTGGTAAGGAAAAGACCAAACTACCCTTCAAAAATCCAGATTACACTTTCTTTATTCAAACAGCCAACTTCCAATAGGCATATCTCACTCATGCAAACTTAGAATCTTGCAAACTCGGCGGCGTTGGAAAGATAATTCTAACATCTTTCCTACAGTATCTGGAAGGACACCTAACTCATCCTGAGCTAGGAGTTATATTCGTTTGAAGTTGACCAAAAATCCAAACTTTACATAACTTAACAATTTTCAAGATTTTTCATTCTTTCCTAAAATGACTATTTCCAATTCTAACTCTTTCTAGTTCTTTCTATTAGCGAGATTTTACATTATCAACATCGTTTTTTAAGATTTCTATGTTTTTCTGATTATGAACTTACAGTTGGTTATATGAATCCTCACTAACCATTAGTAGCAATAATAGATCAATTTGTAGGACTATAGTTAAGTTTAGATGTGTTGCTGGAATTTCGTGTATAGTTCAGGGGTACTTATGCATTATCCTAAATTTTTTTTGGTAAGTGCTACACCTTTATCATATTTTGGCAGAAACTTGAGTGATGATTCCAACATAAGTGATGTAGAAGACTTATTTACTATAGTTAAATCATAACTACATGATGATCAAAGGCTTAAAAGTTGTTGTTTAGTCTTTCTTCTATTACAAATCTTCTCAAAAGTTATTTTTGTTAAATTTTGATTCTTATTTGTATTCTCGTGAATGTTAAATCTAACTGTATGATGATGACAACACTGATCGATTCCAATTTTCCTTATAAAATCAATGTCGATGAAAATAATGTATTTTCATCGGTTGGTGTTCCCGCTTTGATGATGTTCATGAGGTCTACGAGTAAAATCAGTGGTGGATAAGGTATTTTTGTTGTTTCACCAATTTTCAATGGAAACAAAGTAGAATTTGTTGTTCTTGTCCAGTGGATGAGTGACGACAACAACAATGATGATGTCATTGTAGATGGGAATGTAATAGGTGTTCCTGCTCCGCAGATGTTGAGTTCTATGAGTAAAATTGATGGTGATGAAATAATGTGGTTTCACTAGTTATTGATAGTAAAACCACATCAGTTTCATCTTTATCAGTTTTAGTCAAAGAACTTAGCATCTTCGGAGTAGTAACACCGATGACATTTCTATGAACAACCGGAGAAACGACATCATCGTTGTCGCTTATCCTAGTTGTCCTCTTGACAAGAATACCAATTTTCACTTTCTTTCCATCGCCAATCGATGAAAAAACATATATACCCTCTCCATCTCTTATTTTACTCATAGAACTTGTTGATCCCAAATATACAAGCAAGTGTACGCGGTCGCTCAAGTAATATAGTTTCTTTTAGGAAAACTAGCCCTAGTGGTCTATTTATAGAATTTACGAAAACTATAGTCCAAATCTAATCCAACAAGGAGTCCTATTTAGATCGATTTTTGCCAAAACGTCCGACAAGCCTTAGGGAGTCGCACCCAACTTGCGCATGGCAGTCTGGCATGCCGTGCTACTAGTGCACCAAAATGGAGCCTCTGAACTCTTAGGCCTGGCGCGTCGCACCCTTGTTGCGCCAGTGATACTGGGGCGCCGCGCCATCTCTTGGTCTTGGTGTCACTTATTGTCTTCAGCTCCTTTTCTCTCATGATTTAATTGCTTTCCTTAGGAACTGTGCAAACAAAGCTAATATGTATATTAGTATGAAATCATCGCAATCCTACGTCAAACACGTTAGTCAGATTAGTGAATGTCCTAAAACTTATGTTAAAATATAGGTAATGTGTAGTAATTGGGCATATAAATATGGCCAAGATCACCACCCCACACTTAAACATTTGTTAATCCTCGAAAAAACTATATCTTATTTAATCACACTCTTAACCTTTGGACTCCTCACCTCGCTTTACAATCGACCAAATATTTTTAATCATGATCTTGTGGAATACACTATATGCAATAATTTTCATTCTTTCTTATAGTCTACAAATTAACAATTCATAACCTCAATGAATGACTCTTCTTCAATAATTTGGGCTAATGCAATATCATAGACACACACAAAACAAGAGTATGCACCAAACATGTGGCATGAATGTCCTCACCATTTTAAGTATAGCCTTTCTTTTGCACAAAACACCATTTGTATTTCAATCATAAGGCTCATTTTTTTGTAAAATTCAATCTCACACTCACAAATTAAGTTTTCACATATACTAACATGTCAAAAGCTTGCCCTTAGTGTACTTTAATTTTCACAAGTGTTACTCATAGAATCAAAAGGACTTTTCATTCGGTTGTAATGTCGGCTTTAGGTAAGGGACCCTAATGCACATGTTTTGATTTTTTTCTTGCTAACATTCAAAACTTTTTATTTTCCTTTGATCACCCTTTATACATATTTTCCCAATTGAACTTAAACACGTTGCCCTCTCTTTCACTTGAGCGCTTATTTTGTACACACCCCTTTATCTATTTTTTTTCACACTTAACAATAGCCACCCTCAACTTATGGATTTCTCCCGAGTTAAGGTGCACATTGTCCTTGTAAGGACCAGGGCCATTATTAAGGTATTTTCTGAATTACCCACCTTCAACAGAGGCTTTTAACCTTAGTCGAAGTGCACAATGTCCAAGGGACTAGGGCCAATCACAGATTTAGGAACATATGGGGCATCATTCTTCTACCTCTTTTCTTTGTTCACCACAAAACCAAGCATTTTCACTCTATTCACTTTCACCATTGTTTTCACTTTTTCAACTTAACATAGTGCATTAAGGATTACTTTGGGATCAAAACTAATGGTATCAATAAAAGGGATTCTACTTAATTAAGTAGGTTAGAACAAAATTAAGGCTAAAAGGCTCAATGGGGCTATACTATGGATATTTTATTTGGAGGTACACAAAAAGATTTAAACTTGGCTATTCAAAGAAACGCCTCAATCATATTCCATAAATCACACAAGTTACACATTAGGCACACTTGGGGTAAGTTCTAGATGTTATTCAATGCAAAAACTACGCAAGTACTCCCCACACATGGCATCACAACACACATAAGGACACAAACACTTATAGCATGCTTATAGAAAATGAATTACGGTGTTTCCACACAATTAAGCACATATTCTTTATTTTTCATTAAGAGTCAAGACAAATAGATTATGTTTTTTTTCAAGGCCGTG
Organism: Solanum pinnatisectum; assembly: GCA_035578085.1. Lineage (NCBI taxonomy): Eukaryota > Viridiplantae > Streptophyta > Magnoliopsida > Solanales > Solanaceae > Solanum > Solanum pinnatisectum. The sequence goes on along the minus strand of CM069084.1, from coordinate 13,294,934 downwards.
TTACCACCCATGACGTCTACCCAACTATCAAGACAAGGTTTGAACATACTCAAAAAGGTTGGTTTCATGCTTCTCTACTCCTAGTGACTAATTTTCCCTTAAGACGATTGTCATCCATCCATCATCGAGAACTGTCACTCTTATAACAACTCTAAGACTCAACAAAAATAAGCAAACTATTCCTAGTCGGTTCAATGGGCTATACTCAGAAAAAGAACCAAAAACAAAAGCAGAAGAACCCTCCTAAAGAAATAAAAAGATTCGATAAAGCAGTAAACTATATACAATGAAGTTCAACTTCCACCCTACACTTAAACAAAACACTGTCTCAGTGTACAAAGCAAAACAAAGTGAAAAGGTAAAAGAGAACTCTTTTACAACCTCTAGGCCACGCACTTCAATTCAACAAGTTGCCACATTGGTGGCAAAATCCACATCCATTGAGGCTGCATCACCATCTCCAGCATCATCCGACTCATCCTCATCTGCGTCATCATCATCATCAGCAGTGGCATCATTATTATCAATGGGTTCTTGGAAATCCAGGCCTATCCTACATATGTACATTGCGTTATCCATCAAGGGGTAATGCTTTGCTAGTGTGGCCATCTCGTCCTCAGCCACCGGATGGCCACCAATCCCCAATTGTAGCTCAGCCATTCCAAACATGCGACCATCCAACTATCATCTCGAGCTTTTCTATCAACAGCAATCAACACTGGCCCTTGGGATGGATCGTACGCTTTTGTTCTTGTGACATCAACTAGGCGGCACACGAAATGAGAGGCACATGGGGCACACATCATGGGTTTCTTCCTCAATTTCTAAGGCCCAGAGGGACCTAGTAATAATGCTGCCATAACAGAAGCGTCATCTCTTATTTTTCCATAACTTTAGCATGTTTTGCCTCATAATAGCTCCGACATTTATTGGCAGCCCCTTCATCAGTCGATAAACTAGCACCACTCTCTCCCTAGTGACATCGGTCGTATGTTTGCACGACAGTAAGGTGCTAGACACAATTTTCAACCAAATACGCGCCTCTAAATTCAAATGGCCATAATATGACGACTCGTGTCCCTAACTCTATCCCAACAAGCCACAGAGGTCACCCCACACAAAGTATGCCTAATATCACAATACGGGGGTCGTTAAATCATACCTAGATACTTAGAATTATCACAATTAGGGGCACCCAAAAACTCATTCAAAACTTCCACAGTAAATTGCACACGACTATTCCTAATTAAACCTTGGTTCCACGTAACATGATGACTATCCCAATTCACATAGAAGTTATGTACTAAACTCAAATTGCACTCACCTTGGTCTAAAAAGATGTAGTGGATACCCAAATCACGGACTCGGGTGTGAATGTGCAGGAAGTCTTCTAGCAAACGCCCCTCATCGACATACTCGTTACCAAGGTACTTAGATTATTGTTGTCAGCCGTACCAGTCCTCACCATAGTGAATTACAGGTTGTTTACCAAATTTTGAGGTGGCAAGTTGGTGGTTTCCTGACTAGAACTTACGGCAGCAGCCCCTTTCTGACTCCTCATAGTACCTGACTCACTAGCAACATTTTGACCCTTAGGAGCCATCTTTATACCCAACAATAGAAGAAAGGAGAGAAGAAAAAAATTGGGGGAAAGGAAGTGGGGGTCGGGTGGACAGTGGGGTGGGTGGAGTATGTGGGTTTTGGATTTTTGATGGATTTTAGTGAGTTTTAGTGGTTCGGAGATGAGGAAAAGGTAAGGGAAGGAGGTTTTAGGAAAGATAAATGGAGGAATTTAGGATTTTTGGGGAAGAAATTGGATAAAGAAGAAGACGAAAGGTTGGGAATTCAAAGAGAATAGAGGAGAGGGGTCGGTTAGAGAGAGAAAAATTTATGAAAAGTGAGGTGTATTTGGGTAGGTGGAAGATTTAAGGTGGATTTTGGGGGTGGGTCCCATGGGAGAGGAAAAAATTTCCCCAAAATTTTGAACTTGGGCAGCCTAGCACGTTGGGAGCGCGGGGCGCTGCTAGTGCACCCGAAATGGCCCTCTGAACTTTGGACCTTGGCGGGACGCGCCATGTTTGTGCTTGGCATAGGCACTTTCGTTGTCCTTGGCGCAGTTGTGGCACGAGGCGCTACCAGTGCACCCAAAAAGGGCTTCTGAACTTTCACTTCTTGCGTGGTGTGCCTGACCTGTGCCAAAACTCAGTTGCCAATGTAGTTGGTTTTTTTCTCTCGTGGTGTGCTCTCTGACAACCTGCGCATCAACCAAACAACGTAACATCATATTGGTGTGTTGCATCCAACCCAACGACTTAGTTTTGGTCGTGGCACGACTCCTCTTTTTGTATTTTTCGTTATAGCTCCTAACTGCTACAAAGAAATCAAACTTAACCAGATCCCTAAAAACAATAAAATGAACAAAAAAAAAACTAATTCACTAGATGCTATAAACCTTAAACTAAGCTAAAAATTCAAAAGTAAATAGAACTAACTTCCTATGGCATGTCTTGCACGGGTTGTCTCCCGTGGAGTGCAAGGTTTAACGTCGCGGCTTGACTCAATTAGGGTCATTCATCATTCAAATCAAGAGCCTCCTGATCACGATATAAATATTCACCAAAGTAGTGTTTAACTCTTTGTCCATTTACCAAGAATGTCAGGCCATTTTGACCTTTAAGTTCAACGACACCATGTTGTGTCATCCTTACCACTTCGAAGGGACCACTCCATTTTGACCTTAGCTTTCCAGGTAATAACCTTAGTCTTGAGTTAAAAAGTAGTACATTTTCTCCCGAAATGAAAGTGGGAGGAACTATGTGCTTGTCATGCCACCTTTTCATCTTTTCTTTGTAGAGCTTGGCATTCTCATACGCATGGAGCCTAAACTTCTCAAGCTCATGTAGTTGATTCACTCGCTTCATTCCTTCCAGCTCAGGGTCAAGATTTAACTTCTTAATTGCCTAATATACTTGGTGTTCTAATTCAGCCAGAAGATGGCATGCTTTGACGAACACTATGTGATAGGGACAAGTCCCTATGGGTGTCTTATATGCAGTTCTATATGCCCATAACGCATCATCCAACTTCTCAGACCAATTCTTTCTTTGTGCATTCTCCATTTTCTGCAAGATTTGCTTCACCTCTCTGTTCGATACTTCCACTTGACTACTTGTTTGAGGATGGTAAGTTGTAGGAACATTATGCCGAATACCATACTTAGAAAGAAGATTTGTCACTAGATAGCTAATGAAATGCTTACCTTCATCACTTATGATTGCCCATGGAGTACCAAATCAAGTGAAAATATGCTTCTTGATGAATTTAATCACCACTCTTGAGTCATTCGAGGGAAGAGCCACCGCCTCAACCCATTTGGTCACATAATCAACAGCCACCAAAATATATTGGTTTCCACTAGATAGAAGGAAGGGACCCATAAAGTCAGCACCCCATACATAAAAAATTTCCACCTCAAGAATGTTACTTAGTGGCATCTCATGTCTTCTTGATATAGTACCCAACCTTTGGCATTTATCACATCCCTTCACATAAGCAATAGAATATTTAAATAAAGAGGGCCAAAAGAAACCATATTATAGTACCATATGCAATGTGTGCTCTCTCCTCCATGGTGTTGTCCATATAGGCTAGCATGACAACTTTCGAGTACTTTCTTTACCTAACAATCCGGAATGCATCTTCTTACCATAAGGACAAGCGAACGTGGTTTTTTCCTGATCCTCGGGCGCAATCAAAATCTAATTATATCCGGAATACCCATCTAAGAAAAAATAGTACTCCTGCCCTGCTAGTCAGTCAAACATCTGATCAATGAATGGAATTGGGTAGTGATCTTTTCGTGTGGCCTCATTTAGCTTTCGGTAATCCATGCAAATTCTCCATCCAGTTACTTTTCTAGTGGGAATTAACTCATTTTTCTCGTTCTTTACCACTATCATACCTCCCTTCGTTAGGACACAGGACTTACCCACTTGCTATCAGAGATTGGGTACACGATTCCAGCATCTAACCACTTTATTACTTCCTTTTTCACCACTTCTTTCATCAAGAAATTCAGTCTACGTTGATGTTGTGCACTTGGCTTGTGATCCTCTTCCATATAGATTTTGTGCATACATAAAGCCGGACTAATCCTATGAATATCAGCCACTTGCCACCCAATAGCTTTCTTTCTCCACTTTAGGACTCTCAATGCCGCATCAACCTGTATTTCAGACAATTCTGCAGAAAGTATTACAGGCATGGTTTCATTAGTACCCAAATATGCATACCTTAGGTGAGCAGGTAGAGATTTCAACTCCAATTTAGGTGCTTCTTCAATTGATGGTTTGGGTGGAGGCCCTAATTCATGATCTAATGGCTCTACTCTCCGTTTGTGTAATTCTATGGTTGTTAGATTCAAACAAGTAACCATCTCTCGAGCTTCAGTATCTCCATCGATGTCATGTCCTACTAAATCTCTGTCTAAGGGTTCCTCGAGTGCAACAAGTTGCGATTCTACTACAAGATCTACAACCGTAATAGCGGACAACTCTTCATAGATAGAAGGCAATTTCAAGGAGCGGTAGACATCAAATACTTCAACCTTATCGTGTTCCCTCATAGTCAACTGCCCAGCTGCTATATCAATTAATGCCCGCCCCGTAGCTAAGATGGATGCCCTAAAAATGAATGGAACTTCAGGATCAGGCTCAAAGTTTAAGATCACAAAATCCATCGCAAAGATCAGTGAACCTACTTGTACTAACACATCCTCTACAACCTCTTCTAACCTAGCAATGGACCTATCCACGAGTTACAGAATGATAGTGGTTGGTTTTGGACTGCCCAACCTAAGTTTCTTTTATAAAGAAGCATACATAAGATTAATGCTCGCACCCAAATCACATAACCCTCGGGCATGAACACTTTGCCCAATAGTAATTTGCACCGTGAAACTACCCAGATCTTTTAAATTCTTGGGTAGTCCATTCTAAATTCTAGAGCTGCACTCCTCAGTAAGTGTTATCGTTTCATACTCCGTGAGCCTCATCTTGTTAGCCACTATCTCCTTCACATACTTAGCATACTTTGGAATTCCATGGAAAATGTCAACCAAAGGCAGGTTAATGTGAACCTGTTTAAGGAGAGAGAGAAACTTACTGAAGCATTCATCTTCACTCTGCTTTTGAAGCTTTTTGTGGAAACGGAGGAGGTGTTTTCATTTGAGGAATGGGCTTCTCAACATTGGTGCTCTTTACCACCTCTTCTGCTTTCTTTTCTTTGTTAACTACCTCATTATCTATCTTCTTTGGAGCTAGTTCCTCTAGTTGTAACCCACTTCTAGTACTCACTATATTCAGTTGCTTAGGGTTGGGTTCAGTGTCACCGGGCAAACCTCCTTGAAGACGCAAGTTCTGTCACGACCCAGGAGTACCCCCTAGATGTGACATGGCATACAAGACTCTAAAAAGCCTCAAACACGCCTCATAGCATATGATAACATAAGATAATAGAAAATAGTGCATAAATTTAAAACTTTTTCTTTTACAATCGAAGTCTTTTATAAAACAAGCGGGAGTCTACACTTTGTCTCAAACCATCTATAACCATTAAGATTACAACTTTGGGACGTAGCCCATACAAAAGCTCTAAACATAAAGATGAAATGTAAAGGACATAATGGTCAAGCCCTCGAATTCTATGAGGACTTAACAAACTTCTTCTTCTTGATCTACTATGATCCTAGCCACGAGGATGGAAGCCGATGTCACCAAACACTACACTTTGTATAAAAATGTAGAAGAAATATGGCTTAGCACAAAAATGTACTAAGTATGATAGCCATGCATAAAAACCCTTGAAAACATGCTAAAAGGGACATTTTACTTGAATGCATGCACTTTACTAGTTTAAACCATCATTTCGAAAGTAGTGAGAAAACACAAGTCATAAGCATAAAAGATATCCTAAAGATAGATAGACTATAGCATGGTAGACAACAATCACAACTAGTGAACATAAGAAATATCATTAGGAACATATACGTAGTCAATACAATCTAGTGTTAGCATAACATGTGAGCAACACTTCATGAGCAACCTCAAGGCAAGCTTGTGCAATGTATGGATAAGATCCCATAATCCTACTGACACTAAGCAAGTCACTTTAGATCCTCATTCATGTTTACCCTCTTTTAATCTCATCCTTAGCCTATCTCTCATAGACTAGGAAACATTCACTTTTAGCCAACCACATCAAGGAACGAAACTCAAAGCAACAATCCAAGTTAACATGCAACATTACAAGTAACCTTGACATCAAATGCAATTACCATTTAGACACAATCACATTCATTACATGAGTCATCTTGACAAAGAGGAACCTACCATAAGCACTGTAACGACTCTTTCGAAATATATAAACCAATAACTTATGAGATTTTTACGCATATATTGTCTTCACGCTAGAAACATGATATACAACAATTATTATCAATGTCCAAGTACCCAACCAAGTAGTTCAAGCTTCATACAACCATTCAAAACAAGTAGTAAAATTAATATATTACATGACTTGGGTTTACACACCCCAAATGAACCAAACAAGTAGCCATACTTATATTACAAACCATTGTGACATGAACCGATTAGTCCTCAAAATTTCATGCAAATATATAACACATAGGTCATGTATAAGTCCCAAAATTTATACAAAATATAGATTCCTATATGCAAATGTGATCTTCTTTAAAGTTCTCAAAATTTCCATCTCCAATGGCCAGCTTCATGCCTCCTCTCGATCATTCCCTACGATAGAAACAACTATCGCTAAGCATATAGCTTAGTGGTGTAAAAACTATAGGTTCGAAGTCCTCAAAATTCACCCAGCTACCTTTCTCAAGTCAATGAGCAACATACTTGAAACATAATAAATAAATCATGTAACAATATATAAAGAGTATCAAGTTCGATATTTAAAGATCCAAATGTCAAGAATGTTCAAAGCACCATTTTCCAAGCGATTCAATAGCAAGGCTCGCCCAATATATACATCATGTCGTCACACCAGGCACAAGCAAGTATCAAGAAGGGCCATCACCCTGTATCAAGAAGGGTCAAAGCCCAAAAATCAAGAGAACCAAGAACCATATTAAAAATGGCTTTCTAGTTCGTACTTAAAATGGACAACTTCCATTCTTAAGATGGACTAAAAATCCAAAGTCAAGATGGCAAATGATCCGAATCAAGAGGCATGCCAATAGTGACAAAGTCACAGCCACAAGAAGAACAAGGTCCCAACAAGAGTGCCAAGTGATCAAACAATCCGTACAAGTGGGCGAGTTACGCAAGCGTCATACCAACACGACAATGCAAAGTGATAAGAGGTAACCAAGGTACCAAGATCAACTTTCAGGTATACCATCAGTTAAAAGAGTGTAAGTACAAGTTTATACACAAACCTCAATACTTTAGCGTAGCAATAGTCCAACACAACTCCCCGAGTTCAAACCGTAGACCAACCAACGCATCAAGGTCCTCAACTTGTTCACAAGTATATACAACCTTAAAAATACAATTAAATAACTTCTTTAATTCCTAATATCTCAATAATTTTGAAATAAAATAGGATTATCATCACAAGTAAGCTCAGCCTGCATAGATACAACTATGTTCCCAAAACAGTGATTCTGGCCAGTCTAGTACTCCATGTTGTAACTTAGATTTGAACAGGAAAACAGCAAAACTAGACTTTATAACCTTTATGAAAGATGTAGATACATCACTTAATATTGCAAAACAACAAGAATCACTGAAAAATACATTTTTCACAAAAAGATATCATCGATACACTAATAGTTGTTCATACAGGATTTCTAAATCTGAAATCTGGACGGAACTTGTCCTGTGTTGCGTCCCATATTTCGAATCCATAACAGCTAAATTAGACTTTATAACCTTCATGAAAGATGTATATACATCTGTTAAGATTGCAACGCAACAAGAATCAGTGAAAAATACTTTTTTTAGAAAAAGATATCATCGATACACTAACAGTTGTTCATACAGGATTTTTAAATCCGAAATCTGGACAGAACTTGTCCTGTGTTGCGTCCCATATTTCGAATCTATAACAGCTAAATTAGACTTTCACATAAACATAAGAGTTATAGGTATATGAATCAGATTTCCAAATCATATTTACTCACCCAAAACAGAGTTCTAGAGAACGAGATATTCTGAACGTAATACACACTACTCAGCTACTAGACAAATTTCGACTACTTACCAAAAAAACGGTGTGTGTCTCGAATTCCAGCCAAAAGACCAAGTTTTTGTCTTGTGATTTTGAAGAACAATTGGTAAGCTAGGGTTCTAAGATTCTAAGTCTTCAAGGAACTGAAATTATCTCAAAGAGGAGTGAAAATATATAGTCAAACAAGTGATAATTATCACTTGGACAGCTGGCCCTCAAAGGTGCTGCCCAAATAGTTTTTGTGCTGCCCAAAAATGCATATATACATATCTATATGTATATGCCTCACAACCATTTATAGTTATACATAATTAGAATAGAATATTATGTAAATACCGCAATACAATCCCTTAAATTACGATTACAATCTATGTTAAGCAAGCTTGCAAATATCACAAAATTTCAAGTTTCCAAAATGTGAATAAAACATATTGTAGAAATTAAGCAATGGTAAATCAACATGCACCTCTTGTTAGCATTTAGGGGTGTTACAAGTACTGTCAAAGCCTACTTGTGCAATGCATGGATGAAGTCCCATACCCCCACCCACACTAAGTAGAACTTGTTGAATAGCCATAGTACATCCTAGACTTGACCTTGTGGGAATTAGCATTATCCGACATAGACCATGTGAGCTTGCATGGAATCCGAGGTATGCCCCACACCGAAAAGGGGTGTCCTACTTGCCTAAGGTAGAACTAAAATGTATTAGCTTGGAGATGGATCCAATGGCTAAATGGAAAAGGGCCTAAAATATCCTTGAACTATTGGAAATGGTACAAAATTACCCTCCATCCACCTATTGGCTCCCAAATACCCCTGTCATACACCTATTTGTTCCCAAATAACCCTAAACGAATTTCTTGACTAATTAAAAGTCCGAAACAATCAGATTTTCATCTCTTAATCAATCATTCTCTTCTCTCTCAAACCCTAAGGAAAAATCAAAGTAGAAAACTCCATTCAAGATTCTTCTGCAAGGTGAGTCTTTCTCCAAGAATTTCATTCTTTCCAACTCAAATTCCTCCATACAATTATGAATCACTAATGAGAATCATAATTCTTGGCCATAGAGATTTCAAGAAATTAATTCAAGAAATCTCAAGAAAGGTTTTCTTGATTTTTCTCCTTCAAGCTAGGGTTTCAAGCTTCTAATCAAGTTCTTCTTAAAGATTCTTCAAGATTCTTCAAGGAACATTGTTCTTCAGGGTATGTAAGGCTATCATAGTGTAGGACTAGTTCATCTTCACGCCCCACATATACTTTCAAATCAGTAAAAGAGTATTCTAGGATTCTATCCCTAGATTTGATCTTGAGATGAGTTGATTTTGAGTTCTTGAGTTCCTGATTCTTTTGAAATTCTATTCCTAATTATTGATTGTCTATATGTTATGCATTAACATTCTTGAGTTGATTCGTTCATGTCTATATTTCTACATGAACCCTATGAATTGAGTTTTTTTAGATAAGTAGTGTCCTTGAGTTGTTGCGTTATTGCGTTCCTGCATTCTTGAGTTCTGAGTACTGAGTCTCCATATTGCTATTTTGACCCCTAAGTTGAGTCGTTCATGTCATAATTCCGCATGAACTCTATGAATTGAGTTATAAATTTTGAGAAGCTTGCTAAAGCAACCATTTGAGTTTTTAAACTGAGTTTTTGAGAAAGAGATTTTAAAACATGATTAGTATGATAGGCAAGTATGCCATCAATGTTTAAACAGTATGGTATCTAGATATACCATCAATGTTTATGCTATATAACTTTCCGAATAATCAATGATCATATCACAAAATCATTTTGATACATTTTTTAGAAAGAGTTTTCAAGTATGAATTGAGTAAGAGTATAAGGGAACTAAATATTCCCAAAGGTATCAGTTTTTACATTGATAAAAAAGAAACTTTGATTTCTTAATGAGTTATGAGTTCAAAGATATTTCAACAGCAGTTACCTCTTTTAAGAGGATAGTTTGAGCAATTATCTCAAACCAGAGGAAGAGTATGTTTTTAAACATTGAACATGAGTATATAGTTAGGTGAGAGTTTTGCAATACTTTTGTCCTTTGACTTCGAAATTATTCAATTTTCTCTTGAAGAGAAGAAAACACAAGCATGAACGACATGTTAAATTGGCAAAAATTAGAATAACTTCAATTTAGAAATTTAATTAGTTAAACATCACCATAATTTGCCAGTGGTACATATAGAATAGTTATAAGTTCTCAACATAAGCAAATTGTTAGAAAACTATACACAAGAATCACCTCCCATCATGAATAGATGAATAAGCAAACTTGGATGGGTTAGGTCTAACCCACTTGGCATGAACAACTTTTACATGCACCAATTTGGTCATAGCCATGTACTTGACACCACTAGATCCCATGATTGGGAATGAACTTGAGGGTGATTATATGATATTATTTCCCAAAAATGGTTCATGTTGTTTTAATATTGCTTTAGGAATGAAAGTTATGCACTAAACTTTAATTTAATCTTATAACACACAAAGTAACTTATCAACATATTTTTTTTAAATTTCTATGTTTTTCTGATAATGAGCTTACAGTTGGTTATATGAATCCTTACTATACATTAGTAGCAATAATAGATCAATTCGTAGGGCTCTAGTTAAGTTTATATGTGTTGTTGGAATTTCGAGTACAGTTCAGGGGTACTTATGCATTATCCCAATTTTTTTTCGTTAAGATGCTACACCTTTATCATCTTTTGGCGGAAACTTGAGTGGTGGTTCCAAAATAAGTGAGGTAGAAGACTTATTTACTCTAGTTCAAGCATAACTCCATGATGATCAAAGGTTTAAAAGTAGTTGTTTGATCTTTCTTCTATTATAAATCTTCTCTAAAGTTGTTTTTGTACAGTTTTGATTCTTATTTGTATCCTCCTGAATTTTAATTCTAAGTGTATGATGATGACAACACAGATCAATTTTAGTTTTCCTTATAAAATCGATGGCGATGAAAATAATGTATTTTCATCATATGGTGTTTCCGCTTCGGTGATGTTGAGATCTACGAGTAAATTCGGTGGTGGAGAAGGTAGTTTTGTTGTTTCACTGATTTTTTATCGAAACAAAGTGGAATTTGTTGTTCTTGTATAGAGGACAACTGACGACAGCAACAAGGATGATGTCATTGTAGATGGGAATGTAATTCGTGTTCCTACTCCGAAGATGTTGAGTTCTATGAGTAAAATCGACGGTGATGAAATCATGCGGTTTCACTAGTTATACATAGTAAAACCACATCATTTTCAACTACATCTATTTTAGTCAAATAGCTTAGCATCTTCTAAGCAGTAATCCCAACTACATTCCTATCGACAACCGGAGACATCGTCCTTAATTGTCTCTTCTACCAGTTGTCCTCTTGACAGGAATAAAAATTTTCACTTTCTTTCCATCAACAATCGATGAAACAACATATATACCCTCTCCATATCTTATTTTACTCATAGAACTAGAACCGATGGTATTTTTGTCATCATACACTTATAGTTCAAATATATTGTGAAAATCTCTATAACAAAGGAAAGAGCAAACAAGAATTTATGGACGGTTGAGCATCATGGGGTTGTGTTTGTAACTTGCATAAAGAAGTCTTCTACCTCACTTATTGTGGAATCACCACTTAACTCTTCTCCAAAAGAGGATAAAGGTGGAGTAGCATCCTACAAAAGATTTAAAAGAGAGGTCATTTTACTTGAAGCAATATACAATAGACAACCCTATTATAACAAAAGTTACTAGTCAAATGATATAGTATTAATTGAAATTAATTGTAAGATAATTATAAGTTACCCATTATAGAAGAGAAGTAAGTAAATTTAAGGCAGGTCACTAGACAAAAAATGGATATGGGGCAGCCAACACAGAGAAATGTAATGAATATTAAAATATGTAGGGACTCACATAACAATTATTAATAATATATTAACCCTAAGTTAGTAGTATAAATAGAGGGCAATCATTTGTAAAATAAGCAAGAATCAAACAATTTTCACAAAAGCCTCATAATCTACTCCTACTCCTGCCTTTCTCTTGGACCCATTTCAACTTTCTGTTTTTATAAACATTCAATGTACCTCATAGTTGTTGACCATGTACTAATGGGCATTGAGACGTCTATTGGCGTTTGAGAAAAAATGTGGTTTCTTGTGCTGGTGTTTGTAGGAGTTGGAGAGAAATAATGAAAGAAATTATCAAAGCACCTAAAATTTATGGAAAATTAACATTCCCATCTCCTTGAAGAAGGTTCAACTCTTTATTTATATGCCTTTGCATTCTTGTTGTTTTGCTATGTGTTAGTTTGAATTAAGGTAGTTATCTGCATTGGGGATAAACCATATAGTTGATGTTTATATCTTCAATTATTATTTGTCGATAACTACCTTCAGTCAAACTAACACATAGCAAAACAACAAGAATGCAAAGACATAATAATCAAGAGCCGAACTTGCTTCAAGGAGATGGGAACATCAATTTTTCACAATTTTCAGGTGCTTTGACAATTTCTTTCATGATTTCTCTTCAACTCCTGCAAACACCAAACCACATTTTTTCTCAGACACCAATCAGAGTCAGCAACTATGAGGTACATCGAATGTTGATAAAAATAGAAAGCTCAAATAGGTCCTAGAGGTAGGCCGGAGTAGGAGTAGAATATGAGGTTTTTTTAAAGATTGTTTGATTCTTGCTTAATTATTTTACAAGTAGTTGCCCTCTATATATTTTATACTACTAACTTAGGGTTAATATATTATTAATAATTGTTATGCAAGTACCTTTTGGAAAAGTAGTTATCATAATTATGGGAGTTATGGAAAATCTTGCCACAAATCCTCTTTACTTCCTTATCAGCTTTAAGAGATGGTTAGACATATCCAATTCTTGTGTGGACAGTGTTTTTGATGAATCCCTAATGGTACTGCCTTGTATACTATTTTGCTTTGCTTCAATGTTTTAGTAATATCAATTTCAGGATACGTGTGTCCTATGTAAATATTATTACGATTACAAGTCTAAGAAAAAAGGCATATAATGAGTAATAAAAGCAACAATCATATCATATATATTTATATATAAAAAGAGGATCCTAGACCTGGTGACGTGACGCAACCAGAACAGAGGGAATTAGATTTATCTTTTCATACATGGTTTTGCCAATTCCTTCGCACAATTTTTTTACAATTCCTCCAAGGAGGTGCGATACAACAATCGACGCCACAGTTCTCTTTCTATTCCTTCTTCCTTCTTTCTATTCTCCCTGTTCTTGCGTATCAAAATATGCCCTCTCTGTTTCCTTCCTTCATTCCTCCTCAGGAGCAACGACTCAGGTATGCTTAAAATATCATAGAGTAGCTCATTAAATCTTAAATCAAGAATGTGTGAGAAAACCTTTCATGAATTATGTGATTTCTTAATAAGTGACAAAATCATTTCATAATTTCATTATCTTAAAGCAACCTAGATCATTAAACCTTTTTTTTCATAATCATGCATAACCTTCATGAAAACATCATTTATAGATTCATAGTTTCTTCATAAATTCATGTCTTTGAAAGTTCATAGTCAAAAATCATGATCAATGTATGGGTTCATGTGATATCAATTGGAAAGAATGTAATTGAATCAAAACCATCATAATAAGATAAAAATCAAACAATTGAATCAACACAATTAGAGCCCACGAGAAATTGAATGAAAAGCTAATCAAATTGATGAAAATGAACTTGGAGAATTGAGAAACCTTTGGGGCTCAGTGGGTGAATGGAAATCATTGATAAAACACTAAATACTTTGAGGATCAAAGCCCAAAAGAAATGGTGAAAAAAAGCTTGATTTGGAAACACTAGCTTTTCTTCCTTGAACTTGAGAGAGAGTTAAGGAAGATAAATGCGCATGTGAATTGAGAATTTGAGTGAAAGAGAGAGTTAAGGTAGTTTTAAGGGTAGAAGGGTAGTTATAGGACTTAGAAATAGGGGTAAAACGACATATTATAGGCATTTAATGCATACAAAAAGACCTAAATACCCTTAAAAATAATTGTTTGAGGGTTCCTACTGTTTGGACCTACGTCCGTAGAACTTTCTACGGTCTGTATTGATCAATCATAGAACCAACTTCAGAAACCCAAAAAATTCACCTTACTTTCCACGAGACCTTTCTACGGCCCATATAAATTCTTATGGTCTATAGAACCCATCCGTAAAAATTCAAGTTTATGCTTAAAATTTCACTAAGTTCGGAACCTTCCTACGGAATCCATCTACGACTCGTCAACCTTCCTACATTTAGTCCTGTTCATTCCTAGATCAAAACTCAAAAACGTGAAATTTCAAAAACTCATCGCCAAGTTTACGACTCCCTTCCTACGGCCCATAGAACTGCCTATGGTTCGTAGGTTGGACTCATAGAACTTGCTTAAGTACCAAAAATTTATAGTTTCCTTTTTGACTTCCAACTTCTGGGGTGTTACAATCATATTGTGGTATGTATGATAAACATTATAGAAGAGATTTATTATATGCGCAACTACTATTCATTTCAATATTATTATATTATATTATATTATATTATATAATACTAAAAGTGGGAACAAAAATAGTTAAAAGTTGAAATACCAAAATAACCCTATAAAGTTGAGTTACTACAATAATACCATTAAAACAAGAAATAATTATTTTCTAACAAAATCTAAAATCTAAATTATTCATTTATGACCATGTACAAAGTTGTTTCATGATAAAGATTTGTGATAATCACTATAGTAAATTAATAATGCAGTTACATCTCTTCTACTTCTTTCCTTTTTCATTTTAGTTTTTTGTGTCACTTTCTTACTCTCCTTTTTTGGCATAATTTCTCATTGACTTATTGATTTTAGATTGGTTGTCTTTGAAGGTTTAAACAATTATATTATTTGTACTATTTTTTTGTTCTTTATTTATTTATTATTTTTCTCCTTTATTTGCATTAAATATTTATTTTTATAACTTATATCTAATTATTTATTTAATTATTATTCTTAATATTTATAACTCTAATGTTTTTCATATGCATAACCTCTAACTATTATATTTAAAACTTTAAGATATCTTTTGGTATTCCTCTATTTTTATCTATATAATTCATCTTTTTTGTTTCATGAGACCCTTATCCAAGGTCATCCTTTTCATTCAATAGTGATAGTAGTGAAGCGCTTATTACTATTTTATGTATCATTTAATTCATGCTTTAGTTTGAATTGATGAAGAAGACTCTACTATTTTGATTGGGTGTTGGAGCAATATCAACAACTCAAAAAATTATGTATTAATTCTATATATTTCTTTTTTTCATCTATATTGTTATTATTAAATTCTTTAAAATGATATATATGTTTATTTTTTCTTCACTATTTACTTTTTATGTTTCTCTATATTTAACTTATTTAATTCAATTTTCTATAAAAAAAAAATTATTGTTGTAAGTTTTCTATTTGGACTTAAATTAGTCATTTGTGAATTCATTGGAAGTTTGCTAACAACCAATGCTAACCAAAGTTCAAACCACACATGTATTCATAGAATTTAATCTTCTAACAGATCTATAAAATTTACATGGAACACACGTATACAGATTCTAGTATATTATTGTCATGTGGTCATGGAGTCATTTGGGAGAATGTAACTTATTATTTTATTTGTGGCCCAATTAATGTAAAGCCCATAAATAATATTTAATAAAGAGTAGATTTCATTCATACACCGATTATTTTATTGGTGTAGCAGATAAAGTCTTAATTAACCTCTACAAATTGGTTCTCCATCCTACTATTAGGGTTACAACATATTTAATTTTACACCTTTCTTCATCATTGACGAATGTGGTAACGTAAGTTAGGGCAAGGCAAGATGGTAAAATATCAGTTTTGTTATATAATACCAATCTATGTAATATTAATGTATTTAAGATACTGATGTGTATTAAGTTTTGCTTACACACTAGACTTAAAATTTGAAATAAAACATGAATTTTTTGAAATTTTCATATTTTTATGCTAGTCAAAATCACTTTGACATAAATTTCTATGATAGGTTCGAAATTTCAGCCAATTGTTCACTTAATTTATGACAAGGAGGCAACCATCAACAAATCCTTCAGCCATATATGGTGTTTAAATCAAGAAAGGTAATTAAAAATAAAAAAATTAATGGAGTGACGTTACCCTAGTTAATGGGGATGGTATCTCATCTTCGAAAGTACATATTCATTAAAGATCTTATTTGAATTGACTAACTTTTAAAAAAACAAGTCATTTTTAATCAGGTGATGCCCATTTGTTCATAAAAAGAAAGAGAATATTTACAAATAACCGAGCCCAAAAGTGACCCGATCCAAAAACAGAAGCATAAGCAAAGGGTACAAAATATCCGATGGAAATAAGAAAAAGATAAAGTACATTAGAAAAGTGAGAACACGAATAGTCGGAAGCTTCCAGCTCTTTCCTTATACGCTCCTCTAAAATCCTAATCATCATACACTTCAATTGTTTTGATTCAAGCTACAATCAAGGTGAGATCTTTAATTCTAGCTACAATCAAAGTCAGATCTTTAATTCTTACCCTCTAATGGTAAAAGAATTTTAATGCTTATACTTTTACTAGTTTTCGAACACGTGCAACGCACGTATATACCATGCTAATTAGTATAAATATTTCTAAATTATAAGTGTACGATGTGTAAAATACAAGCTTGAATTAATGAAAGGTGCAACATATTCAACTGATATTATGATCATTGCAAGACACATCATACAATAATATTGTTATCAAGTGAATTGTTTTAACAACTATACTATAACGACTTCAATTATACAATTCTTATAATATATCAAGTATTCAACTTGTTAAAAGTTCTTTTGTTAATATGTTACAACACATAATTTAAATGTCGACATTATAGTTACAAAATATTTAATGCCTTCAAATATCCACCTTCTTTTTAAGGAATAATACCCTCCATTTTTTTTTTACAGATGCATACATATCGGGAACTTTTCGTCGAAGGAGAGTGGTGTTTTGTAATAGTTGTAGAGAAATTCGATAAACATATGTCTTCAGGATGGCTAGTAGATCATTATCAATTTCATAGTCTACACCTACAAAATAAAAGTATTTATTTGATATAAAATAATCATTGTTTAAATATTTCATTGACATATATAAATAATAATTACATACATATGTATCCTTCGTCTTCTTTTGCTCGTTTAAAAATATTAATTCTGTCATCTATAAATTTTGACAAAAGAAATTTTTGTCAAGTGATATAAATATAATTGAATTATGAAATATAACACAATCATTTGTGAGATATTAACGGTATGATAGAAAAAAGAAAATAATATAAATCAAAAATGATATGGTTCAAAAAATGCATATAAAAATAGAACTTTAAATTTGTGTATATATATATACACATTTATGGCCCAATTAATGTAAAGACCATAAATCATATTTCATTCGTACACCGATTATTTTATTGGTGTAGAAGATAAAGTCTTAATTAACCTCTACAAATTGGTTTTCCATCCTACTATTAGGGTTACAACATATTTAATTTTACACCTTTTTTCATCATTGACGAATGTGGTAACGTAAGTTAGGGCAAGGCAAGACAGTAAAAAGATTAGTTTTGTTATATAATACCAATCTATGTAATATTATTGTATTTAACATCCTGATGTGTATTAAGTTTTGCTTACACACTAGCCTTAAAATTTGAAATAAAACATTAACTTTTTTAAATTGTCATATTTTTATGCTAGTCAAAATCATGTTGACATGAATGTGTACGCTAGGTTCACAATTTCAGCCAATTGTTTGCTTAATTTATGACAAGGAGGATTTCAACCATCAACAAATCCTTAAGCCAATCTAGAAAGGTAATTAAAAATGAAAAACTTAATTCAGTAATTAATGTGGATGGTATCTCATCTTCGAAAGTACACATTCATTAAAGATCCTATTTGAATTGACTAACTTTTTTTTAAAAAAAAAAAGACATTTTTTAATTAGGTGAGACCCATTTATTCATAAAAATAAAGAGAATATTTACAAATAACGAAACCCAAAACTGACCCGGTCTAGAAACAGAAGCATAAGAAAAGGGTACAAAATATACGATGGAAATAATAAAAACATAAAGTATATTTGAAAAGTAAGAACACAAATAGTCGGAAGCTTCCAACTCCTTCCTTATATGCTCCTCTTAAATCCTAATCATCATACACTTCCATTGTTGTGATTCAAGGTGAGATCTTTAATTCTAGCTAAAATCAAAGTAAGATTTTTAATTCTTACCCTCCAATGGTACAAGAGTTTTAATGCTTATACTTTTACTAGTTTTCGAACACGTGCAATGCACGTGTATATCATGCTAATTAGTATAAATACTTCTAAAAAATAAGTGTACGATCTGTAAAGTAAAAGCTCGAATCAATGAAAGGTGCATCATATCCAACTGATATTATGATCATTGCAAGACACATCATACAAAAATATTTTATCAAGTGAATTGTTTTGAAAACTATACTATGACGACTTCAATTATACAATTCTTATAATATATCAAGTATTCAACTTGTTTAAAGTTCTTTTTATAATATGTTACAATAGATAATTTAAATGTCAACATTATAGTTACAAAATATTTAATGCCTTCAAGTTTCCGCCTTCTTTTTAAGGAATAATACCCTCCATTTTTGTACAGATGCATACATATTGAGAACTTGCCGTCAAAGGAGAGTGGTGTTTTGTAATAGTTGTAGAAAAATTCGATCAACATATGTCTTCCTTAGGATGACTAGTAGATCATTATCAATTTCATAGTCTACATCTATAAAATAAAAGTACTATTTGTTATAAAATAATCATTGCTTAAAAATTTAACTGACATATATAAATAATAATTACATATATATGTACCCTTCGTCTTCTTTGGCTCATTCAAAATTATTAAATCTGTCATCTGTAAATTTTGACAAAAGAAATTTTTGTCAAGTGATATATATTTGAATTATGAAATACAACACAATCATTTGTGAGATATTAAAAGTATGGTAGAAAAAAGAAAACAATATAAATAAAAAATTATATGGTGTAAAAAATAAATGCATATAAAAAAGATAACTTTAAATTTATATATATATATATATATATATATATATATATATATATATATATATATATATATATATATATATATATACACACACTTATGGGCCAATCTAAAAAACAAATGAATTGCATTTAAGAAAACTCGCATTATATATTACTAAAATAAAACCATAGAGCTACATAAGAATAAAGATAAAAGTGATCATACATTAAATAGGATAAATGAAAGAATTTAAGCTTTTAAGTAACAAAACAAAATGAAAGAAGAAGAGGCGTACATGTTGATCTTGTTTCATCCAATGGTGAGGGTTACACATATACTTGAGATCCATTTATATAAGATATTTAATGAGTAAAACTTAATATAAAATTATTATTGATGGTGTTGGATTAATGATTGAAAATAGAGGGCCAAAAAAGTTTTAATGCTATAAGTTCTTACCGTGTACAATTTTTAAAAGGTTGTAAATGATATTATTAGTAGTTAATACAACATTAAATAAGACAACCAAAAATATTGTGAGTGTATCTTTGAGTTTTGAAGAGGCGGTAGAAGAAAGAAAATTATTAACATTATTTAGCTTAACTATAAATAAGGCAACAACGCGTGGAATTTTTATTAGGAATTTGAAGAGGCTGGAAAAGGTATTATTAGCATTTACACAATAAGGTACTTATTTAACATATTTCAGTATACATTGTAAGGCAATATGTATAGTGATTTTACATTCTACACAAAATAGTAACAAGAAATTTCAGAAAGAGAAACAATCAGAAATAAAGAACTAGAATTGAACACTGCTTTCTAATTTGAAAAAAAAAATCTATAAATGATAAAAATTGATGACACCAAATTTTGGTTTGATATTCTAAAGTTAATACACTTTAAGTATTTTAATTTTTTAAACAGTTCAAAATACATATTTTGCCATTTTAATGTAATTTGTTGATAATTATCCTTATTTTTAAAGTATTAGTATTTTTTTTTTTTTTATTAAATCTGTTTATATTATTTTATCATAATCGATTGAATACGTTCGAATATTTGTTCATTTTTTATAAAATCATTATTTCTGTTTAATTACATTTTTTGAATGTCATTGGTTACGTTTATTACTCCACATTTTTTCATATTCATTTTATCTATTACATTTGTTAATATTTATTTTGATATTTTGCACAGTTCAAAAATTCATTATGATATAGATAAGATTTCATACACAGATATTTTATTAATAAATGGTTTTGACCCACGATTTTATGATAGTGATATTATATTATTGATATTGGTGATTTTCAATTTCCTATTTAAAAAATAGATTGTTCATTAAATTAAAGAGTGGTGAATAGATTTTTAGGGGTGTAATTTATCGATATTTATATTCTTTAATTGTTTTATTATTTTTCGGCAAGTCGCTGGAGATCTGCCGGAATCCGGCGAATCCACCACCCAAAACCCCATTCATTTTTCTCCTTTTTCCGGCGAAACCAATCACCACCAGACCGTTGCCTCATATCTTCTCCCTCACCAGATCAATGCCAAGCCATTAACCACCAGAAACCCACCAGTTCCAGCCACCAAAACCCTCTTCGTTTTCATCCCTTTTCCGGTGAAATAGTCACCGGAAATGACCTCCAGACCACCATAGCAAAACGCCCATCGTTTTTTCTTCTTTTTCCGGTAAAGCAGTCACCGGAAACGACCCAGACAACTACCAAAAATCCACAACAAACCAGACCCCTTTCCCTGTTCTCCTCCTCATTCCGGCAAGCCAGACCAAACCAAACAGCCAACAACCACCCGTTTCTCCTTCTCGTTTTTTCAATGAAGCCACGACGCCAAACTCCGGCGAAACCAGCTTGTTCGCACTGTCCTTGTTCTGATTTTCTGGCGAACTCCACTATGCCAAAACAACCAGAAACCAGCTCTGTTCTCCATTTTCTCCAGCCACACCCAACCACCATTGTTGCCCTCCCCATCGCACAACCAAAACACCAAAACCCCCTTCCTTTCCCGTTACCTTTCCCGGCGAAAAACCACTGGAATTTGACCCGAATACCCTTCCCAAAACAACCCCTGAACCAGCCCCTCCCCTTTGTCAGAATTTAGTGCAACTTATTGCTGGTTGAATTAGTCAAGTTATTCATTTGTATTAGGAGTCTGTTTGCTTAATTTGGTCCTTGATTTATGCAAATAAATTAGCTGCACGTAAAGTAGTTTTGTGCAAATCAGTTGAGTCTTTATAGGAGTTATTTCAGTTTAAATAGAAGTCTTATTGTTAGTAAAAATATAGCAGCAGTACAGCACTTCATTTTTCTGTTTTCTTTGTATTATCTTCCTTGAGTAATAATAACTATCAGAATTATTCTCACTTTTGTGTGTTAGATATTGTGTCAGTTGGTGATCGAGAATTTGATATTATTACTCAATCAAGATGAATGGTGGAAGTGCTTCTATGGGTATAGCTATCGAAAAGCTTGTTGGCAATAATTATAATTATTGGAAGTTATGTATGGAAGCTTTTCTACAAGGGCAAGATCTGTGGGATTTAATCGAAGGTGATGACACAGAAATTCTAGCAGATACACCACAAAATGCTGAATTACGCTGAAAATGGAAGATCAAGTGTGGAAAAGCTTTATTTACCTTGCGAACTTGCATTAGCAAGGAATACATTGATCATGTTCGTGATTTAAAGTCACCAAAGCAGGTGTGGGAAACACTTCAAAAGCTGTTCACTAAGAAAAATACAGCTCGACTGCAATTTCTGGAGAATGAACTAGCTGTGGTAACTCAAGGTAATTTTTCTATTGAAGAATATTTCTTGAAAGTGAAAAATCTGTGTTCTGAAATTTCAGAATTAGATGCGGAGGAGCCAGTGAGTGATGCTCGATTACGGCGTTATCTTATTCGTGGATTACGAAAAAACCTTATGCCCTTTGTTTCTTCAATACAAGGGTGGGCAAATTAGCCTACAATTATTGAATTGGAGAATTTGCTTTCTAATCAGGAAGCTTTGATTAAGCAAATGACCGGCAGTAGCAAGCTTTCTCCAAACTCAGAAGATGTGTTGTATGTCAAAGATCAAAGGAGAAAGAATTTTCATTCAAATCCTTCATCAAGCAATGGGAATCAATTCAGAAGTGAGGAGTCATCGAAGAAACCATTTAAAGCTTGTTACAAGTGTGGAAAACCTGGACATCTCAAACGAGATTGTCGGGTGAAAGTGGTGTGTGATTGTTGTGGAAAGCCAGGCCATATTAAGCCAAATTGCAGAGTCAAAATGCAAGAATCAGAAGCAAATGTTGTACATGAAAGTAGAAATTCTCCAGATCCATTTTGGGAACACTGTTTAACTATTGAGGTTCTTGACCAGCCAACAAATGTGACTTCAGCTATACATGAAGATGGTGTCTCTGCAGATGCTCATACTTTTATTGACTACAATGAAGAATGGATTGCTGATTCCGATTGTTCTCATCATGCAACTGGAAATGAAACTCTTCTATCAGATGTTCGTCCACATTGTCAAAAGAAGGTCATTGTGACTGCTGATAATTCAATGCATCCTGTGACGAAAGAAGGAGATTTGAATGATGGGAGTGTTCTACTCAAGGACGTTTATCATGTTCCTGGTTTGAAAAAAAATCTTGCTTCTGTATCACAAATAACAGATTCAGGAAGGTATGTTCTTTTTGGTCCTAAAGATGTTCAAATTCTTTCTAATGTGAAACATGTTGCTACTGATATTTTGTTCTGTGGAAAAAGAAAAGAATCTTTGTATGTTTTATCTGCTAGTGATGAATATATCAAGAAGGCTGGTCATAATGCAAGCTCAACACTTTGGCATGCTCGTTTGGGTCATGTGGGTTTTCAGTTGTTGCAGAAAATATCCACAAACCAACTTCTTGACGGTGTCCCTGTTTTTAAAGATATTCAGCATGACGAGATTTGTCCGGGCTGTCAATATGGCAAGTCTCATCGTCTCCCTTTCTCAAGCTCAAAGAGTAGAGCTTCAACAGTATTGGAATTAATTCATTCTGATCTTTTGGGACCAACGCGAATAGCAAGCTATACCGGCCTCCATTACGTGATGGTGATTGTGGATGATTTTTCTCGTTTCAGTTGGGTATACTTCTTAGAACACAAAAGTGAAGCCTTTTCAAAGTTTATTCAGTTTAAGCATGCTGCAACTGAGTTTATGGAATACTGCAAGGAGCATGGGATTCAGCGTCAAATGACTTGTCCAGAAACCCCGCAACAAAATAGGGTGGCTGAGCGCAAGTTAGCTCATCTTACATCAGTTTGCTTGTCTTGGCTGCATGCGAGGAGTCTTCCAAGAGAGTTATGGGCATCAGCTTTTCAAACAGCTTGCCATGTCGTAAATCGGCTGCCTCCATGGACAAGGACAGAATCATCACCATTCGAGCTGATTTATCATCGTAAACCCAATGTGAGTTATTTTCGTATTTTTGGGTCTATTTGTTATGTTCATGTACTGAAACATAATCGAACTAAACTTGACCCAAAGGCCAAGAAGTGCATTTTTGTTGGCTATGATACTCATAGAAAGGGTTGGAGGTGTATGGATTTGGAAACAAAGAAGGTTATTGTATCTCGTGATGTGGTGTTCAATGAAATTTCAAGTTACAAAGACGATGCAGATGGCAGCAAAAGTACAACTACTGTTGCACTCTTTCCTGATGATTCTACATTAGGGAGAAAAGATTCTTCAATTGCGACAGACATTCAAGCTGAGGAGAGTACAGAAGCCACTACAAATATTGAAGTTGCCACAAGAAAAAATCCTCCAAGACAGAAAAAGTTACCAGGTCATTTGTCTGATTTTGTAGTTGACACAAATCAATTTTCTGTTCTGTCTTGTTTTTTCATGGGAGATACAAGTGACAATGAGCCGAAGTTGTACAGCGAAGCTAAAGGCATTTCAGAATGGGAAAATGCAATGATGGAAGAAATTTCAGCACTTGAAAAAAATGACACCTGGGAGCTTGTACCAAAGCCTGCTGATGCTGATTTAATTACTTGTAAGTGGGTTTACAAGTTGAAGAAAAAGGCTGATGGTAGAATTGATAGACACAAAGCTCGTCTTGTTGCTCGTGGGTTCTCTCAGAAATATGGTCGAGACTATGATGAGACTTTTAGTCCGGTCGCAAGGATGGTAACATTACGAACAATCATCTCTTTAGCTGCTAGTAAAGGCTGGAAATTATGGCAGCTTGATGTGAAAAATGCTTTCCTTTACGGAGAGTTGGATCGTGATATTTTTATGGAGCAGCCGCAAGGATTTATCTCTAAGGAATATCCTGATTATGTGTGCAGACTTAAGAAGGCATTGTACGGCTCAAACAAGCTCCTCGTGCTTGGTTTGGTAAGATTGCTCAATATCTTAATTTTTGTGGTTTTAAGTCTTCAAGTGCTGATCCGAGCTTATTTATTAAGAAAACATCAACTGTATGCACCTTGCTTTTACTTTATGTTGATGACATGATTATTACTGGTGATGATATTGCTGAAATCAGTAGTCTCCAAGCTGCTTTGTCTGTTCGTTTTGAAATGAAAAGATTAGGTGAAGTTGATTGTTTTCTGGGTTTGGAAATTAAGAAATGTGATGGTTATTTTCTCTCTCAGAAAAGATATGCAGCAAGTTTATTGCAGCGGTTTCGTATGGAGAATTCAAGAGATAAAATTACTCATATGGAACCAAATCTCAAATTAGCTAGAAATGAAGGGAAGTCAGTAGAAGATGCCACATTCTTTCGTCAACTAGTTGGTAGTTTATTCTATTTAACTATCACAAGGCCTGACATTGCTTATTCAGTAGGAGTTGTGTCTCGGTTTATGGATCAGCCACATGAGACTCATTTAACAGTAGCAAAAAGGATTCTTTGTTACATCAAGGGCAAAAGTCATTTTCCTTGAGTGGTTTTGTGGATGCTGATTGGGCCGGTGACGTGAACGACAGACGCTCCACAACAAGTTTTTGCTTTACAGCAGGCTCTGCTGCAATTTCATAGTGCAGTAAAAAGCAAACCACTGTTGCTTTGTCAAGTTGTGAAGCAGAATATGTAGCTGCTACAATGGCTACTCAAGAATGTTTGTGGCTCAAGAGGCTTATTCAAGAAATGGTGACTACTCACAATCAGCCAATTCAAATTAATTGTGATAATGAAAGTGCAATAAAACTTGCTGGAAATCCAGTGTTCCATGCTCGTTCGAAACACATCGAAACTCATTATCATTTTGTTCGAGAGAAAGTGTTATCGCAGGATGTTGAATTGCAGAAAATACATACTAAAGAGCAAGTTGCAGACATATTTACTAAGGCACTCTTCAAGGTGAAGTTTGAAGTTTTTCGTGAGGCACTTGGAGTTATTGAGAAATAAGCTTGCACTAAGGGAGGCTGTCAGAATTTAGTGCAACTTATTGCTGGTTGAATTAGTCAAGTTATTCATTTGTATTAGGAGTCTGTTAGCTTAATTTGGTCCTTGATTTATGCAAATAAATTAGTTGCACGTAAAGTAGTTTTGCGCAAATCAGTTGAGTCTTTATAGGAGTTATTTCAGTTTAAATAGAAGTCTTATTGTTAGTAAAAATATAGTAGCAGTACAACACTTCATTTTTCTGTTTTCTTTGTATTATCTTCCTTGAGTAATAATAACTATCAGAATTATTCTCACTTTTGTGTATTAGATATTGTGTCACCCTTTTCCTCCTTTTCGAGTTTTTGTTTGTTTTTTTGCAGGCCGTCAGTAAACTCAAAGCTCCATCAAACAATGAGCTCGAGTTCCGAGCTCCATCTCCGGCGTGGCTCCAACACCGGACACCGGTGAAGAGCAACCAGATGTAGCCTAGAAATACCACACTCAGGTGACCCATTTCTTTTTGACGTTTTGTTTTGTACGTATTTGACTTATTTTTAGTTGTTTAATGTTATTATTGGCAATATTCTGCTATTACTATTTGATTGGACTTAGTTGGGTCTATGGGATCTGGCTCCCCTCCATTATTTCTTTCATCCATTTCGTGAAGTGTACGTTTAAATTAGAAATATGCGTTAAATTTAAAATTTAAAGGTCAAGATTATATTATATTAATAAATATCATAACTATAGTTAAGTCAACTAATTTTAAAAAATTACTTTCCAAATTTGATAAGAATTACAATATATTCTAAACAAAATTTGACATTTATTAATATCATTAATTTCATATTATATTTTTGTATTTAATTATTAAATTGTCTGGTATTTAAGATGAGAATAAACTAAACTAGTAAACTTTGCTCTTGAAATATTATATTACTATGTTGAGAAATAAAACAAAAAAGTTAAAGAATTATCAGTGTGGAAAAAAAACCATAAAATAAAAGACTCTCAATAAAAATAAAATAAAAATAAATAAACAAGATGAAAGGTTTTTAGAATTAAACGTAAATACCAAAATTATTCCCACGAGAAAATGTGGCTATTGTGTTTGAAGGAAAAAACATAAATGTTTTTTTTAATAAATATTCTTTTATCCTCTTTTTTTTTTTTTTTTTTTTTTTTTTTTTTTTGTGAAATAGAAGATAACATTGTTTTAAATGCAAATGTTTTTAAAGATTATTATATATCACATTAAATATAAACGTTTCATGTTCTACAATTTTAATATTTAAATGTAAATAAAAAATATAAGATGAAATTAATGATATTAATAAATATCAAATTTATATGGAATATATTGTAATTCTTATCAAATTTGGAGAGTAGTTTTCTAAAATTAGTTGATTTAACTATGTTTATGATGTTTGTTAATATAATATAATCTTGACCTTTAAACTTAAAATATGACACATATCTCTAATCTAGACGTGCACTTGATAAAATGGAGGGAAGGGGTAATGGAAGGAGCCAGATCCTAACTTTTGACATTTTTTAATCGTTCTAATGTAATTTTCCAGTTATAATATGTGGGACTGTTCTGTTCTTGTTTCCTTTTTTAGTGTTTATTTCAGCGTTTCATTATTGGTTTGTTACTAATAGTTTTATTATTCTTTTATATTATTTTATATACTGATAATGTGCAATTGTTCATTAGTTTGGCTATTAGTGCTTAGTTTAGTTGTTATTTCAATTTTTTTATTAATTGCATACTTATTTCTTCAGTAGCTTTATCTTGATTTTGTAATGACACGTGATTTTATTTTAATATTCTGCATTAATTGTTGATGTTGCAAAAGATTTTTTCCCTTAGACTTTGTTTCTGTTTTCATTATTTAGTTGTAATTGGTGTTAATATTAATTGAAAGTAAAAATGGTCGATGAAGAAATTACCGTCGATTTCAAAGGTCTTCCATATTAATATGACGAGTTTTTATTTTTAAGTTATTCTTTGATTCATTTATTTTTATTCATGTTTATTTATTACTAACACTTTTACTAAGTGTCTTTACAGGTACACAGAGTTGCTTTCCATTGAAACTATTCGAATGAAGTTGGAATTATACTCTTTATTTATTATTTTGTATATATCGACGTTAGGAAAACCTTAGACCGTTTCTTATATTATTGTTTTATTTTATTATTTGTGTATATTGGATGTTTAGTATACTTGTATATTGTTTTTATTTTCTCCTCAATTTGAAAAAAATGAATTCAGTCGGGATTCACAATTGTGGATTTCAAAGGATGCCTAACACCTTCCCTTCGGAATAACTTGAACCCCTTACCTAGAATCTATTGGTTTAATAGCCATTTCTTTTAAGTTAATTTGTTAATTGGTTTCCTAGTTTTCATAAAATTTAGGTGGCGACTTCCTTTTACCCCTTTACCCTTTTTAAAATTCTTTTAAAAATTGATAATTTTTTTTTGGTGAGTCACGGCGACATTGCGCCCTCTCAAAAGATGTCAACAAAAAATCCTACAAACAAACAATAGAAGATGAAAAAAGAAGGAACTTTACCTTAGGTTTACGTAGAAATGCTAGTGGAAGAATTCAAGATAATGAATTTGTATTTGGTAGTGG
This sequence comes from Solanum pinnatisectum, assembly GCA_035578085.1. Classification (NCBI taxonomy): domain Eukaryota; kingdom Viridiplantae; phylum Streptophyta; class Magnoliopsida; order Solanales; family Solanaceae; genus Solanum; species Solanum pinnatisectum. The sequence goes on along the minus strand of CM069084.1, from coordinate 13,266,469 downwards.
TATATATTGATTTGGCTACAACACTTCATATTCTTTAATTTAAAATTAAAAAGAGGAAAATCTTGATTCATGTACTTATTTAAAATTCTAGAAATCCTAAATGACTCTAGTTCTTTCACATTCCCTTTTTATTAAATAACTTACAATTCAAAAAATAATTAAAATATTATTATTTAATTAATTAGACGTTTAATTTAGTCTAGGGGTAAATTAAAGGGGGGGGGGGGGGGAATCTTGATTCATGTACTTATTTTAAATTCTAGACATCCTAATTGAGTCTTGTTCTTCCACATTCCCTTTCTAATAAAAAACTTAAAATTCAAAAAATAATTAAAATAATATTATTTAATTAATTTAATTTAATCTAGGGGGAAAATGGTAATCCAACTTTTTATCTTTGGAGCTTCCTACTTATAATAATATATGATGATATGATGGTTTTCAGGTGATGATACAGTGATGGAATCGATCTCGTCTTCACTCCATTGAACCAATCGAAACTCTAAGCTTAGTTCTTCATCTCATCACTATACCTTATTTGTCTCTTAAACCAATTATCATGGGAGTTGTGAATCTCATAGTTAGATCTTCTATCAGAAAGTGTAGATCTTGGTGTAAATGTAACTAGTCATGCAAAACAAGTTCTACTATTGTGCCGAAGCTTAACTCTAACCTTCAAAATGTGCATATCCACTATCCACATATGCTATGAACAAAATTAAGGCTCTATGTTTCAGCTCTATCTTATTGTAGTTCTATCTCCCTACAAAGAATCAATGTAGTGAACCCCATTCAGAATTATTTTTTTTAATCAAAATAGGGCAAGACCCATGAATTCCTAAAAAGATAAGAATATAAAAGCACTGACTGGGACCAAAAGTGACTCGGTCCAGCAACAAGAACAACAACAAAGAGAGTAAATAACTGATACAAACAAAAAGGTCCAAATTAGGAAAGTAAAGGTCTAAACTTCCAACACTTTCAACTTCAATCGTCACCACTGATTCCCTTGCACTTCCATTGATGAGTCAGTCTACACCAACATCAAGTGCATATCTCTTGCCACTCCAAGCGTCGTATCGGATATTTGATGATTTATAGGTGGTAATCTAGATCCATCGAAGGAGCTCAACTCGGTTTTTGTGTTCATCTATGATTCGATCTAATTCGTACCTTGTAGCTTCCATGGCTCGACCAATCCGGCGTCTCCCAGATAATCAGTTTATGAAGCCCCACCTCTAATATCAAGCCTTTTGTCAATGCAGATTCCCAAGAATAGGTCCACAGTAACTATACCCAAAGTTTTTTATTTGGACTTAAATTAGTCATTTGTGAATTCATTGGAAGTTTGCTAATCAATACTAACCAAAGTTAAAACTACACATGTTTTCATAGAATTTAATATTCTAACATATCTATAAAATGTACATGAGACACACGTGCAACACACATATCCAGATTCTAGTATATTATTGTTATGTGGTCATTTAGTCTTTTGGGAGAATGTAACTTATTATTTTATTTTTGGCCCAATTAATGTAAAGCCTATAAATCATATTCAATAAAGAATAGATTTCATTTGTACATCGATTATTTTATTGGCGTAGCAAATAAAGTCTTAATTAGCCTCGACAAATTGGTTCTCTATTCTACTATTAGGGTTCACAATTTCAGCCAATTGTTCGCTTAATTTATGACAAGGAGGATTTCAACCATCAACAAATCCTTAAGTCATATATGGTGTTTAAATCAAGAAAGGTAATCAAAACTGAAAAGCTTAATTGAGAGACATTACCTTAATTAATGTGGATGGTATCTCATCTTCGAAAGTACATATTCATTAAAGATCCTATTTAAATTGACTAACTTTTAAAAAAACAAGTCATTTTATAATCCATTGAGACCCATTTATTCATAAAAACAAGGAGAATATATACAAATAACCGAGCCCAAAAGTGACCCGGTCAAGAAACAGAAACATAAGCAAAGGGTATAAAATATCCCATGGAAATAATAAAAACATAAAGTATATTAGAAAAGCGAGAACACGAATAGTCGAAGGCTTCAATCTTCTTCCTTATACGCTCCTCTAAAATCCTAATCTTCATACACTTCCATTGTTGTGATTCAAGTACAATCAAGGTGATATTTTTAATTCTAGCTACAATCAAAGTAAGATCTTTAATTCTTACCCTCCAATGGTAAAAGAGTTTTAATGCTTATACTTTTACTAGTTTTCAAACACGTGCAACGCACGTGTATACCATTCTAATTAGTATAAATACTTCTAAATTATAAGCTCGAATCAATGAAAGTTGTAGCATATTCAACTGATATTATGATCATTACAAGACACATCATACAAAAATATTGTTATCAAGTGAATTGTTTTGAAAACTATACTATAACGACTTCAATTATACAATTCTTATAATATATCAAGTATTCAACTTGTTAAAAGTTCTTTTGTTAATATGTTACAACACATAATTTAAATGTCGACATTAAAGTTACAAAATATATAATGCCTTCAAGTTTCCGCCTTCCTTTTAACGAATAATACCCTCCATTCTTTTACAAATTCATACATATTGAGAACTTGTCGTCGAAGGAGAGTGGTGTTTTGTAATAGTTGTAGAGAAATTCGATCAACATATGTCTTCCTTAGGATGACTAGTAGATCATTATCAATTTCATAGTCTACACCTACAAAATAAAAGTATTTATTTGTTATAAAATAATCATTGTTTAAATATCTAATTAACATATATAAATAATAATTACATATATATGTACCCTTCATCTTCTTTGGCTCATTCAAAATTATTAATTTTGCCTGTTTTATTTAGGAAAATAGTATTTTAGACTGGTTTAGAGTTGCCACTTAATTTTTAAAGAAAAATCAAGAAAACTGATTTTCAATGGATTAAAATAGGAAATCAATTAAAAATATTTAAAGGGGGTTCGGGGTTCTTATTAGCATTTCGGGAAGGGTTTGAAAGCACCCGAAATGCCCGCTAACACGCGGTTATCCGACGACTAATTATTCGGCTAAGCAATTTTAAGAAAATAGGCATACTTGTTTAGATAGAGGAAATAAACAACTAAGACTTAAAATCATTTTTAGGGGGGAGAGAAAAATATTTAAAAATATCATTAAGTGAAATTTTTAAAGTAAATTAAGCGAAAAACATGATTATTTAGTCCTTTAGAAAATCCCGAAGTGACTATCTTTTGGGGAAATCGAATTAGGAAAACCTTGCAATTAACTAGCAAACAAACAATTAAACAAGTACGAAACATATAAGAGAGAGAGAGAATGAGAGGGAGTTCTGGGCCCAAGACCGGGTTTCTGTTCGCCTGGACCAGTACTTGGGCCTAGTTTCATTTTGGGCCTGTGACCCAATCCTTGCCACCTGTCCTAAATTCTAACAAAATAATAATAAGTAAAATAACAAGGGCTTAGGCCCAAAAATGACAAAATACAACTTTCAAGAAATAAATGAGTGGGCTTTTTGAGCCCATTTCTGCTGCACATTGGGTTGTATCGCACTGTATACAAATGTATACGTTGCGTATTTTCCAACTCCGGGACCTGTTCGTCCATTTTATAGCTGGCCGACTCGGGTAGGAATCGAATTAGGCCTCCATGGCCCAAAGGAAAATGCGAGGATAAGGTCCGTAGGCCCCGGACAAATTTCACATGCAATCAAGAGGGATATAAAAATCAGTGTATAACCCGACTTGAAATAAATATAGAAGAAGCAGATTGATTTGCGAGGAATATCCACTACTCAAATAATAGATGCACACACGACCCCACTACAGGGAGTCATACAGGAACACAATGAACAATAATGACTTTGAAGAAGATTGAAGCCAATAGCCACTTGACCACAAACAATTAATGTACTACCATACTTAACTAATAATAATACACATGTGCAAAGCAGAATGCATTCAAGTATATAAAAAAAAGGAGTGACATGTGCACTATGCCGTCCCACATCTTAATAACAAAATTAGATAAAGGACTGATTAGTAATCGTCTTAAAATAAAAATGACTATCAAGACTTGCAATTTGACGTCAGGCAATAATTTTTAGAACGCTGGACGGATGCATAAACCCACTAAACTTGAAAACACACGAGGATAAACAAGGAACATATTAGTCGGACTTGACCAAAGTTGAGACACGCTTAGGATAATATGGCGAACTACGAATTACAGAAAAATATAGCTAAAGTGGGCAACGAATGCTTAGCATGAAACAGTGACTAATAATATATCCTTAATAGTTGACTACCACTTTGGCATGAGGAGTTATCATTAATCATGTAAGCCGAATACTAAGTCCTAAGCAAATAATGGCAAAGAGGCATCTTAAGGGACTGTGAGAAGCAATAACCCAACCTGACCTGATTTTGGAAAGCGACAACCATATATTTAAGCGATAGCATTACCCAAATTCAGTGACATACTACAAATACAAATGCGCTACAAATGCATATACGAAAACTTCCCAATAGGGTCGAACTTCAGAGACTCAAGGTTGAGAATATGAGCATGAACCAAACTGAAACTACCTATCATTGGTATTGAACACTACTCGAATAAGACGGAATAATAACTTAACTCGCCACCGCGATTCGAGCTTGTTTCCATCAGATTAACATTCAAAGAAATAGGTTCATAATACTAAAAGACCACTTCAAAATGAAGCCTAACAAATGAGCAAACCAGCCAACAAGTGAAGACATGGCATGTAAATTCGCAAAACACGACATTTTAGGAGAGCAGTAGGGACAGGGAGAAAGAAAAAGCACCAGAAACAGGGCATACTTATTTTGAAGAAACAGGCTTGTTCTTCGGAATAGATTCAGCAAAACGACTAAGAACATAAACACCATATCGAAACAACATCACACTTATCAGCAACTGACAGCCAACAACCAACTAAATAAAAGTTTCAATCATCCGAACGCGACTGAAATAGAAGAAGAGGTGGAGAGAACACTTATGAAGAGACATTACCTTTCGAAGCGCAGCGAACAGGGACGAGACGAGCCAGCGACCAAGGCCTTCCTATCACAGAACTCAAATGCGAGCAACAGTAAGAAACAGCAGAACCTTGAATCTCGAACAAAACTTGAAGGAAAAAAATGGAATGGAGACGCTGTACTCCGATTTGAAAACTCAAAAATGTTCTATGCCTTCCTTTACTGTATATTTTTAAACTAATTTTGCTTAAACTGCTCTCCGTATCTTTTCTAAAAAATTTCCAACTCTCCCCCCAAAAAAATCCCCCTGAATGAAGAAGAAATAGAATATATATAGGGGGAAATTAGGGTAGATTTTTGAGGAGGAAATCCTCTCAAATTCGCTAAGAAAGGCCCACTTTTTTCAAAAAATCAAAATCTTTCCCCTTTTAGGAAGCCAACTTTTTCTGAGAAATTCGCCCCATTCCGAAAGGGGAAAGGGGGATGGGCGATCGGGATTGATCTTCCATCCTTGGAACTCGACGTGGCATGCATCCGCGTGAGCAAGGACGAACCCCCACTCTACCATCGCCGAATCTGCCCAGGAACAGTACTCAGCCTGAGGACGTGTCCTCTGTACTGTTGATGCCGTTTATCTCCGTCTCGATGCCATGTCCTTTTGGTGAACGTTAGAACTGCACGCCGTTTGGGGAATTGTTTTCCGCCTGCTTCTCCCGTCTGGTCACTGTTAGAGCTGGAAATCCAACAGGCGTTGTGTATTGCTGTTTGCAGCTGCTGTTGTGAGCTGCTTACAGCTGTTGAGAAGAGGAGTTGGGCCGGGTCTGGGTCAAAGGTGGGCTGGGTTGTGGAATGGAGAAAGGGATGGGCTGCTGGAAATTTAAAGGAGGTCGAAAATGGTTTGTCCCAAATGGGTTTAGGGTGAGGAAATTAATGGCTAAAGTTGCAATAAAAAGGTTAGGCCAATGAAATAACAATCTAGCCAAATTGAATTTATTAGTGATTCCGACTAAAGATTAAATAAAACGAATTAATATTAATTAACGAGCTTCTTAATCTTAACGAAATAAAATAATTAATTTAGTCATAAACTAATTAATTTAACAATATAACTATCATTTAAACAAAACTAATTGACAAAATATTTAACTAAAACTAAAATCCTTTTGAGACAATTTTAGAATATTCATAAAATATACTATATACATAATTATTTAAGGCATATATATTATTTAAAAATTATAAAATGTGACAAAACTATTTAAAATAACTTGAGTAGTATTTTTAATTTTATAAAGTCAATTATTTCGAGTCGTTTGGAATTTAGGAAACTCGATGATTAAAATATATTGTGGAGCTCCAAAATTGGGTGTCAACACTGCCATCTGTAAATTTTGACAAAAGAAATTTTTGTCAAGTGATATACATATAATTGAATTATGAAATACAACACAATCATCTGTGAGATATTAATAGTATGGTAGAAAAAAGAAAACAGTAGAAATAAAAAATTATATTGTGCAAAAAATAAATGCATATATAAAAAAAAAATAACTTTAAATTTGTATGTATATATATATATATATATATAGACACACACACACTTATGGACCAACCTAAAAAACAAATGAAATATTGCATATAGGAAAACTTGCATCATATATTACTAAAATAAAACCAATAGAGCTACATAAGAATAAAGATAAAAGAGATCATACATTAAATAGGATAAATGAGAGAATTTAAACTTTTAAGTAATAAAACAAAATGAAAGAAGAAGAAGCATACATGTTGAGCTTGTTTCACGGTGAGGGTTACACAGATACTTGGTATCCATTTATATAAGATATTTAATGATTAAAACTTAATATAAAATTATTATTGATGGTGTTGGATTAATGAAGGAAAATAGAGGGCCAAAACAGTTTTAATGCTATAGGTTCTAACTGTATACAATTTTTAAAAGGTTGTAAATGATATTATTAGTAGTTAATATAACATTAATTAAGACAACCAAAAACGTTGCGAGTGTATCTTTATATTTTGAAGAGGTGGTAAAAGAAAGGAAATTATTAACATTATTTAGCTTAACTTTAAATAAAGCAACAACATGTGGAATTTTTATTAGGAATTTGAAGAGGCTGGAAAAGGTATTATTAACATTTACATAATAAGATACTTATTTATATATTTCAGTATACATTGCAAGGCAATATGTATAATGATTTTACATTTTTACACAAAATAGTAACAAGAAGTTTCAGAAGGAGAAACAATCATAAATAAAGAACTAGAATTGTATCAGTCCTTTCTAATTTGAAAAAAATCTATAAATGATAAAAATCTTACAAACAAACAATAGAAGATGGAAAAAGAAGGAATTTACCATAGGTGTACGTAGAAATGCTAGTGGAAGAATTTAAGATAATAAATTTATATTTGGTAGAGGTATATATTGATTTGACTACAACCCTTCATAATTTTTAATTTAAGATTAAAAGGGGGAAAATCTTGATTCATGTACTTATTTAAAATTCAAGAAACAATGACTCTTGTTCTTCCACATTCCCTTTCTAATAAATAACTTACAATTCAAAAAATAATTAAAATAATATTATTTAATTAATTAGACGTTTAATTTAGTCCAAGGGTAAATTAAAATGAGGGAAATCTTGATTCATGTACTCATTTTAAGTTCTAGAAATCCTAAATGACTCTTGTTCTACCATATTCCCTTTCTAATAAATAACTTAAAATTCAAAAAATAATTAAATTAATATTATTTAATTAATTTATTTTCGTCTAGGGGTAAAATGGTAATCCAACTTTTCATCTTTGGAGCTTTCCACCTATAATAATATATGATATGATGTGATGATATTATGGTTTTCAGGTGCTGACACAGTGATGGAATGATCTCTTCTTCACTCCATTGAACCAATCGAAACTCTAAGCTTAGTTCTTCAACTCATCACTATACCTTGTTTGTCTCTTAAACCAATTATCATGGGAGTTGTGAACCCCTTAGTTAGATCTACTACCAAGAAGTGCAGATCTTGGTGTAAACGTAACTCGTCATGTAAAACAAGTTATACTATTGCGTCGAAGCTTAATTCTAACCTTTAAAATGTGCAGATCCGCTATCCACATATGCTATGAACAGAATTAAGGCTCTATGTTTCAGCTCTATCTTATTGCAGTTCTATCTCCATACAAAGAATCAATGGAGTTACCACTCCAAGCGTCGTATTGGATATTTGATGATTTCTAGGTGGTAATCTAGATCCATCAAAGGAGCTCAACTCGATTTTTGTGTTCATCTATGATTCGATCTAATTCCCAGCTTGTAGCTTTCATGGCTCGACCAATCTTGCGTCTCCCAGATAATTAGTTGATGAAGCTCCACCTCTAATATCAAGCCTATTGTCAATGTAGATCCCCAAGAATAGGTTCACAGTAACTACACCCAAAGCTAAGTCTCAAATTGTTGTAAGTTTTTTATTTGGACTTAAATTAGTCATTTGTGAATTTATTGAAAGTTTGCTAACCAATACTAACCAAAGTTCAAACCACACATGTTTTCATCGAATTTAATATTCTAACAGATCTATAAAATTTACATGGAACACACGTGCAACACACTTATCCAGATTTTAATATATTATAGTCATGTGGTCATTTAGTCATTTGGGAGAATGTCACTTATTATTTTATTTGTGGCCCAATTAATGTAAAGCCCATAAATCATATTTAATAATGAATAGATTTCATTTGTACACCAATTATTTTATTGGCGTAGAAGATAAAATGTTAATTAGCCTCTACAAATTGGTTCTCCATCCTACTATTAGGGATACAACATATTTAATTCTACACCTTTTTTCATAATTGACGAATGTGGTAACGTAAGTTAGGGCAAGGCAAGATGGTAAAAAGATCAGTTTTGTTATATAATACCAATCTCTGTAATTTTAATGTATTTACGATCCTGATCTGTATTAAGTTTTGCTTACACACTAGCCTTAAAATTTGAAATAAAACATGAACTTTTTGAAATTGTCATATTTTTATGCTAGTCAAAATCACTTTGACATAAATTTCTATGCCAGGTTCACAATTTCAGCCAACTGTTCGCTTAATTATGACAAGGAGGATTTCAACCATCAACAAATCCTTAAGCCATATATGGTGTTTAAATCAAGAAAGGTAATTAAAAATGAAAACATAATTGAGAGACGTTACCCTAATTAATGTGGATGACATCTCATCTTCAAAAGTACATATTCATTAAAGATCCTATTTAAATTGACTAACTTGTAAAAAAACAAGTCATTTTTTAATAAGTTGAGGCCCATTTATTCATAAAAACAAAGAGAATATTTACAAATAACCGAGCCCAAAAGTGACCTGGTCTAAAAATAGAAGCATAAGAAAAGGGTATAAAATATCCGATGGAAATAATAAAAACATAAAGTATATTAGAAAAGTCAGAACACGAATAGTCGGAAGCTTCCAGCTCCTTTCTTATACGCTCCTCTAAAATCCTAATCATCATTCACTTCCGTTGTAGTGATTCATGCTACAATCAAGGTGAGATCTTTAATTCTAGCTACAATCAAAGTAAGATCTTTAATTCTTACCCTCCAATGGTAAAATAGTTTTAATGCTTATACTTTTACTAGTTTTCAAACACGTGCAACACAGGTGTATACCGTGCTAATTAGTATAAATACTTCTAAAATATAAGTGTACGATGTGTAAAATACAAGCTTGAACAATGAAAGGTGTAGCATATTTAACTGATATTATGATCATTGCAAGACACATCATACAAAAATATTGTTATCAAGTGCATTGTTTTGAAAACTATACTATAATGACTTCCATTATACAATTCTTATAATATATCAAGTATTCAACTTGTTAAAAGTTCTTTTTTTAATATGTTACAACACATAATTTAAATGCCAACATTATAGTTACAAAATATTTAATTCCTTCAAGTTTCTACCTTCTTTTTAAGGAATAATACCCTCCATTTTTTTTACAGATGCATACATATCGAGAACTTATTGTCGAAGGAGAGTGGTGTTTTGTAATAGTTGTAGAGAAATTCGATCAACATAAGTCTTCCTTAGGATGGCTAGTTGATCATTTCAATTTCATAGTCTACACGTACAAAATAAAAGTATTTAATTGACATATATAAATAATAATTACATATATAATCCTTCGTCTTCTTTAGCTCATTCAAAATTATTAATTCTGCCATCTGTAAATTTTGGCAGAAGAAATTTTTGTCAAGTGATGTACGTAAAATTGAATTATGAAATACAACACAATCATTTGTGAGATATTAACAGTATTGTAGAAAAAAGAAAACAATATAAATAAAAAATTATATGGTGCAAAAAGTAAATGCATATAAAAAAAAAGATAACTTTAAATTTGTATGTGTATATATATATATATATATATATATATATATATATATATATGATGTGTCCGAGATTTGGACTCATTTTGGGCTTTGTTTATATAGTTTTAGTGTCCTCAAATGCTTAATTTGTGCCATAAACTAATGTTAAAGCCTTGATTTTCAGGTATATGGATTGAGGAGCAAAGCAAGGATACTAAGAAGCAAAAAGGAACAAAACAAACTGAAGAAGTGAAGAAAGGCGAGCCTGATGATCGCCAAGTGGCTATTTTGACCGACTAAAGTTCCAGTGTTCTAGCCCTGAGGGAAGAAACCAAGTCGGTGATAGGAAAGGGGCAGTTGGAATATCGCCGAGCAGTTCCGCGATGCCAAGAGTGATTGCCCAAAGTTACAGGACTTGAGGATACTGAGAGCTAATGCCAAAAAGGTGATAGAAGAGAGCAAAGGGCGGTTCGCCTAGCCATTCGGTGAACCCGACTTATGTCACGACCCAAAAATGGGCGTAATGACACTCGTCTTACCCCACCAAGACAAGTCTGCCTAAAACTCAGCCATAACGATAAAATGTGGAAATTTATAAGTAACTTAAAAATACCCATAACCTTGTTGTCACGTGCACAAACCTCTAATGTATTACAACTGAATTAAAAGAAAAATAAGTCTCAAATGACATTGTTCTAGAATAGAACAAGATCATAATTAAGGAGAAAGAAGGTCCGCTGAAATGACAAGCAACTACCTCACAAACCTCCACAAGATGCCTTTGACAAAGAGAAGACAAAATATCACAAAGGTCCGGGCTAGTAACCTACAAAAATGTAGAAGCAAGGGGTGAGTACCAAACCACACGGTACTCAGCAAGCAAACTTTTAAACACAAGCTAAGGGAATAGAATAGGTACTCCCACCCCAACCGAACCTCTACAACTACAACCTGCATAAAAACAGCCCAACCTAACGGTTCACAATTTACAATGCACAAAACTCAACAACAACACTCTAACAGTTTCATGTTCTCAACAGGCTCAATATTCATCAATCACAACTTCCACAAAAAGGCACTTACAAGATCAGCAACACACAAGCTCAAGTTCATCGATGATAAAAATGTGCGCTGCAAGGAAATGCAATGTCAAGCATAGTGATGCATGTCTGACCTAACGATACACACCTGTTGTCTCTGAGTCCGGGACCTATGGGGACATATCTGTCCATACATTCGTCACGGCGCGGGACATGTCCCTCGATAATAGTATCCATCATGGCGCGCGATACGTCCCTCGATATATAGTATCCGTCGCGGTGCGCGACACATCCCTCGAAATGGTACATCCTCTTATCACATAACACTTATTACAACCATGTCTCAAAGCCAATGCAAATGACATATTCACATAAATAATGAGGAGATGGCCATTTTCATAACATATCACAATTCACAACAACACAACCGTGATACAACATCAACAATGAATCAATAAGCCTTCCAAAACTATTCTTAACACATCACACACCAACAATTAATCACATTGCCTTTTATTACCCCCTTTTCATCATTAGAATTATTCAATATGGACAAGTCAACCCATCACCTAGTCCCATTACTCCCCAACACATACCACAAGGAAATACATGATTCTATACACTTAACAAGGGTTTAGAAATCCACTTGCCTCAATCAATCAAGAATTCACTCCGGAACTTGAGCCTTCCCCTTTCGTTGAACTTCCAACTCAAAGCAATCTATTCAAATAAATGACCACAATAAGATTCCAAAACTAACAACACTCATTTTACTAGGTGTTTAGCGTTGACCCAAAAATTCACCCAAGTTTATAGTCAAGTTCCTAAATCTTGATGTCCATTAACATTTCAATTATCATATTTTCCAAGTTTCAAGCCTAGGGTTAACTTCCAATTTCTCCAAATAATACAACCCTAATTGTTTTCATATAATATAATATACCAATATTTAATTACATATATTAATGTATCAAAACTTAAATTATAATGTGATAATAATACGAGAATAGGCAAATTATGAATCATCCGTGAAAAAAAGAAACATACACGAAATTAATATGCTTAACCAAACGGTAAGAAATTATATGCAAAACTTGATATCTTTTTGATAAAATCCAATTACCCCAATGTATATATGTTATCCCAAAAGAAGTCACGTTCCAGCAACATGAACTTTCAAATTTGAGTTCTTTTCTTTTTACCAATCCAATCTCATGCTACTATCATTAGCCAATCATTGGCAAACATTACTTTCCAAGATTCTTAGGCGTAATTCCAATTGCAACATTTCAGTAACTTATATGTCAATTTTTGTTCCATCAAATTTTCCTTTTATTTTCTTTTCCAAGCAGACGACTGCCAACCTCAATGTTTCAACCGATAAAAATCTGTTCGAAATCACGTTAAAATTTAATAGAAATGATGAGAATAATTACCTTGACGCTTTGAAATGAAAATATCAATTTTTCTCCTCCCTTTTCCCCTCTTTTTCTTGTCTGCGTAATTTTTCCTCCTCTGCGTTATATTTTTTTTTGGTTTGTTTGTGCGTAATGCTGCTGCGAACAACAGCAACAACCTTTAACCTATTTCTATTATTTTATTATTATTATTATTATTTTGTGCTTGACCCATTTATTTTCTTTTCCTTTATTTTAACAACAAAAATAATCATTTATTAATTTGAAAATTATATCACTCATTCTCACAAGTCATAAATCATTTATAAAAACTATTAAAAGGGGTTAACTCAGAAAAATGGGTAAAATTCATAAAACGACTAAGATGGTCGTTACAACTTACCTCGCCTAATGGCCCTTCATGGCTAATTTTTGACAACTATAAATTGAATTTTGAACTGTTAATTTATGAGTTCTCTTTTCTAGTTTTGAGCTTACTACCATTTTAGAATAGTTTCTTAGTAGACTTGAGAGCTTTTGAAGATTCAATTCGGAGATTTTGCAAGTGGGTTACTGTTTTTCTTCGATTTTGAGCTTTGTAAAGGCTTAATTACTCTTACCTAGTTGATGGATAATCAATTTGGTAACCGTTTTTTTACCTTTTATGATGTTTGGCAAAAACCTCAATTCTTGGGGTGTGATCATGTGATTATGGGTTGAATTAGTTTATGGATATTGTTAATTACTAGTTTAAATGCTATATTGAAGTGGGTTTAATCATCAGTTGTGGTTTAATTTATGAATTGTAGTTGCAAATGCAGTTCTAACTTTTTGTTCTTAGCTTGCTCGAGAGAGAGGTTTTAGAACCAAGGCAATTGATTAATGGTTTGCAGGTATTGAGTTGAGCTGAGTTCAGCTCGAGAGAGTGAATCCTAAACCGAATCCTACCCATCTAGCTTGAGACAGTGGATACAGTAAGGTGTGAGTTGTTCTTCATTGCTATGGTTGTTGATGTTCGAAAGAAATCACCTGATTTAGGATAGTTGTTCGAGAGAAAGTTATCCTCCCTCATAGTCTAGCCTACTTGCTGATATTTAACTGTTCACTAGTTGTTACAATTACCCATATACCAAAATTTACCTATAATTGATCACATCCCGAGAATTTCTCTCCGTATTGTTAGTTCAATTTTGTGTGACTGTTTTGTAGTTGCTAATTGCAAACCAAAACTCCCCATCTGTCATTCGTGGCAACCCTTTTTAATTTGTTTCATGTCTTTTTTGATAATATTTATTCCTATAGCTAGTTAAATCACATTTGTAATTCATAACTGAACTTTGAACACGTAACACTCCCTGTTAGTTCGACCTCAACTCATTTGTTGGGTTTTATATTGCTTAACGATCATTTACACCTAGAATTGGATGAGGTGTGCCTGAATCATTAAATCAAAATGGCACCGCTGCAGGGGAGTGTTGTTGTTTAAAATTCTTTTATTGAAGTTGAATTGTGATCTTTTGGCCTAAGTTGGCCATTTAACTAACCACAATTCAAGAGGATTTTAGGTAGTGGATAAAGAAAAGTTATGGTTTCGTCAAGTTTGTTCCAAAGAAAGGTAGTGCTCAAGGGGTGTTCCAAAGAGAATCACACACTTACAAGGTAGGTCACAAAAGAGGTATATGTCAAATTGGCTCACACTCTTAGGAGTTGCCTAAGATCATATCATGAGATAGCATCACTTAGTTGACCGGACCAACAGGGCATATTCTAGGATTTATCAATGCATGGTTCAAAGTATGCTCATCACACAAGACATCGACACTAAAGTCAAACAAGACTCCACACTTTCGCTAGTGTGTAACGGTCATCACAAGAGACTCAATTCGATAAATGGCTAATCACAACGAGATGCAAAGAATTCAAATATTATCTATGCAACTTCATTTGTCCTCATCGTAGCCGCACATTCATGTTCGTTCGATTGAGAGCACTATTCAAGTCAACGATATTGATCAGAACCAAGACTTAAATTTTGCAAAAGAACAGCCACATTCAACACACGAGAGGTGGCAAAATTTTTTGGAAGGGTCAAAATCATTTTTGTAATGTTAAGCAAAAGGGAGCCATAAGCTCAAACATCCATGAAAAGCAGTGCAAAAACAATTTTAAATAGGACAACCCAAATATATACAAAACACAAACACAAATAGCACACAAAAGGTAAGCCTTACCCCACCACAAATAAAAGCATTTGTCCTAAATGCAATTATCACAGAATCTGAAAGGCAAAGTAAAGAAAGACAGAGAGGGAGCTAAAGAGGGGATCCTGTCTAAGTAGTCGCTCCATCTGCCTGGGCATCAGTGTCCGGAGTGACTTCTTGAAGGACCAGCTCCGTCAAATCAAGCAACAGATGCTAGGGAGGCCTGCATACCAGTATCCATCATAATTGCTTCCGTCTCGGTTAAGTCTTCATCTGCAACTCTCTTAATCTCCTCATGCTTCTCTTCATCAGATTCTACTTTTGACTCAGAATCGGCTGTCTGCTCCACTCTATTCCCGTGTCCAGTAGTGGTCTGAGGCATCTTAGACGTGTCTAGAATTTCCACTGTTCCAAAGACCATGGATATAACGGTGGACTTCAGGTGGATTACATCTTTTTGCAGCTGAGTAATGGCAGCTTTTAAAGTTGTTACCTCATCTGTGGCCCCTTGGTTGTGCTAACACACTGCTATCCCGGCCGCTAGGGCATTAATTATAGTGCTCAGAGGTGTCACATCATCAACTAGGGCAGTCTGGATCATGCTTGGAATAGAGGACTATAGATTGGCAACCCGACGATCAACAGAAAGGGCCAATTGTCCCATTCGGAGTAGGGAATCCTAGGTGAGTGGAGGCCGGGGGATAGCAGCAACAATAGTAGGTCTGGGAGACCTTGCGGCAATAGAAGAATTTGGAGTTGCCTCTGCAGGTGATGATTCTGTGTTTACTAACTCCACCAATGTTGCCTTCTTCTTTTCTATTTGATCCTTAACATACTCAGCTTTGGTCCTCCGGATATCATAGAGGCTGTTGGCATCATTTCCACATCCTTCTTGGCATCCTAAGGTACCCGAGCTTGTTTGCATAATGCTGTGATCAGTATTGGGAATGGAAGTGAGGTCTGACTCTTCTTTGCACGCATGAGTATCTCTAAAGCGATGATTTCTCCCAAGTTTATCCGGGTTTCCTCTATGATGCAACCCAAGCAATGTGCCTTGGCAAGGCGAATAATTAACTCATTCTGGGATGGCATGATCGTGCTACTGATAAAACCGAAACAGAACCTTTTTGTGATGTTTAGTTCTTTCTTTTCAATCAGAACTCCTTCCGCCAAGTCGTTCGGAGTCTTGTCTGAAATTAGAGGGGCTAACCACTTTTTCATCTCATCCAGTTTCTTTGTTCTGATCAAGTCTTGGCAACGAACCCCAATATACGTGGACATGCCCAAGACTACGTTAATAGCCTCACTATTGCACTTCACCCTCCTGCCTCTAACAACCACATAGTCTACTTCTTTGAAGGCTGCTACTAGCTGTTTTTTCTGGGGTATTAGCGCACTGTATGCACTATAGAACTCTCTTACCCAGTTTGGGATATAAGGGCTGTGGGGCTTGGTGAAAATTTGGAACTTATGGTATTTCAGGCATTCCATTATCTCTGGGTGTCTGTCTATAACCCCGTCTATGGACAACTGCTTTTCCTCCATAATTATTCTCAGTCCCTCAGCTTTTACTCGATTCATTGACTTAGGAGGAGGACCCTATACTGGAGGCGCTAACATCATTGCCTGCTCTGGAACTGGAGAGGTAGGGGTGGTAAGCTGGGTATTCTTGATCCTGGATGGATCATTCAGCTTCTTAGTTCGCCCCTAACACTTTATGCCATTAATAGATCATCCTCATTTGAACCCACATCTTTGCTTCCAGATTAGTTGGGGTCATTCCTGTAAAATCCATCAATATCAATTCTTGCATCTGATAGTTCAAAGATTTTATTCTTTCCCTTTCCTTTCCCACCAGTTGTGGAAAGTTTAGCAACCTTGCTTCTGGGTGCAACTACATCCTCATTGATTTTAATCCCTTTTGTTTTACCTTAAGGTGACCTGCTTTCTCTTACAACTTTAGTTTTACCTATTTCTTTTAGGAAGATCAAGTCAAGACTGTGATGCTAGGCAGTAGATTAGTACAGATCCAAGCACTGCTAAATTAGTTAAAATACTCATGAGATATGAAAAATTTGAAAATACTAAGTAGGTGCGATTTTGCAAAAATCGAGTGTGAGAGAATGTGAAAAAGGTTGAAAGTTTTAACCTGTGGCATTATAAAAACCATTAAGATCTCACCCATTCAGATCTCACCCATTTAGTGACATTAGTTGCTTTCGATCTGCTACTCGGCAATTCGCCGAGTGTCTATCTACCTTGACGAGTTTTGTAGGACCTTCAGTCAAGGTGAGGGTTCAAACATCAGTCTTTTTCGGGGTCGCTGATCTAGTCGGTGGTTCGCCAATAGGACTTGTGTAATTCATCCTGTACTTTTCACAAACTGTTCATGCCCAATCCTACAAAATTAAGACACCTTTATTTTGATAATAACATACTATAGGCATTTAAGGGTTTTGGGTTGCCTCCCAAATAACGCCTTAGTTAATGTCGTGGAACAACGTAAATCAGTACTCAAACTCCATTTTTAGGGTTAGCCTTGGTATCACTAGGCAACCCCCCATTTTGTTGCGGGTGGAGATTGGGCGACGCATAACCCATGAGGTTCTCTAGCAGCTGGACAGCTCTGGAATGAGACCAAATCATCCGCTTCATTCCTTCAATATCCTCCTTCATTTCTTTCAGCTCTCTATCTTGCTCAGTCACCTTGTGGAGAATGACTGAGAGCATTCCCTCAAGACTTTTAACCTTATTGTCCTTGAGACTTCTTCGATTATGAGGAGGGATGTATTTATCCTTTTTCTTACACTGGACTTCGATCTTCACCATCCTTTTGGCCAACTCATCCATCTGAGTCACTAGGGCGGCCAACATGAAGTCCTTTTCTACTTCTTGATTCGTTTTAGCCATTTGATTAAGCAGTTGAGCTGCTTTCACATATGGCTATTTCATGATGCCTCCCGGAATGAGTTGGTCAACCAATCTCTTATTTCAAGGGCCTAGAGTTCTATAGAAACAGTCAAGGAGAGCTATGTTAGGAATGTCATGATTTGGGCATTGATTGATCAATTCATTAAACTTTGCCCATGACTTGTGGATCCATTCACTCTCCAATTTTTTGAAGGTGAGAATACGATCCTAGAACATCATTACCTCTAATGGAGGAAACTCCATTAGCTCCTGAGTATAGCTCGCCTTGCTCATTGCCTCTGTTTGGATACAAACAAACCAACAAAATACAACTAAATATTAAGTGAGTAAACTACAACTAAGAAGAACAAAAATTCTACTAATCTAAGAATTCTCAAATAACACCACTCCCTGGCAGTGGTGCCATTTTGATGTTTGCGTAATCAATGACACAACTTCCGATGCAAGTGTCTACGATCATGCAATAGTATAATAACCCAACCAAGGGTTGGAGTCGAGTCCCGAGGGAGTGGTTTTGAGAATTAATAGAACAATAAAATTAGTTCTAACTAGTCATAGCTAAAGACATTAACGATTAAAAGCATTGTAAATTAAAGGGGGACACGAACATATCAAATGTCGATTTGGGGTTTTTGTCACAAATATAGCAAAAATAGTAAAAATAACAAAGAAATGTATGAATGAGAGGGGATTCTTGGGATGTGACCGGAATACGGGTAAATCTAAATTATTGGGTACATGCTTTCGATAGGAAATTTATAGAGTAATAGTGACTAGGCTAAGCTATACGTGGGAATAAATTCTCTCTCGAGCAACTTACCCCATTTCAAATGGGTTCCTCTCGGACACCCACTTGCCGCATGAAGACCATCCTACGCCTTACCCTACTCACTCTCTCGAGCTGAGTGTTAGGATATGGCACTAGGGCTCACCCTCTCGGGCAGAACCTCATGTCGACCCACTCCTTAGGCCATCAATCTAGTAGCCATGGTTTCGCGACCTCTCTCTTTCGCAAGCCGAAAACACATAAATAAACTTGTATTTGCAACTACAAATTTGTTAAATTCAACCACAATTACTAGACGAAATCACCATAAAACTACATTTAATCTATTAGCAAGCAAGACCCAACAACAATCTTAACCCATATTCGCTAAATCACACCCCAAGAATTGGGGTTTTTAGCCACACATCAAGAGATAGAAATTTATACCTAAATGAGCTTGCATTCAAATGGGCATGAAGATTTAAGTCTTGTTATAGGACAAGAATGAAGAATCCAAGAGACCCAAGTCCAAATCCTTGGAGATGAAACCCTCTTCTTTTTCAAGTTTCACAACCCTCTCAAACTCAGAGAAAAAGTACTAAAAATTATACTAATTGTTTCACACTGAAAATCTTATGATACTAAAGTCTGATACTAAGGTATAACTCTCAACGAGTATTTATAGTTTTCAAAGATCTGTGCTGCAGCGGACCATTCGACGACATTAGTCTAAATCGCCAATCAACTCGGCGATTCACCCTTTAGTGTAGTTCATCCCCATCTTTCACCATCCTTTGGCATCGTCGTGCTCTGGTCATTGGGCGACATAGTACTGCTTCACGGAACTTCTTGGCGATGCACCGACTGCTCTCTTTTTCCGCCGACTTGATCCTTTCCTTCAGGCTCAGCACACTAGAACAAAAGGTGAAGTGAGACCCTTCGGTGACTCGCCAAGTGGACTCGACGTTCCTCATGCCGTTATTTTCTCGTTGTTTTCAGCCTTTTCGTTCCTTTTTGCGAAGTAGTGTCCATGCTTTCCTTCAAACTTCATATACCTAAAACTTAAGGGTTTTCATCAGATAGTGAGATAAAATCAGCATTTGAGGACACAATTTCTATTAAAATATAGCCCTAAATGAGTCCAATTTATGGACTCATCACTAACTCCCGTGCAATCTCACCCGAACTTTAAATCTTTAATAATTTATTACTTTTACCTATTTTTCTTGTGTGAAATCATGCTTGGAATTGGAAAACTTTGCCGCCTAGCTTTACAACTTCTAAACTCGGCATACAAGTTGGTTTTTCGAACCCCGTACATTCATTTTGTCATTGAAATCAAATGCAATAGGTAAATGTATGTGATATGTGTTGGGAATTTCTTTAATTATATTTTATGTATCGGATTGCCCGTAATTTGTGTGAACTTATGCTTAAATGCATAAATCAATTGATTCTCGTGTTTTGTGCGTCAAAATTGGTTCTAAATTTGTAGGTTGCAGTACTTTTGTAATGGGTGTATTTGGGTGAAGTCTAAGTAACCCCGAGTTGTGCTAAATAATGTAATTTGCCCAATGATGGAGTGTTTGACGGCATTCTTAAGGGAAAAAGTCGTAAAATTGCCAATTTTGGCCAAATCGGGGGAAGTCTGAGTACCCCAATGGAATGGGTAGTATGGGTCTAGTGCTAATTATATAGTGTTTGAGTTTGATTTTGAATTCGGGGGCTTCGGGCTTGATTTTGGGAAATGAGGTTAAAAACTGGCACGTTTGTCGTTTGGTGAGCTGCGTTGAGCTCGCCAAGTGGTTCGGCGGTTCGCTAAAGTCCTCCTTTGATCGCCCTTAATTTCATATTGTCTTAGTCGATTTGTAACTTTTGACAGAAAGCCTGAGCTCGCTGAGTTCACTCGGTGACTCGCCGAAAGGTTCTCTTGATTGCCATTTCTGTGCCCCTAACCCCTAAAATGCACTATAATATTTGGCGGGCTATTCCAAACTTGCCAATTGTCCCTAAGCATCACTGACATGCCTTGATTCTAGAAATTTTTTATGCTGGTACTTTCGGCGAGCCTGATCTTGCTCGCCTAAGTGATTCGACGACTGGTTCGACAACTCTTTCTGCAACCTAAATTTCTGCACTTTTCTCGTACTATTTCTAACTCATTTCTATGTGTTTTCCAGATATGGCTAGACACAAAGTGCCAGGAAGAGACATACCATCCCGCTAGCGGGTAAAAGGAATCATTATAAATGAGGATGTAGTGACATCCAAGGCAAAGGCAATCAAACTCCCTACTAAGGGTGGGAAAGGTAAAGGAAAGAGCAAGACACCCATGGTTGAGTCACCGGAGGTTAGCTCCGATAGTAAGGGAGTCTACGCGACTCACCTTACCTTATCAGATAGTAAGGGAGAACTCCAGGATTCTCAGGCGTCTATCTCTGAGCCTAAGGATGACTAGCTTCTACTAGCCCGGAGAGTAGAAATTTGCTCCAAGGGGATTCATGATCCATCTAGGATCTGGGTGCCTCAGACTTCTCCTCCTCCTCCAATTTCAGCGCAAACTATGGTCCCAGAACCACCTGTACAAGGTTCTCCGCCCCGGTCTCTCAATAGACTAAAGGTCGAGGGACTGATGACTATCATTGAGGAGAAGAGGTTGTCCACAGATGGTGTGGTGGACAAATATCTGAAGATATGGAGCACCCTTAAGTCCCACAAATTCCAGCTCTTCACTAAACCCCGGGGTCCTTACATTCCTTATTGGGTTCGAGAGTTCTATTCATCCTATGAAGCTTTGGTACCACAAGGGAAAAGGAAAGCCAGTACCTTCAAACCACTGGATTATGTGGTTGTCCGGGGGAAGAAGGTAAAATGTGATAGTGATTATATAAATGCCGTCATGGAATGCACTTACAACTTTGCAAATGACTACCAGAGTATCATCAAGAAAATGACATTGGAGGATATGAAAAGTTGGCTGACTCATCTCCTTTCTGACAATACGCTCGATGGATTGAGGTTAAAGTGCCAATAGACAAGAAAGACATCAATGTGGTAATGAGGTATTGGTTCGGGTTTATTAGCAG
The DNA here is from genome assembly GCA_035578085.1 of Solanum pinnatisectum. Taxonomy (NCBI): domain Eukaryota; kingdom Viridiplantae; phylum Streptophyta; class Magnoliopsida; order Solanales; family Solanaceae; genus Solanum; species Solanum pinnatisectum. Next base: position 13,244,631 of record CM069084.1, on the reverse strand, counting down.
CACAATCATGCCATCCCAGAATGAGTCTATCCTCTGTGACACAAAGGTGGCTTGTCTTGATCCATTATTGCAAGGAAAAGACTAAATTTAGGTGTGATCATTGGGTAAGAGATAGCCATGAGGGCCAAACAGCACCAGACATCTTTTCCATTTTCGGTGTAGATCACCGAGCTATGCAGATAGGTCCGTGTTCCAAGAGATGAGAAGTCAGATGTAGAAGTGACTCCCACCTCCTCTACTGACATTCAGTGGATTGAGGCCGAGTACTTGAAGGATGAGGCTGAGAGAAGGAAGGCAGCTCCGGTGGATACATCCCCGATGGTTGATATTGAGACATTACCTGCAGAAGCAGTATTGCCTACTCCGGCCACTGGGCCTTCAGGTATTTCTAGCTTTGCCCCCCTGTGACTCTGAGTTCTTCTGCTACTCCCCCGCCTCCTAGATCTGCTGCTAGCACTGCTGCATCTCGACCTCCACTCACCCTGGCCATATTGCTACAATGGGTCACCTAGCCTATTTTGCTGATATGCGTGCCTCCAGGCTAAAAGCTGCGGTTCTGGGATGATTGAGAGATCTCTCACCATGCATTGGAACCCCTCATAGATTTTAGAGATGCCCTCACGGTGAGGATAGAGGTGTGTGAGAGAGATCATGGAGCTACTCATGAGTTGACAGCCTTAAAGGTCGCAATTGCGGAGTTGAGGAAGGATGTGGACCAGCTGAAGTCCACTAATATGTCTTTTATTTTTGGAACAATGTAGATCCCTGAAGACATAAGCATAGATATTCCAACATGTTCTGATGTGCCTCTAGCTACCTCTGGAGATGAGGTTAGAACATATGATGCAGCTGTAGAGTCCAAGGCTGAGACAGGTGAGGAGCAACTTGGTGTTCAGGAGGAGACTGTGCTTGAATAAGGGCCTGAGTGAGGTAGATGAGGCTGTGGTACATGCTGTTGTTTAGACCTCCTTAAGAGATACTTCTGTGGCAGGTTCTAGTGCAGCTACAATTGACGAGACACCGAGCATCGATGCCCAACTTCAGAGTGTTACACCGAGCACTAATGCCTCGACAGACAGAGTGACTAAGATGCAGACTTCACCCTAGGCGTAGCCTGACAGGATGACATTTTTACCTCTCTTTCTATTGTTTTTATTGATTATTCTTGTTTTAGTTGCATTTGAGGACAACTGCTTCTTTTTGTGGGTGGTGTGAGGTATTTCCATACCTACCTCTTGAGATTCTGTTTTGTTTGTGAATATTGGGCTTTGTTGATCTATATATGTGTTTTAATCTTGTTCTTGTGGATGTTTTAGCTTATGGCCCCTTGATTTAAATGGAAATGGTTTTGAACCCAATTTTAAAATTTTTGCCACCTCTCTTGTGTGTGATTGTGGTTGTTCTTATGCGAATTTGAGTATCGGTTGTGAACAATACCGATGACTTGAATAGTGATCTTAATTGAACAAAATGAATGTTCAGCTACGATAAGGCCAATGAAATTCATAGAAAATGTGTGAACTTTTAGCATCTCTTTGTGACTAGTCGGTTATCGAATGAGTCTTTTGTTATGAACATTGCACACTAGCTAGAAAGTGTGGAGTCTTGTTTGGTATAGGTGACAATGCCTTGTGTGATGAGATTACTTTGAACATTGTATATGATGACACCTAGAATTTTCCCTGTTGGTCTGGTTGACTGAGTGATGTAAGCACTTGAAATGATCTTAGGCAACAATTTTGAAAAGTGCAACAATTTGACTATATACCTCTTTTGTTGCAAACCTTGTGAGATGTGTGAACCTTTGTTGAACCCGCTTGAGCCTTACACTTTTCTTGGAATAAACTTGAACAATTGTGACCTCTCTTTATCCATTCACCCATAAATTTCATGAAGTGTGGTTTGTTTGAATAGCCAACTTAGGCCAAAAGCCTAAATTGGGGGTGTGGTGAAAAGAGAAGGAAAGTCAAGAAGTGTGAGAAATCCCCCTTTGAGTAATTGTTTTGAAAAAGATGGAACCCCTTCATGTTAAAAAAAAAAAAAAAAGAAAAGAAGAAAGCAAAAAAAAAAAAAAAAAAGTGAAAAAGTTTTGAAATAAAGTAGCGGAAGTTGCAAAAGAAATGGGGTATCTGGTAGTTCATACGAAGTTGAATAATGGGGTGGATTATGAGCATGATTTAAATGTTAAAGAAAAGAAGGAAAGTGATATTCAGACCACACTTCATGAAGGTAGAAGCCACTAAGCCTAAATGACCATACCTTGACACTTAGCCCCGTTACAAGCCTTGAAAAGACCTTTGTGATCTTGAGTGAGCTGAAACGAATGTTGATTGGAAAATAAGGGCTAACCTATGGGTGAAGTGATGCATGTGTTCATCTTTGTGAGTGTAAGAGTTGTATGTGATTCCGAAACTTTAAATTATTGAAGAATTTTGTGTGAATATGAAATCATCTTTGTTGTGAGGGCATTTGAGTACCTTTGTTGAGCCTGAACTTGCATTTGAAGCAGGTATTGTGAACTTGAGCATCTTTGATAATGGTGAGTCACAATTTGAATCTTTAAGTGCACAATTGATCATTATATGCGTAAGTTGAACCTTGTTGTGTACATTCATGTTGATTCTTATGCAACACTAGTTGAGACATCCTTTTGAACTTCTGATTTTGAGTTTTACTTGACGATAAACAAAAGTTTAAGTTGGGGGTGTTGATGAGTCCGAGATTTGGACTCATTTGGAGCTTTATTTATATAGTTTTAGTGTCCTCAAATGCTTAATTTGTGCCATAAACTGATGTTAAAGCCTTGATTTTTAGGTATATGGATTGAGGAGCAAAGCAAGGACACTAACAAGCAAAAAGGAACAAAACAAACTGAAGAAGTGAAGAAAGGCGAGCTTGATGATCGCCAGGAGCACTTGGCGAATTGCCGAGTGGGTATTTTGACCACCTAAAGTTCCAGTGTTCTAGCCCTGAGGGAAGAAACCAAGTCGGTGATAGGAAAAGGGTAGTCAGAGAATCGTCGAGCAGTTCCGCGATGCCAAGAGTGATCGCCCAAAGTTATAGGACTTGAGGATGCTGAGAGCCAATGTAAAAAGGTGATAAAAGAGAGCAAGTGGCAGTTCGCCGAGCCATTCGGTGAACCCAACTTACCTAGCCTAATGGCCCTTCGTGGCTAATTTTTGGCAACTATAAATTGAATTTTGAACTATTAATTTAGGACTTCTCTTTTCCAGTTTTGAGCTTACTATCATTTTAGAATAGTTTCAGTGTAACACTCCGAAAACTAGTAGGCTAAACTAGAGCTTGACGTTAGGGTTAGAGCCTTGAAATGTACCTACCCGTACCTTAAAATAAATGTTTACGTGTTAGAACGTTAAGGTTCAAACCCCAAGGACCAACCATGGGTCATTGAGGAAGAACCTTAGAGGCTGCCTGGGCAGTGGCACACGAAGGGCACCCATGCCTCACGGGATAGGCCACGCGTCATGGTTGAAGGGCGTAGGTTGAGGCCCTGAGATTTGAGCCTCTGAACCCAGATCACGTTTCACCAGAACGGGCCGTGGGTCCAACCACGATCTGTTAGTGAGGCGTCATGGGTAAATCCTAAAAAACAGGCCTTAGGACCTCAGTCCACGGATGGACAACATGCCACGTGAGTCCACCCACGGACCGTGGTCGTAGAGTCGTGGATGGGGCCTGTAACTGCCAAAAGGCAGTTTCACTTAGGGGCATTATAGGGTTTTCCTTTTTAAGTTAATATTAAGTGACATCCTTTTGTATTAATTTAGACAACTATATATTGTTTTAAGACCTCCAAATCAAATGATCTTCCTCATAATTCCAAATTCCCAAATCAAAACCAACTTTCCCCCCAAAACTCTCTCTTTAGAACTCCAAGGAAGAAGAAGAAGAAAGGTGAAGCTAGGGTTGAAAGAACAAGATTTTTCACTCAAATTCGTTGGATTTATTCACCAAGATATGGTAGCTCGTCATCCATTGATAGACTTCATCCATGGAGCCCCTTTAAAACCCCCAAATTTCAAAGCTAGAAATCCCAAAAGTTAGGGTTTGACTTCAATCTCATTGATTCCTTTCAAATTCGTTTTTAATGATTGAATTATGTTTATTATGGATATATTGATGATTTTATATGGTTTTATGTTGAATCTCCCAAGAATCCATGAATTCCCCTATTTTCCCAATTTAGACCTCAAACTGTGGGTATTGATTGATTTAAGTAGAATATGATAGAATTATGCATGTAGTAATTGAACTACTTGAATTATGTTATCATCCATGTCTAATATAGTAATTCTTGATGTGTTGATGGATTGTGATCTATGGTCCTTGAAGGGCAAAGTATGAGAATTGTGCAAGAGTATGATATCTATGTATATGCTTAAAGAACACTTTGAGAGTAAAGTGATTATGATTATGAACTAGTTGTTGTGTTGTCGATTGATTATCCTCATATGCACACTTATGTATGATTATGGTATGATGTGAAAAGGTTTTCTCACACTATGATGATTCGATGGTTGAAAGGCTATTCTCACATATTGAATCCATGGGCTATCTTATGAGTTATGTTTAGACATTCTTCCCCAACTATGAATCTAAGTCAAGAACTTAATATGAACTCAATGGGAATTATGCTTAGCATCGAGTGGATATTGAATATGAGATGAAAGCTTTTACACTAGTTGAGTCTGGCTTTCCAATACGCCAGTTGAGTCCGGGTTCCCAAAACATGTATCTCATGAGATGGAAACCTTCTACCTCAGTCAAGTCCGGGTTTCTAGTAGCAATCTCCTTATCCCATAACTATGTTCCCACATAGGTCTTTATCTAGTGGAGCTACCTAAAAGCTAACAAACCATGGTATTATCTTTGGCAAGTAGGACACCCCTTTTCAGTGTGGGTAACACTAGATTCCATGTTAAGCTGACATAGGCTATGTCATTTAAGGCTATTTCCCACTATGATGAAATATGAACAAGAATATGAATTATGAACTATGGTTACTTAAGAAGCTTTACTTAACATGGGCGGGATTATGGGATCTTGTTTTTGCATTGCACAAGTACACTTTGAGGGTATTTATGGTATGCTTCTACTATGTTATGATGATCTATAAGTTGACTATGCTTATGACTTATGCTTTTACACTAATATTAAGATGATCCTTAAACTTGGTAAGTGCATGCTTTTCAACTAAAATGTCCTTTTTAGCATGTTTTCATGATTTCTATTCATGGCTATCTTACTTAGTAAATATTTGTACTAACCCATATTTTCCTACAAGTTTTCCAAGTGTAGGGTCCGGTTCTTAAGGTGGTCATCATTTGGTTCAAGCTTGGATTCGACTATTCTCCTTGCTTGTTTGGTGAGTCCTCATGATTCGAGGATGGATACTATCATTGTAGGTTCATTCTTGTATTTTTACTTTCAGATTATGTTGGTTTGGGCTGTGACCCTATTTTGACTCAAGTATTGTAATAGATGGATAATTGAGACAAGTCTAGACTTCCACTTTGCTTTTATGAAAACTTTTTAAGACTTGAAATGTGTTTTTACTCTTATTGTTCTAATGCTTTATGTTATGATATGCTAAGTGGCTTGCATGGTGCCTTTAGGGGTATTATGTGCCTTGTTACGTCTAGGGGGTACCTTTGGGTTGTGAAAAACTTGGTAATCAGAGCGCAATGTTTAGAATGATTCTAGGATGATGTCTCATAAGCCACGTCTTGTAGAGTCTTGTACATAAGTGTGAAGCGCGCCATATTTATGAATGAGCGGCAATAAGATGTTAGGAAATTTCACTTCTTTCATTAGTCTTAAGTCGTACCTTAGAGTTTAACTCTATAAAGGTCCCTCTCCTAATACTTCTCTTGTGTCTTTAGGGTATGGATACACGAAGGTCTAGCGCAAGAAGAATGGAGGGTGACAATGTGAATGAAGAAGCTCCTCCTCAAGCTAATCAAGCTCCGATTAATCCTTTGGCTACGTCGAATATGGAGGTTAGGTCGGCTTTCCAAATGTTGGCCCAAGCTCTGACTATTCAAGTTCAAGCTTTGACTACTCAAGCTAAAACGGTGACAGCTCAGGCCAATAAAGATGTTGGAACTCATGTGAACCCTATTGAGAATTTGGCCGCTTCAAGGGTTAGGGATTTTGCTAGAATGAACCCTCCCGAATTTCATGGCTCCAAAGTGGAAGAAGATCCCCAAAGGTTTTTTGATGAGGTTTATAAAGTACTTTGATATTATGGGAGTGTCTCGACAAGAGACGGCAGAGTTGGCCGCCTACCAATTGAAAGATGTTGCTCAAGTTTTGTATGAACAGTGGAAGGGTGAGAGGCCAATAGGAGCGGGTCCCATTGAGTGGGAGATGTTCAAATCAGCATTCATTGATAGGTTCTTTCCCCTGGAGTTGAGGGAACAAAAGATGCAAGAGTTCATTAACCTTTGTCAAGGAGGTATGAGTGTGAAAGTGTATGCTCTTAAATTCTCCCAACTATCCAAGTATGCTCCAACTATAGTGGTGGACTTAAGGGCTAAAATGAATAAGTTTGGGATGGGAGTGTCCGACTTGGTAGAGAAAGAATGTCATTCGGCAATGCTCAGTGGTGATATGAATATTTCATGTCTGATGGTACATGCCCAACAAATTGAGGAGTCAAAGCTCAAAAGAATGAATAGGGAAGGGAAAAGAGCAAGGACCGGTGATGGTAATTTCTCCAATGCTAAGTACGATGCACCAAGGTTCAAACAAAGGTTCTCCAATCAAGGCTCCTCTAGTGCTCCAAGGGTCAACAAAGATAGGGTTTCCAACCCTAAACCTCAAGGAGGAAATAGTGGTGGCTCTTCTATGTCTAAGCCTACTTGTGCTAAGTGTGGTAAAAAGCATGATGGTAAGTGCCTAGTTGACATGGATGGTTGCTATGGTTGTGGGAAGAGTGGTTATAGGATGAGAGATTGTCACGACCCAAGGCTATCCCCTAGAAGTAACACGACATACTTGACCCTGAAGGGGTCTCATACAAGCCTCTAGCATCATCATTACATAAGACAAAGAAATAATGCAAAAAAATTTAAAACTTTACAATCGAAGTCCAACTTCACTTTTCATAAAAGAAAGTAATAGGAAATCTCGACTTGGTTTCATTTACCATCTAAAACATAGGTATACAAAGTTTGGGACTCAGCCCTTTACATCAACAAAAATCTCAATACAAGAAGTACAATAGGAACTAAGAAATAGGAAATCTCGTCCTAGAACTTGAGGACTCACCACAACTTGGAGATAAGCAATCCAAGTCTTCTTCAAAATGAGAGTGAAAGTCACCTAGTCGGAACCTACACTCATTAAGATGTAGAAGGAAGAAGGGGTTAGCACATAATATGTACTAAGTATGGAAACATGCATAAATCCACGAAATATGATGAAAAAAGGACATTTTATTTGAAAAGAATGCATTTATGAAGTTTGGAAACCAACACACATTTTCAATGTCGAAGACAAGCCAAAATCACCTATATGCTGATTACCTGGTAAAGTCATCACCTTAGTAACCCCCAAGGAAACTCTTGTGCAATGTATGGTTGGCATCCCATAATACCAACCCTACTAAGCACCCCCCCCCCCCTTGAAGCTACCTTGGTCATGCACATCATCTTTAGACCTCATTAAAATCATTAGTCACAATTAATGAAATAGTCATGTACATTATTTGATTACAAGGAAAGTCATTCATAACAACTATCCATTCAACACACATTCATACCTTTGTATCTCATTATAATATAAAGGAGCCATCCCACAACATCCTACTAAGTCTACTTGTGCAATGTGGAAGTGAAGTCCCAAACCCCCACTCCTACTAAGTAAACTCACAAAAAAGTCATAGTATAGTTCATGTCTCATTCATTATCTTCATTATATAGGGAAAAGTTGCCATAACAGTCATAGACAATGTGAGCTACATGGAATACGGTGTCATGTAACCCCAAACCGAAAGAAGGTGTCCTACTTGCCTAAGGTAGAACTAAATGTATAGCTATAAGGTGGATTCACTAGCTATGTCCTATGTGAACACATAGTTATGGGATAGGGAGATTGCTTCTAGAAACTCGCCCTATTGCATTGGTGGAGGGGCTTCCATCTCATGAGTTCACTTGGATGACCCGCCCTATTGCATTGGCGGAGGGGCCTTTTCCTCATTGTCCCTATCAACTCAGTGCTAAGCATTATTTCCCAAATTATACATAATTATATCTTGAATTGCATTTACATGTGTGAAGGAATGCTCTATCCTTCATTCAATACAATTCATCAAAATAGCTCATAGATTACTAAAAAGTGAGAATGTACTTTCAACCTCAGAATAAACATTAGTTCGTGAGTAGAACTTTCACATTACATTGATAGTGTTTTAATGAGAAGTAGACTTTCAATCAACACAATACATCATCATCATCCTAGACTATTCATGCATCATCAAGTATAAGGGTAAGGGAAGAATAACCTTTCAACAATACCATACTTTACACATTAGTCATAGGAAATTTACTTTCTAAATGAATCAATAGTTTATGCACAACTTGCATCCATATGTACAAACCGTAGCAATTTGCCCCTTTTCAAGGTCATGAATCATGTACAATTACACCTAAAGATACTACAATAGGCATGAATAAAACAAGATTCAATAACTAAATTAACATAGAAACAATTCATTGTGATCATCTTGCATCCATACACCCATCACAATACTTGAAATTGGGGTCATGGGGGTGTTCATGGGTTCAAGGGGAATTTTACAATGAAAATCACCATTAAACATCAAATAATCCATAATATAATGCAATTAACATAATAAAATCATTTTTAGGAAGAACCCATGGTTAGAATGAAAACCCTAGTTTTTGAACAAGTTACTAATTTCGAAATCAAGATTTGAAGGGCTTCATGGAGAAAAGTGTTCGATGAATCAAGGTCCCCATACCTTAATTGAAGCTTTGCCCACGATTTGGAGTTGAGAAGATGGATTCTTTAGCCCTAATCTTCATGTTTTTGGTGTTCTTCAATGGAGAAACTTCTAGAGAGAGAAATATTGAGAAAAAGATGATGTTCTTGGGTTTCTTCTTTTATTAATTGGGAGTAACTAAAAAGGAAGAATTTTGAATTTAAAAAGTATATATACTTGTTAGGAAAAGAGTGGGAAAGTGTTGGTTCAAGTTTTGGAGTGATTACTAAAAAACCCTTACTTAAACTTCAAAAACTTACCTTCCACATGCTAGAGCTTGCCCTTTGGCACCCTTGGCTCACCAAGGGCACTAGGCGACTCGCCTAATGAGCCCTTGGCTTGCCCAAAATTCCAGTAAGTTCCCTAAATGGGAAGCTCACTAGGCAATGGGGAGGGTCAATGGGCGAATCACCAACCCCATTGGTGACCCATGACCTCTCTCGCCCAATTTTCCAGAACCTAGGACAAGTGAAGGCTGTCCACTAGGCGAGGAGAGCCCATTTAGCTCATCGCGAAGGCGCATGGGTGATGCTACTGCCCATTGCTGAATAGACTAAAGGTAGGTGTGATTTTCCTTCATTTTTCTTAGGTAGTTTAAGGTCCTTGACTTCATCCTAGATGATAACCTCTTCCCTTTTTGATCCTAGTTTAGTCTAAACATCTCGGGAAAGTTACTCAAAACCTCACGCTTAGGCTCGAGGTTAACCTACCATTTTTTGGGGTGTTACATCATTTCCCCCTTGGGGACATTTGTCCTCAAATTACGATCTAGATACCTTACGGAAGTATAGACTCAAGACTAGCAGCCCAACAAGCATGCAATATAACAAAATAAACAGTTCATAGGACGAAACATTAACTCCATTCTCAATACATAACCAATGCAATCTCAAGGAAGTAGGAAACTACATCTACAACCCATCATGCATGAATCTCATTGATTCACATAAATCGTGGGAAGAGCTACCTTCTCTACTCATGAAGTCAAGTATGCAGCCATCATATCAAAAACACAAATCAATATAAGGAACATTTACATCATGAAAACTCAATATATGCTAAACATGAATTCTCACAAGAACATGCACTATTTTAAGGAAATCATGGAAAATTCATACCACACACATGACTCCCAAAACACTTAAACATGAGAGGAATTAATTACCTCAAGTTTGAATAGGAGTAGAAGGAAAAAAATGAGGATAACGGGACTTCATATCGACTTTGGCCTCTCATGTAGCACCCTCAACTAAGTGATTCCTCCATAGAACCTTAACAGAAGCTACTTCCTTATTTCTCAACCTCTTTACTTGCCGGTCCAAAATCTCAACCGGGACTTCTTCATAAGAAAGGTTCTCATCAACTCCTAAACCTTCTAAAGGAAGGATGGAAACCGGATCACCAATACACTTTTTGAGCATGGAAACATGAAATACCGGGTGAAATGGAGCCAACTCATTTGGCAAGTCCACCTCATAAGCAACTTTCCCAATACGCATCAAGATTTGGTATGGGCCCACATACTAGGGACTAAGTTTTCCCTTTTTGCCAAACCTCATCAAACCTTTCATAGGCGAGATTTTCAAGTAGACCCAATCACCAACCTAAAATTCATGATCCTTTCTTCTATTGTCGGCATAGGACTTTTGCTGACTTTGGGCTGTCTTCAACCTTTCTCTAATGAGTCGAACTTTCTCAATAGAATCATAGACTAGTTCGGGACCAATTAGAGCAAACTCACCTACCTCAAACCATCCAATCGGAGATCTACACCTTCTTCCATATAGTGCTTCAAGCGGAACCATGGCAATGCTAGAGTGGTAACTATTATTGTAGGTAAATTCTATCAAAGGAAGATGATCGTCCCAATTACCCTTGAAATCAATCACATACGCCCTCAATATGTCCTCTAAGGTTTGAATGGTGCGTTTGGCTTGACCATCCGTTTGAGGGTGGAAGGTGGTACTAAGTTTAACATTGGTACCAAGTCCTTGTTGAAACACCTTCCAAAAATGTGAAGTAAATAGAGTATCTCTATCCGATATGATAGATAGAGGAACCCCATGCGACTTCACTATGTCCTTGATGTAAAATTTGGCATAGTCTTCCACCAAAAATGAATCCTTGATGGGAATAAAGTGGGCTGATTTCATCATCATATCAATAATGACCCAAATAGAATCATGTTGCCTTCGAGTATGAGGCAAACCCAGAACAAAATCCATATTCACCTCCCCCCCACTTTCAAGTGGGAATATTTATATCTTGGAGCAAACCTCCCGGTTTCATGTGCTCGGCCTTGACTTGTTGACAATTAGGACATTTGGCCACAAAACCCGCTATATCCTTTTTCATACCATTACACCAATATACTTCCCGTAGGTCATGGTATATCTTGGTGGCTCACGGATGACTAGAATAGCGCGAACCATGAGCCTCTTCTAGAATTTTCTCCCTCAAACCATCAACATCCGGACACACAACCTACCTTGGTACCTAAGCACCCCATCTCCCCCTTGGGAGAAAACCTCAATGGACTTGTTGAGAACCGATTCTTTCAACTCCATCAAAATAGGATCAAGATGTTGTTTAGACTTCACATCAACTATAAGGGATGATTCAGAACTATGATGTAACATGAATCTACCCTTGGTGGAATCCACTAGTTGGACACCTAGACGGGCCAACCTATGGACATCACGAACCAACTTCTTCTTCTCATCTTCTACATAAGCCACACTACCCATGGACAATCTACTTAGGGCATCCACAACTACATTGGCTTTGCCGGGGTGGTAAAGGACACTCATGTCATAATCCATTAAAAGTTCTAACCACCTTCTTTGTCGGAGGTTCAAGTCTTTTTGGATAAATACATATTGAAGACTCTTGTGGTCGGTAAACACATCTACATACACCCCATATAGATAGTGCCTCCACATTTACAAAGCAAACACCACCACTGTTCCAGATCATGAGTTGGATAATTTTTTTCATGTACCTTGAGTTGCTTTGAAGCATAGGCAATCACCTTACCCCGTTTCATAAGGACACATCCAAAACCTACTCGAGAAGCATCACAACATACCATAAACCCATCGGTACCCTCCAGTAAGGTGAACACCGGAGCGGATGTAAGTTTATTCTTCAATTCTTGGAAGATTTTCTCACAAGCCTCCGACCACACAAACTTGGCTTTCTTTTGAGTTAAGGCCTTTAATGGAGAACAATAGAGGAGAAACACTTAACAAACCTCCTATAGTAACTGGCCAAACCCAAAAAGCTTCGAATATTGGTAGGAGATAAAGGTCTAGGACAACTCTTGATTGCATCCATCTTCTTAGGATCAACCTCTATACCCATGCTTGACACAATATGACCAAGGAAAGCAACCGACTTTAGCCAAAACTCACACTTGCTAAACTTAGCATATAAATGGTGGTCTTTAAGGACTTGCAATACTATCCTCCAATGCTCCATATGATCAACCTCACTCTTTGAATAGATCAAAATATCGTCAATAAAGACAATCACAAATGAATCAACATATTGCCTAAATACCCTATTCATTAGATCTATGAATGCCGTCGGGGCATTTGTTAGACCAAAATACATGACTAGGAATTCATAGTGACCATATCTTATTCGGAAGGCCGTTTTAGGAATGTCAACCTCTCTCACCCTAAGTTGGTGGTAGCCCGACCTTAGGTCAATCTTTGAAAAGTAACTCGCCCCTTAGAGTTGGTCACACAAATCGTCAATTCTAGGGAGAGGGTACTTATTCTTTAAATTGACCTTGTTCAATTAGTGGTAATCAATACACATCCTAAAGAACCCATCTTTCTTTTTCACAAACAAAACTGGGGTACCCCATGGATATATTCTTGGTTGAATAAAACCATTGTCTAGTAAATCCTTGAGTTATACCTTCAATTCTTTTAATTCGGCCGGAGCCATTCAATAAGGAGGAATTGATATGGGTTGAGTATCCGGCAAAAGATCAATGCCGAAGTCTATTTTCCGTTCTGGAGGAATTCTGGGCAAGTCATTAGGAAAGACTTTTGAAAACTCCCTCACTATGGGGACCGACTCTAAAGAAGGAGTCTCAGACTCAATGTCCACAACCCTAACAATATGATAGACACACCCCTTAGAAATCATTTTACTAGCTTTTAGACATGAAATGAACCGACCTCTAGGGATTGAATTTCCTCCCTTCCATTCTAAAATGGGCTCATTTGGAAATTGAAACTTTACTACCCAATTTCTACAATCAATGGAAGCAAAACAAGCACGAACCCAATCCATCCCCAAAATGACATCAAAGTCTAACATATCTAATTCTATCAAATCAACCAAAGTGACTCTGTGAGACAAAGAGATAGGACATCTCCTATACACTCTTTTAGCTACAACCGAATAACCTACTGGGGTAGACATGGAAAAAGGTTCTTTTAACTCTTCTGGAGAGACTTTAAATTTCATAGCCACAAAAGGGGTAATAAAAGTTAAAGTGGCATCGCAGTCTAATAATGCATAAACATTAATTGAAAATAATTGTAACATACCGGTAACATCGTCTAGGGACCCCTCTTGATCACTTCTAGATTGGAAGGCATAGAAATGATTCTTCTTGGGAGCATCGGCATTAGAACCACTTGGTGTAGCTTGGTTACCCTCTTTTCCCTTGGCCGCACAAGTTCGAAAATCTTTCAATTAATGTCCACTTTTTCAACATCCATAGCATACACCCATACCGGTGAGACATTTCCCTTCATGCTTCTTACCACACTTTGCACATATAGGCTTCTCCATGGAAGATCCACCCCTATTGCATCCTTGAGGATTAGGGTTAGACACCCTATCTTTGTTGGTCTTAGGAGCATTGGAGGAATTTTGATTGGAGAACCTCTTCTTAAACCTTGGTCCACTTTGACCTTCAAACTTACTGTTAGAAGAATTTCCATCGTCGGGCATTGCCGTCTTCACCTCTATACTCTTCTTCCTAAGCCTTGACTCCTCAACTTGTTGAGCATAAACCATCAACCTTGAGATATCCATGTTGTCATGGAGCATTGCCGCACGACACTCTTCTTCAATAGCATCGGCCACACTGGTGACAAAGTGACTCATCTCATCCCTTGGATTAGAAACCAAAGAGGGGGCATATTTGGACAACTTAGTGAATTTCATGGAGTATTCTTGGACACTTATACCTCCTTGGCAAAGGTTGATGAACTCCTCAACTTTGGCTTCCCTTTTCTCACGGGGGAAGAACCTATCAAGGAAGGCCTTCTTGAATACTTCTCAACTTATGAGACCCGCCCTTATGGGCCTATAGTCCTTCCATTGAGTGTACCATACTTGGGCCACAACTATCAATTGAAACCGGCCAACTCGGCTTTATCAATAGAAGTGACCCCCATAGCCTCCACTATCTTGTAGACCTCCTTAAAAAACTCTTATGGGTCTTCATTCATTTTAGAACCCAAAAAGATAGGAGGGTTCATCCTAGTGAAATCTCTCAACCGTGAGGCCATGGCCTCACATTGGGCTCTACCTTGGGCCTAACTTCTTAGTTGGCTTGGGCCGTTATGGCTTGAGCTTGAGTGGTGACGGCTTGAGTTTGAACTGTTATGGGTTAGGTCAAAGTTTGAAAAGCCGCCCTTATCTCCATAGTAGTCATGACCCCTTCATCATTAGGATCTTGAGGGTCTTGAGGAGATTAAGGGGGAACCTCTTCATTGTCATTGTCCTCTTGTGCCCTTCTTGCGTTAGCCCTTCTTGTATTAGCCCTTCTTGTATTCATTGCCTATAATCAGAAGAAAAGGGTTAGGAGAAAGGACTTCATAGAGTTAGGACTCCAAAGCGCGACTAAAGAGTAACGAAAGAATTTAAAGTTACTAAACATCGTATAGACTCTCATTCATAAGTGTGGCGCACTTCACACTCATATCAAGATTCTACTAGACGTGGTTCATGAGACATCAACCTAAATATTATTCCCAAAACCTTATGCTCTGATACCAAGTTTATCACGACCCAAGGTTAGACCCTAGACGTAACATGGCGTACTTGACCCCGAAGGGGTCTCATACAAACCTCTAGCGTCATCATTACATAAGACATAGAAATAATGTAGAAAAATTTAAAACTTTAAATCGAAGTCCAACTTCACTTTTCATAAAAGAAAGTAATAGGAAATCTAGAATTTGTCTCATTTACCATCTAAAACATAGGAATACAAAGTTTGCGACTTAGCCCTCTACATCAACAAAAGTCTCAATATAAGAAGTACAATAGGAACAAAGAAATAGGAAGTCCTGTCCTCGAACTTGAGGACTGACCACAACTTGGAGATAAGCAATCTAAGTCTTCTTCAAAAGGAGAGTGAAAGTCACCCAGCCAGAACCTACACTCATTAAGATGTAGAAGGAAGAAGGGGTTAGCAGATAATATGTACTAAGTATGGAAACATGCATAAAATCCATGAAATATGATGAAAAAAGGACATTTTATTTGAAAAGAATGCATTTATGAAGTTTGGAAACCAACACACATTTTCAATGTCAAAGACAAGCAAAAATCACCTATATGCTCATTACATGGTAAAGTCATCACCTTAGTAACCCCCAAGGAAACACTTGTGCAATGTATGGTTGGCATCCCATAATACCAACCCTACTAAGCATCCCTCTTGAAGCTACCTTCTTCATGCACATCATCTTTAGACCTCATTAAAATCATTAGTCACAATTAATGAAATAGTCATGTACATCACTTGAATACAAGGAAAGTCATTCATAACAACTATCCATTCAACACACATGCATACCTTTGTATCTCATCATAATATAAAGGAACCATCCCACAACATCCTACTAAGTCTACTTGTACAATATGGAATTGAAGTCCCATTCCCCCACTCCAAATAAGTAAACTCACCAAGAAGTCATAGTATAGTTCATGTCTCATTCATTATCTTCATTATATAGGGAAAAGAAGCCAAAACCGACATAGACCATATGAGCTACATGGAATCCAGTGTCATGTAACCCCACACCGAAAGAAGGTGTCCTACTTGCCTAAGGTAGAACTAAATGTATAGCTATAAGGTGGATCCACTACCTAAGTCCTCTGTGGGCACATAGTTATGGGATAGGGAGATTGCTTTTAGAAACCCGCCCTATTGCATTGGCGGAGGGGCTTTCATCCCATGAGTTCACTTGGATGACCTGCCCTATTTCATTAGCGGAGGGGCCTTTTCCTCATTGTCCATATCCACTCGGTGCTAAGCATTAGTTCCTAAATTATACATAATTATATCTTGAATTGCATTTACATGTGTGAAGGAATGCTCTATCCTTCATTCAATACAATTCATAAAAATAGCTCGTAGATTCCTTAAAGGTGATAATGTACTTTCAACCTTAGAAGCAACATTAGTTTGTGAGTAGAACTTTCACATTACATTGATAGTGTTTTCATGAGAAATAGACTTTCAATCAACACAATACATCATCATCATCCTAGACTATTCATGCATCATCAAGTATAAGGGTAAGGGAAGAACAACCTTTCAACAATACCATACTTTACACATTAGTCATAGGAAATTTACTTTCTAAATGAATCAATAGTTTATGCACATCTTGCATCCATATGTAAAAACCTTAGGAATTTGCCCCTTTTCAAGGTAATGAATCATGTGTCACAATTACACCTAAAGATACTACAATAGGCATGAATAAAACAAGGTTCAATAACTAAATTCACATAGAAACAATTCATACTAATCATCTTACATCCATACACCCATCATAATAATTGAAATTGGGGTCATGGGGGTGTTCATGGGTTCAAGGGAAATTTTACAATGAAATCACCATTAGAAACAGGTAGGTCCATGACACCATGTGCTCACCCTCACCTCTGAACTACATCTCCAACAACCTCAAATATCAATGTAGGTAGGTGGTGCTCAGACCTGCATCATGAAATAGATGCGGAGTCTAGAATGAGTACCAAGTAGGCATTATAGGCCAACTGAGCAGGTAAAGTGAGAGCATTATGAAATGCTAGAATCTAGACACAACAGATGTCAAAATGAAATATAAAAGAGATGCACAAGAGTGTACGAAGAATAGAAAAAAACTAATTACAAGTAACTAAACCTAACTGGCCCTATAAGAGGTACACTCATGCGTAAGTCTAAGTATAAACCCAAATGGACCCCATAAGCTCGACAGATAGACAAAAAAATTACAATTACAAAAAGCAAGCCACAGTGATTCTAGAGCTGGAGAAGGCATAGCCTGGACCTCGAACCACGGATAGGATCCCAATTAACCAATAAGATTCACCTATAGACAAGGAAAGCAGAGCCTGGGCCTTGAACCACGGATAGCCTCCAAAAAGGGCAATAAGCTCATCCAATCTAGAAATAGGCCTCCAAAGTGATCAATAGGGTTTAGCTGATATGTATAGTTTCGTAGAGGATAAAGAGCCATAATCATGGACTACAGTTGAAGATCACATACCTAGACCTTAAACTTTAGACTACAATAGTTGTCGAAGGATACCATGTCCAATCATTAACATAGAACCACCGTGGAATGATGCCTGCTCCTAGAAAATAAGTATAATACTCCAAGCTCAATTCAACTCCAGTCTCAAATAGCCAAGCGAAACCTGAAATCTCAATCCTAACTCACGAGGCCATATAAGAAGGGAGAATGGACACAAGGTCATAAAATATGAGTCAACGCCTAATCTAGGGGTCATTCTATAAGACCCTAGTCTACTACACCAATTTAGACGAAACTAATTGTCCAAAATGACGTTAGAATAGAAATAAGGCCAAACAGCTCAAAATATCACAAGTTTATAGAAATTACTAGTATAAGCCTAGAATAAGGCCTAAGATACTCAACCCAACAATAACAACAATAATGGAGGCACACCACAAGGTAAGGATACTCACATATAATAGTTAACATGATTCTAAGCTGGAAAAGCCTGATATAAGCCTAAAACATGAATTCTAAGTAAGCTAGCATGATCAACTAGATCCCCCCCCCCCCACCTAATTTACACAAATCAACATGCTTTCACATAATCAATCTCAATCTATGGAATGGGAAGTTGTAGCCTACCTTTAGGCTCATCATGCACGCTTACGTTTCAAGAGAATTTCCTTTTAGGACGGCCTCCAAAAGATTTCAGGCTATTAAATATAGAATCACAACATTAATACGGTCATTTAGACACTAAGTTCACTAAAATATAGACAAATCAAAATAGGAGTTATAACGGAAAACATGTGACCCATATAAGAAATTCCAAAATCGACTCTATCAAAGGGTCTAAATTAGTTCCCCGAACTTGTGATGCAAAATGCAGCACAATTCAAGGCTCCGAACAACAAATTCAACCACCATACAACATTTAAACATTTAGAAAATACAAAATTAAGGGAAAGAAGCCACTAAACACCGGAATCTACCTCAAACAAAGATTCTGCAACACACCCTGACTAATCACCCAGAAGCCACAATGATTTGAGACGAACCAATAATTTAATCACCGAAATGAAGCTAAAATGAAAGAATTATCTTACTTTGAATATTAGAATCCATTTTTATTCTAGTCTGGTCTTTATATAAAAGATTAGACTAAAATAACCCTTTGTGAATGGAGCTAGATAGGCCTATGAATGCAGAGCCTAGCCAATTAACCCTTTGCAAACATGGAAAAGAGCCTATAAACGTGAAGACTAAGGGGACCAGGGGCCCATGAATGCGGCAGGTGGCTCGCAAACACAGAGAGCTAGCAAGCCCAACCTTCATGAATGTCACCACGCCTCGTGAACACAAATTCCAACCAAAAAACCCACCGTGAACTTGGCCAAGATGGACCGCGATCGCGAATGCAAAATGTTACCTACACTAGCTGATGTGTATCAACTTGTTTTGGTAGTTTAAAATTCGCAACAAGGTGCTTGAAATTCATTTAGAACTCTGTGCATGTATATGGGATATGCAACCCTACCAAATTTGATATTTCAAACTCAATGGAGAAGTTGAAACTTCCATCCGAGGTCATCTCGATAAAAAGTGGATCCCAAACCCAAACTCCATTTTAAGCCAAAATCCACAAGGTCACTCAAAATTAGCCCAAAAGCCTCGGGATCTGCACAAAGGGTCGTTCTAGATCAAACTTGACATTCCAAAGCTAACCGCGCTAACGAAATTCCCATCCGATCATGTTTACCAAGAATGTTGACTGAGGTCAAACTTAGGCCACAACTTAAAAACTAAAATGCCAAATGGCAGAAACTCACACCTGTCACTAGCTTAAAATGACCTTTCTGGAGCTGACAAAATTGTCAGAATTGTATCTAAGACTTTCTTCCTGAACTTTTGGTCGAAATCAACCATTCAAGTTTTAAAAGCTCCAAAATACAGAAACTTGTAGAAAATCCAAATGAACGACTAGGTGACCGAGCTATTGGTCCTAGGAAGTTATAAATGACTTGGGGTTGCTATAGAAATTTTCTATACAACAAAAGGGAGGCATTTACACAGAAATGACCTGGAGGGTCATTAGAATGACTCCCTAAATTCCATATGCTCTACATAAATTGGAACATAGGGAGTGAAGATATTCCAATAATTAAAAAGACAATTTCCATAATTTCTGTATTTGCAAATTACATTTAAAATGCTATAAATCACAACACTATCAACTTAAAATAATTTAAAACTTACAATCAAATAAAAGTTTGATTTATTCTCAAAATTTAATGTGTATCATATAGACTAGAATAGAGACAGTAATATATATATATATATATATATATATATATATAGGTCATGTGCTGACACGAGCTTCATAGAAGGGTTCTTTCTATTTTCTTGAGACAAACATTGGGGCTGATCCAAATCCATGTCCTTTTCTTTCTTTGAAATAAAATCAAATAACAAAAAAAACCCTAGAAAATAACTTTCAAAATCATTACCTCATATAAAGGGAAAGCGTATGTCCACATAATTGTTCATCTACCTTGACTAGCCAACACTGAGACACAACTTAGTAGTTTTATCATCACTAATCACAAGAAAAATGTTTACAAATATTCCAACTTTATTGTACGCTCCAAAGCTCAGAATCATACACACAATGTTCTTGTTTTTGATATGATGAGAGGACATTAGGGTAGAATTCATAATCGTCCTAAAGTCTCAAACGTTATGTCAAAGATCCCTTGTACGATATAATTTCTTTTCTATTCAATGCACATATGGGGAAATGTGAGGCACACTTTGGCACCTTCAAGAAACTAATAGTAATATTTTATGATTATGTAGTAATTGGACAGTCTTACACACTTTGGCCAACTCTAGCCCAGATCTAGACTGCCTTGGTTGATTCAATATCGAATGTGGAAGAACAAAAGAAACCTGAAAATCTAAGTACAAGAAAGTAAGGGATAGAAAGCTAGACACAAAAATTGAACTAATAGGCAACAAAGAATATATTAAAGTCAAAACCTCCTATTAAAAAAATACCAAACAAGCACCTAAACTATAGAGACATCTTTCAAAAGAATGATCCTCAAGAAACCAACTGCATCAACATTTTCTAACAACTATGGCCTTTGCCTCAAACTCTCTCAAGAGTTACACTCAATTCATGAAAATTCATCATATCAAAATAATCTACCTAATTAAAATGACAAAGTGTTGTATTTATACTATATTAGACTAAGACTAAAGTCTAATGATGGTTATATACAAAATACCTTTAATGAATTAAGCACCTTCTTAGTTTGCTTAATCAAGAGACTTCCATTTTAAGAGTAGCCCTTTGCATTTATAGCCTCTTTCTCCAATAAGATACTTATACTTCAACTTTAGCAGGTTCTCGAGCTTCAAGCCATCATTCCAAATTACTTCCAAGCCTCAAAAGTATTGACTTGATGCAAAGCTCATGAAATCCTTATCATTGTTTGGTGTGCATACATCAATCTCCCCTTCTTGAAAATTATTTGTTTGCAAATACATACCTTGAAAAATCATAGGAAACACAAGCAACAAGGGCCTCATAGCATGAGGGTTAGTGCAAATGGCAGCAATCCTACCAACATGCCAACATACTTTAAAAATTTCACCAGGGTCAAAAGGAAAGCATATCCACAAGATTTGATCAAGAAAACAACTATTTGCCCCATTAGTACTCCTATCAACATAAAATGTACTCATCAAAAAAGCATGAGCATCATCATATGCAAATACGTAGTAAAGAAAGGTACCACACAAGATAACTTCATCTAAGGTATTCTCACATGTAAGATCAAGAGTAGATTCAAGAACACAATTAAGCGAACTATAAAGACTTGGAACACTGAAAGAAGAAGTAACAATTTGTAAACAAGCAACATGTTCTTTTTCAAATAATTTATCCCAATAAGCATACCATCATTCTCCAGGAATAGGTTCTCGTCGTAGGAAAGGATGTGATCAATCCATAGTGGGTTGTCAAACACCTTGTAGAACTCAAGATTGCATTTCACACCATTAGGCATATCATTAAATATGATCTAATCATGATGAAACAAGACATTGTACTTAAAGAGAAAACAATCAATCAAAGATGGAGAATTAAAGTATGTAATCTCATTCCTAAAAAGATATATGCCATCTTTCAAGGATGCTTTAATCACATGATTTTTATGAGCAAGACAAGCAATAGGATCTTCAACAAGAGATATTTTCAAAGAATTACTCCTTTTCAAATGACCAACTTTTTTCAATGTCATGACTAATTTGAGGCTCACCAATTAATTAACAAATCCCTCAATCAGTGAACTAGAATTGCAAACAAGTTGATCAACACAAAGTTTACATGACAATATTCTATCAATCAAATCACAAGTGTCAACACTATGTGGATACAAATTGATCTTGCAAGAAGAATCAATTTGGTTATCAATAGGATCAACTAGTGTATGAACACTTTGAACAACAGCATTATCACTATATTGTAAAGAATCACATGACAAAATACTATCATTCAAAGTACAAGTGTCCACACTAGGTGAACACAAATTGTTCTTGGAAGAAGAATCAATCTGGTCATCAATAGGATAAACTAGTGTATGAATACTTTTAACAATTACATCATTATTATGTGGAAAAGAATCATTAGGCTCAAATGAAGACAAACTTTTACTCACACTTTGTTAATTATATATTTTAAAAGTGTCATGTTTAGCTATTGTACCGTGAGGATCAAAGGAAGGATGTTTTTTACCTTGAAGCGAAGTTTCCACTCTTATGTTTTCATGCAAGTCAAACCACTTGATCCAATGGGCCACAAAATCCACGTAATCCTTAATTGTAGATTCTTTGTTAGAAGTTTGTATTCCCCAGTTCTCAATGCTCGTACCTACACAACAATTCTTACAAAGAGAACGATAAGCAATTATGTTATATGGTCTTTGTGGCAACTCACTCCATACATCCTCTCCTTTCTCCACTCTAGAGTTTCTATCATTCCCTCCCTTACTCCTCTCTGTCTTTCGTCTCTCATTTTCATTGGAACGAACTTCAAGAATCCTTTTAAAGGAATCTTGCTTCTTTTTTTGAAAAGTGTCTTTGATTCTTCTATATCCCATTTCATAAGGTTTGGGATAATGGTACCTCAAGTTTTCTTTCAATGCATCTCAAGTGTCAATGGGGCTTCCTATCATCTTTGGATGATTGATATAATGCTTCTTTCCTTTCTAAGGTTCCCAAGAACCACTTTCATCTTCCATTCTTGTAAATAGGTATAGTTAGCAAAGATTTCATTTATAATGACTTCCCATTTTTCATAGTCTTCTCCAATAGCTTCAAAAATTGGGTATGACATTTCAAATTGGGATTTTACACCTTCACATTTATAGATGACATACTTCCTTATAACTAAAAGTACCTACAAAACCAGCAAACAAGATTAGCAATAAAAGTTCCTCACTTTCACTCGTATTTGCACTCTTTTGATGCTTGGATAGCACAACTCAAATATACTCACACACTCTAGACTTTTACCACTCAAGGATCCGACTGAAATTGGTATTCAATTTGATCAATCACTTGCCAAGAGTCACAAACCAACGTTAACGGTAGAATAGATTGTTGTTGGTTGAAGAAAAGACGAATTAATAAAATCTAATGGACTTGAATTAAGAAAATTAACAAGAAAACAAAACAAGAAAAGCACAAGAAGAAATTAGCACTAAGAAAGAAAAGGACTCAAGAATTAATTAACAATCATGTAGGATAATTACTAGTTGAAAATTATTTTTTTTAAAGAATCAAAAGAAGTGATTAGAAGTCAAGGGAATGGAAAGTAGGAATTAGAAATGAAATCACCTTTTTGGGGCTATTTTTGAACCAAATTTTATCCACGATGGCATTTGGAAAAGGCCAAATCAGCCTTGTAATCTTTTTGTGGTCCCCTTTGTACCTTTTTTTGTATTTACCTCTTTTGGAATATTCCTTTTTGTACTAGGTATATCCACTTAAACACTTTCCTTTTCCCTTCCTTTTGGATCTATGATCTCCTTTTTTAATATGCTTCTTATTGAAGACTTGATTATCCTCAAGAACCATATGAAGAAGGATAAAGATCTAAATTACACAACTCTTTCATTTTGGCTCTGATTCCCTTCAAATTTGAAATCCCAGGCTATTCTCGCTATAGGGAACAAACCTACATTACTTTGAAGCCTTGATTTCTAGCAAGCAATCTCAAAATTAGAAACTCATTTTCCTCTTTATTCATGAAGGACTTCATCAATAAGGTGAGCTTCAAATTTTCATAACTTCTTCGTTTAAGCTCCAAATTCCATGAAATTGAGATTTAGGCTTCCCTTGCTATGGAAGCCAACCCCCTATTCTTTTCAAGCCCCAATTTATTCCAATCAATAAACCCACTTGCAAAATCTTCAAAGTTTCAAAGCTTCAAGCCTTCATTCCAAATTCCTTCCAAGCCTCCAAACTATTGACTTGATACAAAGCTCATGAACTCCTTCTCATGGCTTGGTGTGCATGCATCATTGGTCATGGTTTTCCAATGTGGTTTAATGATAAAAAAAAAAATTTCATGATAAGACATTACCTGAACATCAACTTGTATATTTATATGAGTATGATTCTAAGCTCAAGATTTATAAGAAAGTACATTCAATTTTGGAACTCTTCATCTACCTCGGCTAGACAACCTTCTCGTCCTCTGTCCATAGACAATGCTAAGACAAGACACTGATTAGCAGTTGTGCCATCACAAATCACAAGAAAATTCTTTGTTGTGTTTCATAAATATTATAACTATATTGTATGCTCCAAATTAAGTCAATGTCTCTGGTCTAATAACAACAGGTATTTATCATTACAGGTGCATTTATTTTGACCTATTATGGCTCCATTTCCTGATAGATAGCAAATATAGTTGGTTACATGAATTTGTTCAATCTTTGACATTTGCTTAGAACTAAGAATTGGTTAAGCCTCCAATAATTAAAATTACACTTTCAATATTTTATGTATTTTTGAATCAGAAATGCTATAAATTATTGAAAGTGTTTTTAAAATTGTTAGAGGCTTAACTAATTCTTAGCTCTAAGCAAATGCTAAAGTTTGAAAACAAAAAAAATCTATGTTTTTAGCTTTTACTAATCTAGTAGAAAGTGGAAATAGTAAGTGCAATGTAGTTGCAGTAAGGGAAAAAATACCAACTATATTTACTATCTTTTAGTAAATTGAACTGTAATAGGTCAAAAGAAATGCACATGTATAGGTAACGAAAAATACATGTTGTTATCTGACTAGAGGTGTTACTTAATTTGGAGCGTACAATAAATTGAAATATTTATGAAATACGATGAATAATTTTCTTGTTATTTGTGATGGTACAAATTCTAATCTTTGTATTATCTCAGTGTTGTCTGTGGATGAAGGACGATAGGGTTGGCTAGCCGAGGTAGATGAACAATTCCAAAACTGAATTTACTTTCTTATAGGTCTTGAGCTCGGAATCATACTCAGACAAATATCAATACTAGCATTCAGGAAAAAGTCTTGCTACGAAAATCAACTTTTTACTATCAAACCACATTGGAAAACCATGACCAAGGCAGCCCAGATTCGGGCAGGAGTTGGCCAACATGTGTGAAGTTGTCCAACTACTACTTACATAGTCAGAAAATATTACTATTAGTTTCTTGAAGGTGCCTAGGTGTTTCTCATGTTTCCCCATATATTCTTAGACCAAAATAGAAATTATGTCGTAAAAGGGATTTTTGACATAACGTTTGATGACCTCAAGATGGATAAGAATTCTAACCTCTTGTCACTCGTTGTATCGAAAACAAGAACATTGCTCTTATGATTCTGAGTTTTGGAGCGTACAATAAACTTGAAATATTTCTGGAAAAGTTTCTTGTGATTTTTGATAAACAACTTCTAATTTGTGTCTCAGCATTGGCCGGCAGAGGTAGATGAACAATTATGTGGAGCGGCGCTCTCCCTTTTTATGAGGTAATGATTGGGAAGTTATTTTCTAGGGTTTTATTATTTAGTTTTATTTTAAAGAAAGAAAAAAGACATGGATTTGGAATCGGCCCCATTGTTTGACTCAAGAATATTGAAAAAACTCTTGTATGAAGCCTGTGTTAGGGCAGGCCCAATATATATTATTGTCTCTATTTTAATTTACGTGATACAAATTAAATTTTGAGAATCAATCAAACTTTTATTTGATTGTAAGTTTTATGATATTTAAAGTTGAGAGTATTGTGATTTATAGCATTTTTAATGTAATTTTTGGACACATAAATTATTGAAAGTGTCTTTTTTAATTATTGAAATATCTTCACTCCTTTTGTTCCAATTTATGTAGAGCATATGGAATTTAGGGAGTCAACCAACTTTTTATCGTATTTTTAAAAATGTCACGGACTCAAGATTTGTTACTCTATCTATCCCAATCTATGTGATACATATAGAATTCTTAGGGTCAAACAAAAGTTCTTTGATGGTAATTTCAATTTTTTTTTATATATTATTTTAAGTTGTTAGTTACAAGTTATATTACTTTCAACATAGCTTGCAAATATATAAATTGTCTGAATTGTCCTTACTCCCTTTATTTCAATTTATGTGGCGTAGATAAAATTTGGATAATCAACCAAAATTTATTTGATTGCAATTTTTTATATAATTTTAAAAATAATTAAGTTATTAATTATTGATTTTTTTTCAAATTTTAGGTATATATATATATATATATATATATATATATATATATATATATATATATTATTGAATTATTTTTTAATAACTTTATACCCAAATGACAAAGGTGCCCTTTAATGCAATTTGAATTAAAAGAAGCACACATGTCAACAAATGCATGCTTGTTTGTAAAGTTTTATCTTTTAAAATCATCTTATTATTCCTTTTCTCTCCTTCAAACACTTCCGCAACCATCCATCACCACTTTGCCACCATCACTTGATCTCAATGATATATTTTTCATGGATGTTAAGATAGATGTGTCCACTAACAGTCAATGGACCAGTTCCCTTGACACAATAAGAATAATAAAGCAAGCACAAACAGTAAGTAAAGCAACACAATCACTTTACGTTGAAACCCCCTTGCTCAAGGGCGGTGAAAACCACGACTTGTCCTCATAGGCTTTTCAACCAACTCTATTTCTCTAAAATAGAGCAACGATTCAGATTACAACTGCTTGCAACCTAGAAATTTACCTCTAAATCCCTTCCTCCTAAGTGTAGCAACCCTACTACAAATAGAGCAACTAAGCAATAGCTATATTTCCCACTAAGCTACCCAAGCCCAAATAACTTAGATTTCACTAAGCAACCCTCGGTTGCCCACTAAACCACCTACTTCTAGATGACTTAGAATTTGACTAAGCAGCAATAATGCTGCCTACTAAATTAGCTAACTTTTAGCTAACTTGGCCTTTCGATTGAAACAAACAAACTATCTAATTCCTTTATAGCTCAAGAATAGATTTACAACATAAGAACGGAAGTGAAAACCTAAGACAACTAAGACGCAAGCAGCTCTATCTGGTCCCTGTTGCTCGTTAGGAGAAATACTTCTTGAAATGAGTGGTTTTTGCTTTTTGTTCTTAAGAATTTTCAGGATGCAAAAATCAAGGTTGTGTCTATTGAAGGGTCTCCTTATTCAGAATAGACACAACATCCAAGGCCATGCTATTGGTCGAGGTTTCTGTCGAGCTTGGAGACCGTGCACCAACCTCACAAAACTTATGTACTTTTTCCAGCTGTCAATTGTACGAACGGTGATGCAAAGGATCAAGTCCCCTTACAAGGTCCATGAGTTTGTCTAATCATCAAACTGCAAATAACAATTTCCCCATTTTTGATAATGGCAAACTCATACTGCCATGTTCCCCCTTTATCTGTTGTCATATGTTCAGTTCAACTTCTCTTTATCTTCCCCAGCTGACTTATAAGTTTCTATCTAGGGCACCCATTGTTTTCCCCCTTTTGGCATCATAAAAATGAGAAGCAATGAACCAAGATTAAAAGCAAGCCTGCAAAGCAAGACCATAGCCTATGGCAACACATCATAGTAAAAAGGAGAGAGATAGAAAAAAAATCACAACAAAACAGAAGTCTTTTCCAATTGCACAAGAGTAAGCATTCAATACATTGAAAATTAACTGTTAAGGAGAACCCAGGACACAACCCACATAAAAAGAAAAGGGGGGGGGGGAATTATCAGGACGAATGCTGATGAGTAAGGGATTTGATGACAAAAGTGAGTCTATTGTTGGCAGAGTCATGAGCTTTGATCAACCTCTCTTGAAGATCAGTAGTTTGTGACAGGAGGGCTGAATTTTTCACTCTTTAACTCATTGAACTCTTTAGTAATAGATCCATCAGTCTGTGTTTTGGTCAATTGTGCCTTTAATAGTGCCATCTCAATATCCTTCTTTCCCACAAGTGTCGTCATTTCCCCCAGTTCATGCTTGAGTTGATCCCATTCAGCCACCAACCGAGACATCTTTCTCATTTGTCTTGTTTTACCCTCTATGCACTCACACTCAACCAAGGTACTAAGAGAGATGAATTGTTTAACAGTGCCAGCAGTACCTGCTCCCATCGACACATTCAGGTGGGTGAACACTTTAGTGAGGAAATACCCATATCCCATTTTATGATTGCCTTTACGTTCCATGATTGTTTTGTATATGTGTTCCAAAATGAGTGCTAAGAGATTCAGTGGATCGAACTTACAAAGAGATTCCATCAACAATAGATCAGCTACAGAGGACACCATTCGTTTCTCACAGCGTGGAAGAACAACTTTATTGAAGAACTCAAAGAGATGTTGGTACTCGCCTTTCATAAGTTTCTTCTGAATGCCTGCACAGTGCATGTCTGAAAGTTTAGAGTACTCATTTGCAAAGTGTAGAGTTTTCCAACTACGGATCTGATCCCCTCTCTAGGTACCTCTAGGATTTCCCCCAACAGTTCCTCGTTTAGATGAACCATTTTATCTCCCACCATCATGTTGAGACTTCCATCCTCAGTGAACTCCACATTGTAATAGAACTCCCTCACTTGTTCTTCATGCATTATGGGAAATTTGGTCATGAATAGGTGAGTCCATGATTGAATCTCCACTAGGTCAGCCAACGAGTTCATTCCTGGCTTCATGATGATCATAGGGTCAAAAACTCACCCACCTAGGACTTTCTGCAAGAGCAAGTTGTCACCAATTTCCTGTTTGGTGGCCTCCTTTTTGTTTCTCTTCCTTTTGGTACCCGATCCCTATTAAGACTTGTTCTTAGTAGCTGATCAAGCCTCCATTTTTTCCTTTGATTTTTCTTCTTCTTTCTTCGTAAATGGTTTATTTCCCTTCCCTTTTATTGTAGCATCAACCTTTTTGATCGAAGGTTCTTTAGATTTTCCCTTCTCTTTGGTCTTTTCTTGTTCTTCCCTTCTCCTTTGTATCTTGGACGGTGGCATATCCTCTGACATCATATCACTCTCAGATAGTTCATTTGGAACTACCTCTACTCCCTCAACAGGTATCTCAATCTCCACCTCACCAGCCTTTATCTTTCTTCTGTTTTTAGCAGTACTTGTTTTATTTGACTTTAGAGCATCCCCATAAATTTCTGGCTGGTTGCTCTAGTGAGTGGTTTCCTCAACCACCTTTTCCTTTCCCTTTGTGGTGACAGGGACCATTCTCCTTTGTACAGCCCATCTAAGGGGAGTGTTGTCCTCATCAGTGTCATCTAAATCACTAGAGGGAGGGTGACCAACATCAAGCGTTTTGTCAAAAATTGGTTCAGTGCTTCCAAGAAGATCATCAGCAAAACAACTCCCCTCATCATTCCTCAGCCCTTCTCTCATATGAGTCAAACTATCTATAACCATGTTCTCACTAGCGGAGAGAATATTGGATTTAGAGAGCTTACTTTCCAGAAGGTCACCATCAAACAGACAGTTAGATAGCATCGACACATAGGGACCAGGTTGACATAAGGGTGCCGAGTTATTAAGATCTATGGGAGAGTTTGGAGTAGGACAACTTGTTTTAGTAATGTTGACCGTAGGAGTGGTCGGTACTTTCATTGGAGAAGGAGCATCAGAAGATAAGTAAAAGGAGACAGGATCTATTTTATTCAAGGTGCCTAGCACCTTCCTAGGAGAAGATTGTGATTGATACATGTTTAGAAAAGAGTAAGGAGGAGAGAAATAAAAAGGTTTTAGGGTTTTCTTCAGAAAATTCAAAGAGGAGAGTTTGAAATGGCTAAGAGGAGGAACGGAGGGAAGAGATATAAAAAGAATTAATAAGTTGTGTCAGATCCCTTTGTAAACGCGTCGCTTAGACTTAAAACGATGGAACAAACAATCAGAATGGTCGATGACTGACATGTGGAGTTCTCAACGGTTCTCAAAGACAGTTTTAAAATCAATGAAAAGAATGCTAACCTTTAGACAGGACCAGATCCCTATTTGAATGTAGAGAAAATTGACTTCTGAATGGTTGAAATCTCTCCTTGCTTCTCTAGTTCCCACGAGTGAATACCTATAGAAAGGTATAAGATTGGTCTAGCACACAAGGCATTACAATTAATAAGGATACCTGCCCTACAAATCGCCAATGAGGGTTAGATGCCTTGAAAGAACCAGCTTAGTCCAATTTCATCATCCCCAGCTTCAGTATGTCACTCTCAAACTACTGATCCTTGCTTAGAGCCTTGGTAAATATATAAGCAATTTGATCCTCAGTTCTGCAGTACTGCATACAGATATTTCCTTTTTCAATATTATCTCTAAGGAATTGATGTCTAACATCAATATGCTTGGTTCTTTTGTGTTGCACTGGATTCTTCCCCATATTTACTGCATTTGTATTATCATACATGAGTGGGATAATGTGAGTGAGTATTCCAAAGTACTTCAGTTGTTTGATCCATAGTAACTGTGCACAGAAGGATGCAACTGCAAAGTATTTTGCCTCAGCTGTGGAAAGTGCCACAGAGTTCTATTTCTTTGTTCCCCAAGAGATAAGAGAGGAACCTAGAAAGTGAGCCATTCCTGAAGTGCTTTTTCTGTCCACTTGGTAACCTGCAAAAACTGCATTTACATACCCACTAATTCAAACGAGTCCCCAGCTGGATAGAACAGGACCAGGTCCCCTGTCCCTTTCAGATACCTCAAAATCCTCTTGGCAGCCTTTAAATGTGCCTCCCTGGGACAAGCTTGAAATCTTGCACACATGTCTACGCTAAACACTATGTCAGGTCAGCTTGGTGTTAGGTACAGCAATGATCCAATAATCCCTCTATACATAGTCTGATTTATCTGGCACTAGAATCATCTATTCCCAATTTTGAATTAGTACCCATGGGGTGTCAATGGCCTTTTAATATGTCATATGAAATTTTCTCAGTAACTCTTTGATATACTTTTCTTGACAGATTGAGATTCCACTTGGGGTTTGCTTGATCTACAGACCTAAGAAGAAGGTTAGCTCCCCCATCATGCTCATTTTGAATTCATTTCCCATTAGTGTGGCAAATTCTTCACATAAAACCTCGAATGTAGCTCCAAAAATAATGTCATCCACATATACTTGTATGATGAGCAGATTTTTTCCTCTAGTCTTCAGAAACAAGGTGTTATCAATCTTACCCCTCTTGAAATCATTTTTCAGTAGAAAACTGGACAGCCTTTCATATCAAACTCTAGGAGCCTGTTTCAGTCCATACAGAGCTTTGTCTAAACTTGAACACGTGATTTGGGCAGTCAACGTCCTCGAACACAGGTGCTTGCTTTACATACACTTCTTCCTTTAGATCACCATTTCAGAATGCACTTTTGACGTCCATCTGAAATAGCATGAATTCCATATAGGCTGCAAAGGCAATGAGAATTCTGATGACCTCCGTTCTGGAAACAGGAGGAAATGTTTCATCATAGTCGATGCCTTTTTCTTGATTATAGCCTTGAACCACCAACCTTAATTTGTTTCTTGTGATAATACCATTTTCATCAAGCTTGTTTTTGAACACCCACCTAGTCCCGATAATAGTTCTGTTAGCGGGTCTAGGGACCAGGTGCCATACTTTGTTTCGCTCAAACTGATGGAGTTCCTCTTGCATGGAATTCACCCAGTCTGCATCTATCAAGGCTTCCTTGATATTCTTTGGCTAAATGCTGGATATGAATGTTGAAAATGCCACCAAGTTTTTGACTTTGGATCTGGTCTGCATTCCCTAATTTAAGGGGGAGACAAGATTGTCAAGAGGATGAGATGACTGTTGTTTCCACCTTGACTAAGCATTCATGGGTTGAGGTTGATCTGTTTGCTCTTCTTCATCTTTGGAGATAGTTTCTTTAGCATGGAGAGCATCATTTGGATCTCTATTGTTAGACGTACCAGGTCCCTCTCTAGGTTCATCACCTTCTTTTACATCTTCAGTTGGATCTTGATCAACTGCTCCTGGGTTTTTCCTTTCTTTAGTCAGTGATTCATTCACTCCATCCCTCTGAATCTGCAAAAGTTCTTCCAGCTCATCTTCATCTTCGTAATTTAAGTCTAACATGACACCAGCTTCATCAAAGATCACGTGAATGCTTTCTTCAATACATAGAGTCCTTTTATTGCAAACTCTATAGGCCTTGCTAGAGGATGAGTAGCCCACAAACACTTATTCATCACTTCTAGGATCAAATTTTCCTAGATCATCCTTGCCATTGTTCAGTACAAAACACTTGCATCCAAAAGAGCTTAGATAATTCAGGATGGGCTTTTTGTTATTTAATAGCTCATAAGGAGTTATGTTCAATAGAGACCTGATCAAGCACATGTTGGTCACATAACAAGCAGTGTTGACTGCTTCAGCTCAAAAAAAATTTAGAAGATCTGAGTCAATGAGCATGGTTATGTCGATATCCACCAGAGTTCTATTCTTTCTTTCCACAAAACCATTTTGTTGGGGTATTCTGGGAGCAGAAAAGTCATGATGAATTTGATTTTCAGCACAGAAGTTATCAACATTTGCATTCTCAAATTTAGTTTCATGATCGGACCTGATCCCTGCAATCTTGCAGTTTAACTTTGTATGAACCATTTTGTTGAAGGTTATCAACACATCATAGGTTTCCTCCTTGGTCCTGAGGAACATAGACCAAGTAACCCTTGAATAATCATCAACAATCACCATAATATACCTCTTCCTATCTCGACTCTGAATTCTCATAACCCCGCACTGGTCCATATGAATTAGTTCGAGAGGTCTTAAAGAACTTACTTGTTTCTTTAACTTGAAGGAGGATCTGGTCTGTTTACCTTTGACACATGCATCACATACTTTACCATCACTGAACTTTAGTTTTGGTAAACCACGAACCAGGTCCCTGGAGACAAGTTTATTCAGTAGAGAGGAGCTCACATGACCAAGTCTAATATGCTATAGATTAGCATTCTCACTCTGAGCACTGAGACATGTAAGATCATCTCCCTAAGCAGTATACAAGTCAGCAATGTACATACTTTTTCGCCTTCTTGCCGTTAGGATTAGCTCCTTTGTTGACAGATTGGTGACAATAGATTTTTTTTATAGGAACTTCACTTCATTTCCTTTGTCACATATTTGAAAGACACTACAAAGATTGTATTTCAGTCCACTTACATAATAATACATTCTCAATAGAATGTTCCGGTGATTTTCCAATTCTCCCAACTCCAAGAATATACCCTTCTTTCAATTTCCAAAACAGACACCTCCACCTTGAAGTGCCTTGAGTGATAGGTACTTCCAGTCATATGATTTGAACATCCACTATCCATGAACCAGCAGTGACTGCCACTTCCTCCACTCCCCTACAACAAAGATCACTTGTTAGACTTAGGAACCCATTTCAGTCACAGTCCCTAGTAAGCAGATAGAGGCATGATAAGTGAGACTTTTGTCCAATGAGGCAAAGCAGTCTATCTCATTTTAGAACTTCTGGCAACGGGAGCAGATCCCTTGTTCTGTGCAATTTTCTAAGTGGTATATGACAAAAGGTTTTCTTAGGACCTTTTAAAGGCTGGATAATCCTTCTTCAGGTAGCCATTGCGGCCACAATGAAGACACATCAAATTTTCTGATACAGACACATACTTGTTGTGAGGATTATAGGGAGGATAGATGTTTGAACTACCTAGCCCTTTCCCACTTCATTGGCCTTTACTCGTGATGCTAGAAAGTAGCTTAGATGAGCTTGCCCATCTCATAGATTTTTCTAGTTCTTTTTTAAGCCGGACCAGGTCCCTTTCCAAATGATTGTTTCTCTCCTAGGCCAGTGTAGGTTTAGTTTCAACACTGTTCAGTTGAGTTTCTAGCTCTAGTTGCAGGTTGCTAGCTTCTCCCTTTTCTCTACCATATTTTTCACTCATCATTTTCATCTTTTCTTTGAGCTCTAGATTCTCAGTTTCTAGGACTAATAGTTGTTCCTCCACAATGGACATATTTTCAACCAGCCCAACCTTTTCCTCATAAAAGATATCTAGGCTATTGTTCATCAAGTCATTTTCAGTCATTAACTCAGTAATAGAGTCAATCCATATAGCTTCTAGATTTCTCAATTTTTTAACAGAATAAGTATGTAGATCTTGTTTAATGTCAGAGAGTGTTACCTCTTTCTTAGATTCTTCATCATCTGATTTTTCCATGAGAGTAAACATGGTGTTGAACACATTTTCATCATCCTTGACAGTGAGCATTGATACGTCTTCAGGGTGTTCTAACTGATCTAAATCACTTGAGGAATATCCCCAGACAGCAAGGGCCTTCTTTACGACATAATCAGCAAAAACTCTCCTTCCCATTCTGTCAGAGATCAGGTCCCTTCTCTTGTCTTTATCTCCTGCAAGTCTTGGGTAGTCTTTGTTTTTTACTTTAGTCATAGGACAGTCTCTGATGAAGTGCCCTGGTTTGCCACACTTGTGACACAAATCATTTGGAGTTGCAGTTCTACCAGAGATTTCACCTTTTCGAAAGCCTCTATGTTTTCTCACTATTTTCAAAAATCTGCTAGTGAGGTATGCCATGTCCTCTTCTTCATCAGATGTATTCCCTGAAGCCACCTTGAGGGATAGGGATTTATCCTTTTTCACTTCCTTCTTTGATGCATCTTGATTTCTATTCATTTCATGCATTTGAAGACTTCCAATTAGGGCATCCATCGTGAGTACTTTTAGGTCCTTGGCCTCAGTAATTGCATCAACCTTGCTTGACCAAGATTTTGGAAGAACTGAAAGAATATTTTTGACCTATTTGATTGGATGAATAGGTTCTCCCAGCGACCGTAGCTCATTCGTGATGGAAGCGAATCTCATACTCATTTCATGGATTGCCTATCTCTCTTTCATAGTGAAGTTTTTGTATTGAGTAGTCAGCAAATCTACCTTTGATTCTTTCACCAGCTCAGTACCTTCATGAGTAGTCCCGAGACAGTCTCAAATCTTTTTTACTGATTCATAAGCAGAAATACTGCTATATTCTTCAGCACCTATCTCACACACCAGCAACTTCTTAGCTTTGTAACTCTTCTCAATTTTCTTACGGTCAGCTTCATTGTACTATTGATGGGTCTTTGGAATGACTTTAGCGATCTCACCTTCCTTCACCTCTGTTGTAGGTATAAAAGGACCATATAGCACAATGTCCCACAGTTCACTATCTTCAGCCATCAAAAAGTCGTGCATCCTCATCTTCTACCAACTATAGAATTGGCCATTGTAACAAGGTGGTCTTATAGATGATTGTCCTTCTTCCAAGTTAAGTGGAGCAACCATTCTTTCACAGGAATCCCTCTTGGTGTTAACCAGTTTGAGAGAACCTGCTCTAATACCAATTGCTAAGATAGATGCGTCCACTACTAGTCAACGGACCAGGTCCCTTGACACAATAAGAACAATAAACCAAGCACAAATAGTAAGTAAAGCAACACAAGCACTTTAGGTGGAAACCCCCTTGCTTAAGGGCGGTGAAAACCACGACTTGTCCTCACAGGCTTTTCAACCAACTCTATTTCTCTCAAATAGAGCAACGATTCAGATTACAATTGCTTGCAACCTAGGAATTTACCTCTAAATCCCTTCCCCCATAAGTGTAGCAACCCTACTACAAATAGAACAACTAAGCAATACCTATATTGCCCACTAAGCCTAAACCCTGATAACTTAGACTTCAGTAAGCAGCCCTCGGTTGGCCACTAAACCACCTACTTCTAGATGACTTAGAATTTGACTAAGCAGCAACAATGCTACCCACTAAATCAGCTAACTTTTAGCTGGCTTAGACTTTCGATTGAAACAAACAAACTATTTAATTCCTTTATAGCTCAAGAATAGATTTACAACATAAGCACGGAAGTAAAAACCTAAGACAACTAAGATGCAAGTAGCTCTATCTGGTCCCTGTTGCTCTTCAAGAGAATACTTCTTGAAAGGAGTGGTTTTTGCTTTTTGTTCTTAAGAATTTTTAGGTTGCAAAAACTAAGGTTGTGTCTATTGAAGGGTCTCCTTATTCAGAATAGACACAACATCCAAGACCATGCTATTGGTTGAGGTTTCTGCCGAGCTTGGAGATCGTGCACCAACCTCACCAAACATGTGTACTTTTTCCAACTGTCAATTGTACGAACGGTGATGCAAAGGATCAGGTCCCCTTACAAGGTCCCTAGTTTTTCTAATCATCAAAACTGCAAATAACAGTGAAGAATGTAAAAGTAATTATTTTATTACACAATTGCATATAGTTTCATACGTAGTCATAGCCTTAAAGTAATTTGCTATTTCTAGAGTTAAGTGGTGAGCTTATTTCCTAAGAATATTTTATGTTACCGATGAACTAAAAAAATCTAGACAAATATGTTTTAAGGGATTCTCAGGTGAAATGTGATGAGTTGAAGTAATATTCAACCATCTCCTCTTTTTTCCATTCCTTAATGTGGCAAATTAAATCAATAATATATACATAACCAATTAAAACATAAAGAAAATTTCTCCCCCTTGATGGAATCATTCAAACACTTCGTTGGTGAATTAAAAGAATGATGGATTTGAAGGAAGAGATAGTGACATATATCGTGCTAGATCATATCTGAATTTAGTCATGAATATAGAAATTTTGGTGTTGGTGCATCTACTAGTTCAACCCTCTATCTTTTTCTTGCTCACATTTAAATATGTACAAAACTTCTGTAATGCAATTCCATCAGATTTGAAGAAAACCAGTGTGGTGGCCAGAGGAGAAGAAGATGAAGATGGTGAGAAGAAAATGGTGCTAGTTTTAAATTAAAAAAAAAAAAAAACTGAAATGTAACTTCTTCTTTTTTAGATAAATAACTAATAGTTTTAAAAATAGGTTTTTTTTACAATAAATTTTTAAATAATTATTTTTGGTATATATGCTACATGTCTTCACTGTTAAAGAAATGTTAAAATGACAGAGTTGACCTCGACATGCAGTACTTAAAATAAAGAAAGTGTAGTTAAGGTGTCTTAGTGAATATTGGTGATTAATTTTTTCCACTTTATATTAGATAAAAAGAATTTAGTCTTATTTTAAATTTAAATTGATCGGATCTCATCATCTCTCAAGTCTCAATATTTTCATGGGAAATTGATTTTTTCACTTTATTATCTATAGTATATATCGAATGAAAAATGGATTTTAAGATCTTTTTATAGCTGAAAATGTTTTTTTGCATCTAATATACACAAGATATAGATAAAATATAATAACAAGACAAAGTTATTAGGCATAGTTTGCTGAAGATCTTCAAAAACTTCTTCCACAAAAGTTGTTGATGAGCTTCCCAAAGCTTTGTTTTTCATGTTTAAATTAAGAAATTCATTTTGTTGCAACTCTTTCTCTATGAGAACAGTGAACATTGGATCATTATCTTTAACATAAGATTAATTTTGGAAAGTCAGGTAAGAAGCCACGAATTCATCCCTGCAAATGTTCACACTAACGTTAACTAGCAATTAGCTTCAGATAGAATTTGTTTCATGACCCAACCCATTGGGCGGTGCAAACACCTACTATAACACCTAAATAGGAAAACCCTTTCACCCAAAACTAAATTAGACCATGTAGAAAATAAATAATTTACTACAAAAAGCTCTTTAACATCTTAGCTTTATGAAAATAACAACTTCAATAATACTTTTTACAATAGACCGATAACATTCGCCCAACAAGCTAGTCAAAAGAGGTACAAGACCTACTAAAAGAATACAGTTTATAGAAGAAAATAACACACGGCTTCCATCATAAGGAAGGAAAATGGAAGTTGTCGAAGATCATAATCCTCTTCACCTAAGAAATATCACTGACCCTACAACCAGGCTATGCCAAGTGGCATAGCAAGAGTAGTATCATTACAAACACATGTAACAGTAGATATCATCAGTTGTCCCAAACCTACCACAAAATATAATATAGAAAATCAGAAGAAGGCATACAATATGAAAGTTACACCACAACAAGTCTCTATACATATACTTGTACCTTCCCCAAGTATAATCCCATAACTAATGCACCTTGATCCCATGCCTATCTGTTACGCCACCATAATATCAAATCATAGCCTAACCCTTCTACCACATAATACTCACAAATACAAGACCGTGACTATCCTAATCAATCTACATGTTATTCTATCTCACATTCTCATGTTAACTCTCTGGCCCTTTTTTGAACAGTACCTAAAAATAACGTCTTAGAACAACGTATCCCTCTTGAACCACATCCCCATTATCACCTAAGTTCTAAGAAATTGACTACCATAACCAGTCCCAACACTTAACCCATACACAAGACCCCTAATCATCTATCTCACTAAATAATCACTATTTTAATAAACAAATGACATACCTCTATAATAAAAAGCATCACATAGCCTGGGATACCAGTCCTTGCCCTAACTTAACAATAACATGAAACATGGCACACATGATCACATACAAGCCACACCTGAGATCAGATTACCTTTCAAGTAACCTAGGCCACTCAAGGATCCTACATGCAACAATCACATTATGAAAAAGTAAACCTGGTTCACTCATGGAACCATAAACACATACTTGGTCCTCTCATGGAACCTAAACTAAATCTAATAATATACCGGCGTGGTACCTGAGCAATCCTTAGTTAAGATTATGGTGTGGTACCCGAGCCAACCATATGTAGATATCCTTATATCAAGCATGGTACCCGAGCCACTCTTAGTATATACCATGTGTGGTATCTAAGCGAATCATAGGAATATCCTATACCAGCCATGGTACCTGAACCAACAAACAAACACAAACAATCATGCACAATCATAAACATCGTGAACAATAACACTTGATACCACGAGTAACATAATATGTTTATTGCATGAGATTAACAACATATAGTTATCATATATGCTTCCCTATAGTTTCCTAATTATGTATACACAAGTGATACAACAGGAAGTAAACATCCATACCTATATCTTTGGGATGACGAAAACCATCCTTACAAGGAAACTCAAGGCTAAATAAGAATTAGTGAAATACTTCATAATCATTATCCCTCCTCCAACCTTAACAGAAATAAACAACAACCTATAACCATCCATACTCCACTTCTGAAGACCTATGTATACAATCTCTGAACATCTACAAGATATAATGCAGTAAAATAGGTTTGACAAATCAACTAAAGGAAACCTAGCCTCTGTGGGTGCCAAGCATCAACTGATGAACCTTGTCCTTGAAATTCTGACTCTGTGAGAGCAACTATGATGAACGACCACCAAAATTCCATAGGTTTTCACATTTCTTACGTAGTAAACCTTCCCCCTCACTTCTCATTTGCCTTGGGTTCTTTTGGATGGTTTTTAGAGTAGCCCTTCTCTATTTTTATCCTTTCAAAAGTGAGAGAAAATAAAAGACAATGCATTAATTAGGTTGTAGAAATTTATTATCCCGTTATAGTGCCTGCGAATAGCTAGAGTGACGCTTTCATGGCGGGAAGCCTCTCGCCATGACGGGTTGGCGTCATCCCGGCCTAAAATTAAATTGGGCCAAAATCGTCTTGTGCTCAAATTTTTATATTCTTGTACCACATTTCTAGAACCTTTAGGGCTCCGCACAAGATGCTCTTTAGTAATGACGGATCGTGTTGTGATAGTAGATACAAATTTACCCATAATCATCCATGAATGAATGCTCGAGTGGAAATGAGATAGACCGATTATCAAGGTTTACCATATGATTTAACCATTCAATAATATACTCACCCTACTCAAGTGATACAATGTTACCACATCCTGTGCACCTAAGAATACTAGAATAGGAAATTCGAATGTACAAAACCACAACAAAAACTGTTACCCAGCCCATTACTCTAGACCCTGTTATAGTGGCTATAACCCCGCTATAGGGATGTTCTTGTATTGGTTGCACAACCACTATAGGGGCATTACACAAATTAGAAAGTAATAAAAGGGTGGGGAATGGGTTTTCATGCCATTTCTCTTCCTCTTTACTCCAAAACTCTCTCAACTCTCCAATCACTCTGTTCAAAAACGTCAAACTAAGGTAAACAATGCGTACTTTATTCTCCTTACTTCATTTTATGCTTAAGAACAAATTCATGCTATGAATTTAATAGAGCATAATAATTTTTGGGTTGGTTTTGAATTTTTAAAATGATTGCTTTGATTGTCAAAATTCCCAAAGCATGGGATACCTCTTACATTTACAAAGCTACTACAACATTCTAGGCGTAAGGATCACAGGAGATAGGGACAAAAATGGGTCAAAATGGTTGGGGAAGTTAGAGAGTTCTTCTTGAATAAAACTTAGATTCGTGCATAATTTAGGATTTGAAATGACTAGATTTTTGCATATACAATTAGGGGAGTACTTTGCGAATACTATCTATAGAGAAATTTTCAAAAATATAAATTTTTGGGCCAAGGAGTGCCAATGATACGCCCTTAGAGTTTTGGAACAATAAAGGTTGATATAAAGACCTTGCATCTCCATGTATCGAGTGTTGTTATAGCGGTAAACCGCTCACTATGGTACTCTGCACAAGCGTTATAGCACACCCCTCCCATTATAGCTCCACCCTAGCCACTATAGCCCTCTAGGGCTGCACAAAACCAAAATTTTATTTTGCATGCAATCCAAGGATGGTTCAATGGTTTCCTAAACCATGATTTCTAAATTGCAAGTTAACAAATGTAACTAGTTGAGGAAAAAGAATTTTGGGCCCAGAGTACCCCTATGAGAGATTTCTCAAAGGTTCTATCAACGAAAGATTCTGCGAGATGCAGCAGATGGGCTTCTATTTGGAGAGGGCTTATAAGATGAGATGGGTGGGTGAACAGGCTCCCACCTTCTACAACCGGATTCAAAAGTTCAATTAGGTCCTTCGATGTAGACTCCTCCTTTTCTTGTAGCACAAATGGGTGTTGGAGTTTTATTCTCATCTACCTATGCTCCTATTGGACTCCCCTAACCCTACCATTTGCATCTAACGGGTGGCATCCCTGTTGAAGCTTGGTCCATGAAATTAGTGTTGGGAATGTCGAAGGTTCCTCATGAGCCCTACATGGCCAAGATGAAGGAGATAGACATGACATGGTTGTGGTATACCCTAGTGGAAGAGAAATATTAGGAAGAGGTTAGTTGGTTCACTACAGAGGACCTTACTAGTCATTACTATTCAACCGACACCCAGAGGTGGTTGACATTTCTTGGCCAAAGGATTTGCCCATCGAGTAACCTCACTAATGTGACCTATCCTAGGGTCGTGATGATAGCCTACATCATAGTTGTAACACCTTGGATTCAAAAAAGTCTAGAAAGGGGTCAAGCGGGAAACTCACAAGTCAAAAAATTGTCGATGGAACCCTCCACAGAGCCTAGACAGGTCGTGAAGGGGACCACGGTCCGTTAGAGGGTTCGTGGTAAGTGCCCAGAGACTTGCCTAGGAAGTGTCCCTCCCATGAGTGCCTAGAATGCCTGTGGGGAGGTTGACATCCAGTGCAAGGGCTTGTCAAATGCCACTCAGAAGGGGGCTTCTTCCCTTAGTCACTATCCAAAGACCACAGCAGCCATAACGGCCTGTGGAACCCTTGATAGGCCGTGAAGGCCTCCATGAAGTGGTTGCGTCATCTTTTAAGTCATGCGCTTTTGGGTCTTTTTCTAATTATTTTAATTCAATTCCATGTTGTTTTACCCTTTACCCAAAGCCCTATATAAAGGTTTTTACCCCTAAAATCACCAATTCAATTTATTCTTTCAATTTCCCAAAATAAGAACAAGTTCATCCTCCCCATATATTTCTCTCTCTAGAAGTTTGAAGAAGAAAGCTAGGGTTTCAAGATCAAGTCTCCAATTTCACCATTTAAGTCATGTTTTTGGCATTAAGGTACGATAGTCCTCATCTATGGATCTCTTTCCTCTATAGAGTTCCTAAATTTCTCAATTTTGAAGCTAGAAATCCCCAATTGAAGTTAGAGTCTTCTTCTATGTCATGGGTTCCTTTCAATGTTGATTTATTTGATTGTTTTATGAGCTATTATGCATGAATTCAGATAATTCCATGCTTTTAAGATGATTCCCCACTAACCCATGCATAACCTATGTTTTCTAAGCTATGATGATATAATGTGGGTTTTGAATCATGAAAGATAAGTTTATGAAGATATGTATGTTCTTATGAAATTGATGAAAATGATTTTAGATTTTCTTTGAGAGTAAAGTATAAATGTTACTGAAAAAGAACATGATTTAAGTTGCTTTGAGAGTAAAGCATAAATGTTGTGATTATTGACATGATTGTGAAAGGTTTTCTCACATAAGGATTCTTAGTGTTGGATGGTTTTCTCAACTAAACTTTGAATCAAAGATTTAGGAGCTATTCTAAAGAAACCATGCTTGGATTGGCTATTTTACGTGCCTTCCATGAAATATAAGTCAAGTAAAGAATTATGACTCTTCCGTGGGATTTATGCTTAGCACCGTGAGGATACTGTGATGGAAGCTCTCCCGTAGCTTGAGGTCGGGTTTATAGTAGCAATCTTCTTATCCCATACCTATGTGCCACCATAGGAAGATTGTCTTAGATAGATGATGATTGTCTCAGATAGACATTAGCTAGTGGATCCATGTAAGCTAGAAGTTAAGGTTCTTGCCTTGGTAAGTAAGGACACCATTTTTTGGTGTGGGACAGACACCAGATTCCATGTTATAGCTCACATGGTCTTAATTGTTGGTTAAGCCAAATTCCCACACTAATGATGAACTAAGGCTACTTAAAGAAGTATTTCCCCAGTATTCAAAAGAGAAGTTTTACTTGCATTTGACCATGACTATTATAATGTTTTCTAACCTCTTTTTTATGGTTTTAACTTGGTATTTTCATGATATGAAAGGTTCGTTTTAGAATTATTTTATAACTCTATGCATTACTATTATACTTGGTACATCTTTGTACTATTGCATACTCTTGCTTTTATTCTTCCAAAAATGTAGGGTTCAGCGCTTCAGGTTCGCATCCCCATGGCTAGAAGTCACCTTAGTTATACCTAGTATTCGTGAGTCCTCCTGTTCTGAGGACCGAACTTCTTATCGCTTTCAGTCTTTACTTATCAGATATTGTAGGTGATGTAAAGATTACATCCTGGTCACTCTTGATGTAATAGATGGCTATTGAGACGATGTAGACTTCCGCTTCATTTTATAAATCTCTTATGTTCTGAAGTTGTAATTTAAATTCCTTTAAGTTTCTATTGTCTTTTTTATGTATGCTAAGTGGCTTGTCTACAGCCTCCCGGGGTCCTATACGTCATGTTACAACTAGGGTCTACCTTGGGTCGTGACAATAATTGGCATCCTGGTGAATATAGGGGAGGAGACCATTTTATAGTGGAAAGATTTTTACCATTGTAGTAAGAAGTCCCCTTTCCTTCATGGCCTAGTGTTTATATTATGCACACAAGCATGGGTGCCCTTAGATGACACTAATTATGAGGTAGAGCATGACGGCATGTTCAACCCCTTACTGGTGAAAAAGGACCCTTCCCAAGCATCTAAGAAGAGGACAATGAAAGAGGAGGGAAGCAACCGAGCCATAATGGGTCTAGAGGAGGATGAGGACGTTGATGCAGACCCTGCCGCCACCTAGTCCCAGCCCTTGCTATCTATAAGTTGCATGGAAGATTACTTGGCTTCAGCCAAAAGGTACATGTAGGCTACTTCTGCCAGACCCTTAGCCCCATATGCTCATTCCTAGGACATAGTAGTGTTCCACAAGGAGTTTGATGCTGAGAGTAAAAGAGGGCGCTCTTCAAATCGCCTATTGTCTCACGGGTGAAAGATTATGGAGGTCATGATCACTTGTCTCACCTTGGTGCAGGAGAAACTAGAGGACTTGGAGCAATTGCCCTTCATGCGTGAGCCCAAGGCAGGAGACCCTGCTCCATGATAGTGATTTCAGCACTCAGTAGGATTTGCCTACCTCCGCTTTAGATGTTGGTATTTGTTCTGGTTTGTGTTGTTTGGGAACAAGATATCTTTTTATGGTTCCTTATTTTTGGCAGCACGTGGATTCTTGTTTTGGGATGGTTTATTCCCATTTATGCTAGAATGCTTGAAATGAATCTTTATTGCTTTTCTTTGTTGATATAAACTGAATAGGTGATAAAATTTGAAATTGGGAAAGGAAGGAGAGATAAAGGTGAAATAGAGTTGAATCTTTTATGCTCCACGCTATTGCAATTGCAGCTGCTATCGCAGGGAGCGATATAGTGCCTAAGCACTGCTATGGTGAAATACCTTCCACCATAGTGGGAGTGTTGTAGCAATCTAGCTTCTGCTATGGTGACTTGATGAGTTTAGCTAGAACTTTGAAGTTTTGAAACATTTCCCTCTTCTCACATTGTATCGACTCTTCAAACACCTACCATTAACAATGCAACCCTTAGACCATTCCCACACACAAGTGTTACAGTCATTCAAACCATAAGCTCACTCAGGAGTTCAGGATCTTACCCAGCAACACAAAATTAGCACTTTCATTACATTACCATAGAATTGAATATCAAATAATATGGGAATACAATTCATATTATCATATACATGTTAACATATAAACTAGCTCCTCCCATGGTTTCTAACCATTACCGACCATACAAAAATTAGACTTTCCCCACAATCATAATCAATCCTTTTAACCTTACCATATATACCAATGATCTGCCATTTTTACAATATTCCCAA
The DNA here is from genome assembly GCA_035578085.1 of Solanum pinnatisectum. NCBI lineage: Eukaryota > Viridiplantae > Streptophyta > Magnoliopsida > Solanales > Solanaceae > Solanum > Solanum pinnatisectum. The sequence goes on along the minus strand of CM069084.1, from coordinate 13,199,712 downwards.
GATCCTTCCCATACATGTATAATACAAACCTTGCGTCATGGCCATAAATCTCATGACTGAATTGCACATAAAAATATTCAATAATAACATACAACTTCAATTATTCATGCAAATATAATTCACACATAAGCAATTATTCAAACAATGCTAGCACATAATAACAACCATTAAACATTCATTACCAATTTAATCAAGTTCATGATATAATATTCGCATCATGGATGACCACTAACTGAACATTCATGTATTCACCTGACCCTTAAGGCTAGATACCAATTGGAACTTTCCCGGTTTCAATATTGCCTTGCTTGTGTACCTTTAGCTGCAAAAATGGTATCAAGATAACTTCATCGAGATACCAATAGGAATTCGGAGATACTAATTGAACTCAACTCATACCACAAGCGACAACTAAACGAAAAGATTAAAGAAGTCAAACAAATTCCTAAAATGTTTTAGATCCCTCTAAAGATTAAATGTGAACGTCAACACACCCAATCATCAATACTCTATTTGATATTTTCTCTTGTACTGGGAGACTGATAACATGGCCTCTAATACCAAGATGTCATAACCCAACCCATTGGACCTTGTGGGCACCTACTTTAACACCTAAATAGGTCACCCCAAAGTAAATTAGACCATGCAGAAAATAAACTATTTACTACAAAAAAATTTTTTAACATCTTAAATTTATGAAAACAGCAACTTTAATAATACCTTTTACAATAGACGGAAAACACTCCCCTAAGGAGCTAATCTAAACAGGTACAAGATCTACTAAACGGGTACAATTTATGTGATGAAATAATACACAACACTCACCATAAAGAAGGAAAAATAGAAGTTGTCGAAGATCACCATCGTCTTCACCTAAGAAACATCACTGACCTTGCAACCTAACTATGCCAAGTGGCATAGCAAGAGTAGTATCAGTACAAATACAATACTGGTAGGCATAATTGACCAATCCAAACCTACCACAAAATATAATATAGAAGATTATAAGAAAACATGCAATATAAAAGTAACACCACCCCAAGTCGCTATCCAAATACTCTTACTCACCCCCGGTATAATGACATAACTAATGCACCTTGGCCTCATGCCTCCTTATTATGCCATCATAATTTCAAATCATAGTCTAACCCTTCTACCACAATAATATTCACAAATACAAGACCGCCACTAGCCCTATCAACTAACCTGCTATTCTCTCTCGATTTCTTAGGCTAACTCCTTGGCCCTTTTTTGGAATAGTACTTGAAACAAACATCGTAGACCAACACATCCCTCTTGAATCACATCCCCATTTCTCATAAGATCTAAGACACTGGACAACCATAACAGTCCCAGCATTTAACTCATACACCAACCCCCCCCCCCAGTCATCTATCTCAATCAATAATAACCATTTCAATAAACAAATAGCATACCTCTATAATCACAAGCATCACATACCCAGACTCTCAGTCCTTACTCTAACTTAATAGTACATGAAACAAGTCTCACATGATCACATATAATCAATACCTGAGATGAACCTACCTTTCAAGTAATTCAAGCTACTAAAGTATCCTACATGCAACAATCATATTATGAAGAAGTAAACTTGGTTCACTCAGAGAACCATAAGCACATACTTGGTCCTCTCATGGAAAATTGAGAAAAATCTTTGGGGCTCAATAGGTGAATGGAACCCATTGATGAAACCCTACATACCTTAAGGATCAAAGCCCAAAAACAATAGAGAAATAAGAGACTTGAAGTTTGAAACCTTGGTCTTCTTCTTGGACTCGAGAGAATTGGAGAATATGAATGTGGATGAGATTTGGGGATTTGAGTGAATGAGGGATTTGGGGTAATTTTAGGAGTAGAAGGGTAGTTATAAGACTTAAAATAAGGGTCAAAACGACATGGTATAAGTATTAAATACTTGGAAAAAACCAAAATATCCTTAAAAAATATCTGTCGAAGGACCCTACTGTTTGCAACTATGGACCGTATTGGTCAACCGTAGGTCGAGTTACTAGGGCCTTAGAATTGGCCAACTTACTACAACACCATTCTATGGACTGTCGAACTTCTTACTGTCTGTAGACCTTATCTGTAGACCTCAAATTTAACCCAAAAAATTCATCAACTCTGGATTACACCTATGAAACACATCTATGACTCGTCAAATTTCCTATAACTCATCATGTTCATTCATAGTTTAAACTTCAGAAACTTAAAATTCCAAAACTCATCTCCAAGTCTATGACTCTCTTCCTACATCCTGTAGAAATTCCTACGGTCCGTAGAAAGGACTCATAGTCACTACCTCAGTGTTAAAAATTAGATTTTTCCCTTTTCTTGTGACTTTCTACTTTCAGAGATGTTACATCAATAATGATTTTAAGTGTTGGTCTTGCCTAGAGTGTAGGCTCGAAATGTAACATCAGTGCACACATAAACATAACATTAGCCTAATTACCCCTCCCCCTTCCCCCAAACTTGATAATTTGATAGCATCAACCTTCATAAATATTGATGCGGCAAAGAGCATGAACCACTTTATTTTATGGAGAGAATAAAAATTGAAAACTAAACTTTTAGTTAAGGTATTTTTCAACTATTAATTGTCACATAATTACTATAGTAATTTACTTGTTCTAATTGTATTGCTCTTTTTTTTAAAATAAAATAAAATATATACATTTTATATTTTTCCAAATCGCATTTCTTTAAATAAAATAAAATTATTATTTATTTTAATTATAGTACTTTTTTTTTGGATTCAAATTTATATTACTTAGTTAAATTTTATTTATTTTATCAAAATAAAAAGAAGATTTAACCAAAGTAAAGAAATATACATAATTTATGTAATGATCTCGTTGTTCATTTTTGGAATTTTTGTAAAATTACTATTTTTCCCTCTTTATATCTACCTCGAGTTATTGTTGATTGAGTTTTGAAAGTTGGTTTTGAACTTGAGCAAAAAGTTGTGAATTTTGTAAGATTTGAGTTTGAAAGACAAAAGTTGAAAAAAAAGGTTTTCGGTGTCTTTTGAGTTTTGAGTTTCAAAATGGATTCCATCCGTATCGAAATATGGAAATTGGTCAATGAGAGTTGTCAGTTTCAGATTAGGAGTCTTTTTGAGGATTTGAGGGCCTAAGTTGTAAAATTGTAGAATATTAGCCTTTAGGGTGACTTCGGTCAACATTCACAGTTCGGATGCTCGAATCAAAATTCCGAGAGTACCAGTGGATTCGGGGGATGATTTGAGGCCTTAGTGAGATCTTGTTTGAATTTTAAGAGGTCTCGAGTATGTTTCGGCCTTTTTAGGCGTTATGTTCGTTTCTTGTGACTTTCAAGAGTTTCAAGTCAAGAAGACCTCGGATTCTTTTTTCAACGGTTCCATTGATTCAAGAATATCGAGTTTAGTTAAATTGCATATATGGTTTGTGTGTATGAGATTCTAAACAAATCTCGAGGGTCCTTTCAATTTTTTGAGTGTTGGCTGATTTTCTGGTGCCTGAGTTATGTATCCTTCGCTTTTGCGATAGGCCTTTCACTTTAGCAAAGGTGTGATCGCTAAAGTAAAGGCCAAACTTTTGTCTGGTTCACTTAAGCTAATCAGGGCTCTCTTTAGCGATGGTTGATCAATCGGAGGCATGTTCGCAAAAGCGAGACTCCTGATTTTTGTGGGGTTTGCTTAAATGAACCCGAGTTCACTTAAGCGACTTTAGAGGGGGGTTTTGCCTGCCATTTTCGCGGTTTTATCCATTTCCCCCTTTTTGAGCTTTGTAAAACCATTTGAGGCGATTTTAAAGAGATTTCTTGTGTTGAATCATTTGGGTAAACTTTTGTAACCCTAAAACTTCATTTTCCTTTTATCATTTATAGATTTTAACATCAAAACTTGAGATTTTAATTGGCAAATGGCAAGGTTTTTCAAGAACTTGAAATCTAAAATAAAATCGTAATTGTGAACTGATTTTAATTCCTTTTCCGAAATGGGTTTCACCAATGAGTAAAGAATTTTGGATTCAAACCTCGTTTTCAGAATTTTGTTTTTGAGTTGGATGACCCATTTTTCAAAGAGCATGATATGACAATTGTTATTTTCGGAATCTTATTGTGATTACTTGGTTGAATTAGATTGTGTGGCTTTAGACATTGCTCGAAAGGTAAATATACTCAAGCATTGGATTGACTTTTGATTGAAATTGGGGCAAGTGATCACCTAAACCTTGTAATATGTATTTCCCTTCCTTGTGTGTGATGGGGAGTAATAAGAATGAGGTGATGGACTCATTGTTCCACTTGATTAATCTTAATGAATAAAAATGAGATTAATGAAAAGGCAATATGTGGATCATAAGACTTTTTGAATTGTCTGGGTTTGGCCCCTATTTGATTGGTTGATGAAATGCTTTGATGGCATGAATGTGGACTTGATTTACTTGAACTGTAGTCTTTTCCTTATTATGTGAAATTGTTTATGTTCATTGATGGTTGTACACTGTGATGAGACATATGATATAAAGCCAAAGAGAAATGGTTCCGAGTAGTGATATTATGTCGAAGAGAAATGGTTCTGTCAAGTGACATGATATAAAGCCAAAAGAAAATGGTTACGGGTAGTGAAATGATATAAAGCCGAAGAGAAATGGTTCCTTCTTGTGATATTATGTCGAAGGGAAATGGATCCGACTAGTGAAGTTATACAAAGTTGATGGGAAATGGTTCCGGCTAGTGATATTGTACCGAAGGAAAATGGTTCTGGAAAGAAATGCCTATTGTAATTCAATCCATTTGATATTTGTCATGATCCGAGCCTACACCACAGACGTGACACGGCATACAAGACTAAGGAAAGTCTCATACAAGCCTCATAGAATATCATGACATAAGATAATAGAAAATGGTGCGAAATTTAAAACTTTTAACCATACAATCGAAGTCTTTTATAAAATGCAAGCGGAAGTCTAAATTGTCACAAATAGCCATCTAATACAATCTTAGAATCAACAATAGGGTCACAGCCCTTCAACATAGTCCGAAACATAAAATGACAAGAAAGGAAACTACTAATGACTCATACGTCCTCGAATCTTGAAGACCCACCACAAGCTAGGAGAATAGTCGATCCAAGCTTGTATCCAAGGAAGAACACCTCAAACACCGGAACATACACTTTGTAGAAAAATATAGAAGAAATATGGGTTAGTACAAAAATGCACTAAGTATGATAGCCATGCATAAAAATCATGTTAAAAAGGACATTTTAGTTGAAAACCATGCATTTATCAAGTTTGAGAATCATCATCTACTTTTAGTTTAAAACATGAGTCACAAGCATAGTCATCATATAAATCATTATAACACATTAGAACCATCTCTTAGGTAACCATAAGTTATACTTGTGCAATGCATGAATGGCATCCCATTATACCACTCATACTAAGTACCACTTTGAGGCCACCATAAACATGTTACCATTCTTCATTCTCATCTTTAGTTAATACTCATAGACAAGGAACATTCACATTTAATAAGTCATGACAAGGAAAGCAACTCATAATAACAATCCAAGTTAAGCATTCACCATTACCTTTAGCCTTTATGTCAACATTCTCAATAGCATCAAGCACATTCATTTCAGTAGACATTATGACAATTGAGGAACACACCAGAGCCACTCTTAAAGCCTACTCCTGCAATGCATGAATGGCATCCCATACTACCACCCACAAATCATAAAACCTCTTGAGTAACCATAGCATATAACTCACATGATGGGAATGAGCCCTAAGCGACATAGACCATGTGAGAAAATCATGGAATCCGGTGTTTATCCCATATTGTAAGGGTTGGTCTACTTGCCTAACGTAGAACTGGTAATTTAGCTTAGGTGGATCCACTAGCTAATAACCTATGTGGGCACATATATATGGGATAAGGAGGTTGTTAATACAAACCCGGCCTAACATGGGGAGAGCTTCCACCTCACAATATCCATTCGGTGCTAAGCATTATATTCCCATAGAGTAGTTCATTTTCTTTTAACATTATTATTCATGAGAGTGATGCCATTAGCCTACCGACTCAAGGTGCATTATTACATACATGAAAGGGTGTCATTAGCCTACCGATTCAAGGTACATTATTAGACACATGAAAGGGTGCCATTAGCCTACCGATTCATGGTTCATTATTAGGATAGCTCATTGAATCCTCATGAAAGGGATACCATTGGTCTACCTATTCAAGGTTCATCATTATAGTAGTTCATGGACTCGTCATGAAAGGGATACCATTGGTCTACCTATTCAAGACAAATCCTTAGAATACTTCATTAGTCATTTATGAAAGGGATGACATTGGCCTACCGATTCAAGGTTCATTATCACACACATGAAGAGAATGCCATAAGCCTACCAATTCAAGGTATATCAATCAATATCACTTTTAATTACACATGAAGAGGATGCCCTAAGCCTACCAATTCAAGGTATATTATACATTGAGAAAACATTTCACAACAAGTAATCATCATTCACAAGTGTATAATTTAGAATAGCCTTTCAACAATACCACAATTACATTATAGTCATGATCACATTACTTTCAAAGTATTCACAAAGCATGTACACAAACATCATAATTATACAAAATCTCATAATTTGCCCTTCAAAGACCATGAATCATTTCACCAACACACATAGAATTACGACCATTAGGCATGGATAATAACATGATTCAAATAACTAAACTACTATAATAACAATTTTATAGTATTCACCTTACTACAATTTACCCACATCACAAAGTCATAAATTAGGGTTATGGGGAAATCATGGATTCATGGGAAATTTTATCATAAAACCACCATAAATATCAATTCAATCATAATATAGGATAATTAAATCATTGAAAATGTTTTTAGAAAGAATCCATGACCTGGAGTGAAAACCCTAGGTTTTCGAGAATTTCTAACTTTGGAATTGAGAGTTTGAGGACTTCATGGATGAAAGCATTCCATGAATCAAGATTACCATACCTTAGGTGTAGAAATCCAACAAATTCGTGTGAGAAAGACTCCTTCTTCAAGCCCTAACTTGATCTTCTTCTTCTTCTTCTTCAATGGAATTTTTAGAGAGAAGGTTTTTGGAAAGGGTTAAGTTGGTTATTATTTGGGTAGTTTAGATTTATGAAGTATATGAAGTGGTTAAAGGCTTAAAAGTACTTATATAAGTCTATATAAATAATAATATAAAACAACCTCACTTCAAACTAACCTCAAAAGGAATTACCTAAAATGTCCCTCCCTTGGCGGAGACTTAGCAGATTTTGCACGCATGACCTATGCCTGGAACCTACGGTCCGTAGGTGGGTCTACTGGCCATCCTGTAGGTCCATAGGTCATGACCTACAGCTCAATTTTGAGGTATTGACCCATGGCCCCCACCTACAAGGTGTGGGTCTACCTACTGGCCATAGGTGTCATCCGTTAGGTGGCCCTTTTTGGGTAGGCTTGGGGAGTCTTGGGGGTTAGGCTTTAGGGTCCTCCTCAAGGACCCTTGGTTGTTTATTGGGGGGGATGTACCTTGACATTTAACCCTTAAACCCCTCATCCTAAGTTCAGGAAGCCATTCTACAATTCTAAACCACATAACAAACTCAAAAACTCTAACGTAAAGCTCAAGTTTCCCCTACTATTTTTTTGGGTGTTACAATATCTCCCCCTTGGGAACATTCATCCTCGAATGACGATCTTGACACCTTATGGAATTAAAGACTCAAGACTAGCATCCGATCATGCATGAAACATTATAATAAGGCACAATTCTAAGGAGGAAACATCTATTCCATCTCAACATGTTCAATGCAACACAAGGAAGTAGGAACTACAACTAAACAACCCATTATGCATGAAAACTTCATCATTTAAATATTCATAGGAGGAACTGTCTTCTCCAACTCAAAGCATGCTCATCATAACCTCATGAAGAAAATTATGCAATTACTCTCAAAAGCACATTTAAGTATTTTCAACAATTCATCTCATGAAGCATATAGGCAACTCCTACTAAATGCACATCAACACGAGGAACATAAATCATGAAAACTCATTTTTTTCTCATTAAACATGAATTCATCAAGAACATGCATAACATAAGGAGACCATGGAAACACATAAATCACACATGACTCCAAAAAATGAAACAAGCCATAAGGAACTCTCTGTCTCAAGCTTGAATAGGAATAGAAGGAAGAGATAGGGATATAGGAACTCTCAACAATCTTGCTTTCTAAGCATACCATCTCCCCCTTGGGAGTAAACCCCTACTAAAGCTAACATGAAAATATAACAATTAGCATAGGGACCTTAAATAAACATTTACATCTATAAGGAATTATCAACATACCGGTGCCTTCATCCGGAAGGGCTCTTTTGTCCTCTCTAGACCAGAGTGCATTCAAATGACCATACTTTGGAGCATTGGGATCCGGTCTACTAAGAGAAGCTTTCTTGGCCTCTCTTACTTTTGCCGCAAGTGTAGGGCAATTCTTCACTTGATGATCACTCTTTCCACAACCATAGCAACCATCTGTACTGGCTAGGCACTTCCCATGGTGCTTCTTTCCATATTTGGTGCAAGTAGGCTTAGGAAATGGAGACCCATTACCTTTCTCTTGGCTAACCGAGGAGTGTTTGAAGAATCTTGGTTAGAGGATCTCTTTTTGAACCTTGGTTGACCTTGTTCATCGGACCTAGCTCTTTTCATCTCTCTATTCTTTCTCTTAAATTTTGACTCCTCCATTTGTTGTGCATACACCATAAGCTTGGAGATATTCATGTTATCATGGAGCATTTCCGTATGGTATTCTTCCTCAACTAGGTAGGACACACCTGTCACAAATCTACTCATCTCATCCCTTGGCTCCGCCACCATAGATGGAGCATACTTGGATAGTTGGGTAAATTTCAATGCATACTCTTGAGCACTCATGCTACCTTGCCTAAGGTTAATGAATTCTTCCATCTTAGCCTCCCTCAACTCTCGGGGAAAGAACCTATCAATAAATGCTCTCTTAAATACCTCCCAATCAATGGGACCCGCTCATACTAGCCTATTTATTTTCCATTGAGTATACTAAAACTTGGGCAACATCCTTCAATTGATAAGCGGCTAGTTCCGCTTTTTCTACCGAAGTCACCCCCATAGCATTAACTACCTTATAAACCTCATCCACAAACTCTTGAGGATCCTCTCCACTTTAGAACCAAGAAACACGGGAGGATTCATCCTAATAAAATCCCTCAATCTACAAGCGGTGGAGTTCACATTAGGGTTCACATGATTCCCAACATCTTTAGTGGCTTAGGCCGTCATAGTTTGGGATTGAGTTGTCACGGCTTGAGCCATAATTAGAAGAGCTGACCTAATTTCCACATCGACATGGACGGAGGGTTAATAAGAGCTTGATTAGCTTGAGGAGCTTGATTCTCCTGAGGAGCTTCTTCATTGACATTGTTGCCCTCCATTCTCTTTGCGTTAGCCTTTCGTGTATTTATATCCTAAAGACACAAAAGACGGATTATGAGATGGACTTTATAGAGTTAAACTCCATGGTACGACTTAAGAATAATGAAAGAAGTGTAGTTTCTTAACATCTTATAGCCACTCATTCATAAATGTGGTGTGCTTCACACTCATGAACAAGACTCTACTAGATGTGGCTTATGAGACATCATCCTAAAACCATCCCAAAATCTTGTGCTCTGATACCATATTTGTCATGACCCAAGCCGAGACCCCATACGTGACATGGCGTACAAGACTCCGAAAAGCCTCATACAAGCCTCATAGCATATCATGACATAAGATAATAGAAAATGGTGCGGAATTTAAAACTTTTATTCATACAATAGAAGTCTTTTATAAAACGCAAGCGGAAGTTTAACTTGTATCAAATAGCCATCTAATACTATCTTAGAATCAACAATTGGGTCATAGCCCTTCAACATAGTCCGAAACATAAAATGACAAGAAAGGAAACTACTAATGACTCATACGTCCTCAAATCTTGAGGACCCACCACAAGCTAGGAGAATATTCGATCCAAGCTTGTATCCAAGGAAGAACACCTCAAACACCGGAACCTACACTTTGTAGAAAAATGTAGAAGAAATATGGGTTAGTACAAAAATGCACTAAGTAATATAGTCATGCATAAAAATCATGCTAAAAAGGACATTTTAGTTGAAAACCATGCATTTAACAAGTTTGAGAATCATCATGTACTTTAAGTATAAAACATAAGTCACAAGCATAATCATCATATAAATAATTATAACACATTAGAACCATCTCTTAGGTAACCCTAAGTTATACTTGTGCAATGTATGAATGGCATCCCATTATACCACTCATACTAAGCACCACTTTGAGGCCACCATAAACATGTTACCATTCTTCATTCTCATCTTTAGTTAATACTCATAGACAAGGAACATTCACATTTAATAAGTCATGACAAAAAAAGCAACTCATAATAACAGTCAAAGTTAAACATTCACCATTACCTTTAGCCTTTATGTCAACATTCTCAATAGCATCATTATAAGCACATTCATTTCATTAGACATTATGACATTTGAGGAACACACCATAGCCACTCTCAAAGCCTACTCGTGCAATGCATGAATGGCATCCCATACTACCACCCACACATCATAGAACCTCTTGAGTAACCATAGCACATAACTCACATGATGGGAATAAGCCATAAGTGACATAGACCATGTCAGCAAATCATGGAATCCGGTGTCTATCCCACACCTTAAGGGTTGGTCTACTTGCCTAAGGTAGAATTGATAATTTAGCTTAGGTGGATCCACTAGCTAATAAACTATGTGGGCACATAGTTATGGGATAAGGAGGTTGTTACTAGAAACCCGGCCTAACATGGGGAGAGCTTCCACCTCACAATATCCACTCGGTGCTAAGCATTAAATTCCCATAGAGTAGTTCATTTTCTTTTAACATTATTATTCATGAGAGGGATGCCATTGGCCTACCGACTCAAGGTACATTATTACACACATGAAAGGGTGTCATTAGCCTACCGATTCAAGGTACATTATTAGACATATGAAAGGGTGCCATTAGCCTACCGATTCATGGTTCATTATTAGGATAGCTCATTGAATCCTCATGAAAGGGATACCATTGGTCTACCTATTCAAGGTTCATCATTATAGTAGTTCATGGACTCGTCATGAAAGGGATACCATTGGTCTACCGATTCAAAACAAAGCCTTAGAATACTTCCTTAGTCATTTATGAAAGGGATGCAATTGGCCTACCGATTCAAGGTTCATTATCACACATGAAAAGTATGCCCTAAGCCTACCAATTCAAGGTATATCAATCAAGATCTTTTTTAATTACACATGAAGAGGATGCCCTAAGCCTACCAATTCAAGGTATATTATACATTAATAAAACCTTTCACAACAAGTAATAATCATTTACAAGTGTATAATTGAGAATAGCCTTTCAACAACAACACAATTGCATTATAGTCTTGATCACATTACTTTCAAAGTATTCACAAAGCATGTACACAAACATCATGATTATACAAAATCTCATAATTTGCCCTTCATGGACCATGAATCATAATTCACCAAAAAAAACTTGGAATTACTACAATTAGGCATGGATAATAACATTATTCAAATAACTAAACTACTACAAGAACAATTTCATAGTATTCACCTTACAACAATTTACCCACACCACAAAGTCATAAATTAGGGTTATGGGGAATTCATGCATTCATGGGATATTTTATCATAAAACCACCATAAAATAGAAATTCAATCATAATATAGGATAATTAAATCATTGAAAATGTTTTTAGAAAGAAACCATGAGTTGGAGTGAAAATCCTAGGTTTTGGAGAATTTCTAACTTTGGAATTGAGAGTTTGAAGACTTCATGGATGAAAGCATTCCATTAATCAAAGACTACCATACCTTAGGTGTAGAAATCCAACAAATTAGTGTGAGAAAGACTCCTTCTTCAAGCTCTAACATGATCTTCTTCTTCTTCCTAAATGGAGTTTCTAGAGAGAAGGTTTTTGGAAAGGGTTATGTTGGTTATGATTTGGATAGTTCAGATTTATGAAGTATATGAGGTGGTTAAAGGCTTAAAAGTACTTATATAAGTCTATATAGACAATATAAAATGACCTCACTTCAAACTAACCTCAAAAGGAATTACCTAAAATGTCTCTCTCCTTTGGCTGAGAATTGCCAGATTTTGCAAGCATGACCTACGCCTAGGACCTACAGTCCATAGGTGGGCCTACTTGCCGTCCTGCAGGTCCATAGGTCATGACTTGCAGCTCAACTTTGAGGGATTGACCCACAACCCCTACCTACGGGGCGTATGTCCACCTACTGGCCGTAAGTTCCATCCGTAGGTGGCCCTTTTAGGGCAGTCTTGGAAGTCTTTGGGGTTAGGCTTTAGGGTCCTCCTCAAGGACCCTTGGTTGGTCCTTGGGGGGTCATACCTTGACGTTTAACCCCTAAACCCCTCATCCTAGTTTGGGAAGCCATTCTACAATTCTAAACCACACATCAAACTCAAAAACTCTAACGTAAGGCTCTAGTTTCACCTACTAGTTTTCAAGGTGTTACAATATTTGTGATTGATCTACTTGTTACATGTAATTGACATACTTGATGTATGTTGGTTGTTGAACTATAATATTGAACTGTGTGGTTAAGCCTTGTGAATTATGTACAGTAGCACTATTAGATTGGGTTGATTTATATGCAGGTTGTAGTTTGAGGAGGTTTGACTAGGATGACAGTAGTATTCTTTTTCTAGCTAGATTTGTCTTTGTTTATCAGGTTGCTTGTTGAGTATCGTGTTGTTTGGTACTCATTACTTGCTTCTACAATTGTGTAGGTTCCGAGCTTGGTACCATGTGATTGCTCTTCTTCTTCTCCCATTTCCAAGGCTTGTTGAAGGACTTGACAGGTAGTTGTTTGTCATCCCGGCGGACCCTCTTTTTCCTTTACGTTATGCTTTGTTCTATTTGGGAAACAAGGACATTGAGACTTGTACTTATTTTTTCAATTTTCGCACTTTATGCATTAGTGGCTTGTACACGTGACAACTAAATTTTTGGAGTTATATTAGAATGACTAAGTTTTCCGCCTTTCTGTTATTCTTGCTTTACTTTCCGTTTTTCGTTTATTTCGTTGGGCTGAGGCTGATTTGTCTTGGTTGGAATAGACAAGTGTCATCACGTCTATTTTTGAATTGTGACAATGCATTTTTATAAATATATATATGTATTTTTTTGTAATGAGTATATATTTCAACTATGCATTATTCTTTTTTGGGTCAAATTCATGAAACATTTGTTTTTGAAATTCTATTCCTTTTTATACCTTTCTTTGAATGCAATGATTATTTAATTTAAATGTGCATACTTTTGGCCAAATATGTAAAAAGAATTTGAGAAGAATATCATTATCTTTAGTCAAATAAACAAAGTTAAAAATAATAGATTTGGCCTTAAAAGATGATTTAAATAATTGGTGAAATTAAAAAAGATTAAAATATATTTTATTCTAAAAACACCTCATGGATAAGAAAATTTATGTGACAACGCGTGTATCACACTTCTATGAGATCATAACTATTAAATTAATAAAACTCGTCAAGTTTGAAATTATTTTTAATTCATTCAAACTTTATATTGTAAGATAAAATGGGATATATAGTTATATTTATATTTTATATCTATACCTGACTATTTCAAACCAATTCACTTCATATTTTAAATGCACATTTGTTTGAATGACTAGTTAACACAATAAAATTGTAAGGATTGAGACATGAGTAACTTGTATAACAAATGTACCTTTTCTAAGAATCCCTTATATATGTGGTAAGATTTCAATTGATCGAAATCTTTATTTTTCTATAAAAAGTTAGTATTAATTTTTTTCTACTTATTATTTAAATTGTATTTTTTTGACAAGATATAAAATGTTTACATTTACAACAAATATCCTACAGTTATGTTATAACTTATAATATTAGAGAGGATTACTATAATTAATAAAATAAAATGTTAGCCATGTGTTTGAAATATATTATCATAATTATTGTTTATAATTTTTTTCTATTTACTGATATAAAAATTTGAGTAGTTTAATTGAAGATCTAAAATTTTTAAAAAGAAGAAAATCTTTCTTTCTTCTACTATTGTAAATATTTGTTTTCATTTTTTTTCTTCCAATCTTCAATATTTTCTTAGAAAAGTAAAATATTTAATAATTAATTGGACTCACAATTTTGGCGCTTAAAATAAATACTTTATTAGTGTTATTCTTGAACTGTCATTGCATATACTAAGAATAAATATTTAAATTTAACATTATTAACCTCTAGGGATCATTTGATCGACACAATAATGATAATAATTTCACAATATATCATGATATTATCTTATCCAGCATTTAATAACGTATATTATTTAATTCCAAAATTATATATATATATATATATATATATATATATATATATATATATATATATATATATATATATATATATATATATATATATTCTTATTCCGGTTGGTTTAACCATTTCTGGTTCTATAGCTGGGTCTTGTCTAAACACCCTATGTCTTGGTAAATTACCTATGTTGTATTCTACCGGAGGTACAAGTGTGGTTTTTTGGAAGGGACTTAAACTGGTTGAGGCGGTTTCCATAAATTCTTTTAAACTTTGGGTTGTTTTGTCATCACTTTCACTCTCGTCTATGTCTCTTTCTTATCTACTTTCACTTTCTTTTTGTCTATATCCATAATTGTCCGTTCTAAATTTGCATTCTTTAAAGTGTTGTTCTACTATAGAAAATTCTATTCTTCCTAATTTACAACCTTTACATTTAAAAAGTGTTGATTTATCTAGTTGGTGTAATTCTTTCGCCCTTTCTATTGATATATCTACTTCATAGTCTTCTTCTTTTATGATTTGAATATTCATTTCTTCCAAATTGATGGTTGTTTCATTATCTTCTAAATCTTCATCTATTTCTTTTTAATCGGTATATTTATAGTTATAAATCGGATTGAGGTCTGTCCTTTATTATTAGTATATGTGAGGTGGTCATTTGGTCTTAAAACTTCTTTTTTATAGAATTTTTCTAAATTCCATTCTCTACCCGCATATTCTTCTGAGTCTATTTTTAAAGGTTTCATTAATTCTATCCCTTTATTTCCCATTAATCCTACCGCATCGTCTATTTTAATTTTAAATTTAGAACTGTTGTTTGTGGCTAATTTTCCTATGAACCAGAAATGGTTAAACCAATTGGAATAAGAATGCCAATAGAAGCTCCTATCAAACTACAAGACGGGGAGAAAGAGGAAAAATACTAAATATAGTAGCACATGACCCACAATTATGGAATTCAGTAATACACGTATGAATAGTAGTAGCAGACTATATGCACCATTATAGTGAAACAGATGCAGAAACCGTGTATAGATATATGGAGACTTTCCTAGGAAAATCAATTAAAGGAACGTGGGAAGCATACAAAATAACTTACCCTCAAGAATTTCAAGAATTAGTAAACATGGGACCAAACCCGTATAACTTTACAAATAAAGTACACAGCCTAATAATAGGAGAAGATCCAAACAGTGGATTAGTGGTATTACAAAAGAATGTGTTAATAAAATTAGAAAACTTAGCATAAATAATTTGTGCCATATAAAGAACTTTCTAAAAGACTATTTTTATTATTGTGCTATAAGTGGTAACGCGTTTGACCAAAGTTTAGTAAAGAAACTTTTTAATAAGGTCCCTGGAGCCCTAGGAAGAGAGATAGAAGAAAGATGGAATAAAAGAGAAGGAGTAATATAAAACCCAAACACAAATTGGTTTATAGGACATAAAATACAACACATAATAGAGGTATTACAAGAAAAATGTACAAATATTCAAATACAAAAATAGTTAAAACAAAATGAGACTTGATTCTGTAAAAATTATATACAACAGAGAGTTATGATCAAAATAAACCACAAAGAAAATATAGGAAAACACACCAAAATATTCAAGAATACAAACCTAACAAGAAATATTATTTGAGAAAATCAACGGCAAAAAAGCCTTACTTAAATAAAGAAATACATGTAAGAAAACATAATAATAACAGAATTTACAAAAATAGACTAGCTTGTTTCACATGCGGAAGTGAAGAACATCTAGCCAATACTTGTTCAGGAAGAAATAATAGTAGGACAAGAAATGCCCAGCTTATAGAAGATTTTCAAGAAACCCTAATAAATGTAGATGAATATATGTCAGATAACGAAAGTATATATTTAGTAATAAGCATAAATTCCCTAGAAGACAGACGACAAAATTCATCTGTTTTAGAAGAAGAAACGTTAATAAACAAAATAGGATTAGAGAAGTTAGATTTAAACAACTTAACGAATTACACCTTTGTTAATATACAATGTGACCATCAGTTCTGCAAAGGGAAAGGATTAGACAGTCAGTGATGCTTCAACTGTACAGGATATCCTAGTAAAAATAGAAAAGCAAAATGCATGAACTGTTATATAGAAGGATGCATTTGGTGCATAGACAAAATATTTAATATTAAAATCAAAGACGAGCAAGTTATTACAAAAGAAAAAATGATAAAAAATTTAGAAGATAGAATGGATAATTTAGAAGAAACAATAAGTAAAATAGAAAAAGGAAAAGAAGTAGCATTAGAAAAGGGGAAAGGTGTAGAAGACACTAGCCAAATTGATCATGAAATAGAACTTTTAAATGAAAAGGAAAACTACAAGTCATTTGAAGGATTAATTTGCAACGAAGACAAGAAAATTAATACCATAAAAATCTTAACCAGAATAAGGATTCAGGAATACGAGATAGAAACTCTTGCTCTAGTTGACTCAAGATGCACAAAGAGTATAATAAATAGATGTATTTTGCATTTAGATGTAATAAAAGAATTCTCAGAACCACAAAGCGCCATGCAAATGGATGGATCTTCGAATATATATAAGCATTATGTTAGTAATGCACAAATAAGTTTCTTAAACACATGCGCAGACTTTTATACACCTTCGTACAAATTGGAAAAAATATGGGTCAGAGATTTAAATATTAGAGTAGACTTTGATTTAGGATTAGAATTCTTATTACATAACAATGGAAGTTGTCTCCTTACTTGAGACGAAGTAATCTTCTCTAAAAATACTACCCAGACCGCAATAACAATGGAAGTCATTCCAACAAGATCTAGATATTTTAAAAACAAGCCTAACACAAGTACCTCGAAATGCGATAAAGGAGAAGAATGTACTTGTACTAAAATACATGTTGTAGATGAGGAAGAAAAAATTGAAGAAATCGAATTATTAGAACTGAGCTTTCCAGAAGAACATATAGAGAAAGGTTATAATTTAATAGAGATAAATACAGAACTCTACAATTTCAAAAAAGGTTTGCTGCATATAGGAGTAATAAAAAATCAAAAAGATCTAGAGGAAGTAATTTCAATTTTAGATAGGCTAGAAATAATTGGAGAAAGACCCTTAAAACATTGGGAAGCCAATCATATAACTTGCAAACTTGAAATCATTAATCTAGAATATAACGTTAAAACTGCTTCGATAGATTCCACAAATGAAGACCTAAAAGAAGTCGAAGATCAGATTAAAGAATTATAAAAATTAGGAGTAATAAGAAGATCAACTTCAAGACATAGGTCAGCAGCATTTATGGTAAGAAATCATAGCGAAATAGTAAGAGGAAAGGCTAGAATGGTAATAAATTACAAAAGACTTAATAACAATACCATAATGGATGGCTATAAGTTACTAGATAAATCAGAATTAATAAATCGAATACAAGGAAGAAAATATTTTAGCAAGTTCGATTGCAAATCTGGATATTGGCAGGTTAAAATGCATGAAGACAACATAGAATGGACTGCTTTTACTTGCCCAGAAGGGCACTTCGAATTGTTAGTGATGCCATTCGGATTAAAAACAAATCCTCCAATTTTCAAGAGAAAAATGGATAATATTTTTAAGGAATATAAAAATTTTATCCTAGTATACGTAGATGATAGTTTAGTATTTAGTCATACTATCAAAGAACACTTAGGACATTTATAAACATTATTTAAACTATTTATAGACAACGGAATAATCATTAGTAAGAAAAAGATGGAGTTATGCAAAAGTCTTATAAAATTCTTAGGAGTAGAAATAGGAAATGGAAAAATAAAATTACAACCTCATAGCGCCAAAAAGGTTTTAGATATGCCTGATAAATTAGATAACACTAAAGAATTACAAAAATTTCTAGGAATCTTGAATTATGCACGAAATTTTATAAAAGACCTAGGAAAGGTGGCAGGACCTCTTTACTCAAAAACAGGAGCACATGGACAAAAAGACTTTCAACACTCAAGATATAAAATTAGTTCAAAAATTAAAACAAATGGTTAAAAACATATCAGATCTATCTCTCCCATTAGAAACAGACTATCTAATAGTAGAAATAGACAGAAGCTTGAAAGGATGGGGAGCAGTGTTAAAAAGAAAGAAAAATAACTATGACGACAAAAAAGATGAAAAAATCAGCACGTATCAAAGCGGAAAATACAAAGAAAAAGGAAATATGAGTAGTATAGACGCAGAGATACTAGCAGTAATCTATGGTCTAAACAGTTTTAAATTATACATTATAAATAAAAAAGAAATCCTACTAAGAACTGATTGTGAAGCCATTGTAAAGTTTCACCAAAAAATAAATGGGAAAAGTAGTAGTAAAAGGCGGTGGTTAAATTTTCTAGACGCTACTTCAATATATAATATTACTCTACAACATATAAAAGGAAAAGATAATTCTTTAGCAGACCAACTTAGTAGGCTTATAAAAACTAACGATTTTGTTTCAGTATGAATACAGGAAAAGCCTGTTCCAGCTCAAGCAGCGCTACGACCCAAAAAGACAAAGACTTATATCTACAGACTATGTTAACAAACACTTTGTTCAAACCTCAGACAAAATTGGAAGAAGTCAGACTAAACACACCAAGTATTGAAAGACTTTATTTTGGAAAACAAAATTTGATTTTCTATCCCCCTTCTAACCTGAGTTTCCGAGTAAAACTAGAAACCAAGATAGATAGACCCCAAAGATGTTTGATAGACAACCTATGGATAGCTTACAATAAAATACCCCCAGACAATAGTTATTTTATTTCCATATTAAATTCATTAAGCCACTATTTTACCGAGAAAAATGAGAATAAAAAGTTCAAATTCTATGTGGTGGTTCAAGGAAGACTAGCGGGTATTTTCCAAACATGGACTGAGGTAATAGACTCGATAAAGGATTTCCCCACTCCCTTTTTCAAAGGATTCGATGATTTGAACGAAGCCTTAGACTATGCAAGAGGAACTTTGGGGTCAAATTATTTCATAAACCTAGCATTAAGACAAACTACAAGACAGTTTATACAATACAAAATCAAGAAAGACACAGACAAAATCATCTTCTATGATCATTGTTCTTCAATTACTGACGGTTTTAGAAGACAAAATCAAAATATTGATAGACTTGAAAAAGAAAAAGAAAAATTGACCCAGCATGTTCATTTCCTGGAAGAAAGAATAAAAATGATCTTACAATCCAATATAAATCAAACGATACCATTACAGAAAACAGACAATTCAAAGAGTTCTCCATCTCATTCTGAAATGGATAAACGGGTGTACATTCCCCAAAGAATGTAGAAAGAGCTATTGTATCGGCTAAGGATACAGCTAGTTCCATTCAAATGCTAACGGGTAAAGACTTATCAAATCCGTTAATGGCTGACACTTTGCCAAAATGTATGAGAAATTTACCAGCAAGTTTTAAAAATATAACCACTACAGGAACAGAGACAAGCAAGAAAACTAAGGGTTTCCTTTTAAAAAGAAAAAAAGATAAAAGAATTGAACGATTAATACAAAGTTCTCTTCATAAGTTACTCAGCGAGAAGACTAAAAAAGTTATAAAAGAATATCCAAACCCAGAACCAGAACTAATAAATTCTGATCTTGAAGATTCTGGAAGTAGAAGTGATGAATACAATCCTTTAATGGATCAATTTTCTCAAGACCCAAACGAAGACGATGAGTCAGGGATGAGTTTCGACTACGTAGCACTACACAACCTAGACACGTAGAATATACGTAAGCCATGATGAAAAAGAAAAAAGAACAAAAAAGAATAGGTAAGCAGTGATGTAATACACCATTATAGACTATAAAGAGGACTCCACTACTCAAAAGCGGAAGATTATTTTGAAAAAGTCTTCAAAGGCCATGTGATGATGGGGCCCAAAGAGCACCCAGCAGGAAAAGCAAGATTATATTCAATATTTGAAATCCGAAGTTTCAAGTACGTGGGAGTCTTTCTTCACCTATAAATAAGAGACCATTTGTAAGAACAAAGAGTAGAGCGGAGAACAAGGAGAGCATAATAGAAATAGTTTGAAGAAGTTTACATATTTCCCTTCGCTTAAAAAAAAAAGAGTTAAGTAAGCTTGTTTGTAAAAGAGTGTGAGTGTTTATTTTCGCGAATCTTTACAAGGTTACTTGGGGACTCCCGAAAAGGAAACCTCTCTCCAACAGCTATCATGTAAGTAGGTTTATGTGTTTTCTAGATCTTAGTATTTTCTCCCAGTAATGTTTGTTAAGTAATGTTTGTTATATTATAATGTTTATAATGTTCATATATGTACTGATGATTATTATTTACTCTTAATAGATGGTTAGTTCCTTAACTTTTAGTAACAACGATGGATTAACCTATAAATACCTACGGAAGTTGAAAGTCCGCCATGGTTAGGGAATGGAAGGACTATGTATCCCGGGGTTTGATTAAAGAAGAAGTTGCTAAAAACATAGGTTAAGGAACAAAGATGAATAGAGTAAAAAAAAATTAAATTTGGGAGAAATTTGCATAGGTTTAGTAAACTACAAACTACTAAACTAGATAAGGGAAGCGGAGGAGGGAGTACTGAGTAGGATTTTACAACCTAATTTACAAACGCAACTTAATCTTACTCTACTATCCTAACAATTCTTACTCTACTATCCTAACGGATATTTAATTATTTAAAAGACTATTATATTTATTTAAAAGACTACTATTAAACGCAACTTAATCTTACTCTACTATCCTAACAATCTTACTCTACTATCCTAACGGATATTTAATTATTTAAAAGACTATTATATATATATATATATATATATATATATATATGAAGTAAATAAATCTCTTGTAAAATATCCCATCAACACAGGAGATATTCTTGTCTATCCTATCCACTCACAAATCAACATGAATGAAAAACCGTATATTAAATGAAATTAGTATTATTTATAACATTAGGATCTAAAATTTAAAAAAAGAAAACAAATGGGTAGAGAAGTAATGAGAGACTCATACCAACATATGACGATAAAATTCAGACACGTGACATTTGAATAAAATTTAGACAATAAAATTCAATAAAATTCAACGAACCATAAAGCTTAGGCGACGGTTGGAAGGGAGCATTTGGGAGACTGAGAGGAAAATGGAAAGATCAAAAGAGGCGGAGGATGTTAGGATCACTTTTCTAATTAAGGGAGACGGGTTTGGTATATGTGGGCTCAGACTGAATGAGTTTTATTATTGGGCCCTTTGGCTAGACGAATGTGTCTAAAGATTATTATTATAAATATGGAATAGGGTCAAAACTACCCTTAAACTATCTAAAATAGCTTAAATATACCCTTAAACTATATTTCGGCTCAAAAATATCCTTCCCATCAAATTACTGGGCCACACTTACCCTTCTAGTTAACAGAAGTATCCATGCGTGTGTTAAATGCCACATGGATGGCACATGTGCATGCCAAACATACCCCACTTCCACATAGATGACTACGAAAAAGGGTCAAAACTATCCTTAAACAATTCAAAATAGCTTAAATATACACTTATACAATATTTTGGCTCAAAAATACCCTTCCCGTCTAACTATTAGACCACACTTACCCTTCTGTTTAACGAAAGCATCCATGCGTGTGCTAAAATGCCACATGGACTCCACATGTGCACGATAAACACACCACACCTCCACGTATATGACTTAAAGCTTTAATTTCACTCTTTTTCCCTCATTTCATCATGAAAAGTATATATTGAACCAAAAAAAAAAGAAAAAAAACATTTGCGGAAACTTGTATACATAACCGAATGAAGTAGAGAAATTGCAATTTGATGACCATTTCAAATACAATAAAAGAAATGATCTAAGGTATAATATAAACATGCTCATTTTAATTAATCAATTAACACTAATTTATTATTTTAATTTCTCTTAATAAATTATTTTTTTAAAACAAATCTTAGCAAAGCTTTCTTGTTGACTCAACTCACGGCCATGGCGTAAAATAGCAGCTGTCATAAGAGACCTAATATACCTATCACCAGAACTACAGGCACATGGAAGACGACTATGGTGGCTTCCCTAGAGGTGGTGACCGAGCTCCGCCACATCAACGTCGGTGATTTTGCTAATGAGGAAAACTTTACAAAAGATTGGGATGAAACCTTCGATTGCTACTACATCAACGAAGACCTAGTAAGTCTTTATAGATTTCTTAATTTAATTTTGTTTTACCAATTACCCTACTTTTGTTAAAGTTTTGAGCTTTTGTGGTCCTTAATCCAGAAGATGCTCTAAATGATTGTTAAGGAAGTTTTAGATTTTATGGAAAGTTAAAGAAACATTAAATATAATAGATGATTTAAGGATTATATAGTATAATTAATTTGAATTTTGTTTAAGTTGTGATCTTCAAAGTACAACAAATTAGTATCGAAATAAAATGAAACTAAATTGAGTCAATGTATATTGTGTATTCATATAGATATACCCAAATAAGGAAAGGATGAAATGAGGGGAAAAGAAGTGAAATTAGGGCTTTAAGTTGTCTATGTGGAGGTGAGGTGTGTTTGGCGTGCACATGTGACATTTTAGCATACACATGGATGTTTTTGTTAAACAGAAGGGCAAGTGTGGTCCAATAGCCAGACGAGAAGGACATTTTTTAGCTGAAATATAGTTTAAGGGTATATTTAAGCTACTTTAAATAATTTAAGGGTAGTTTTGACCTTTTTTCGTAGTCGTCTATGTAGAGGTGGAGTCTGTTTGGCGTGCACATGTGGCATCCATGTCACGCCTCGAAGCTCCCCCCAAGACGCAGACACGAGACCTAGGATCATGAATGACCCCAAGCTAACCCTGCTGGCATATCATAAGCAT
Organism: Solanum pinnatisectum; assembly: GCA_035578085.1. Lineage (NCBI taxonomy): Eukaryota > Viridiplantae > Streptophyta > Magnoliopsida > Solanales > Solanaceae > Solanum > Solanum pinnatisectum. The sequence continues at coordinate 13,176,261 of CM069084.1, read as the reverse complement.
ACTAAAGATTTACTAAAATAAAATAGTACTGTGTGGAAGCTTAAAACATATCATGAACTGAAATGATGGGTAATACCCATTACTATTTGAATAAATAATCTATGAGTTCAATAACAACTGAAATATCAAACTCCAAAGAAAAAATTGAATCTAATTATGTCTGAAATAAAGCCTCTAACTGACTAGAAATGTTGGGACATGCCCCAGCTAAATCTAGCAAAAACTGAAACTAAAGACTGAAGGTAGAAAATAAACATGTCAACCGTCCTCGAAGAATTATAACTCACCACTGATGCAGTTAAATTGAAGATCGGAAATTGATCTATGCGTGATCTGAATGCTGAGAACCTGAACCTACATCACGAAAAGATGTAGCGCAGAGTATGCATCAGTACTTGAAAGGTACTGAGCATGTAGGATAAAATATACATAACTGAACAAAGCATATAACTGAGCAATGATATAAGATGAGCATGATACTATACTGAAAATACTGGACGAGAACTAACTCAATGCAAAGACCAAGTTCATACATGCTGAAACTAAATACTGAACTGATAACATGGTCAATGCAATAGAATCTGACTATGGGAGCTACTAATAACCGACATAACACTACATGAGAGAAATGTGGAGTCCGATGTATACGCCTCATCGAGAGGACCCAATATACTTTGATAGAGGTATAGAGGCATGACTGGTATGATCACTAAATTGATGCCCATATAGGGGATTTACAATCCATGGGGGCACGTAGTTCTAGGACTTGAGGGTGATTGACCCTAGTCCAACTCAGTTTAAAGTCTACTCCCAACTGAATATATGAAAACTATAACATAACTGAAGTAAACTGGATAGCCCAATGATCTGACATGCAAATATGAAAATGCAACATTTATATCTAATAATGAAACATCAAAATATGAGGCATGTATATATGTTTATCTATCCAAGCTAATGTAATTCATGAACTAAAAGAACTACATCACTAGGGTTCTGAGTTTCATGAAAGAACTAAGCAACAATTCCACAAAAACATGATAATCTGATTTGGATTAGTCTAACAACTGAGTCACAACATAAATTTTGAATTTCTAGAAACCCTAGGTCTAACATGTTGTAGAGAATCAAGAATCTGATTGAATTCTAGGGACCTAATGGGTGAAGGGAACCCACTAGTGAAATCCCACATACCTGGTGACGAATTCCACGGAGAAATCTTTTGATTTCGGGGTTGAAACTGATGAAAACCTACAGCGTTCTTGATTAGGGCTTGGTCGACTCTTTCTTCTTCTTTTCGTTCAACTGGATGAATTTTTGGAGACTGAGTTGACTAGGGTAAGTTCTTATTAAGTTACTAGGCTAAAACTGACCAAAACTACGTAGTTTAGTGGTTAAATGACGTAGTTTATAGGTCCAACGCATAGGGAAAAGACCAAATGACCCCTGACTTAAAAGTTGTCAGAGCCACTGACGGAACTAACCGAAGTCGGTGGACTGACCCAAGGTCCTTCCTGGTTAACCGTTGACGGGGTTCTAGGAGTTGAAATCTAAGGTCCGACCTACGACCCTGACCATAGCCTAACCTACGGTCCGTGGGTCTTGTCGTGGGTCGACCCTTAGACCAATTTATAGATTTTGTCTGGGAAGGCTGCAGGTGGCCATCCACAAACCACACCTACGATCTATGGGTCATCCTACGGTCCGTGGGTGGCAACTGATATATCATGAGTTTATGGTATTATTAATACATTTCACTTAAGAGTTTTTTGTGTCTCAGGCCATTTTGTATTAGTAATAATGTTTTATGTTTACATGAAATAGGCTTGGACATGATTGAGTGAGATGACAGCTGAAATTATGCAGAAGGAGCCACCCATGGACGTGATCACGGACCATAGGTCCTTTGACGGTACGTCGATGGGTAGACGTAGATGGAGCATCAGGGAAGTCTGAACAAGTGTGGAACTACGAAGCAACTGACGAACTGTAGGTTGACCCACAGATCGTCCTGCACATCTGTCAAATGTGTCCAGAGAGTTGAAGTTCCAGTACCTGATGAAAAATCCTAAGTGTGGAGCCACGGAAGAGGACCCACGGAACATAGGTCGACCTACGGTTCGTCCTGCATGTCCATCGTTGATGATCTGAGAGTGAAGATTCTAGTCCCTGTTGAAAAGTTCTAAGTGTTGACCAACGAAAGGGGACCTACGGACCGTAGTTCGAGTCGTCGATTAATGCCGCTTTCCAGAAGTTTATTTCCTTATTTTGTTTACTTTTTGTTTAGGACATGTTTTTATATAAATAGGGTATGTAAACCTCGTTTTTAGGGGTTAGACATTATTATTTACTTTTAGTTCTTGGTATTTTCTTTGGGAATTAACTTGAAAACTTTGGAAATTTGATTTCCAAATTTCGGTTTATAAGATTTTCGCTTTGAAATTCAATGGGAGATTTTGGGTTTTTTCTACTCTAAACGTAAGTTCATGAATTCTCTTTATCAAATTATGAATTGTATTCTTTCAAGCATGAGTAACTAAATCCTCAACTAGGGTTGTGGAACCATGAGCAATTAACAACGTCTGAATAATAATTAAGTAATTCTTGAATAGTGTTTATGCATGTATTGGTAATTCTTTAACTTAGAAGTCTTTTTAACGAGTGCATGCATTAGAACTCGCCTTGTTGCTACTTGCCTAACCAATAAGGTACTTAATAAGAAAAGAATTAACAACAGAGATTTAGTGGATGCTATCTAATAGTCTAATGTCAATTGGTGCGAGGGTGAAAACTAAGTCATACATTGATGTGATGTCTAATTTGAGGTAAAGGTAAGGGTTAGTAAAGTATGCACTCGTAGCCGGACCAAGGTGCGTAGTGAAATTCCCTATTTGGAGGACCAATCACTTAGGGATACCTATCTTACCAACTTTGCATGTAAAACACTAGGAAATGATTACTATTATTAGGATTACCACGTTAAAAGCTTATGGGGAACACATACACCCTAGTTTCTCTCTCATATTGGTAACTTAAAGTTTGAATCTTGCTCACTTGTTACTTAAACAACACTCAGTTATTTCCTTACAAAAATACCCCCCCCCCCCCCCCCGCTTTAATTACTTGTTTCGGAAATAGTTTGACTAAACGGATATTATAGTGAGTTAAGTTTAAGTATGAACCATATTTCTCTTGGGATCGACCCCAACCTACAAGTTGGGTTCTTTATTTGACAACGGCCACTTATACTTCTTCAATAGAGGTGTAACTTGAGTGTATCAAATTTTGGCGCTGGTGCCAGGGAATAAGGCTTTTGGATTAAGTTTAAATACATTATTGAACTTTAGTCAATTATTTCCTAATTTTACGTTTTCTTTTGTTTTTGTTTTCTATAGGTTTCTACTCTAGTGTATGCCAAGTACACAAAGTCGAGGCGAACCATTGACCCCCTACGATCCAGAGTTGAGCAAAACTTTGAGAAAAATAAATAATCAAGGGGTCCAAATCAATCCAATCGGAGAAAATCTAGGTGATGGAGTACAAGTGCAGCCTCTTGGGGTTGTTAATGTGCAAGCTTAGGTTCACGGTGGAAATGTTATTGGAGATGCATTGAGGGTACAGAATCCGCCAGAAACAAGGTTACGTGATAACTACAGGGTTGACTTTAATACAGTTAAATCAGAAGGGCCCATTGTTCTTCCTCCTCTAACTCCAGGGCATACATTTGTGGTGACCAGTAGTCTTATGCAGATGCTTACAATGAGAGGGTTGTTTCCTGGGCTAGCTTCGGAAGATCTGCATGGTCACATGGCTAAATTGAGAAGTGTCTGTAAGAGTTCTGTGGGGTGACCGGAGTTGGATATGGATGTCATAGGGTTGAGAGTCTTCCCTCTATCATTGACTGATGATGTTGCATTGTGGTTTGTTGAGCTTCCATATAATTCAATTAATACATGGGACCAATTGCATCGAGTGTTCATGGCAAAGTACTTCCAAGTGTCTAAGAAGCTTAACCACAAGGACAAATTGAATAATTTCATTGCACTACCTGGAGAGTGTGAACAGTTCTTGGGATAGATTCACTATGTTCATCAGAAGTATTCTAAATCACCGCATAGATGACGAGTCATTGAAGGAGTATTTCTACAGAGGGAAGGATGACAACGAAAAGGTTGTGCTAGATACTATCGCTGGAGGATCCTATGGTGAGTGCACTTTTGAGGAGATCGCTGAAAAATTGGAGAAGATTTCTCGGAATAATAAGGCATGGAGCACTAGAAAAGCTAATACTGGAAGAAGCACATTAGTTGTTCAAGCTGCACCAAATCAATCTAGTGATGACATTTGTGAGGAGATGGCTCAGATGAGGACAGAACTTGGGATGGTATTGAAACATGCGAGTGGAAGTGCAGATAAGGTGAATGCGGTAAATTATCTAACTAAAACTCCACCACCAGTAGAGGAATGCTATTATGAGGAGGATGCATATTTGGTGAATGATTAGATGGGGGGTTTCCAAACCAACACCCAAGGTTCCAACTCGGATAATTGGTGCTAAGGTCAAGGAAACCAAGGTCAGAACTATGGAAATTATAATCGAGAAGGAAACTACGTCCGGGATTGGAATTACAATCATGATAACAACTACAACTAAAATAACTATGGTAAGAGGAATGAGAGAGTCGGGCCCTATGTTCCACCTGGGAACAGGAATTTGGTAATAGAAAAGCTAGGGTAGTATGTCGCACGTTGAGGATTCGATGCAAAAGATGATGAAGAGGTTTGATGCTACTGATCAGAATGTTAAAGAGATGCGCACGGAGTTGTCTAGGATTGGTCAGAAAGTTGATGCCCATGTAGTGTCGATAAAGCAACTTGAGCAACAGTTTAGTTAGTTGTCTCCTACTAAATACACGACAACCGGGCACACTACCCAACAACACTATCTAGAATCTGAAAAATGATGGGTATTGTATGGCAATCATGAATCACGGAGAAAAGCAGACTATGGATCCCCCCCCCCCCCTCCCCCATGCCCTCTGATGTGGAAAAAGTGGTAGAAATAGATGAGGATGAGATTAAGGTTACTGAGAGACAAAGCATGCCGCAGAAAAGGAGGTAGAGTTGACCCAGAAAGTTATTCCCATGCTTAGACCTCCACCTCCTTTCCCACAGAGGCTAGTATAGAAGACTGAAGAAGGAAAATACCGCAGGTTCATTACTATGTTGAAATAACTTCCCATCAATATCCCGTTGATAGAAGCCTTTGAGCAAATGACTGGGTATGCAAAGTACATGAAGGACTTGGTGACCAAAAAAAGGGTTGTCAGTTTTCAGAATGATGAGAGATTGCAGCATTGTAGTACCATTTCTACGAGGTCACTGGTACAAAAGAAAGAGGATCATGGAGTTTTCACTATTCTTTGCACCATCGGTATGAAGCACTTTGCGAGAGCTTTGTGTGATTTGGGTGCCAGCATTAATTTTATGTCATTGTCGATTTATAAGAAGATAGGTTTAGAAGCTCCAAAACCAACTGCGATGTGTTTACTTATGGCTAATAGGACTGTGAAAAAGCCCCTTGGAGTGCTTCAAGATGTCTTTGTGAAAGTGAGGTCATTCATTTTTTAGGCAGACTTTGTGATACTTGATTACGAGGTTGACTTTGAGGTCCCCATCATCTTAAGGAGACCATTCCTTGCTACTGGGCATGCCTAAGTCGATATGGAGAGAGGGTAAGGAGGAGGTGACCTTTAACATCTATAAGTCTATGAAGCAAGAAAGTGATCTTAAACTGGTATCTATAATGAGTTACATTTTCAAAAAAAGTGTTGAAGTGTCTAGTAAGGAGAAGTTAGGTGCAGCCTTGTGCACAGAGAAAAAGTACCATGATCAAAAGACAGAAAAGTGCAAACTAACTCCTGGGGATCTAGTGTTGTTGTTTAAATAAAGGTTGCACTGGTTTCTGGCAGATTCAAGTCCCAGTGGACCGGACCATTTAGAGTGAACCTAGTGTTCCCACATGGAGTGGTTGAGCTCGATAAAAGGAGTGGGACAATGTTCAAGGCCGACCATCGGTGGATAAAGAGCTACATCGGAAAGTCTAAGAGTGTCAATGCACTGATAAAGGCATGGCACCTTGATGAAGTCTAAGTAATCAAGGGATCTGCATCGTGCTATGACATTAAATCAAGCGTTGCTTGGGAGGCAACCCAAGATGTACAATCTAGCCAACTATAGGTTTTCTTTTTGAGATAGGAGTTTTCTTTTTTTATTTTAATTTATGTAGCTCTTTAGATAGGTGTTTTACTTTTGTATTAGTGTTGGCTAGATATATAATAGGGCCCATGTCTAAAAAGTGTCCAAAAAATGTAAAAAGAAAGTCCTAATGGTTGCTACGTGTGTAGGGACGAAAGGCAAAATCTGTAGAAAAATAGTTGTGTAGAGGTCTACAAACCTCATCGATAGTCCATTGGTCAATCCACGGACTGTGGATGGCGTCCATAGATCCCAGGTAAGTCCTCAAAAATTTTATAACAAATAGGTGTTGGCCCATCTGGTATTGTGAGCACTAATGAGGGTGCTGGGATAGTTGATGAGAGCGCTACTGATGGCGTTCTTAGAGTTAATCATGTGGGCTCAGGGAAACCGAACCCATCCGCTTCTTGAGAGGTCTTCAACACATATGCGCCATAGGTTTGCTTCACCCTATGTTTTACTTTTGATGTTTTTTGTGCATTAGGGACAATTGCACCTTTTTTTGTTGGGGGTGGGGTAAATGGATTGTGAGTGATACAGTGAAGTCTGAGTAACCCAACTCATAATCCTCTCTTGGGGTTTTCTTGCCTGTGTTCTTTTCCCCCAAGAGACTGTTTTAATTTCTGTTGAACTGGCATGTTTAGGAATGTATGTGTAGAAGTAACTTGTAAAATGGAAGCATGATGGCATAAAAAGAATAAAAATGGTTGAGTCCCGTCCAAAAAGTTTGAAATGTGCTAGATTTGTAGGCTTGATAAGTTGAATGTGCTAGATCTCAATATGACATGATAAGGAACCGATTTGACCTCATGACTTAAGCTAAAACTTGAACTAGGTAATCGAATAATCTGATAATGAAACAATGTGCCAAGTGTGTGTGAGGAAAGCTTGAATGTTCATATAGTGTGTGCCAATCTAGAACTTGCCCTGTTGGTCCTGCTAAGAAAATCTAGGCTAGAAGCTAGGAAATGATCATAGGCCCTTGTTCTAATAAGTCCAGTAATGCCTAAAATGATCCAACCAAATGAAATAAATGTTCCGTTTGATCCAAATGTTTGAGCCTAATATAGACCGCTTCTTTCAATTCACCTAACTCACATTTCCTAAAATCATTGTTTTGGCCCCGGTCCCTCCGTGGACATGTGCACCTTGACTTAGGCCAAAAGCCTAAGTTGAGGGTGGCTAATTCAAAAGTTACCTTGATATTGACCCTAGTCCGACATCGAATATTGTGCACCTCAACTCATGCCAAACACATAAGTTGAAGGTGGCTGTGAAAAAGAAAACCGAAAGAAAAAGGATATGAAAAAAGTTTTGTGTTGAAGAGAGAAACAGAAAAGAAAAAGACGTGACTTTGTGCAAAAGAAGCACAAAGATGAAAAACAAAAGTGCTGAAAAAATAAAGAAAAATAAAGTGAAAGAAGAAGAAGAAAGTGAAAAATAAGAGCTATAAAGTCAAAAGTTGCATCTGTGTTGAAAAGAGTCAAGGGAAAGAAAATAAAATAAAAAGATGTCAAGAATTGGTTGAGAAAAGAGGTAAAAAGCCAATGTAATGTCAAGGAGGGTAGAAAGTCACTAAAATGTACCCAAATATATCCTACTGGACCCTGAGCCTACGTTACAAGCTAAGAAAGTCCTATAGAGATCCTAGTGAATAGTTTGGAGAGTCTATGCAGTGAAAATAAGGGCAAGCCTATGGTATTGAGCACTAATTGTACTTGAAGTCACTTTTGAGCGTGAGTGTTGAATGAATCCTAAAATTCAAAATCCATATCTATTGTGTGAAAAAGGATTTCGTTTGAAGTGAGGGCATTAGTTACATTATTGGAGAGTTGGTACCTTGATGATTGTGAAAAGTGAATGTTGTGGTGTCGATTGGTCGATCTATGTCATATCTTGATCCACATGAGTTATCTTGTTGAGTCTAAATGAAAAGATTTGCACTATTTTGATGGAATTGAGTTAGTAAGCCATGTGATTTTCTTGAGTTTGAATGATTGCTTCTACACAAGTGTCGTTTAGAGTGTTAGTGAGTCGCTTGAGGACAAACAACAAGTTTAAGTTGAGGGTGTTGATATACCATAAGTTTACATTATTTTTTATACATGTTACTTAAGAGTTGTGTGTGTCTAGGGCCATTTTGTATTAGAAATAATGTTTTATGTGTTATGTTTGCAGAAAATAGGCTTGGATGCGATTGAGTAAGATAACAGCTGAAATTATGCAGAAGGAGCCACCCACGGACGTGATCCACAGACCGTAGGTCCTTTGACGGTCCATTGATGGGTAGGCGTAGATAGAGCATCAGGGAAGTCTGACCAAGTGTGGAACTACGGAGCAACTAACGGACCATAGGTCGACCTACGGGCCATCCTGCACATCCGTCGAATGTGTTCAGAGAGTTGAAGTTCCAATACCTGATGAAAAATCCTAAGTGTGGAGCCACGGAAGAGGACCCACGGACCATAGGTCAACCTACGGTTCGTCCTGCACGTCCATCATTGATGATCTGAGAGTGAAGGTTCTAGTCCCTGCCGAAAAGTTCTAAGTGTTGACCAACGGAAGGGGACCTACGAACCATAGGTCAACCCATGGTTTGTAGGTCGAATTATCGATTGATGCCGTGTTCCAGAAGTTTATGTCCTTATTTTGTTTTTTGTTTAGGACATGTTTTTATATAAATAGGGTATGTAAACCTCCTTTTTGGGGGTTAGACATTATTGTTTACTTTTAGCTCTTGGTATTTTCTTTGGGACTTAACTTGCAAACTTTGGCAATTTGATTTTTGAATTTCGGTTTATAAGATTTTCACTTTGAAATTCAATTGGAGATTTTAGGTTTCTTCTACTCTAAACGTTAAGTTCATGAATTCTCTTTATCAAAATATGAATTGTGTTCTTTCAAGCATGAGTAACTAAATCTACAACTAGGGTTGTGGGAATCATGAACAATTAACAATGTATGAATAATAATTAAGTAATTCTTGAATAGTGTTTATGCATGTATTGGTAATTCTTTCGCTTAGAGGTCTTTTTAATGAGTGCACGCATTAGAACTTGTCTCGTTGCTATTTGCCGGACCAAGGAGGTAGTTAATGAGAAAAGAATTAACAACAGAGATTTAGTGGATGCTATCTAATAGTCTAATGTCAATTGGTGCAAGGGTGAAAACTAAGCTATGCACTGATGTGATGTCTAATCTGAGGTAAAGGTAAGGGTTAGTAAAATATACATTCGTAGCCGGACCAAGGTGCATAGTGAAATTCCCTATTTAGAGGACCAATCACTTAGGGATACCTATCTTACCAACTTTGCATGTAAAACACTAGGAAATGATTATTATTATTAGTATTACCGTGTTAAAAGCTTATGCGGAACACATACACCCTAGTTTCTCTCTCATATTGATAACTTAAAGTTTGAATCTTGCTCACTTGTTACTTAAACAACACTCATTTATTTCCTTACAAAAATCCCCCCTTTAATTACTTGTTTCGTAAATAGTTTGACATATACTAGTGAGTTAAGTTTAAGTCTAAACTATATTCCTTGTGGGATCGACCCCAACCTACAAGTTGGGTTCTTTATTTGACGACGACTATACTAGTGAGTTAAGTTTAAGTCTGAACCATATTCCTTGTGGGATCGACCCCAACCTACAAGTTGGGTTATTTATTTGATGACGACCACTTATACTTCTTTAATAGAGGTGTAATTTGAGTGTATCAGCAACCGGGGGTTGCAGCTGCAACTTCTGGAAATCTGCTGGTTAGTCTGTTTTTGGATACGGGGTGTTACAATCCATGTGGCGTTCATGTGACATTTAACACACACATGGATACTTCCGTTAACTAGAAGGGTTGGTGTGGCCCAATAGTTTGACAGGAAGTGTATTTTTGAGCTGAAATATAGTTTAAGGGTATATTTAAGCTATTTCAGATAGTTTAAGGGTAGTTTTGACCCTTTTTCATTATTAATAATCGGGAAAAAGGACAAATATATCCCGATCTATCGTAAATGATATCTAAATACCCTTTGTTATACTCTTAGAACTCTGATGCCCCTACCGTCTAATTTTTGGAGCGTGTATGCCCTTTGGACTAACGGAGGGACACATGTCACTATCTTAACAACCTATCCAAAACTTATTTAATTTTTATTTCCAATTAAAAAATTGACCCGAATAATAAAAAACCCACCCGAATAATATTTGACCCGCATCGAAATTATAACCAAAACCCCAATAGACCATCATCTCTGATCTTTTCCTTTTTAACAGAGAATCCATTAGAGATTTTCTTTTGTTCTTTAGTTAACTATCATTGCATACTCCAATTTAAGATATTTTCATCAACACAACATTTAGTAAGATCCACCAACTCTTTTTTTTTTAAACATAATAAAGGACAGAAACAGAGTTGGAAACTCATTCAATGTATGGGTAGCACTTTGGGTGGTTTTCAATTGATGAAATTGAGTTTTTTTTTTCTGGTGTTAGATGCAATTTTCTGTCGTTTTTCTTCTTGATTACCCATAAATCCTTTTTTGTGGTACATTTTGGAATGTAAAAACACGCCACAAATTAGCTACGGGTTACGGAGTATCTTCTTGACCTCCATTGTTGAAGCTCTGTAAAGAGAGCTAGAGGTATGTTTGTTCCCTATCCTCCCATATTTTTCTTGTCTGATTTATGATTGATTTTATTTTATATTTCCCATTGTAGTGTGATTGTTGAATGTATGGTTGATTTTTGGATTTTCACAAATCTCTTTTCTTAGCTTTCAACCCTACTATCTTTATTTTTTTAAACTTTCAGCCATCTAAAAAAGTTATTGAGATTTGCGACTATAAATCCATTCGAAGGTCACTGGTTTGGTTCGCTGGAGCTGTTGGAGCAATGGTGAGGGAAATATGGGTGAGTGGTGGTCAGTTTTCATGGTGGTTTAAGGGTCACTACCTCACTGATTTCGCTGGAGCGAGGGAGGTTAGGTTCGATAGCAGTTAGACATGGTTTCGTATTTGGAGCTTCGCCGGAGAAGATGGAGTCGCTGCAGTTTTGTTGTGTAAATGGCTCTTGGACTAGAGAAGAAAGGAAAAATGAGATTTATTTGGGTGCGGGTCTAAAATTATTTGGGTGGGTTTTTTATTGGGTCAATTTTTTAATTGGAAATAAATATTAACTAAATTTTGGATAGGTTGTTAAGATTGTGACACGTGTCCCTCCGTTAGTCCAAAGGGTATACATGCTCCAAAAATTAGATAGTAGCTAGGGCATTAGAGTTCTAAAAGTATAACATAGAGTATTTAGATACCATTTACGATAGTTCGGGGTATATTTGTCCTTTTTTCCCTAAATAAAATGGCCCATCAGACCGGAAAAATTTGATTTAAAAGAAAAAAAATAAAAAATGGGGCATTAATTAGAAACTTATCCCTTGGTAATTAGATTAACAGTTATAGATTGTTAATTACTCCACTAATCACTGCCAAGAGCAGTCATAATTATAAACCGGTTTGGTTTAATTCGTACATCCGCGGTTGAATTACTGCCAAAATGATCAGAAGATACATTTCTCTCTCTTATCTCCTTTAAAAAGAAAAAAGAAAATACTTTCTCTTTCATCAATCCAACAATCTTCACAGTTTATTTCGACGGAAAAATTGCACCTAAAGGGACCGTCGTCACCCGCCCCGGCCACCGACGATTAGTTGCCGATTAATCTCCGATGGACATTGAATCAGTGAGAACCTTCGTTTTCTTCTTTTCGTTTGCTTCATTTGCCATTATTGTAACAAATTCTTTTTTTGAATTATTCTTTTCGTGTTCATTAGGTTTTGGAGCTAAAATGAAAGACCCTTTTTTTTTGAAGCCTAACGCGTTTTTCTGCTTCATAGGTGTTTTCTCATGATTCGCCTTGTTAGGGTTTTGAAGAATTGAAGAGCTGATATTTTGCAATCGAAAAATTTGGGGGAAAAGGGGAACTTTCTGAGGTAGAGGGTTTCATTGGATTATTGGAGCTGTGGGTTGATATTGTTGTTACAGAAGGGAAGATTGAGAGTTTCTTTGATTTTGATAGTATTTTCGTGAGTCAAGAAATTTATTTTTGATTTGATTGCACTTTCCAGACAGGGAAGAAGATACGTGTCTGTTGAAAGGATAATGTGTATACTGTGTTCAATCCAGAAGTGGTCGCGGGGAGTTGCAACCATGTTACCCTGGTTAGTGATTCCCTTGATTGGGTTATGGGCTTTATCACAGTTATTTCCACCAGCATTTCGGTTTGAAATCACATCACCAAGGCTTGCATGTGTGATTGTGCTTGTGGTTACTCTTGGCTGGTATGAGGTTTTGATGCCTAAGTTGTCAGCTTGGCGGGCGAGAAGAAATGCTTCACTAAGGGAAAGGAAGAGATTTGAGGCTATTGAAATGCAGAAATTAAGGAAAACAGCAACACGGAGGTGTAGAAATTGTTTGACTCCATATAGAGATCAGAATCCTGGTGGTGGCAAGTTCATGTGTTCATATTGTGGGCATATTTCTAAGAGACCCATTTTAGACTTGCCTGTGCCACCAGGGTTGGGGCTTTCAAATTCAGGGATTTTGAGAGATTTGGTTGGGAAAGGTGGGAAGATGTTAAATGGAAAGGCTTGGTCAGATAACAGGTGGATGTGTGGGCAGGATTGGTTAGAGAATGGGAATTGGGTTGGTGGCTCATTTGTTAGCAAGTCAGATTCTTGGAGCAAGACTGGCGGTGGATTCCTTGGGGTGGAGCACTGTATAGCAGAGAAGTCATATTCTCGTGTTTTTGCTTTTGCCTGCAAGGCACTGACTGCTTTTTTCTTAAGCATCATGTGGCTATGTAGAAAGGTTTTTAGGATAAGTTCCTCTAGAAGTGATGCATCAATGGATGCAGAACGGAGAGCAATGATGGATAAAAGAGGTGAGAATGGAGGAAATTGTCAGGAGAGTAGAGGCGAGAAAGCTAGGAGAAAAGCTGAGGAAAAGAGGCTTGCTAGGTTGGAGAAAGAGTTAGCAGAGCAGGAGGAGCGAAAGCAAAGAGAAGAGGTTGCTAGACTGGTGGAAGAACGCAGGAAATTGCGCGATGAAAAGATGGAGGCGGAGAAAGAGCGGGGGAAGGGGTCTCCCTCTGCTAAAGTACGGGATAGTAAAAGGGAAGCAGAAAACAAGCGGCAGGAGAAGAAGAAAGAAAGGGACAGAGGGTCTAGCAAAAGTAACTCAGATGTGGAAGAGCTGGATAAAAGACAAGGCAAGGAGAGTGTGCGAAATAGACAGAGTGATGGTGATAGAAGGCATCAACACAAAAGCGGGCCTGAAAGTGTTAAGACACATAATGCAGAAGTTATGCATGGTTTTAAGGGTGGTTCTTCTAGCAGTCATAACCATGGAAATGTCGGTACTAGGTACTTGGATCGTATGAGGGGTACTTTCTTATCATCTTCTAGAGCATTTACTGGAGGTGGTTTTTTTGGCAAGAGTAATGCTACTAATATTCCAAGAGAGCAGAAATCTAATACTACTATAGATCCTGTTCATAATGCCTCTAGGAGGGAACTATCTCAGTCAGATCGCATACCTGGAAAGCTGAATCCAAGTGGAGATGACAGGAGTATGAATCGGCCTGTAAGTTTCTTGTCATCTCCTATTTCAATTGCTTATATCTAAGTGTTCCCCTTCATCAAGTGTCTAGTTTGGTATTTCTGGAGTGCTGAATTCTCAATAACTCTGAATTTAATTTAGACTTGCAGCCTGATAGCTTTATTTACCATTTATGTTTTCAATTTTTGGCATGTTCATCTTGTTGATTTAACCTGAACTTACAGAGATTCATACCATATCGTGAGAAATGTAGGCCTTTTAGAAGATGATTTGGCTGGTTAATGAGATTCTGGGCTCTTGTTAAGCTGTCAGGTTAATTCTGTTCTTTACAGGTGCTTATTGATTCTCAACCATTTACAGCTCCTAAAAAGTCTTGGCAACAACTATTCACTCGATCATCTACTGTTTCGCCCCCCTCTTCAAATGTAATCAGCAGACCAAGTGTTAAGCCTCAACCAGAAATTCTGAGTCCCTCCTGTCAGACCCCAGCTGTACAATCTTTTGACAACCCCATTAACTTTGGTCTCCCATCGCCTTTCACTTTAACTACTTTTCCTTGTGGGCGTGCCAGTTGTAGTACAACTATTCCGTCATCCCCAAGAGCAATACATCCTCGAATTGGAGATGGGACAGGTCAGTTATTTGCAGAAGAGTTGGAGAATTTTGAAGATCCTTGTTATGTTCCAGACCCTGTGTCATTGCTTGGACCAGTTTGTGAGTCCCTTGATGACTTTCAACTGGACCTTGGCTTTGTGTCAGATACAGGACTGGATAGCCCATGTGTGGTAAAAAATCTGAATGGATCTTCTGAAATGACCAGGCCTTCACCAATTGAGTCTCCAATATCACGAATGCGGGTTTCAGAGGAAAGGCACGTTGGGTCATTTCTTTTCCCCAACACTCCCAATGCTCAGGACATGCACACTGTGCCAATGAATGTTTCAAATAGTGCAAATGATGTAGGAACATGGCAGATGTGGAACAGCTCTCCGCTTGGTCAAGCTGGTCTAAGTTTGATAAGTTCTTCAACCAACTGGCGTTTGAGTTCAGATCTCAATACATCAACTGTGCCTCCTACACCTCCAAGGACAATGGCTTCACTGTTTAAGAATGATGAACAACTCCACTCCATCTGTCATCCTCCCCACACAGTTTATACGGGAAGTTGCCAGAATGGTGGGACACAGAGTACTGTTTTGCCTGGTAGTGCTGAAAGTAGGTATCCAAAAGCTCCTTTTGGTACATATGCAGGAGGTGAAAGTCAATTTTCTCTCAAGTCTGAAGATGCTGCTCAAAGTGAAATGACGTACGGGAGTCCTAATGCTACTGCTGCTAATCATCCATTTGTGTCGTCTCCTCCTAATTGGGCCAAGTAAGCAAAAGAAAACCACTAATTTCTCTTGCCAAGTGGGGCAGAAGTAAAGTAGAATGTTTTTGCCTCTATTTGAAAGTTTAAGGCACTTTGAGGAACCTTATTTGCTGTACTTTGTGCATCAATATTATCTGAATCTTCTCAGTGTTTACTGTATAAAAAAATATTATATGAATCTTGTCTTTCTTGTTGTCATTGCCGAGAGTGTCTTTTTTGTTTTCATAGTCGTTGGCCATTTGTGTGAACTTCACTGATCACTCAAAAATGTGCTGGTATGTATTTGAAAAAGACTCCTAATTCCCTCAAGTATGTAGGATTCCAGAATCTCAGCAGAAGTACTTACATGATTGCCTACTATTTACTCAACAGAAGTATTTACATCAAGTTGTAGATGTTTGATTACATGCTCTTGGCCATTCATATGCATGTGATTAGCCATATGTACATGTTATCTTTCTTTTGATGGTAGATAGTGCCATCAATTTTACCCAGGCAGGACATACTTGCAACTATGGAAGTTTGTGCACAAGGGAGAGTACTTGTGTTCTTATGGGAAAGTTGCAATAATTTATAGTTAGATAGAACTGAACTAGATACATTTCGGCTTTTATGTATTGAACAGCAACAACTTGGCCTCTACCAAAATCAATTGGGGTTGGCCTATGAATCCTTAATATCCATGCTGCACCATTTTGGCTGTGTTTACACATAAATAGCATCACAAGGCTTCCGTTGCTGTTGCATGCTTCCTATGGAAAATTTAATATTGGGGCAACCTTACAATTGGGTTCTTAAGAATTCCTTTTTTCTTCGTTTCTTTTTTTTTAAGTATGAAAGGTCATTTTTTTCTTTTCTTTCAAATTTTAGCAGTGAAGTCCTGCTGAAAAAGCACCCTAAATTATACTTTGCATTCTATTCACACATCTTTCTGTATCTAAGAGTCCATGGGTAACCAGGAAATTTTGTGATGTTCTCTTTTGTCAACCTCTGGTCCTTTGGGTCTATGGGAAAGTTCATCACCAAATTTCTATATAATTCATGACAGTTCTAAATTTTGAATCTGGAACTTCATAGAAATTGCTTCAAGCAGACTCTCACATTAGGCTAAAATTTGAACTTACTTTATACAGTCCTGATCATATAATAGAAGCAGCCTATTGGCTTTCAGATGTATTGCTTTTGGCATAGAAGTGTCAGTTATCTTGAATGTCTCCTCTCCTCCTTCGAGTCTTCTTGTAAGTAAATGTCCTGCAAGCAACACTCATTGGGGATTCGATTACTAAAATCAGTATGGAACCAGACCAGCTTGGGGACACCTTTACCAGACTTAGATGTTGACCAAACCTAATAAGTTGGAGATCAAGCTTTTGAGATGTTGCAATGCATGTGATTGGCCCATGTCAAAGATGGGCCTGAAGCCCAATCTCTAATTTAACCAAAACAAAAAGGTATAAAACATGAGCTCTTTGGACTAAGGCTAGTGTTTTGGATGGCGAAAAGTGACTAGGGTCTGCTTCGCCGCGAGTGGTGAGGTGCGGCTCCAAGTAATATCAGAAAATTAAAATATTTAATTGCATGTATAAGTAATCAAAATCTCTAAAGCAATAACATATTAACAAATATTTCAATTCAAAAACTGAAATAGATAGTACATACTAAAAGTCTAGAACTTGAATGAGAAAAAACAAAGCAAAAGTCAAATCAATGAGAAAAAAATAGAGGTGGAAGTAACTTTGAACTCTGAAGAAGAAGGGAAAAAAAAAAAAAACAGAGGAAGAAGAGATCTGAAGAAGAAATTAGAAGAAAAGAAGAAACTTATTTGTTGGACTTTGGAGTTGCCGGAAAGTCTGGCTGGTCGCCAGAGATGTCGAGTCGAGTCGAGTCGACTGGTTGGAGTCACAGTCACAGTCTAAGAGTGCAACTTGCAATTTTGAAAAGAAAACCCTAAAATTACCTTTTAACTTTTTAGACCCTAAATTGGTTGCCTTTTTTAAAAAAGAAAATATAGAAGGCGACGCGTTTCACACCACTTGCCTTTGTCGCCATGGCGTCGCCTTTTGAAGATCGCCTCGCCACAATGCTAAAAGGCAATGAAGGGTTGCCTCGCCTCGCCTCTTGTCATTGGCGATGAGGTGATTGCCTTTCACAACACTGACTAAGGCTTTGGTGTAGTGGTAAGAGCACACCACATGATGTGTGAGTTAGGCGCACGTCACAGGTTGGAACCCAGTCGCTGAAGAAAAGGGAGCAGAACCACATGGAAGCCTATGCAAGCCTGGTATTTACGAGGAGAGGGGTATATGAGCGAACCCATGTTTCAAACCATCTGCCACTAGCCCTGGAGATTTCGGTTATCCAAAAAATAAGCATAGAATATGCAAGGGGGCCCTCTTGTTCCAAAATACAACACTAGATTTGGGCTACACAACTTTTTATTAATAGAAGTCTTACTTACAAAAAGAAAGTACAAAAGATGTGAAATAATCACTCAAGGTATCAACACTTTTTGTCATGAAATATAGACTATGACATCAAATTAGAGAAGTGATTGTAACTATTATTGCTTTCTTTGAATCCTTGTCTAATTGCTTTTCGACATTAAATGTTAGAGAAGATTGGTTGGGGCGTTGAGGTGCTTTGACTTTGTATGTCCAATCGTTGGAGGTTATGGTGTCAATTTGGTTATAAAAGTACACGCCGAAGAATGATAGTTTAAACATTTAAAAAAAATAACGATCTTTGTTGAATTTATGTGCACTATTTTTTTGGTTTTAGTTTAAAAAAAATGCACTTTTTTGCTCCATCCAATGGTATAAGGCTTTCTATCCAGTATCCTCTGTAGATTGAAAGTTTTATCACATGTTACGTAACCTAAATAGTTCTGTGGGCCTTGCTTTTACAGTTTCCGGATGCAACTTCTTTTCTCATCCATTCCTCAAACCGAAAAGCCATCCAAAAATGTGAGTGAGCCATAAAAGTCCCAACATTTGATTCTAAGAATTGCACATTTACATCCCTTTCTAAATACTCGCGCCATGTGAGTCACATACATTTCTCTTTGAGAAGAAAGAGAACATCTTTGCAGGGTGGAAGTAATATTGATATCTAATATGGTCATGAATGAGAAAAAAGAGAACATCCTTGTGCGGTGGAAGTATATTGATATCTTATATGGGTGTGAATGAGAAAATTAGTTGTTTGATAAGCAAATGTAGGAAGTACATGTATCTGCTGCTATGTTCTCTTTTTTTTTTTTTTTTTTTTAATTCACTGATTTTTTTTGAGTTTTCAAGTATATAAATTGACATGTGGATATTGGTGCATTTGAAGGCTTTGCTGGAAATCGCTTCCTTGTCTACTGGTCTGCTAAAGAATAGAAAAACAATAAACAAAGTAGAGGGGGCACGTATTGACCTTTTGATAGTCATTATAACTAAGGAGTTAACTATCAAAAACTTCCCACCTGTGCCATCTGCAGTAGGTTTATTAATCAATTCGGAGAAGTGATGTCATTTGGGTGAAAGTCTAATGGGGCTAAGTTAAAGAATGAGATGATTGGAAGTTCATGGGAACTTGGTACTGTATGATGAAGACATATTTATGTCTTTACCATAAATTTTATTAGTTTCAGTTACATTGTGCATTATGTTGAGCAAAAACAGATTAAAGAGTGACCAATTTCAATTAGAAAACTTGAAGGTATCACTGAATAAAATAATATTTGCTGGTGTTATATGTGAGTTGGTCAAAAGTTTGTGCAGATAAAAGTATCATTTTCAAAAAAAATAAAAGTTTGTGAAGTTATTGGTTAGTCTCGTGAAACTCGAGTGGCTTAAATGAATTGCTTGCGACCTATGGCTCATTAGCTTAATTGAGTACTTGTTGACTATGTTGCTCGGACTATCCAAAATTATTGCTGCACCCATGTCGGATTCTCGAAAATGTGCTACTTTTGGAGTATCCGACATGCATCCGTTGACATTTTTGAAGAGTCCGGGCCTTATAGCTTGTAGGCAGGTAGTAAGTTGTGCCTGGTAAATTAATTGTGGCATATTGACAATAGTTCTTAGCAATTCTATGTGGTGTTTTCCTTGCAATACATTGGAATGTGCTCACCTAAGCATGCATTGCTCTGGTTAAGATGAGTCCAAGTGGAGCGGATCGGATATTAAGGATTCATTTAGCCGAACCCAGCTAGCTTGGGACTGAGGCATAGTTGTAGTAGTACAATGAAAGCAAGCATTATGTTTTGAGTTTTTTCATAACAAGAATTATGAGATTGACTTGGATTGAAAAAGTAGGTCATGAATATGCATGGTCTAATCCTTCCTATTCTGGCTTATTTTTATGTTTCTGATGAGCGTATTTGGACATTGATTATGGATTTGTAACTTGGTGATGCTAGTTTTTTTGTTTTGAGGTGATAAGTTGCTTCCTTGACATCTTTCTCTTCTTTTGAATATATTATGTGATTGTCTTAGAAATAGATTCCTTCTGGTGATCTTGGCATGTTCATTTTATTTTCTAAAAGATGTTTTTTTTCATTCTTCTCTTTTTTTCAACACCATCTTACTCTTGTAATTTGCATAATTTTTTCTTTTAGGAAGGACTGGACTTCACATCGTCCGGATGAAGCTTTTGGCAACTCACCAATGGCTAGTGCTTCAGTTGGTGGTTTATATTCCACGCCAAATGTACAGTCTTTTTGGTCTTTTGAATAAATAAAGAAAGAAAAAGGGAAAAATTGGGGATAGAGTACAAGGAACTTGAACACACCCTCTTGTTACTGAAGAGGAAAGTAGCCTCTTTTGGGGAGGAGAGTTTAGAATGCTGCACTTGTTGCATCTTCCTTCTTTTCTTTAAAAAGGAAGAGTTACATTAGCATGATAGGGATACATGTTTCCATACATGGCTTTTGATCAGGTGACAATTAATTATGATACGGCTGAGTACTTCTCTTTTCATCTTTTTGACAGAGGAGGACAAACACTGATATAGATGACCATAGCTCTTTCAACTACATGTTACCTCATTTTGGATACCAACTTAGATATTAAAAGATAGACAGTACTTCAATTTATACTTGCACTTCTTCTGTAAGGTTCAGCAATGTTTTGTGCTGATGCAATGTTCAAGTGAGAAAGAGGATATATGAGGGCTCTGCAGCAACGCAGGTTTTAACCTGTTGTCCTTACAGTAAGCAGGGAACTACTTGGTGTATATAGTTCTTACTCAGCTGTTTGACATCTAACTTACCTTCTCCTCTATCTATTACTTTTTTCCCTCTCTTTCTTCCCGGGTTATCGTTTTCATGTACTTTCGTGATGTTGCATGTTGCATTTTCGGGTCAAGTTCTATTCCAATAATGGTTTGATATCACTATAAGTTGAAATCTAGTGGGAGGACTTGTAAATTAGAAGTTGGAATTGTAGGTTATAATAGCAAGAAGTAGACTTTTTGGTAAAGACCCTCAGTTATGAAGGGAAGAAAACGCCGACTGTTATTATTTTTCAAAATTTAGCTTATGGTACCTGCATAATGGAGTATATGGCAAGTCTATAAATTGTTTCTGGGTAGATAGTGGATACACATATCCTCTGCTTTGTCATGGTAAACCCTTGTATGTATATCTGATGCTGTTGGTTTTTATAGAATGCCATCTTTACAAAATATTGTTGGTAACAAGTCTGAACATTTATCCAGAAGTTCACAATTAGTTTTCGTACGTTTATTTTCCTTTTGCTTTCTGCTCGTTCTAAATTGTTAAACAGTTTGGCAAAACCTTAGATTAATCTTCAGTGCAACTGATTGACAATTCAGGATGAGAAGTTGGATGCACGAATAATGGTTCATCAGTAAAATGTTCTATCATCAAAGAACTATAGTATATATCAAGAATAAATAGTGCTACAAAGTATATCTATTTTTTGGTACGCTAAAAAGTAGGCATATTCTGTGATGCACCATAAAGGCTTTATATAAAGCTATACATCATCACTCCGTAAAAGTTTGCTTGTACTTGTGTGTTTGTACAATCATATAAATTTATCATAATTAAGTAACAACTGTGAATGAATGCTAAACCATATTTGTAAAATTACATATCATGTATTTATTAAGTTGATGTAGTGTGGGTCAAAACCAAGAGCGATAAGCACACTTCTTTTGAAGCATATTTTCTCTATAGTTCATGAAAAATTTAAAAATATCAAACATAACGAACCAGGTCTCTAGAAATCAATTTGCAATAAGCAGCTAATATCTGAGCCCATAGATTATATTAGTGTAGTGGTCCGCGTTTCACACCAGAGGCGTATCTGGAATGGGTTTCGTGGGTTCACGTGAATCAATGCTTCCCTCTCTAGATTATATATAGCAGTGTTATAGTTTTAAAAAAATATTTAAATATCGAAATGTGAACCTCACGTTAAAAGTAGCATATAATAATACGTTGATGATTGGGTATAACTGTCTAAGCAAAAATAGAAATTTAGATCTTATATCTATCTTATTTTTGTTAGTAACATCCTTTCAAGTAGTGATCGGCAACACTTTTGGCGTTTCAATCAATTTTTCTTTTGTTTTTTTTTTTTTTTTTGCTTTAATCTTTCAAAATTTTCAAGTGTGTGACATTGGAAATTCCAAAAAAAAAATAAAAATTAGCACAGTAATTTTTTTATATAATTAAATCAAATGTGTATATTAAAATTTAACGTATTATATATGTTGGACCTATAATTTTTAAAATTTAACGGTTCAGTGTTAAGAATGTAAATGTCAAATCGATCAAATTTATATTTTAGATGCATCTTTTCGTACTAGTGCATCCATACTTTTGAACCACAGCTTCACACGTCTATTAACAAAAATAAAAATATAATTGGATGGTAATGTTATTATGTGTGAATTTGAATGAAAAAGAAAGAAATTAAAAAAAAAAAATGAAACTTTAGCAGAAGTCTCATATTCATAGCCATATTATTACGATGAAAATACTAATTTATGAAGAAATTGTGTGGGTTCTATTTTTTTGTCTTGCAAAACATCGTGCAGAAATCCTTTTTATGAAACATCAGTTTGAGATTGTATCGTAATTTTCTGTTGTTTCAAGTTGAGAACATGAAAATAATAACATAAACCAATTAGCAAAGAATACTATAGACGCTTAAATAATCAAATTCAGAAACCAAAAAACACTCCAAGCTTAATTTCAATATATTCATATACTTTCATGACTTCAACTACTTCCATAAATCCACTTGTATGTCCAACTAAGAACCGTTTGGATTGACTTAAAAAAAGTAGCTTTTAAGTCAAAAAATAAAAAGGCAAACTTAAATGACTTTTAAGTAAAAAAAAAAAAAAAAAAAGAGTAGGGATAGACCTATTTTTTGTTTTAAACTTTTTTAAAGTCAATTTAAACTTATTTTTAACTTTGGCAAACACTCTCTAACTTATTTGAAGTTATTTTAAATTTATTTTAAGTCATTTTTATATTTGTCAAACACTTTCAGAAGTCAAATACAAAATCTAACCACATTTTAACTCTATCCTTTAACCAAATATTCAGCCCAACATTCAACAACAAACTTAGCCCACGTAAATTCCTTTTTCCAGCAGCTAAACAATCTCAATTAAGCCCAACTCATTACTTCTCTTTAACATTCACTTAAGATAACAACAACAATTCCAACGTTCACAAAAAATATAACAGACAACATCAAACGACAACAATCAAAACCGATTTAAAATTCCCAATTCAAAATCGTCTTCACTTCACTGTTAAAGAGGGATTTGGACCATGGAAAAACATACAATTCTTCATCGACAAATAGGGGTCATTGGTTCATTGCTGGAGCTCATTTTATGGTGGTGAGAAGTCTTCACCAGAGCTCATCTTCTTCTTCAAGTTCGCTGTTTTGGTTTGCTGCACAAAAAGAGGTAAATCCCTTTTTTCTTCACTATTTCGATTTTTGTTTCTTTATTAGATGTGTCTCTTCTTAAACAACCAACTTAGCCCACCTCAATTCCTTTTTTCATCAGCCAGACAATCTCAATTAACCCCAGTCCATTACTTTTCAAGACAACAACAACCATTCCAACATTCACAAACAATATAACGGACAACATCAAACAACATCAATCAAAATCGAATTTCAAATTCACAATTCCATCTGTTCCCAATTCAAAATCATCTTCACTTCACTATTAAAAAGAGATTTGGACCATGGAAAAACACATAATTCTTCATCGACAAATAGGAGTCGTTGGTTCATCACCGGAGCTCATTTTCTGGTGGTGAGAAGTCTTCACCAGAGCTCATCTTCTTCTTATTCAAGTTCGCTGTTTCGGTTTGCTGAACAAAAAGAGGTAAATCCCTTCTTTCTTCACTATTTAGATTTTTGTTTCTTTATTAGATGTGTCTCTTCTTGAACAACCAACTTAGCCCATATCAATTCCTTTTTTTCATCAGCCCAACAATCTCAATTAAGCCCAACACATTACTTCTCAAGACAACAAAAACCACTCCAACGTTCACAAACAATATAACGGACAACATCAAATGACAACAATTAAAATTGAATTTCAAATTCAGAATTCCATCCGTTTCCAATTCAAAATCATCTTCATTGCACTGTTAAAGAGGGATTTGGACCATGGAAAAACACCTAATTCTTCATCGATAAATAGGGGTCGTTGGTTCATCGCCGGAGCTCATTTTCTGGTGGTAAGAAATCTTCACCAAAGCTCATCTTTTTCTTCAAGTTCGCTGTTTCGGTTTGCTGCACAAAAAGAGGAAAATCCCTTCTTTTTTTACTATTTCGATTTTTGTTTCTTTATTATATGTGTCTCTTCTTGAAAAACCAACTTAACACACCTCAATTCATTTTTTCATTAGCCCAACAATCTCAATTAGGCCCAGCCCATTACTTCTCAAGACAACAACAACCATTCAAACATTCATAAACAATATAACGAACAACATCAAATGACATCAATCAAAATAGAATTTCACAATTTCATCTGTTCCCAATTCAAAATCATCTTCACTTCACTGTTGAAGAAGGATTTGCACCATGGAAAAACACATAATTCCATATCGACAAATAGGGGCAATTGGTTCATCGCCGGAGCTCATTTTGTGGTGGTGAGAAGTCTTCGAGCTCATCTTCTTCTTCAAGTTCGCTGTTTCGGTTTGTTGCACAAAAAGAGGTAAATACTTTCTTTTATTCACTATTTCGATGTTTGTTTTTTTATTAGATGTGTCTCTTCTTTAAATACCAACTTAGCCCACCTCAATTCTTTTTTTTATAAGCCTAACAATCTCAATTAAGCCCAACCCATTATTTCTCAAGACAACAACAACCATTCCAACGTTCACAAACAATATAATGGACAACATCAAACGGCAACAATCAAAATCGAATTTCAAATTCACTATTCCATTTGTTCCCAATTCCAAATCATCTTCACTTCACTGTTAACGAGGGATTTGGACCATGGAAAAACACATAATTCTTCATCGATAAAAAGGAGTCGTTGATACATCGCCACAGCTCATTTTCTGGTGGTGAGAAGTCTTCACCAGAGCTCATCTTCTTTTTGAAGTTCGTTGTTTCGATTTGCTGCACAGAAAGAGATAAATCTCTTCTTTCTTCACTATTTAGATTTTTGTTTCTTTATTAGATGTGAATCTTCTAGAACAACCAACATAGACCACCTCAATTCCTTTTTTCTTCAACTCAATAGTCGCAATTAAGCCCAGCCCATTACTTCTCAAGACAACAACAACCATTCCAACGTTCACAAACAATATAACGGACAACATCAAACGACATCAATCCAAATCGAATTTCAAGTTCATAATTCCATCTGTTTACAATTCAAAATCATCTTACTTCAAAGTTAAAGAGGAATTTTGACCATGGAAAACATATAATTCTTTATTGACAAACAGGGGCCGTTGGTTCATCGCTGGAGCTCATTTTCTGGTGGTGAAAAGTCTTCATCTCATCATCTTCTTCAAGTTCACTGTTTCGGTTTGCTGCACAAAAAGAGGTAAATCCCTTCTTTCTTCACTTTTAGATTTTTGTTTCTTTATTAGATGTGTATCTTCTAGAACAACCAACATAGCCAACCTCAATTCCTTTTTTCTTAACCCAACAGTCTCAATTATGCCAACCCATTACTTCTCAAGACAACAACAACCATTCCAACGTTCACAAAAAATATAACGAACAACATCACACGGCAGCAATCAAAATCGAATTTCAAATTCACAATTCCATCCATTTACAATTCAAAATCATCTTCCTTCAAAGTTAAAGAAGAATTTTGACCATGAAAAACACATAATTCTTCATCAACAAAGAGGGGCCATTGGTTCATCAGCATAGCTCATTTTCTAGTGGTGATAAGTCTTCACCTCATCTTCTTCTTCAAGTTCGTTGTTTCGATTTGCTGCACACAAAGTGGTAAATCCCTTCTTTCTTCACTATTTAGATTTTTGTTCCTTTATTAGATCTGTCTATTCTTGAACAACTGATACAGCCCACCTCAATTCCTTTTTTCATCAGCCCAAAAATCTCAATTAAGCCCTGCCCATTACTTATCAATACAAAAACAGTCAATCTAACATTCACAAACAATATAATGGACAACATCAAAGACAACAATCAAAATCGAATTTCAAATTCATAATTTCATTCGTTCCTAATTAAAAAATCATCTTCACTTCACTGTTAAAAGAGGGATTTTGACCATCGAAAAACACATAATTCTTCATCAACAAATAGGGGGTCGTTGGTTCATTGCCGGAGCTCATTTTCAGGTGGTGAGAAGTCTTCACCAGAGCTTATCTTCTTCTTTAAGTTTGCTGTTTCGGTTTGCTGAACAAAAAGAGGTAAAACCCTTCTTTCTTCACTACTTAGATTTTTGTTTTTTTATTAGATGTGTCTCTTCTTAAACAACCAACTTAGCCCACCTCAATTCCTTTTTTCATCAGCCAGACAATCTCAATTAAGCCCAACCCATTACTTCTCAAGACAACAAAATCCTTTCCAACGTTCACAAAAAAATAACGGACAACATCAAACGACAGCAATCAAAATCAAATTTCAAATTCAGAATTCCATCCGTTTCCAATTCAAAATCATCTTCACTTCACTGTTAAAGAGGGATTTGGACCATGAAAAAACACCTAATCCTTCATCGACAAATAGGGGCGGTTGGTTCATCGCTAGTGCTTATTTTCTTGTGGTGAGAAGTCTTCACCAGAGCTCATCTTCTTCTCATTCAAGTTCATTGTTTCGGTTTGCTGCACAAAAAGAGGTAAATCCCTTATTTCTTCACTATTTCAATTTTTGTTTCTTTATTAAATGTGTCACTTCTTGAACAACCAACTTAGCAAACCTCAATTCATTTTTTCATAAGCCCAACAATTTCAATTAAGCCCAGTCCATTACTTCTCAAGACAACAACAACCATTCAAACTTTCACAAACAATATAATGGACAACATCAAACGACATCTATCAAAATCGAATTTCAAATTCACAATTCCATTCGTTCCCAATTCAAAATCATCTTCACTTCACTTTTGAAGAAGGATTTGCACCATGGAAAAACACATAATTCCATATCGATAAATAGGGGTCATTGGTTCATTGTCGGAGCTCATTTTGTGGTGGTGAGAAGTCTTCGAGCTCATCTTCTTCTTCAAGTTCGCTGTTTCAGTTTGCTCCACAAAGAGAGGTAAATCCCTTCTTTTATTCACTATTTCGATGTTTGTTTTTTTATTAGATGTGTCTCTTCTTTAAATACTAACTCAATTCTTTTTTTCATAAGCCCAACAATCTCAACTAAGCCCAACCTATTACTTCTCAAGACAACAACAACCATTCCAACATTCACAAATAATATAACGGACAACATCAAATGGCAACAATTAAAATCAAATTTCAAATTCACTATTCCATCCGTTCCCAATTCAAAATCATCTTCACTTCACTATTAAAGAGGGATTTGGACCATGGAAAAACATATAATTCTTCATCGATAAATAGCAGTCACTGATACATCGTCGGAGCTCATTCTGGTGGTGAGAAGACTTCACCAGAGCTCATCTTCTTTTTCAAGTTCTCTGTTTCGGTTTGCTGCACAAAAAGAGGTAAATCCCTTCTTTCTTCACTATTTAGATTTTTGTTTCTTTATTAGATGTGAATCTTCTAGAACAACCAACATAGCCCACGTCAATTCCTTTTTTCTTCCACCCAACAGTCTCAATTAAGCCCAACACATTACTTCTCAAGACAACAACAACCATTCCAATGTTCACAAACAATATAACGGACAACATCAAACGGTAACAATCAAAATCGAATTTCAAACTCACAATTCCATCTGTTTACAATTCAAAATTATCTTCCTTCAAAGTTAAAGAGGAATTTTGACCATGGAAAACATATAGTTATTCATGGACAAATAGGGGTCGTTGGTTCATCGCTGAAGCTCATTTTTTTGTGGTGAAAAGTCTTGACCTCATCTTCTTCTTCTAGTTCACTATTTCGGTGTGCTACACAAAAAGAGGTAAATCCCTTCTTTCTTCACTTTTAGATTTTTGTTTCTTTATTAGACGAGTCTCTTCTTGAATAACCAATATAGCCCACCTCAATTCCTCTTTTCATCAGCCCAAAAATCTCAATTAAGCCGAGCCAATTACTGATCAAGATAACAACAGTTATTCCAACGTTCACAAATAATATAACGGACAACATCAAACGACAAAAACCAAAATCGAATTTCAAATTCACAATTCCATCCTTTCCCAATTTAAAATCATTTTCACTTCACTGTTAAAGAGGTATTTTGACTATGGAAACACACATAATTCTTCATCGACAATTAAGGGCCATTGGTTCATCGCCGGAGCGCATTTTCAGGTGGTGAGAAGTCTTCACAAGAGCACATTTTCTTCTACAACTTCACTATTTTTGTTTGCTGCACAAAATGAGGTAATTCCCTTCTTTTATCACTATTTTGATTTTTGTTTCTTTATTAGATGTGTCTCTTCTTGAACACCCAACTAAGCCCACCTCAAATCCTTTTTTCATCAGCCTAACAATCTCAATTAAGACAATACCATTACTTCACAAGACAACAACAATCATTCCAACGTTCACAAACAATATAACAGACAACGTCAAACGACATCAATTAAAATCGAATTTCAAATTCACAATTTCATCCATTTCCAATTCAAAATCATCTTCATTTCACTGTTAAAGAGGGATTTGGACATTGGTAAAACACCTAATTCTTCAACGATATATAGGGGCCGTTGGTTCATCACCGGAGCTCATTTTCTGGTGGTGAGAAGTCTTCACCAGAGCTCGTCTTCTTCTTCAAGTTTGTTGTTTTGATTTGCTGCACAAAAAGAGGCAAATTCCTTCTTTCTTTACTATTTCAATTTTTATTTATTATTAGATGTGTCTGTTCTTCAACAACCAACTTAGGTCACATCAATTTCCTTTTTCATGAGCCCAATAATCTCAATTAAGCCCTTCCATTACTTCTTAAGACAACAACAACTATTCCATTGTTCACAAACAATATAACAAACAGCATAAAACGGCATCAATCAAAATCGAATTTCAAATTCACATTTCCATCCTTTCCCAATTCAAAATCATTTTCATTTCACTTTTAAAGAGAGATTTGGACCATGGAAAAACACTTAATTTTTTATCGACAAATAGGGGATGTTGGTTCATTGCCAGAGCTAGTGGTGAGAAGTCTTCACCAGAGCTCATCTTCTTCTTCAAATTCGTTGTTTTGATTTGCTGTACAAAAAGAGGTAAATCCCTTCTTTCTTCACAATTTTGATTTTTGTTTCTATATTAGATATGTCTCATCTTGAACTACTAACTTAGCCCACCACAATTAATTTTCATCAGTCCAACAATCTAAATTAAGCCCAGCCCATTACTTCTCAAGACAATAGCAATCATTCCCATGTTCACAAATAATATAACGGACAACATCAAACGACAACAATCAAATTCGGATTTCAAATTCATAATTTCATCCGTTCCAAATTGAAAATCATATTCACTTCACTGTTAAATAGGAATTTGGACCATGAAAAAACACATAATTCTTTATAGACAAATAGGGGTCATTGGTTCATCACCGGAGCTCATTTTTTGGTGGTGAGAAGGTTACACGAGAGATTATCTTCTTCTTCAAGTTCGCTGTTTTGGTTTGCTACACAAAAAGAGGTAAATCCCTTCTTTCTTCACTATTTTGGTTTTTGTTTCTTTATTAGATGTGTATTTTCTTGAACAACCATCTTAGCCCACTTCAATTCCTTTTTTCATCAACCCAACAATCTCAATAAAGCACAACCCATTACTTCTCAAGATAACAACAACCATTCCAAAGTTCACAAACAATATAACTGACATTATGAAGTGACAGCAATCAAAATAGAATTTCAAATTCACAATTTCATAAGTTCCCAATTCTAAATCATATTCACCGCACTGTTAAAGAGGAATTTGGACCATTGAAAAATACATATTTCTTCATCGACGAATAGGGGCCTTTGGTTCATCGTCAAAGCTCATTTTTTGGCAGTAGGAAGTCTTCACCAGAGCTCATCTTGTTCTTCAAGTTTGTTGTTTTGATTTGCTGCACAAAAAGAGGTAAATCCCTTCTTTCTTTACTATTTCGATTTTTGTTTCTTTATTAGAAGTGTCTCTTCTTGAACAACCAACATAGCCCACCTCAATTCCTTTTTTCATCAGCCCAATAATCTCAATTAAGGCCAATCCATTACTTCTCAAGAGAACACCAGTCATTCCAACGTTCACAAATAATATAACGGACAATATTAAATGGCTTCAATCAAAATTGAATTTCAAATTCACAATTACGTCCGTTCCCGATTCGAAATCATCTTCACTTCATTGTTAAAGAGGATTTTGGACCATGGAAAAACACATAATTATTTATCGACAAATAGGGGCCATTGGTTCATCTCCGAAGCCCATTTCTGGTGGTGAGAAGTCTTTACCAGAGCTCATCTTCTTCTTCAAGTTCACTTTTTCAGTTTGCTGCACAAAAAGAGGTAAATCCCTTATTTCTTCACTATTTCAATTTTTGTTTCTTTCTTAGATTTGTCTCTTTCTGAACAACCAACTTAGCCCACATCAATTCTTTTTTTTCATCAGCCCAACAATCTCAATTAAGCCAGTCCATTACATCTTAAGACAACAACAATCATTCTAACATTCACAAACAATATAACGGACAACATCAAACGACATCAATCAAAATCGAATTTCAAATTCACAATTCCATCTGTTCCCAATTCAAAATCATCTTCACTTCACTATTAAAAAGAGATTTGCAGCATGGAAAAACAGATAATTATTCATCGACAAATAAGGCAATTGGTTCATCACCGGAGTTCATTTTCTGGTGGTGAGAAATCTTTACTAGAGTTCATCTTCTTCTTCAAATTCGGTCTTTCAGTTTGTAGCACAAAATGAGGTAAATCCCTTCTTTCTTCATTATTTCAATTTTGATTTCTTTATTAGATGTGTCTCTTCTTAAAAATACAAACTTAGCCCATCTCAATTCCTTTTTTCATCAGCCCAACAATCTTAATTAAGCCCAACCCATTACTTCTCAAGACAACAACAACCATTCCAACGTTCACAAATAATATAACAGACAACGTCAAATGACAGCAATCAAAATTGAATTTAAAATTCACAATTCCATCCGTTCTTAATTCCAAAGCATCTTCACTTCACTGTTAAAGAGGGATTCTAACCATGGAAAAATACATAATTCTGCATCACAAATAGGGGCCAATGATTCATCGCCGGAGCTCATTTTCTAGTGGTGAGAAGTCTTAATAAGAGCTCATCTTGTTCTTCATGTTCGCCGTTTCGATTTTCTGCACAAAAAGAGAAAAATCCCTTCTTTCTTCACTATTTAAATTTTTGTTTCTTTATTAGTTGTGTCTCTTCTAGAACAACAACTTAAACCACCTCAATTCCTTTTTTCATCAACAAGACAATCTTAATTGAGCCCAACCCAAAACTTCTCTAGAAAACAGCAGCTATTCCAACATTCACAAACAATATAACAGAGAACATCCAACGACATCGATCAAAATTGAATTTCAAATTCACAATTCCATCCGTTCTAAATTCAAAATCATCTTCACTTCACTGTTAAAGAGTGATTTGCACGTTGGAAAAACATATAAATTTTCATTGACAAATAGGGGTCGTTGGTGCATTGTTGGAGCTCATTTTCTGGTGGTGAGAAATCTTCACTAGAGCTCATCTTCTTTTCCAAGTTCGTTGTTTTGGTTTGCCGCAAAAAAGAGCCAAATCCCTTTTTTCTTCACTAATTCGATTTTGGTTTCTTTATTAGATGTGTCTCTTCTTCAACAACCAACTTAGGTCACCTCAATTCCTTTTTTCATCAGCCCAACAATCACAATTAAGCCCTGCCCATTACTTCTTAAGACAACAACAACCATTCCATTGTTCACAAACAATATAACAAACAACATAAAATGACAACAATGAAAATCGAATTTTAAATACACAATTCCATCCAGTCCCAATTCAAAATCATCTTCATTTCACTTTTAAAGAGCGATTTGGACCATGGAAAAAACACTTAATATTTCATCGACAAATTGGGGATGTTGGTTCATCGCCGGAACTCATTTTCTGGTGGTGAGAAGTCTTAACTAGAGCTCATCTTCTTCTTCAATTTGTTGTTTCGATTTGCTGTGCAAAAAGAGGTGAATCCCTTCTTTCTTCACAATTTTGATTTTTGTTTCAACATTAAATGTGTCTCTTGTTTAAATACCAACTTAGCCTGCTGAAATTTTTTTTTCATCAGCCCAACAATCTCAATTAATCCCAATCCATTACTTTTCAAGACAACAATAATCATTCCATCGTTCACAAATAATATAGCAGACAACATCAAATGACAACAATCAAAATCGAATTTCAAATTTACCATTACATCTGTTCCTAATTCAAAATCATCTTCACTTCACTGTAAAAGAGAGATTTGGACTGCAAAAAAACGTATAATACTTCATCTACAAATAGGGGTCATTGGTTCATCATCGGGGCTCATTTTCTAGGGGTGTGAAGTCTTCACCAGAACTCTTCTTCTTCTTCAAGTTTGCTGTTTCGGTTTGCTTCACAAAAAGAGGTAAATCCCTTCTTTCTTCATTATTCCAATTTTTGTTTCTTTATTAGATGTGTCTCATCTTTAAATACTGACTTTGCCCACCTCAATTTCTTTTTTCATCACCCCAACAATCTCAATTTAGCCAAGCCCATTAATTTTCACGACAACAACAACCATTCCAACCTTCACAAACAATATAGTGGACAACATCAAACCGCAACAATCAAAATCGAATTTCAAATTCACAATTCTATCTGTTCCCAATTTAAAATCATCTTCACTTCATTGTTAAAAAAGGGATTTGGACCATGGAAAAACAAATAATTATGCATAAAAAAATAGGGGTCCTTGGTTCATCGTCGAAGCTCATTTTCTGGTTGTGAGAAGTCTTCACCAGATCTCATCTTCTTCTTAAACTTTGTTGTTTTGGTTTGCTTCACAAAAAGAGGTAAATCCCTTCTTTCTTCACTATTTCAATTTTTGCTTCTTTATTAAATTTGTCTCTTATTGAACAACCAACTTAGCCCACCTCAATTTCTTTTTTCATCAGCCCAACAATCTCAAAAAAGTCAGTCATTTACTTCTCTAGATAACAACAACCATTCCAATGTTAACAAACAATATAACTGACAACATCAAATGACAACACTCAAAATAGAATTTAAAATTCACAATTTCATCAGTTCCAATTCTAAATCATCTTCACTTCATTGTGAAAGAGGAATTGGGACCATGAAAAAACACATAATACTTCCTCGACATATAGGGACTCTTGGTTCATCGCCGAATCTCATTTTCTGGTGGTGAGAAGTCTCCACCAGAGCTCATCTTCTTCTTCTTCAAGTTCGTTGTTTCGATTTTCTGCACAAAAAGAGGTAAATCCCTTCTTTCTTCATAATTTTGACTTTTGTTTCTATATTAGATGTGTCTATTCTTGAACAACCAACTTAGCCCACCTCAATTACATTTTTCATGAGCCCAACAATCTCAATTAAGCCCAGCCCATTACTTCTCAAGAAAACAGCAGCCATTCCAATGTTCACAAGCAATATAACGGACAACATGAAATCGCAACAATCAAAATCGGATTTCAAATTCATAATTCCATCCGTTCCCAATTCAAAATCATATTCACCTCACTGTTAAAGAGGAATTTGGACCATGGAAAAACACATAATTCTTTATCAATAAATAGAGGTCATTGGTTCATCACCGGAGCTCATTTTCTGGTGTTGAGAAGTCTTCACCGGTGCTTATCTTCTTCTTCAAGGTCACTGATTCGGTTTGCTTCACAAAAAGAGGTAAACCCCTTCTTTCTTCACTATTTTGGTTTTTGTTTCTTTATTAGATTTGTATTTTCTTGAACAACCATCTTAGTCCGCCTCAATTCCTTTTTCCATCAACCCAACAGTCTCAATAAAGCACAGTCCATTACTTCTTAAGATAACAACATTCATTCCAACGTTCACAAATAATATAACTGACAACATCAAATGACAACAATCAAAATAGATTTTCAAATTCACAATTTCATCGGTTCTCAATTCTAAATCATTTTCATAGCACTGTTAACGAGGAATTTGGACTATCGAAAAATACATAATTCTTCATCGATGAATAGGGGTCGTTGGTTCATCGTCGAAGTTCATTTTCTGGTGGTAGGAAGTCTTCACCAGAGCTCATCTTCTTCTTCAAGTTTGTTGTTTCGATTTGCTACACAAAAAGAGGTAAATCCCTTCTTTGTTCACTATTTCGATTTTTGTTTCTTTATGAGATGTGTCTCTTCTTGAACAACCAACATAGCCCACCTCAATTCCTTTTTCATCTGTCCAATAATCTCAATTAAGCCCAGCCCATTACTTCTCAAGAGAACACCAGCCATGCCAACGTTCACAAATAATATAACGGACAATATCAAATGGCCACAATCAAAATCGAATTTCAAATTCACAATTACATTCGTTCCCAATTAAAAATCATCGTCACTTCACTGTTAAAGAGGATTTTGGACCATGGAAAAACACATAATTCTTTATCGACAAATAGGGGTCATTGGTTCATTGCCAAAGCTCATTTTCTGGTGGTGAGAAGTCTTCACCAGAGCTCATCTTCTTCTTCAAGTTCACTTTTTTGGTATGCTGCACAAAAAGAGGTAAATCCCTTATTTCTTCACTATTTCAATTTTTGTTTCTTTCTTAAATGTGTCTCTTCTTGAACAACTAACTTAGCCCACCTCAATTAGTTTTTTCATCATTCCAACAATCTCAATTAAGCCCATCCCATTACATCTTAAGACAACAACTATCATTATAACATTCACAAACAATATAACGGACAACATCAAACGGCAACAATCAAAATCAAATTTCAAATTCACAATTTCATCCGTTCTCAATTCAAAATTGTCTACACTATTGAAGTGGAATTTGCACCACGGAAAAATAGATAATTCTTCATCGACAAATAAGGGCAATTGGTTCATCGCCGGAGCTCATTTTTGGTGGTGAGAAATCTTCACTAGAGTTCATCTTCTTCTTCAAATTCGCTATTTAGATTTGCAGCACAAAAAGAGGTAAATCTCTTCTTTCTTCATTATTTTGATTTTGTTTTCTTTATTAGATGTGTCTCTTCTTAAAAGTACAAACTTAGCCCACCTCAATTCCTTTTTTCATCAGCCCAACAATCTCAATTAAGCCCAGCCCATTACTTCTCAAGACAACAACAAGCATTCCAACGTTCACAATCAATATATTAGACAACATCAAATAACAACAATCAAAATCAAATTTCAAATTCACAATTCCATCCGTTCTCAATTCAAAATCATCTTCACTTCATTGTTAAAAAGGGATTTGGACCATGGAAAAATACAAAATTCTTCATCGACAAAAAGGGCCCAATGATTCATCGCCAGAGCTCACTTTTTAGTGGTGAGAAGTCTTAACCAGAGTTCATCTTCATCTTCAAGTTTGTTGTTTCGATTTTTTACACAAAAAGGGAAAAACCCCTTCTTTCTTCACTATTTAAATTTTTGTTTCTTTATTAGATGTGTCTCTTGTAGAACAACCAACATAACCCACCTCAATTCCTTTTTTCATCAACCAGACAATCTTAATCAAGACCAACCCATAACTTCTCTAGAAAACAACAGCTATTCCAACATTCACAAACAATATAACGGACAACATCAAACGGCATCAATCAAAATTGAATTTCAAATTCACAATTCCATTCATTCTAAATTCAAAATCATCTACATTTCATTGTTAATGAGCGATTCTCATCATGAAAAATATATAATTTTTCATCGACAAATAGGGGTTGTTGGTGCATCGCCGGAGCTCATTTTCTGGTGGTGAAAAGTCTTCACAAGAGCTCATCTTCTTTTCCAAGTTCGTAGTTTTGGTTTGCTGCACAAAAAGAGGTAAATCCCTTCTTTCTTCAATATTTTGATTTTGGTTTCTTTATTAGATGTGTCTGTTCTTTAACAACCAACTTAGGTCACCTCAATTCCTTTTTTTATCAGCCCAACAATCTCAATTAAGCCCTGCCCATTACATCTTAAGACAACAACAACCATTCCAATGTTCACAAACAATACAACTAACTACATAAAACAACAACAATCAAAATCGAATTTCAAATTCACAATTCCATCCATTACCAATTCAAAATCATCTTCATTTCACGTTTAAAGAGCGATTTGGACCATGGAAAAAACACTTAATATTTCATCGACAAATAGGGGATGTTGGTTCATCGCCAGAGCTCATTTTCTGGTGGTGAGAAGTCTTAACCAGAGCTCATCTTCTTCTTCAATTTGTTGTTTTGATTTGCTGTGCAAAAAGAGGTGAATCCCTTCTTTCTTCACAATTTTGATTTTTGTTTCAACATTAGATGTGTCTCTTGTTTAAATACCAACTTAGCCCGCTGATTTTTTTTTTCATCAGCCCAATAATCTCAATTAATCCCAACCCATTACTTCTCAAGACAACAATAATCATTCCATCGTTCACAAATAATATAGTCGACAACAATCAAAATCGAATTTCAAATATACCATTTCATCCGTTCCCAATTCAAAATCATCTTCACTTCACTGTAAAAGAGAGATTTGGACTGCGAAAAAATGTATAATACTTCATCTACAAATAGGGGCCATTGGTTCATCACCAGGGCTTATTTTCTAGTGGTGTGAAGTCTTCACCAGAACTCATCTTCTTCTTCAAGTTTGTTGTTTCGATTTGTTGCACAAAAATAGGTAAATCCCTTCTTTCTTCACTATTTTTCTATTTTTGTTTCTTTATTAGACGTGTCTTTTCTTTAAAAACCGACTCAGCCCACCTCAATTCCTTTTTCCCATCACCCAAACAATCTCAATTTAGCCAAGCCCATTACTTCTCAAGACAACAACAACTATTCCTACCTTCACAAACAATATAACGGACAACATCAAACCACAACAATCAAAATCAAATTTCAAATTCAAAATTCTATCTGTTCCCCATTTAAAGTCATCTTCACTTTATTGTTAAAGAGGGATTTGGACCATAGAAAAACACATAATTATTCATCAACAAATAGGGGTTGTTGGTTCATCGCCGGAGCTCATTTTCTAGTTGTGACAAGTCTTCACCAAATCTCATCTTCTTCTTCAAGCTCATTGTTTCAGTTTGCTTCATAGAGAGAGGTAAATTCCTTCTTTCTTCACTATTTTTGTTTTTGTTTCTTTATTAGATGTGTCTCTTCTTGAACAACCAAAGTAGCCCACCTTAATTCCTTTTTTCATCAGTCCAACAATCTAAATAAAGCCCAGTCCTTTACTTCTCAAGATAACAAAAAACATTCTAACGGTAACAAACAAAATAATTGACAACATCAAACGACAACACTCAAAATAGAATTTCAAATTCACAATTTCATCAGTTCCAATGCTAAATCATCTTTAGTTCACTGTTAAAGAGGAATTTGGACCATGGAAAAATACATAATTCTTCATCGACAAATAGGGGCTCTTGGTTCATCGCCGGAGCTTATTTTTTGGTGGTGAGAAGTTTCCACCAGAGCTCATCGTCTTCTTCAAGTTTGTTGTTTTGATTTACTGCACAAAAAGAGGTAAATCCCCTCTTTCTTCACAATTTCCATTTTTGTTTCTTTATTAGATGTGTCTCTTTTTGAACAACCAACTTAGCCCACCTCAATTACTTTTTTCATCAGCCCAACAGTCCAAATTAATCCCAGCCCATTACTTCTCAAGACAATAACAACCATTTCAATGTTCACAAACAATATAACTGACAACATCAAACAGCAGCAATCAAAATCGGATTTCAAATTCATAGTTCCATCCATTCCCAATTCAAAATCATATTTACTTCACCGTTAAAGAGGAATTCGGACGACGGAAAAACATATAATTCTTCATCGACAAATAGGGGCCATTGATTCATCACTGGAGCTCATTTTCTAGTGGTGAGAAGTCTTCACTAGAGCTTATCTTCTTCTTCAAGTTCGCTATTTCGATTTGCTTCACAAAAATAGGCAAATCCCTTCTTTCTTCACTATTTTGGTTTTTGTTTCTTTATTAGATGTGTATATTTTTGAACAACCATGTTAGCCCATTTCAATTTCTTTTTTCATCAACCTAACAATCTCAATAAAGCACAGTCCATTACTTCTCAAGATAACAACATCCATTCCAACGTTCACAAACAATATAACTGACAACATTAAATGACAGCAATCAAAATAGAATTTCAAATTCACAATTTAATCAGTTCCCAATTCTAAATCATCTTCATTTCACTGTTAATGATGAATTTGGAGCATTGAAAAAAAATAATTCTTTATTTACGAATAGGCCCGTTGGTTCATCGCCAGAGCTCATTTTCGTGTGGTAGGAAGTCTTCACCAGAGCTCATCTTCTTCTTCAAGTTTGTTGTTTCGATTTGTGCACAAAAAGAGGTAAATCCCTATTTTCTTCACTATTTTAATTTTTGCTTCTTTATTAGATGTGTCTCTTCTTGAACAACTAACATAGCCCACCTCAATTCCTTTTTTCATAAGCCCAATAATCTCAATTAAGCCCAACGCATTACTTCTCATGAGAACACCAGTCATTCCAACGTTCACAAACAATATAATGGACAATATCAAATGGCTCCAATCAAAATCGAATTTCAAATTCACAATTACATCCGTTCTCAATTAAAAATGATCTTCACTTCACTATTAAAGAGGATTTTGGACCATGAAAAAAAACATAATTCTTTATCGACAAATAGGGTCATTGGTTCATCGCCAAACTCATTTTCTGGTGGTGAGAAGTCTTCACCAGAGCTCATCTTCTTCTTCAAGTTCACTTCTTCGGTATGTTGCATAAAAAAGAGGTAAATCCCTTATTTCTTCACTATTTCAATTTTTGTTTCTTTCTTAGATGTGTCTCTTCTTGAACAACCAACTTAGCCCACCTCAATTCCTTTTTTTCATAAGCCCAACAATCTCAATTAAGCCCATCCCATTACTTCTTAAGACAACAACAGTCATTTTAACATTCACAAACAATATAACGGGCAGCATCAAATTGCAGCAATCAAAATCGAATTTCAAATTCACAATTCTATCCGTTCACAATTCAAAATTGTCTTTACTGTTAAAGAGGGATTTGCACAATGGAAAAACAGATAATTCTTCATCGACAAATAGGGGCAATTGGTTCATCGCCGGAGCTCATTTTCTAGTGGTGAGAAATCTTCACTAGAGTTCATCTTTTTCTTCAAATTCGCTGTTTCAGTTTGCAGCACAAAAAGAGATAAATCCCTTCTTTCTTCATTATTTCGATTTCGATTCCTCTATTAGATGTGTCTCTTCTTAAAAATACAAACTTAGCCCACCTCAATTCCTTTTTTCATCACCCTAACAACCTCAATTAAGCCCATTCCATTACTTCTCAAGACAACAACAACCATTTC
Organism: Solanum pinnatisectum; assembly: GCA_035578085.1. Taxonomy (NCBI): domain Eukaryota; kingdom Viridiplantae; phylum Streptophyta; class Magnoliopsida; order Solanales; family Solanaceae; genus Solanum; species Solanum pinnatisectum. The sequence continues at coordinate 13,136,809 of CM069084.1, read as the reverse complement.
AACGTTCACATACAATATAACAAATAACAACAAATGATTGTAATCAAAATCGAATTTCAAATTCACAATTTCATCGGTTCTCAATTCAAAATCATTTTCACCTGACTGTTAAAGAGGGATTTGGACAATGGAAAAATACATAATTCTGCATCGACAAATAGGGGCCAATGATTTATCGCCGGAGCCAATTTTCTGGTGGTGAGTATTCTTAACTAGAGCTCATCTTCTTCTTCAAGTTCGCTATTTCGGTTTGCTGCACAACAAGAGAAAAAAACCTTCTTTCTTCACTATTTAAATTTTTATTTCTTTATTAGATGTGTCTCTTCTAGAACAATCAACTTAACTCACCTCAATTCCTTTTTTCATCACCCAGACAATCTAAATTAAGCTCAACCCAAAACTTCTTTAGAAAACAACAGCTACTCCAACACTCACAAACAATATAACGGACAACATCAAACAGCAGCAATCAAAATTGAATTTCAAATTCACAATTCCATCCGTTCTAAATTCAAAATCATCTTCACTTCACTGTTAAAGAGCGATTTGCACCATGGATAAAACATATAATATTTCATCGACAAATAGGGGTCGTTGGTGCATCGCCGTAGCTCATTTTCTAATGGTGAGTAGTCTTCACTAGAGCTCATCTTCTTTTCCAAGTTCGTTGTTTTGGTTTGCTGCACAAAAAGAGGTAAATCCCTTCTTTCTTCACTATTTTGATTTTGGTTTCTTTATGAGATGTGTCTCTTCTTTAAATACCAACTTAGCCCACCTCAATTCCTTTTTTCATCAGCCCAACAATCTCAATTAAGCTCAGCCCATTACTTCTCAAGACAACAACAATCATTCCAACTTTCACAAACAATATAACAGTCAACATCAAATGGCAGCAATCAAAATCAAATTTCAAATTCACAATTCCATTCGTTCTCAATTCAAAACTATCTTCACTTCATTGTTAAAAAGGGATTTGGACCATGGAAAAACACATAATTCCTCATCGACAAATAGAGGCCAGTGATTCATCACCGGAGCTCATTTTTTAGTGGTGAGAATTCTTAACCAAAGCTCATCTTCTTTTTCAAGTTCGCTGTTTCGGTTTGTTGCACAAAAAGAGGTAAATCCCATTTTGTCACTATTTAGATTTTTGTTTCTTTATTAGATGTGTCTTTTCTTGAACAACCAATTTAGCCCACTTGAATTCCTTTTTTCATCAGCCCAACAATATCAATTAAGCCCAACCCATTATTTCTTAAGACAACAACAGTCATTCCAATATTCACAAAAATTATAACGAACAACATCAAATGGCATCAATCAAAATCAAATTTCAAATTCACAATTTCAATATATTCCCAATTCAAAATCATCTTCACTTCACTGTTAAAAAGGGATTTGAACCATTGAAAAAACACATAATTTTTCATCGACAAATAGGGCTGTTGGTTCATCGCTAGAGCTAATTTTCTAGTGGTGAGAATTCTTCACCAGAGCTCATCATTTTTTTCAAGTTCGCTGTTTGGGTTTGCTGCACAAAAAGAGGTAGATCCCTTCTTTCTTCACTATTACGATTTTTGTTTCTTTATTAGATGTGTCTTTTCTTGAACAACCAACTTCGCCCACCTCACTTCCTTTTTTCATCAGCTCAACCATGTCAATTAAGCCTAGTCCATTACTACTCAAGACAACAACAGTCATTCCAACGTTCACAAATAATATAACGGACAACATCAAACGACAACAATCAAAATTGAATTTTAAATTAACAATTCCATCCGTTCCCATTTAAAATCATCTTCACTTCACAATTAAAGAGGGATTTGGACCATGGTAAAATACATAATCTTCATAAACAAATTGGGGCCATTAGTTTATCGCCGGAGCTCATTTTTTGGTGGTGAGAAATCTTCACTAGAGCTTATCTTCTTCTTAAATTTCGCTATTTCGGTTTGCTGCACAAAAAGAGGTAAATTATTTCTTTCTTTACTATTTCAATTTTTGTTTCTTTATTAGATGTGTCTCTTCTTGAACAACCAACTTTGCCTACCTCAATTCCTTTTTTCATCAGCTTAACAATCTCAATTGAGCCCAGCCCATTACTTCTCAAGACAACAGAAGCCATTCTTACTATCACAAAAAATATAACGGAAAACATCAAACAGCAGCAATCAAAATCGAATTTCAAATTCACAATTCTATCTGTTCCCAATTCAAAATCATCTTCACTTCACTATTAAAGAGGGATTTGGACCATGGAAAAACACATAATTCTTCATTGACAAATAGGGGCCGTTGGCTCATCGTCGGAGCTCATTTTGTGGTAGTGAGAAGTTTTCACCAGAGCTCATCTTCTTCTTCTTCAGGTACACTGTTTTGGTTTGCTGCACAAAAAGAAGTAAATTCCTTCTTTTTTCACTATTTTGATTTTGTTTCTTTTTTAGACGTGTCTATTCTTGAATAACCAACTTAGCCCACCACAATTTGTTTTTTCATTAGCCAACAATCTCAATTAAACCTAGCCTATTACTTCTCAAGACAACATCAGTCATTCTAGTGTTCACAAACAATATAACGGACGACATCAATCAAAATCAAATTTCAAATTCTTAATTCCATCCATTCCAAAATCAAAATAATCTTCACTTCACTATTAAAGAGGGATTTTGACCATGGAAAAACACATAATTTTTCATCGACAAATAGGGGTCGTTGGTTCATCACCGGAGCTTATTTTCTGGTGGTGAGAAGTCTTCACCAGAGCTCATCATCATCTTGTTCTTCTTCATGTTCGCTATATTGGTTTGCTGCACAGAAAGAGGTAAATCCCTTCTTTCTGTTGTATTTTGATTTACAGATTTGTAGAAATTTCTTTAAGAGTTTTGTTTCTTTATTTGATATGTTTGTTCTTCCAAGTGTTATTTATATAGGTTAAACATATATATATTGTTTATGATGCTACTGGCTAGTTTTTGTGCTTCTAAGTTTGAAAAATGTTTTCTCCTGTGGATTTTTGCTTGAAAAGTTGAAGATTTGAACATCTTTGATCTCACTGTTGGTTGTTGCCCGATTGGGATGTTGGAATGTCATATCGAATGATTTTCTTAATGGTGATATATAGTTGTTGTTTTGATATTTGAATATAGCTAAATGTTATCTTCCTGTGTGATAAAATGTGTTATTGATGTAGTTCGAATCATGACTCCGTCTTATCTTCATGTAATTTCTTGACCCTTTTAGTTGATGTCCCGTCTTCTAGCACTGTTGTATTCCTAACGAATATCAAATTGATCTTAACATCGATTCGCTGCTCTACTGACTTTATTTACTTTTTTTGTTTAAAGTTTGAAATAATTTTTCATTGTCTAGTCTATTTACTGTTCATATGCGATTTCTCTTAGGATCCGAAGCATATATAGTGTTTGTTTATTATCTGTAGCAATGGGGTATGATTTTAATGAGCTTGGTTTATACTTGTTCTAATTATGTTTCTTGTATACTTCTAATAATAGTCTTTAATCAATTTCCTTTTCTTGTTTTGCTACCTAAATGGCTTTCCTATTTTATTTTTTTTCATCTTTGACGATTTTCACTGTATCATTATTTCATATGTGTTTAGTTTGTTCAAAATAGGATGATTAATAGTCTAGAAATTATTCATGCTTATCTTTGAGTGTCTTCACTGTGATAAGTATTATGGTTTGACATTAAATGGTCATAATAACATTCGTTGATTTCAACTGTCTCTTAAGCGATCTTATTTCTACTAGTGTATAATGCATGATCTTGATTTAGTTCTCTCTTTAATTGTTCTAAATTAGTTTGCACTTGGTTTTCCCATTTTTTTAAAAAAAAATTGAATGAGTATGTTAGTATTGTTCACTACATCAGTGATTCCATTATAGTGTCATAATTATCCATTTCATTTGGAAGTTGAGCGAAAATTTATGTTTGGTTCAGTTATGAAAATATTCGACCTAATCCCCCCTATAAATACCCTTGTCGTCTTCACTGTTAAAGAGGGATTTGGACCATCAAAAATCACAGAATTCTTCGTCGAGAAATAGGGGTCTTGGATAGCTAAAAGAGCATTTCAAGTTTAAGAATTTTTAGAGGAAAACGTCATCTTCTAGTGGTGAGAAGTCTTCAAGCTCGTTGTTTCAGTTTGCTGCACAGAAAAGAGGTAAATCCCTTCTTTCTTCAGTATTTCGATATGTAGAAATTTGTTTAAGAGTTTTTTTTCTTTATTAGATGCGTCTATTCTTCCTTTAAGAGTTATTGATATATGTTAAACATGTGTATTTCTTATATTGCTACTTGCTAGTTATTATGCTTCTAAGTTTGAAAATTGGCCTCTCTTTGTTCCTTCTCCTAAATGTCTTAAGTGTCATCTTGTTTTATTTAGTTGAGAGCTAATACTTCAATGCGTGGAATGATAAATGATTAAGAGGGCGCTTATGGTTATAAGTTTTAAGCTTGTTTTTCCTTTTCCATTTTGATGTTTCCTGTGCATCATGTTCCTTCACAATTAAATATTTGTTCAGAGTTTTGATTTATTATCTACTTATTTAGTATAATTTGAGTCTGTTTCAAGCTCTCGTTCCCATAAAGTTGTTGCCAGCATCTCTTTCATTAGATTTCCTGCCTTGAATTCTTTATGTTGGACATGCAGTTCTAATATTGGGTAAAATGCAAGTTTTGTCATCCTGTCTTCTTGATGACTCCTTCCCTAGCATGGTTTTTAGTTGGTTTGCATGTATGGTATGCTAGCTAATTACATCTCTAAATCTGTCTTGTTTAGCTAATTTCATTCTTCTTAAGTTATTTTAGTTATATTTAATCACATGTTTTCTGGAAATGTAAATGTTTAATCATTGTCTCTAGTGAAGTTGCTCTATCTTCCTGTTGTAGTGTAGTGATAGTGTTTTGTGTATGGGTTTATTAAGACTACCCTTTCGTCCACTGTTTTGGCTCAATTACTTCATTATGGTTAACTCTTGTGAGAACTTTTATGCTATGATCTTGCTGTGGGAATTTTTCCTTTATTTGTTTCAAGTACAATGACATTTTTTTTGCTAGAAATAGAATCAGAATATCTGTCTTGTCAAATTTCTTTCCTAACTATTTAAATAATGCTTATCAGTTTGAAGTCTACTCTCCTTTAGGATAAATCTATGATCTTGTGCTTACTGCTTCATGTGTTGTCTCAAGTTTCATATGCTAATACAATTCATATAATGCTAAGCATCTGTTATTTGTAGATTTTAATGATTGTTTGTTAGGATAAAAGCACTCAGTGCACTTTAAAAAACTGTTTTCCTGAACTAATTTAGCCCTTTATCTTATGATTTCATTAATTAGAAGGACTTTAGAGGGTGTTTGGATTGGTTTAAAAGTTGATCAAACCTACTTTTAAGTCATTTTTTTGACTTCGGAAAGTGTTTGACAAATATAGAAATAACTTAAAAATAAGTCATAAATTTGGAAGTTGAACGAAAATTTATGTTTGATTTAGTTATGAAAGTATTCTACATTTCTTATCATAGTTTCACTAATATATCAATTTATCTACTGAATATAGAGGAAAATAGATGCTAATCCCTTTCCTTCGTTTACTTTGCATGGAAATCTCTTAATCTCTCATGAGTCAATCAGGACTTCCCCTTTCCATTTTGTTGGGTTGAAATCCAACATTCTTTGTTCGAGTCAACCTTGTCAAGAATTGGAAGCTAATATACACATGGAAGGAGCTGATATATGATCTATATACACTATTATACAATGTTGATATATAGATGAAAAGAGGCCCAAACCTGCAAAAGATTTTCAAAAGAAGATGAAAAGGAAAATAAAATTGTTCCAACATTTCTGGGCAGCAGCAGTGTAGGCCTGAAAGGCCCAAACTCATTTTCTCTCTCTCTCTCTCTCTCTCTCTCTCTCTTTCTCTCTCTCTCTCTCTCTCTCTCTCTGGATTATTTGATTGTATTTAGTTATTTTTGTTTTGATTAATTCTATCTTTGAATGCTTAGATTAACTTACATAAATAAAAAAAAACTACATAGCATAGCAAACAGTGATATATATTCAATGTGTATAACTATAGTTTAAATTGTTTATTACATGTGGATATAGTTATATAATATACAGCAAATACATATTTACACACCTAAATACATATTTTATAGGAGCCTTTTGCATTCACTTTTACCCATGTTTTTCTAATTCAATTTTTTCTCTTTCATTATCCCCAAATCATCGTGATTTTTTTTCAAATTTTCCTTCCAATTCACAATCCTTTGCACATTTTAGGAACAATTTAAGGTTTCAGGTGAAGCTTTCTTTTTCACCATTACAATGAAAAAAATTAATACTTTAAAGAGGTAAACACACAAAGTATAAAGAGAAGAAAGGTTAGCAAATTTCCTTCTATTAGCAATGGAAAAAGAAGTTTTGGAAGAATAAGAAGATATTTAGATATTTTGAATACTTGTATTTTATTCTTTTTAATAGATATGACTCTTCGAGGTCGGTGGTGGTTGGGGGTGGGGCTTGGGTTTTGGAGGGATGGATGGGTTTGGGGGTGGTTGGGTTTGGGGAGGGTGGGTTTGAGGCTCATGCGGGTGGGTTGGTGGGTTTTGTGGGTTTGGGGGTGGGTTGTTTGGGTTTAGGGGTGGTTGGTTGGGTTTGAGGGGGGAGGGGAGGCTCAGGGCACGACGCCTAGGGGTGGGGCATGGGACTCGAGGCACGGTGCCTCGGGGTAGGGGTAGGGGTAGGGGTGGGGGTGGGGGGAGGATCGGGGCACGATGCTTCTGGGTGGGGCGGCTCGGGGCACGGTGCCTATGGGTAGGGCTGAGGCTCGGGGTACAACGCCTTGGGGTGGGGCAGGGGCTCGAGGAACACCGCCTTCGGACTTGGGGCACAGCGTTTCGGGGGGAGGGGGGGTATCAGGGCATGGGGCCTCATATGGGGGTGGGGTATGGCTTGTGGCATGATTCTCGGGGGCATGTGGCACGACGCCTCGAGGTGGGGGGCGGGGCCTCGAGTCACAGAACGTCGGGGTGTGGGTGGGGGCTCGAGTCAGGCACCTCAAGGTGGGGACGGTGGCTTGGCGCCTTGGGGTGGGGGCGGGGCTCAGTGCATCGGGGTGGGGGTGAGGGCGGTGGCTCGGTGCCTTGGGGTGGGGGTGGGGGGCGGGGGCTTAAGGCACGACGCCTCGAGGGGGCGGGGGGCTAGGGGCATGATTCTTCGAGGTGGGGTGTGGGGGGCCTCGGGGCACGACGCCTCGAGGTGGAGTGTGGGGGGCCTTGGTGCACGACGCTTCAAGAAGGGGTGGGGGGATCGGGTCACAGCGCCTCGAGGCGGTATGGTGGGCCTCGTGCATGCACCTAGGGGTGAGTGATGTGAGGCTAAAATTATATATATTTAATCATTATTTGTCTCATATTTAATCTTTTATTTGTCCTTTTTAAGCATGAATTATATGAATTGTGCTAAATAGTATATTTTATTTGTAGGATTAAATTAGTGGAAAAAAGAAGAGGTTTAGAGCTTAAACAAATTAAAAAAGGAAGGTTGAAGAAGGAAATCAAGCAGACAGCTTAATAGATTAAATTGAATATTGTATTAATATTTTTATATATGTGGAATGATCGGCAGAATGTAAAAGAAGGAAATTAAATTGATGCAAAGTGCTTTTGCCACGTGTCAGCAGCTGGAGCGCTCTTAATTTGGAAGGTAGCGGCAACAATATATTCCAGAAACGGCAAACAATTTACGGAAATCAATTCCTTCCGGCTTTTGATTTCCTAATTTGTCTTCAACTTAATTATTTAATTTAGGATTTTAATATCTATAAATGGGGCATGAAAAATTATCCTTAGGGGGCCAAGAACCAAGAAACAGGACATAATATAAATTTTCTTATAACATAGAAACTTAAAAAGTGCCGCCTTAAAGGCCGGAAAATTGTGGTTTATTCTTTCTTCTTCTTTATTATTTATTTGTATTCGTGATTAATAAAAGATAGTTTAGCTATTGTTCTTAACTTTTTATGAGCAACACAAGCATATTTATTTTAATAAATTTTGATTGTGTTCTTGAGATAATGAGTAGCTAAATTTTATAACTAGGGTTGTGGGAACCATAAGCGATTAACAAAGTATGAATAATAACTAAGTAATTCTTGAATAGTGTTGAAGCATTGATTGATAATTCTTTCGTCTAGAAGTCTTTTTAATGGTGCGCAACGTTAGAACTTGCCTTGTTGCTACTAGCCGAACCACGGAGATAGTTAATAAGAAAAGAATTATCAACATAGATTTAGTGTGATACTATCTAATAGTCTAATGTCAATTGGTGCGAGGGTGAAAACTAAGTCATACATTGATGTGATGTCTAATATGAGGTAAAGGTAAGGGTTAGTAAATTATACACACGTAACAGGACCAAGGTGTGGGATGAAATTCTCTAGTTGCCGGACCAAGGAATTAGAGATACCTGACTTATCACTTTGCATGTAATACACTAGAAAATGATTACTATTATTAGGATTACAGCGTTATGAGCTTATGGTTCTTATTATTAGGATTACAGCGTTATGAGCTTAGGGGGAACACATTCCTAGTTACTTCTAATAATCTGAATATAAATAAATACTTAGTCAAAGCTATTTTATTGCTTTTATTTTATTTCAATTTAAATCCCCCATTTTTATATAACGACTATCGAGTTAAATATTTGTTATTGACAATATTCTTCCATATTCTCTGTGGGATCGACCCCTACACATAATTGGGTAAATATATTGCATACGATCGTTTATATTTCTTTTCAAGAAGTATATTTGAACGTTATCAAGAATGACGCTGCTGCCGGGGGATGTGGCTTAGAAATTGTCTTTAGTATTTATTTTGACTTGTAGTTTTTATTTTTATTTTTTGTTTCGTAGGATTAGTTTTAAATTATCTTTTATATTATTATTATAATATTTCTTTTACTCTTATTGAGATGCCATCTGAAAAAGTATGTAATGATAGGTGTTCTTGCAATTCTTGCCTTTCTGATTTTATGGGTTCTTATAGGTTAATTTTTTCTCAACAAGATAAGTTGTATGGGGAACACGTACACCCTAGTTACTTTCTCATCTTGATAACAACTAAAGTTTGAATTTTGCTCATTGATTACTTACATAATTTCCTGAATTTGTTTCAAAAATCCCCCCCCCCCCCCCCCGGCCCATTTTTAATTACTTGTTTGCGGAAGTACATTGACTAAACGAATATAATCATTGGTTAAAGTTAAATCTAAACCATATTCCTCGTGGGATCGACCCCAACCTACAAGTTGGGTTCTTTACTTGATAACGATCGCTTATGCTTCTTTAGGGAGGTGTAATTTGAGCGTATTAAATTTTGGCGCTGCTGCCGGGGAATGAAATATTTGTTAATACTTTGCTATAAATCAATATGTAAGCGCAGTAATGAATATTCCTTTGAATTTGATCTCTATTATTTAGATTGTGAGTTGAGTGCAAAGATTAAATCATATGACACCCAACAATTTAGTAATAATATGTGTGAGGAAGAAAAAATACTTATAAGTCAACTTGAAGAGCTAAAAGTTGAGGGCCAATTGCTTGATCATACTTTTATTGATGTTGTCATTATTGAGAAGAGTACACTAGAGTTATGTAATGAAGTAGATAATATTATCTTTAAAAACTCTAGTATGTGTAAATATGAGGGTGTAAATAATAATACAATTCATAAGTTAGGGCGTATTGGACCTCATTCCAATCATTTTTCCACATTATATTTAGATGATGAAATATTAATTGAGTCATCTAAGTCTATAGAAGAGTGTATGGGGGTGGAACAATGTGTCTACATTCTTGAATTTATTGTTTCAACATTGGAGAATTACATTCCTCACTTAGGATCCAAGAAGTGCATAATGCGAAATCTATTGCTTGAGACCTTTATTTTTATACCACCACCCCATGAGCGTAACAGAAAAATTGATGTGAAATTAGGGGTGCAATTCATATCAACAAAGTGGAAGGAAAAATAGTAAAATTGATGGTGTCGTGCCAAGACGTTAAATTAAGCGCTTATTGGGAGGCAACCCAATTAGTAGTGTAACTTCTTATTTTATTTTATTTTTATTTTATTTATTTTTTATTTTTATTATTATTGTTATTATTATTATTATTATTTTTGCGCAAATTAGGGGAAGTCTGAGTACCAAAAAAAAAAAATTGAAGCAAAGGAGCATGTTTGACCTTAAGTGTGGGGTGATGACCCTTGAGGAAATTTACGAGAACATGCTACTAGCTAGGCCTAAAGGCCTCAGGGAGTTTCCTAACCCTTGTTTTAAATTTTATTTATTGCTTTGGGGACATAGCATCTTTTTAAGTGTGGGGTGGAGGAATAAATTCCTAGTTTTTACTGTTTTATTGAGTCTTTTTTTTTTTAGGATGGGTTCCTTGACTTTTGTTTTCGGTTCTTTTCGTGAGGATAGTCCCTTTGAACCGAGTGTTTTTTTATTTTTTTAAGGAATACATTTTATTTTTAAATATTATTTTTATTTTTTATTTTTTTTGGAGAGAAAAGAAAAGACCCTTTTGAGTTATGTGATACTTACTATTTGGGCCTAAATTTGAGTAGTACTTTCTTGTGAATGCTTGATTGCTAGTGAAATTGCAAATTTTTTGACATCTAGGTTCATGGTTGTGACTTTGTATATAGATTATTTTATTTTGTAGTTTGTTATGATCCTGTCTCTCTTAGAAGTGGAATTGATCCATCTTGATTTGATACTTGTGCCATGTGTGGTGAGATTTTGTTTATTCCATATTTTGCATTTTAGTCTAGAATTTGCCCTGCATGTTATTGAAGCGAAATAAAAAGTGATGCTATGTTTAGGAGATGATAATAGGCTTTCTTTGATTTGTCTGGTAAATTTTAGTCTTTTCAGATATTTTACCACTAGTTAGCCCTTTTGAGCCTGTAGCCATAATTTGCCCTTGACTATTTTTTTTAATCCTTAGTTTTTGCACCTTGCTTCCTTGAGCGTTACAACATAGACTTATTCTAATTATCAATTATGAGAAAAAGGGATGGTAGAGTGAATAGGTAATCAATGATAGCTACAAAGTGCTTAAAAGCCCTCTTTGAAAGAATGTGACATGAAAAAAAAATGTGACATAAAAAAAAAACAAAAAAAAAAGTTACCTTAATGATGGCCCTGGTCCTTCCAAGGACATCGTGCACCTTAACGTATGTAAAATACGTAAGTTGAGGGTGACTATTATGAAGGAAAACTTTTTTTTAAAAAAAAAAGATTGAAACATTCTTGAGATGATGAGAATTACTTGTGAAATAATTGTTGAAGAGAGGGCTGAAAATAAAGAGAAGAAAATAATGGGTGATGAAGTCTAAAATTGCAAAATGCTTAAGGAAGTGTAAGCCACTATTATATAGTTTTTCTATCTGTCCCCTAGCCTACATTACAACCCGTTAAAGTCCTATTTGATTTTATTCAAGCATGCTTAATTAGAGGAGATATACATAATGGGCAAACATATGATTCTTTGTGCATACAAGTGAATTTTCATTGTGAGTGTGAGAGTGTTCTTTGATGCTAAGTCCTTAATTTATATTCAATCTTTTGATTTGAGTGTGTGGACTATTTCTTCTTGTGAGGGCACTTGTTTCATGATAGGTGATTTTATTAAATTTCTTTGATGAGAGTAGGTGAGCAAGCTTAAATTTGATGAGTTCAAAGTCCTTCCTTGAGGTTAGGAGGTTAGAGGTTTGTTGTTTATTTGGATGTCTTGCATAATGATTGAGAAGTCTACTTTATGTTTTGAAATTGATATATGGCCTAATCGTTTGTATTAATCAAAGTGATGACATTTGCTAGAATGATTTTTTTTTTGGGATGAGCTTTAATGTTTGCTAGAGGATGAACAAAAATTTAAGTGTGGGGTGTTGATGTGAGGCAAAAATTATATATATTTAATCATTATTTGTCTCATATTTAATTTTATATTTGTCCTTTTTGAGCATGAATTTTATGAATTGTGCTAAATAGTATATTTTATTTGTAGGATTAAATTAGTGGAAAGAAGAAGAGGTTTAGAGCTTAAACAAATTAAAAAAGGAAGGTTGAAGAAGAAAATTAAGCAGGCAGCTTAATGGATTAAATTGAATATTATATTAATATTTTTATATATATGGAAAGGTCGGCAGAATGTAAAAGAAGGAAATTAAATTGATGGAAAGTGCTTTTGCCACGTGTCATCAGCTGGAGGGCTCTTAATTTGGAAGGCGGCGGCAACAATATATTCCAGAAACGGCAAACAATTTACGGAAATCAATTCCTTCTGGCTTTTGATTTCCTAATTTGTCTTCAACTTAATTATTTAATTTAGGGTTTCTATATCTATAAATAGGGCATGAAAAATTATTGTTAGGGGGTCAAAAACCAAGAAACAAGACATAATATAAATTTTCTTCTAGATTAGGAATTTTGGAAGAGCCGTCGTGGAGGCCGGAGAATTGTGGTTTATTCTTTCTTCTCCTTTATTATTTATTTGTATTCGTGATTAATAAAAGATAGTTTAGCTATTGTTCTTACACTTTTTATGAGTAACACAAGCATATTTATTTTAATAAATTTTGATTGTGTTCTTGAGATAATGAGTAGCTAAATTTCATAACTAGGGTTGTGGGAACCATAAGCGATTAACAAAGTATGAATAATAACTAAGTAATTCTTGAATAGTGTTGAAGCATACATTGATAATTCTTTCGTTTAGAAGTCTTTTTAACGGTGCGCAACGTTAGAACTCGCCTTGTTGCTACTTGCCGGACCAAGGAGGTAGTTAATAAGAAAAGAATTATCAACATAGATTTAGTGTGATACGATCTAATAGTCTAATGTCAATTGGTGCGAGGGGTAAAAACTAAGTCATACATTGATGTGATGTCTAATATGAGGTAAATGTAAGGGTTAGTAAATTATATACATGTAGCCGGACCAAGGTGCGGGGTGAAATTCTCTAGTTGCCGGACCCAGGAATTAGAGATACCTAACTTATCACTTTGCATGTAATTTAGTTACTTCTAATAATCTGAATATAAATAAATACTTGGTTCAAAACTATTTTTATTGCTTTTATTTTATTTCAATTTAAATCCCCCATTTTTATATAAAGACTATTGAGTTAAATATTTGCTATTGATAATATTCTTCCATATTCTCTGTGGGATCAACCCTGACTCATAGTTGGGTAAATATATTGCATACAATCATTTATATTTGTTTTCAAGAAGTATTTTTGAACGTTATCAGTGAGGGAGGGGCACGATGCCTCGAGGTGGGGCAGGGGCCTTGAGCACGACACCTTAAGGAGGGGAGGGGTGGAAGGGGGGCACGTGCCTCGAGCTGGGGGGGTCGGGGCATGGCTCTTCGAGGCGAGGTGGGGGCATGGCACCTCGAGGCGCCTCGGAGCACCCAATTATTTTTCTAAAAACCTTTATAAGGACCTCCTATCTCCTATGGATGCTTTTCCACAAAACCTTAAGAATTTAATTTTTAGTGGACATTTTTTCATTCCATGGAAGGATTTCAACATTGTTGGTAAATTGCCCAAACTCGTGTCCCTTAAACTATCATATACTTTCTTCAATAGATGGGGAGTGGGAAGTATCTGGGGAAGGATTTCCTTACTTGAATTTTGTGCTAGTCGAATATTTAAACATCAGGTACTGGAGAGTCAGTAGTGATCACTTTCCGTGCCTTGAACGACTATTTCTTGAAGGTTGCTTGTGTTTGGATTCACTCCCTCAAGATTTTTCAGATATAACCACACTTGCACTAATTGATATATGTCCCTGTGCACAATCTGTCGGGAATTCCGCAAAACAGATTCAACAAGACATGGAAGACAACTATGCAAGTTCTATTGAGGTCCATATCCTTTAAGCTTGTAAGACATCTTCGTTCTTGATTCTACTTCTAAGGCTTATTTTATCTGTTAGATTCTCATATTTCATTTTTATCCTTTACTTGTCTATAGGACAAACATATAAAAATAGGTCCTCTAGTTCTTTGAAAGAAACACTGATTCGTTGTTCACCTATTTGAGAGGCTTTCTTGTTCCTTCTTCTTTTCAATCTAGTTTTTTTTTTTGGAATGGGATGAGTTCAGATAGCTTGTAGTAGAATTGTATGTTATCTTTTATATAGAATTGTATATTATCTTTTATATAGTATATGTCTTATATATTTTTTTAGGCATAATACATAGATAGACACCTTAACTTGAGCTCAACTGACAAGTAAAATACTTACACTTTGAGAATGCATGTCTAGACATCTCAACTCGTCCCACTGTATCTCATGTCTAAATGATCATTTTATAAGTTGGGAGTGGAAGTAGTTTATTAAGGGTTACTGTAAAGATTTGACACGTGAGCCTTACTATACTCCAAAAGCTAGCTCATGAGAGGAGAATTGCCCAAGTCCATATAAGTGGACCACCAGTCCATTCCCCAACCCATGTGGGACTTTGGATATGTGGTAAAGTGTTTTTGAGAATGTAAGTTCATTGGTAAGCATAGATCTTGACTGCCAATGCATAAGAGTGTTGGCTTTGAGTTACCATCACTTGCCCTCTCACCTAAAACCGTGCTTTCTATATTTTGCAATCTTCCCAGAGGATAAAGTGATATATGTCAAATAACTTGTGCAGTTATGGACAACAGAGGGAGTTTTGGAAGGTAGAAGAAGTGGCAGAAAAATGCTTGAAACATCTTATGGATAGAAGTTTAATTTCCATCTACCATTCGAGTTTTGACGGAAAAATAAAGAGTTGTGGAATGCATCTGACCTGTGAACTCTGTTTGAGGGAAGCTGTTGCATATGTTATTCCACCTTTGCTTCTTCCTCCTCCACATGCTTTTCCACAAAACCTTAAGAAACTGGTTTTTACGGATTTCTTCTTTGTGATGGAAGGATTTGAGCATTGTTGGTAAATTTCCCAAAATCGAGACCCTTGAACTAATAGATGATGCCTCCATAGAAGAGGAATGGGTAGTTGAGGAAGAGTTTCCTCACTTGAAGTTCTTGCTACTGAAATTTTCAGAAATTCGACATTAGACAGCCAATTGTGATCAATTTTTGTGCCTTGAATATCTATTTCTTGAAGGTTCTTGTATATTGATTCAATCCCTCAAGATTTTTTTAAATATAATGCCACTTCATGAGCTAATTGATATACGCTACTATCCAGAATCTGCTTGGAATTCCGCCAAGAAGATTCAATAGGACATGCAAGAGGAATATGCAAAAACTATTGAGGTCCATATCCTCAGCTGACATGTATGAACTCCAACTTTGAGAGTGCACATCTAGATACCTCAACTTAGTTACAACTGGCAATTGAACACTCCAGCTTGTCTCTATTTCATCTAATGGACACCTGATGCTGATGGGACACATAAATATTGAAGATGTCTAGATGATCATTTTGTAAGTTGTAGTGTTCAATTGACATAGTAGAGACAAGCTGAGGTGTCTAAATGTGCTTACTAAAGTTAGAATGCTTACTTGCGAACTAATGCCAAGCTTGAGTGTTATCGAAATAACAAAATAATAACTTGCTATAGCATGCTCATTCTTGCACATAAAATTTGTAGTACTTTAAAAAACACTGACAGATGTTATATTAAAGATCATATACAATTAAGTTTACAAGCCATCTGCACTCATAATCACGCCTCTATGATAAAGCATTTGATACGAAAAGAAAATGAACAAAAACAACCACTCACACATTTGGCTTCTGAATTGACATTTCTTTTAGAAAACTTGCTTATCAGTGTACCTTAAGATCGTTACCGCTTTCTACAAGGAAAAAAACACAAAGGATGAAAAATGATATGTTAGATTTCCCACAATTAAGGAACATATAATATGAAAGCACAAATAGAAACAAAAATTATATGAAGAAAGAAGATGTCTTACAAAGCCGAATGAATGTGAAGCTCAACTGAACTTGCATAATTGTCTTGCATTTCCTATTGAATTTGCTTGGTGGAATTCCAAGCAAATTGTGAACCACATATATCAATTTGAGCAAGTGTGGTTATGTCTGCAAAATCTCAAGGGATTGAATGGAGATTCCAGCAACAATCAAGAAATTTCTAGGTAGGGAAAGTGATCACTACTGGCTCTCCAGAACCGAATGTCCAAATGGTTGAGTAGCAAGAACTTCAAGCAAGGAAAGCCTTCGTCAACTCCTTCCCACTCCTCGCCTTTGCATGCATCATATGTTAGTGTAAGCGACTTAAGTTTGGGAAATTTACTAACAATGTTCAAATCCTTCCACTTCAAATAAGTCTGACTAAAAGATTACTTGTTAAGGTTTTGTGGAAAAGCATCTAGTGGAGGAAGGAGCAAGGAACTGCATGGCTTTGGCTTTATTTTTCTACTTGACCGATGAAGACTTGAAAGAGAGCTGCCTGGACCGCTAACCACTTCTTGCTAACTATTATTGATAAGGTTTGGAGAAAATGACTTATTTCTTGCTCAATGATTACAATGATATAAATACACAAAAAGTACTAACTAACTATGGTAACTAAATAATCAAATCCCTACAAATCAGCTAGACTACCATATATACAATATTGTGCAGTTGTGGATTGATTATGTAACACTCCCCCTCAAGCTGGAGCATAGATATTGATCATGCCTAGCTTGTTACAGAAGTAATCAACTTGAGTTCCATTTAACGCTTTTCTGAAAAAATCAACTAGTTTCTCTCCTGTCTTCACGTAACAAGTGGAAATCAATTTTTCCTGAATCTTCTCATGAATAAAATGACTGTGGACCTCAATATGTTTAGTTCTTTCATGATACATCAGATTTGAGACAATATGAAGAGAAGCTTGATTATCATACCAGAGCTTAGCTGGTGTATGATGCTTTATGCCAATTTCCGTTAAAAAGATGATGTATCCACATAATCTCACAAGTAGACTCTAACAAAGCTTTATACTCAGATTCTGCACTAGATCTAGATACAACACTTTGCTTCTTACTTCTCTATGAAACTAAGATCCCTCCAACAAACACACAATAGCATGTAGTCAATCTCCTATTTATTTTGGATCCAGCATAGTCAGCATTTGTAAAACACTCAACACGAGTATGAACTATATTTCTATACAATATTACAGGTCTAGGGGCTCCTTTTAAGTAACACATAATCTGTTCCAAAGCTTCCTGATGTTTAATCATAGGCGCAGACATGAACTGGCTAACAACACTTACCGCAAAAGCAATATCCGGACGAGTCACAATAAGGTAGTTTAACTTCCCAACTTGCCTTCTATATTTTTCTGGATCATCAAAAGGATCATCATCATTTGTCAAAAGATGCACATTGGGAACCATTAGAGTACTACAAGGTTTAGCTCCCAACTTTCCAGTGTCAGCAAACTGGTCAAGAATATACTCTCTGAGAGAGAAAAATTCCCCTCTCGCTTCTATTTACTTCTACTCCCAAAAAGTATCTTAATGGGACCAGATCCTTCATTTGAAATCTATTATGTAAGAATTATTTAAGGGAAAAAATCCCTGCATAGTCACTTCCTGTGATGACAATGTCATCAACATATACAACAAGGAGAATAGGCCAAAATGTTGTTTGCCGATAGAAGACTGAGTGATCACATTTGCTCATTTTCAACCCAAAATGTTGAAATTTCTCACTAAACTTGCCAAACCAAGCCCGTGGACTTTTCTTCAAGCCATACAAGGACTTTTCAAATGACAAACCTTAAGGAACAAAACTGAGTGGTTACTCTAGATAAACTTGCTCCTGAAGATCACCATAAAGGAATGCATTATTGATATCTAACTTATGCAAATTCCAATTCTCAGAAGCAGCTAGAGAAATGAACAATCGAACAAATGTGTGTTTGGCAACTGCAGAGAAGGTGTCTAAATAATCTACCCCATATATCTGAGCATGCCCTTTTGCCACAAGTCTGGCCTTAAGTCTTGCTACATAACCATCTCAATTAACTTTAACTATGAAGACCCGCTTACATCCTATTGGTTCCTTTTCCTTTGGTAAATCCACCAAATCCCATGTGTGATTTTCCTCTAAGGCATGTATTTCGTCTAACATTGCATTAGACCATCCTAGAGGGCTCAAAGCATCCTTCACTGTTTTGGGTACAGAGATGGAGTCTAGAGAAGAAATCAAAGATCTAGACGTTGAGGATAAGCGACCATGTGAAACAAAATTAGAAATAGCATATGTGGATTTGGAAGTGTGTGTACCTTTGCAAAGAGCAATAGGAAGGTCAAGATTTTCTGAAGGATCAGGTGACCAAACGGGTGCATGACAAGTATCATCAGTCTCTCGCCTTCTTGAATAGATTTGAACAATTGGCGATCTTGCTACCGCATATGGATCAAGTACTGAAGGTACAACAGTTGGGTGGTACAGAGATAGAGTCTAGAGAAGAAATCAAAGATCTAGACGTTGAGGATAAGCGACCATGTGAAACAAAATAAGAAATAACATATGTGGATTTGGAAGTGTGTGTACCTTTGCAAAGAGTAATAGGAAGGTCAAGATTTTCTGAAGGATCAGGTGACCAAACGGGTGCATGACAAGTATCATCAGTCTCTCGCCTTCTTGAATAGATTTGAACAATTGGCGGTCTTGCTACCACATATGGATCAAGTACTAAAGGTACAACAGTTGGGTGGTGGTCAATAGAAAAACTAAGAGATGGAGGAACAACATCATATTGTTTTGTCAAAACATGAGTGACTTGATAGACTAACCACTTATCTTGCTCCCCCTGACTTATTGAACTAGGAGATTTCTAGAAAAATGGTGTAGTCTCTGAAAAAATACCACATCAGTTGACACAAGATATTTGCAATGTTCAGTAGAATGACCTTGATACCCTTTTTAAAGGAAAGAATAACATAGAAAAATACATTTCAATACCTTAGGATCTAACTTGGTAACAAATGGTCGAACATATCAAACATAACATGTGCTTCCAAACACTTTCGGTTCCACTAGAAATAGTGACTTATTAGGAAAATACATTATAAGGTGTATTACAAACAAGCACAGTAGATGACATGTGATTAATCAGAAAGTAGGCTGTAGAGACTGCATCTGGCCAAAATTGTTTAGGAACCTTTATCTGGAATAAAAGTACCCGAGCTGTCTCAAGTAGATGTGTATTCTTCCACTCAACCACTCTATTTTGAGAGGGTGTATCAACATATGAAGACTGGTGGAGAATACCATGTTGTCTGAAATATGACTGAAACAACTCTAACATATATTCTTTAGCATTGTCACTTCTTCAAGTGTAAACCAAAGCATTGAATTGGGTTTTAACTTCAACAAAGAAGGCACAAAAGTGAGTAAACACTTCAGAGCGACTCTTCATAAAATAAATCCAAGTCATCCGAGAGAAATCATCCACAAAAGTGACAAAATACCTGTGGTCCAGGTTTGGAAGTGATTGGACATAGTCCCCAAACATCAGAATGAACTAACTCAAAAGTTGATTTAGCTAGCTTATGAACCCTTCGACCTACTGAGTTTCTATGATGTTCTTCAAATCGACATGACTTGCATTCTAGTGAAGAAATATTTTGAAATTGAGGACAAACCTTCTTTAACAAAGGCAGAGAGGGATGACCCAATCGACAATGTGCTTTAAACGGATACACGACACTTGAGTAGGACACATAATGAGACTCCCATATTTATCAAGGATATAAAGATCATTGGATACATGTCATTTACCAACAACCTGATTTGTTGTAAGATCATGAAACAAATAATGATCGGGAAAGAAAGATATATAACGATTTAGGTCTTTGGTAACTTTGCTAACATAAATTTAATAAATGCCAACTTTGGTAGACTTAATATAGATGACAGGGTAATATATGAGGTTGTTTTAACAATCCCAATCCAATATTGCTGCAAGTTGATCCATCAGCTACAATAACCAAAGAAGGTGCTTTGTGTGATTGAAAGCTAGAAAATACTTTAGGATTACCTGTCATGTATTTTGTTGCACTGAATATATCACCCATTTATTTGAAGATGTGATAAGACATGACTCCGTAAAAGCATTAATTGAAGTGGGTTCCTTCACTGATTTATGATATTGAGAGATTTTAGCAAATTATTTCACCGAAACCAAAACCTTTTTATCATATAATGAACTTGAAGCATTCATTTCCCCAAACTCACTATATCAAATCAGAATAATAGAGAAATTGCCAAAGCTCAGCAATCAAAATACTAGAGAAATTGCCAAAGTTTTGCACCAAAATGTTATCCCAATAATTCTGTCCACGCCAACAAGTCATATGGTTTGAATCAACTCAAAAAGAGCTCCACTCACATATAAAGGTGTTAACAATGAAGCAACCAACTCTCAGCTAAAGGATTCAACTCAAATAGATTGAAACACCAATTATTTTAGAGATGGTCCAGAAAATAAAATATGAAATACCCAAATGATCCAGATGTGAAACTAATTGAATAGTGAAGAGTAAAATTCAAATAGCAGGAACAAAATTCAAACAACGTTGTAGCTCAAAACAGATCAAAGCGACTGACAAAGAAATTCAAACTCAAATATGACCAAAAGAAATCTTGTTGATGCTTATTCTTCAAAACATGGTCCAATATCCAGAAGACTACCATAAGTCAGCTGAAAATTTTAAGGCGACACCAAATCAGGAATCAAGACCAAGATTGGTCCACACGCGCCTCCGCGTCTGGCTAATTCTGGCGATGACACACAGATGCCTAACTCAACCCCTAAAGATAGATATTGGGGTTGATTTAGGCCCATGTGCCATATCTTTACATGGTATCGGAGCCATGTCAATCCCCATATGGAGTCTTGCACCACACTCCAGTTGGGCCTGGGTGTGAAGGGGGGGTATTAGAGTGGGTAGAAGTCCCATATTGGTTGGTAAATGTATTGGTGGTCTTCTTATATGGACTTCAGCAACCCTTTCCTAATGAGCTAGCTTTTTGGGTTGAGTTAGGCCAGGTGCCATATCCTTACACTGACAAAGGGGATGGAAGTTGCATATATTGTCATTTTGGCTCCATAGTAGCAAAAATCATACAAGTTCTTGTGACGATGAAAGTCTTCACGGGTGCCACACATTTGCAACTTATTTATATTAGGAAACAGTCTGAAGAGAGATTTGATGAGTCAGGGATTTCGACTCATTTAGGGCATATTATTAAATGATTTAGTGTCCTCAATGTCTAATTTACACTCATACTAATGTTAAAATGTTTATACAATAATGAAGAGTCAAGAGTAAGGCAAGGACATTATGAAGCAAAAAGGAGCGAAAAAGCTAAAAAATTTTAAGGAAAGCAAAGGTGGAACTGGCCAAAGCCACTCGGCAAGTCACCGAATGGACCTTCATCTCACCTAATGTTCCAGCATGCCAGCCCATGGACAAAACAAACTTGGTGAGTAGACAAGCAATTCGGCGATGAAAATCTGGGTCGCCGAAAGTTACAAAATGATTTGATGAAAATGAAAAGCCTAAAAGGAGAGAAGAGGAGCAACTCAGCGCATCGCCAAACTGGTAGGCGAACCCGACTTACTTCACTAAATTGACTCTGTGCTGAAATTTTGTTAACGTATAAATACAATTTTTAAAAGAAGAAAAGGAGTTCCCACATTGTTTACTTATGGGTTTTTGAGTTTTTACATTCTAGAACATTGTTCTTATATTTTGAGTAGAGATTTAGAGATTGTGGTAATTTTAGCTTGGATTTCAATATTTAGGAATTACAGATCGGTAGCAAATCAGATGGAAAACTTCGTTGGTAATGATTTCTGGTTTTTCACTATGCTTGGCTAAAACCCCTTACTTTGGGGGTCTGATTATGTAGTTGAATTCATTAATTAGCAAATGGGAGTTGTTAGTTACTGATATTAATGTGTTTTTGAAGTGCATTCAATTAATTGTTCATGGTTTAATTGAGGAATTGTAGTTGCAAATGCAATTCTAGCTTAGTTCTCTATGCTTACTTGAGAAAGAGGTAATAGAGTAGAATTATTAATTGATGATTGTATTGATTGCGTCTTTAAAATCTAGCTTGAGAAAGTGGGTTTGATTGTGTCTTTACATACCCAGCTCAGAAAAGTGGGTTAATTAAGGATTTTGGTTGCTTGGTTGTGTTATGACCGTTGAGGTTCGGAAGAACTCACTTGAAATGCAATAGTTGATTGAGAAATGGCTATTGCTCTCAAAACCTAGCCTACTCACTGAGATTCAACACTTTTGAGTAACTAGTAATCACCCATTACATGGAATTAGCATTCAACTTATCACACTCCTAAAGTCCAATCTTCACTTGTTTACTTCCCATGTTAGTTGTCTTAAATTGGTTACCCAAATCTTCCATTGGATATTAATCATTGAAACTTTGAGATTTATTTTAATGGTGTGAATATGTTAAATCTATAAATGACTAGGACACATCTTTATGTCCTAATTGAAATTTTTACCGTATCACTTCTTGTGGGATCGACCCTAACTCTTAGTTGGGTTTATACCTATTAGCGACCACCTACACTTAGAATTGAATGAAGTGTAGTTGACTGTTATCAATAATGGCACTACTGCCAGGGAGTGGTGTTTAGAATTCTCTTATTTGAAATATAGTCGTGAACTGATTTTATTATAGTTGAACTATCTTATTGGTGTTCTTGTTGGCTGCTTTAAAACAGGTGAGGAGATAAGTGTAAATGGGAGAAACACTATTCAACTTGGGAACAATGATGACTTTGAGAATTTGCATGAAGTCAATGAGGATCAGTTGGGAAGTGCGGGTGCTATTTGATTTCCTCCGACTATGGACAATGCAGTGTTTCATGTGACTAGCACAATGTTGCAGTTGTTGCAAATGAAGGGTGTCTTTGGAGGACTCGCTCATCAAGACCCTCATGACAATATCCAAACTTTGTGGATGTGTGTAGGCTATTTTCTTTCAAGAACATCACTCAAGAATCAGTCCGACTTCGTGTGTTTCCCTTTTCTCTAATAGGGGAGGCAACAAAGTGGTTGACGAATTACCAAGTGGTTCAATTACTTTTGGGAGGAGCTCACCGACGCATTTTATGAAAGGTTTTTTCCTCCTTCGAAGATGGTCAGGTTAAGGGATAACATTCAGAACTTAAAGCGTGTTGATGGCGAACCTAGCCATGAGACATGGTTAAGGTTCCAAAAGTTGCTGCTCCAATGTCCAACTCATGCGCTACAGGCCAATGTATTGTTACAATATTTCTATCGGAGCCTTAACACGGTTAACAAAGGTGTTGAAAACCAGCTCATTCGAGGTGGGATCATGAGAAAACTGTTTGACGTAGCTTTAGCCCTTCTAGATGAGATGACAAAAAAAATCGTGCTTTATACATAAGAGAAGATTAGGTGTCTCCTTTGAACCTTGGGTTGACAAGACTCATGAATCATTTCATCAATTTAACATTATATATTAAGGAAATATCTATAATTTAAGATGTATATGCCAAGTTGGGAAATGGGAGGATAAAACATGTAGCTTAGGGGGACAAGGGCTTGCTGGAAAAATCCCAATGCGAGACCTCAGCCTCGTGCCACCAGTGCAGTCCCTCGCATTGAGCCTAACTTTGCCAAGCACTACATGGCAGTGGTTTTTATATTTGTGCCTTGTACGTATTTGAATCATTTTACAAATTTCTGACTTTGGGTTTAGTGCATTGCCTCAACAAGTAAGTAGCATTTGATGATAGATGCATTAGATGGTATATCTATTTTTGTTTCTTTCCTTTTTAATTAGAGCTTCTAAATGGGCATTTACTCGAATCTCTAACAGGAAGTTGAGCTCCTCTATACCACTTGTGGGATTCCACATTATGTTCCACCTGAGGTATGATGCATATGTAGTTTGAATCATTCAGTTGCTTCTTAATAGTTCTTATGAGTGGGTTCTTCATATGTAGTTCGTACATGAAACCCGTCATTCTTCATTTGATTGGCCTGCTATCTCTTTTTCTCATTTATACTTTAGATTGCTAGCTAAGAGGCAAAAATGTACTTTTATGTTTGTAGTCTTGGTTTAGTAATTAGTTGTTATAAGGAATCATATGTTCCTTAAGTAGTAGTAAATTCATTTTACCTAGCATGATCCGTTGGTTTTTGATTAGTCATCAAAGAGAGAGAATCAAAATGTATTTCCCTTCCACGAGCCTTGTAGTAATACACCTTCAAATCATTGCAGTTAGCGTCAATTACCTTTATTTGGGTAACATCATAACCTTGTGCTGAATTGTTTAATGAATTTGTCTGAACTATGTCAATTGCAGAACATATGTTAATTTTCTTAATATGTTTTCTTATATTAGAATGTATTTGGACTCTTTCTATGGTAGCTAGCTTATTTCACTATAGTTACTTCTTCTGAAGTGTTAAGTAACCGAGGTTATGATGGTGCTGGTGCGGATGTGTGGTCATGTGGTATCATCTTTTTATGTTTAGGATTGAGGTGTAATGAGTTATTGATATATTTTATTCTACTCTCTAACCTCTGTTAAACACCAAGTGCTAAGGCATCTTGAAGTGTGAAGGATAAGCTCTCTTTCACTTAGCATCGACCACACAGCTCTCATCAGAACACTGTTGTTCCGTATTTCTAATTTCATCTTCATCTGCATGAGTTTGCTCCTTGTGTTTTTTTATTATTATCATTATTTGGTTCTTTGTTTGTTTTTATTAGATTAATTGGGGCTTTAAAGTAACTTGACATTACTTGTACTCCGCTTGCTATATGTTAAAGTTATTGTTTGTTCTTATGTACGACTTACTATATGTTCAATATTATTGTTTGTTCTCCACAAATTTCTTATTGCTTTCAATATTGTCATAGATCAAGGCTGCTGAATTTTCCTATCCAATTTGTTTTTCTCCTGGTGCAACATCGTTGATTCGAAAAATCATTGATCGAAATCCTCAAAATGTAAGTGCATTGATATTTTTAACTCTTTAAATTATGGTGTCCCATTGCCTATTTGTCACCTAATTATTCAATCAACTATAAGCTTATGACATTAAAGTTGCACTAGAAAAAAAATCCTTCATGATGGAATATGAGAAGCTCTGTTTCATTAGAACTAAAATCATGATTTTTTTGAGTTTGATTGCTCAAAGGATTAAAATCCTTCCAAATTTCTTGGACTGGTTTTAGAGATCCCTTTTAAGGTCATTTTAAATATGAGAAATGCCTTAAGCATGTCTTCTGCTTGTTCCTTGCTTTTGTTTAGTACACATATTTCTTTCTCATCTCCTTTTTGTTTATTAATTTGTGAAACTTCAGAATAAATTGTACAGAAGTCCTGTAGGGGATCAAGATTGATGGGATAAAACGAGACCCTTGGTTCTTTCCTTCTCATTCCCTTCATTGTGAAAGGTTGGAGATACAACTTGTATTAGCTAAGAAACATAAGATTTGACTTACTCTACCCAACTTAGTTTTTATTCTTATCTTCATTTTGTTATGTATTTGTCATGATCATCAACAATCATGTTATATGTCTTCTTATGTTTAAACAACTATATGAATGAAAGTGTTAAGTTGTTTAACTGCATTTTTGTATCTTTGTTTTTTTTTTTGGGTCCTCAGGACACAGTGCCTCTAGGAAGAGGGGGAACCTCGGGGCACAGTGCCTCAAAGCGGGGTGGGCGGCCTTGGGGCGCGGAGTTTCAAGGCAGGGCAGGGCGGGGGCCCTCAAGGCATGGCACCTTGAGGCGGGGCAGAGGGCCTCGGGGCACCGCACCTCGATGCAAGGTGCGGGGCCTCGAGGCACAGGGCGGTGCAGAAGACCTCGAGGCACGGCATGATTCCTAATTTGAATCAGTGCAATACCAACACTTTAATAACAAGGATAAATATTATCATCAAATGACATGCTCTTCACATAGAGAAAGATATTTGAATGGCATGATCAGTTATCCAAATTTTTCTATACATATCATTCCCATGTTCAATGTATCTTTTTGTAGTTGCATGTTGATTTGATAGTAAAATCTTTGCCACGGCCCAAGGTATACCTTAGGAGTAACATGGCATATAAGACCTCGAGAGGCCCTACTAGGCCACTTAGCATGCATAAACAAGATTATCGAATTACAAGAGATTTAAAACAACATTTCATATCAAAGAGTTTATCAAACGAAACAGAAGTCTACAAGTCTCAATAGCCATGTACTATATCAAAAGTGACCAGGATGTAACCCTGACATCACAAACAATATTTAAAAAGTAAATACTGAAAGCTAAGGTTCGGTCCTCGAAACATGAGGACTCACCCCACCCCAACTAAGTACGATCAGGTGACTCCTAGCCACGGGAATGAGAACTTGTAACGTCGGACCCTACATTGGAGAAAACAATGTAGGCAAGAGTATGTGTTAGTACAAATATGTACCAAGTATGATAGCAATGCATAGAGATATAAATCATGTGAAAAGGGACCTTTTCATGCTCATGGAAAGACCAAGTTGAAACCATAAGAAAAGGGTTAGAAAATATCATAATAGTCATGGTCCAATGCAAGTAAAACTTCTGTTTTGAACACCTGGGATATACTTCTTTAAATAACCTTAGTTCCTCATTAGTGTGGGAATTAGCCTTAACTGACATAGAGACCATGTGAGCTATAATATAGAATCTAATATCTGCCCCACACCAAAAAAGGGTGTTCTCACTTGCCAAGGAAAGAACCTTCACTTCTAGCTTACGTGGATCCACTAGCTAATGTCTATCTAAGACAATCTTCCTATGGTGGCACATAGGTATGGGATAAGGAGATTGCTACTAGAAACCCAACCTCTAGATACGGGAGAGCTTTTATATCAATGTCCTTTCAGTGCTAAGCATAAATCCCATGGAAAAGTCATATTCTTTACTTGAATTATCTTTCATGGAAGGCAGTTCAAATTGCCAATCCAAGCTAACTTTCTTTAGAATAGCTCCTAAAACTTGATTATAAGTTAGTTGAGAAAACCTTTCAATTCTTAAGAATCCTTATGTGAGAAAATCCTTTCACATGCATGTATTGAGTGATATGTGAGAAATCCTTTCACAACAACAACATCAACATCAACATATAAGCTTTACTCCAAAGCATCTGAAATTATAAATTCATCTTTGAACATAGAGAACATGCATGTCTTCGTGAATTCTTCTTTCATGGCTAAAAGCCCAAATTTTCATCATAGATTTAGAAAACATGGGGCATGCATGTGTTCATGGGGATTCATCTTAAAATCGTGGAATTATCTCAAGTTGCTTAATACTTCATAAAATAATCAAATAAATCAATATTGAAAGGAACCCATAACATAGAAGAAAACCCAACTTCAATTTATTTCTAGCTTCAAAATTGAGGAATTTAGGAACTTTATGGAGGAAAGGGCTCCATAGATGAAGACTATCATACCTTAATACCTAAAGCCCTTAAGCAATTTGGTGAATTGAAGATGAACTTGCTCTTCTTTTGTTGGTAAATTGAGAGATTGAATTGAATTTTGTGATTTTGGGGGTAAAAACCTTTATATAGGGCTTTGGGTTAGGGGTAAAGTGACAGGGTATTGAATTAAAACAATTTGGAAAAGACCCAAAAGACCTTGACTTAAAATTGACGAACCTACTTCACGATGGCCTTTACGGCCCATCAAGGGTTCCACTGGCTATCGTGATCCTTAAACAGTGGAAATGGAAAGGGAAGGGACCCCTTCCTAGTAGGTCACTTGACGACCACCACCACAGCCCGTCAACCTCACCATGGGCCGTCTAGGCCTCCATGGGAGGGACACTGGCCCTGGTTGTTCTAGAAAGCCTTTATGGGCCTCATAACGAGTCGTCATCCTCTCCACAGGCCGTCTATGCCTCTGTGGGAGGGACTCCTGCTAGGCAGGCTTTGGGGGACTTACCACAAAGCCCTTCACGGACCGTGGTCCCATTCACAGCCCATCAGGGGCTCCATGGAGGGTTTCATGGTCCTATTTTAGCCTGTGAGTTTTCCCACTATCCTTTTCTAACCTTTCTCGAATTTGAGGTGTTGCAATATCTCCCCCTTGGGAACATTCGTCCTCGAATGAGATTCAAAACATCATAAGGAAGATAGGAACTCTAACCTAAAATCCCAATATGCATGAAATCACATAAATGCACATATCTAAGGAGGAAACATTAGCTCCAAGCTAAAGCATGTTCAAAACATCATTTCACATAACCTATATGCAACTCATACTCAAATGCACATAAACATGAAAAATCAATCAACTAACTCATTTTTCTAAAAAATCAATCTTTTTCATGAACATGCATAAATAAGGAAATCATGGGAATATCTAAGATACATGGCACCAAAGGAGTAAATCATGAGGAACCAAATACCTCAAGCCTGAGTACGAACGGAGGGAAAGAGATCAGGATAACGGGATATCATATCGGCCTCCCAAGTAGCACCCTCAACTAACTGATTCCTCCAAAGGACTTTCACCAAAGCAATTTCCTTATTTCTCAACTTTCAAACTTGCTGGTCTAAGATCTCAATCGGAACTTCCTTATAAGAAAGACTATCCTTTATGCCAAGACTCTCTAATGGGATTATGGATGTCGGATCACCAACACATTTCTTAGGCCATCAGTCTAGCGGTCTTGGTTTCGCAACCTTTCTCTTGAGCAAGCCGAAAACACATGGGTGGTTTTGTATTTGCAACTACAAGCCCATTAAATTAAACCACAACCACTAGGTAAAATCACCATTAAAATGCATCTAACCTATCAGCAAACAAGACCCAACAATAATATCAACACATATTTGCTAAATCACACCCAAGAATGGGGTTTTTTTGCCACACATCAAGAGATAAAAATTTATACCTAAATGAGCTTGCATTGAAATGGGTATGAAGATTTGAATCTTGTTACAGGCCAAGAATGAAGAATCCAAGAGACCCAAGTCCAAATCCTTAGAGATGAAACCCTCTTCTTCTTCATGTTTCAAAACCCTCTCAAACTCATAGCAAAAATAAAAAGTACTAAAATTATATTAATTGTTTCACACTAAAAATCTCTGATACTAAGCTAAAACTCTCTACGAGTATTTATAGTTTTAAGGAAATCTATGCTGTAGCGGACCATTCGGAGAAATTAGTCAAAATTGCCGATCAACTCAACAATTTGCCTCTTGATGAAGTTCATCGCCATCTTGCACCATCCTTCAGCATCATCGTGCTCTGGGTCATTAGGCGACATAGTACTGCCTCGCGGAATATCTCGGCGAAGCACCGATTGCTCCCCTTTTCCGTCGACTTGATCCTTTCCTTCAGGGCTCAGCATACTGGAACAAAAGGCGAAGTGAGACCCTTTGGCGACTCACCAAGTGGACTCGGCGATCCTCAGGCCTTACTTTTCTTCGTTCTTTTCAACCTTTTTGTTCCTTTTTGCAAAGTAGTGTCCATGCTCTCTTTCAATCTTCAAATACCTGAAACTTAAGGGCTTTCATCAGATATTGAGATAAAATAAGCATTTGAGGACATAATTTCTATTAAAATATAGCCCTAAATGAGTCCAATTTGTGGACTCATCAACACCCCCTAACTTAAACTTTGCTTGTCCTCAAGCAAACTCAAGTTTAGCTGTTCAAAAAGGGTGTCTCAAAGAGTGCTACACAAGACTCAATCATGAATGCACACAACAAGGTTCAATTTACTTATGCAAAGATCAAATTTGCACTCAAAGATTCAAGTTGTGACTCACCAATATCAAAGAATCTGATGCTCACAATATTTGCTTCAAATGCAAGTTCAAGCTCAACTATAGTGTTCAAATGCCCTCATAGAAAGAATGATTCCATAATCACACAATGGTTCACAGTCTAAAGCTTCGAAATCAGATGCAACACACTCTCTCACAAGGAATACTCTCACAAGGAAGAACACAATGCATGATTTCACCCATAGGTTTGCCCGTATTTTCCAGTCAACATTTGTTTCAGCTCACTCAAGATCAAAAAGGTCTTTTTAAGGCTTGTAATGAGGCTGAGTGCAATGGTATGGTCATTTAGGCTCAATGAGTTTCATCATCATGAACTGTGGTGCTCACAACACTTCCTTTCCTTTTTCTTCATAATTCTCTTTAGTGCTCATAAGTCGTCCTATTATTCACTTTCCATGGATTGTTTGGGAACCCCATTTCTTTTGTACCTTTATTTCACAACATTCTTTTTCATTATTTTTATTTTTCTTTCTCTTTTTTTTTTTTATATATATGGAGGGGTTCCATTTTTCTTAAATCCATGGATGAGTGGAGACTTTCCTCGCACTTCTCGACATCCCCTTTTCATTTTATCAAACCCCCGACTTAGGCTTTTGGCCTAAGTTGGCTATTCAACTAACCACAATTCAAAAGGATTATAGATAGTGGATAAAGAAAAGTTATGGTATCATCAAGTTTCTTCCAAAGAAAGGTAGTGTTCAAGGGGTGTTCAAAAAAGGTTCACACACTTACAAGGTTGGTCACAAAAGAGGTACATGTCAAATTGGCTCATACTCTTAGAAGTTGCCTAAGATCATATCAAGAGATAGCATCACTTAGTTGACCAGACCAACGGGGCAAATTCTCAGATCTATCATGCATGGTTCAAAGTAAGCTCACCACACAAGGTATCGACACTAAAGTCAAACAAGACTCCACACTTGCACTAGTGTGCAACGGTCATCACAAGAGACTCAATTCGATAAATGGCTAATCACAACGAGATGCAAAGAGTTCACATATTGCCTATGCAACTTTATTTGGCCTCATCGTAGTCGCATATTCAAGTTCGTTCGATTGAGAGCACTATTCAAGTCATCGGTATTGATCAAAATCGAGACTTAAATTTTGCAAAAGAACAGCCACATTCAACACACGAGAGGCGGAAAATATTTTCCAAAAAGTTTAAATTTTTTTGGAAGGGTCAAAATCATTTTTGTAATTTTAACAAAAGGGAGCCATAAGCACAAGCATCCACAGAAAGCAGTGTAAACACAATTTATGAATAGACAGCCTAAATATATACACAAAACACAACTGTTCAACACAAAAGGTGTGGGCCTCACCCCACCACAAAATAAAAAATAATTTGCCCTAAAATGCAAATAAAAGTGTCCAAAAGTAAATGTATAATAAGACAGAGAAGGAGGTAAAGAAAGGTCATGTCTATGCAGTCTCTCTCTCTGTTGGGGTCTCAGTAGCTGGTGTAGCAATCTGTATATGGGCATCACTACCCAGGGTAGCCTCAAACGGAATAGCAATGCCAGATCCATTAGGAGTTAATGTGGACATCTCAGTCGACGATGTCTAGATCATTGGCTACACAATCGACCCTATAAGATTTGGCAAGTCTCTGAATATGCCCTCATCTTTGCTCTCATGTGTCTCCTCAGCATTCATTGATGTCAACTCCTCATCAGTCTCTGCTTCCGACTTTGCATGCCCTGCATCATCCCTTTGCACATCTCTGGTAGTAGCAGGAGGAATCCTCAAGGTATCAGGAGCATCCTTGTCATCTTCTCCCTTCATCAATGTAGTGAAGTCGGTAGCCATCAAATAGGCTACATCCTTCTTCAACTCTGCTATTTTGGCTTTTAATGCTGAAACCTCGGGTGTCTCCCCATGCGCTCTCGCAGAAGTAGTGTGTGGCGATCGGATCATCAACGATGGTCTAAGGGGCGGTCTGGTCAAGATGGCACTGTCAATCATCCCTAGGATGGACCTTTCCAATCGCATCGCCCTCACATCCGTTGAATAGGCCAGTTGCCCCATCTTCAGGATCATGGCATAAGTGACCCTTGTAGGCTAGGAGGAAGAGGAGGCACCTAGAGTCTGTGAAGGAGAAGAAGGGGCGGGCATACCTGAAGGCTCCGAAGCTAGAGTAAACAAAGGTGCTTCTGCTGGTAATGAGTCAACATCGACCTCTAAAGAAGTATCAGCTAGAGCTGCTCTCCTCCTGTCAACCTCCTCTCGTGTGAACTCGTCCTCTATACATTGGATATCGGTGGAGGAAGACGGGTTGACCTTTATATCGCTAGCAAGATCCCAGGGTACTCCGGCACGCTAGCATAACTCAGTGATTAGAATAGGAAAAAGCAGAGACGTCTGCGTTTGTTTGGCTCTCATAGCCATCTTCTATGAAACCAACAGTCCCAAGTCGATCCGCCTCCTAGCCATGATAGAACTAAGGAAAACTGTCTTAGGATGACACAGAATGGACTCGTTCTGGGATGGCATGATAGTGCTACTGATGAAGCCAAACCAGTACCGGGAGGCAATGTTCATATCCCTCTTCTCAATCAAATCTCCTGCCTCCATCCACCTCAGGATGGTGTTAGAGATCATCGGAGCTAACCAACCCTTCAAATCATCCAGGGATGGAATAATAAGCAAACCCTGGTAGGGCAGTACCAAGAGTAGTGGTCGACCCAATACAACATTAATATGATTGCTTTGACACTCCACCTCCTTGCCTCTAATCATAACCGACTTCACCGATCGAAACTCACTAGCCTTCTTATTGACCAACTCTCCATAGGCTAAGTAGAATTCCCAGACCCAGGAAGGAATGTAAGGGCCTCGTGGCCTAGTGAACTTCTCCAACTCATGATATCTGAGTGTGTCAAGCACCTCAGCGTGCTTTCCTTCCAAACCCTCCACAGATAGTAACTTTTCTTCTAGAATAGATCATAAACCATCGTCTTTTAATTTGTTCAGCAATCTGGGTGGAGGTGGAGCTACGGGGAGTGTAGGGGCCACTGGAGGTGGTGCTGGGCACTAATTTAGTAGTCGGGGGAGTGGCAGATGAAGGGGTTCCGGTAGATGTGGGCTGAGATCTAGTCAGAGTTCATTCCTTCGATTCATCAAAGGTTGCTCATCCTTTGGCTCAGAAAAAGCTGGTTCAACATTTATACCGTTCCTAGCTATGTGCTTTTTTCATTTGCCTTTATCTCCCGATTGGAGGTCATCCCTTTTTCTCTTTGGAGGGTTTGATCCTCTTTCATTGATTATAATGCCTTTAACCTTTTTCTGTGGTTGCTCAGTTAAATTGGTACTTACCATATCTGTAAAAGATCGAGAAAGGATAAAAAAAAACAACTTAAAGTCAGGCACAGTGACTCTCTCTACAGATAGACTCGTCGATCAAGTCGGCGAGTCGCCGAACCAATTCTGCAAACTAAATTGTGCTCGCCAATGGGTTGGCTAAACAATTAAGGCAAGTCGAGAGTCCTTTCAGTGAACCGATCGCTTTTCGTGACAGGGTTGTCGGCTGAAAGTTCTGATGCATAAAGGGTCTCAGGGGTAGCATATAGAAGGCGATCAAGAGTACTTTCAGTGAGTCGCCGAGTGCATTCGGCGACCCATGGCTTCTCACCGAAAGTTACAGTCTCATCCAATTTGACCTGATAAGGGTGAGATGGAGACATTGGGCAAACCGTCGAATGATTAGGCGAGCTCGACCCAGCTCACCAAATGGTCCAACGTGCCCATTTTCAATCCATCTTCTCGAATTCAATCGTGCAAACCCCAAAAGAAAAATCAAAGCATTCACCAATGAAATTCGAACAAGAAACATACTACCCATCACCCTGGAATACTCAGATTCCTCTCGGACTTGCCGCATTTGGCCATTTGACAATATTTGCTCTTAAGAACGGTGTCACCCTTTCTATCATTGAGAAATTTTTTGACATTTAGCACAAACATGGGCTACTCAGACTTCACCCAATCAATCAAAACACCATGCAATCACGACCCAACTCATTAAAAAGCACAAAGATTACGAGCATTCGACAATCAGACAACACAAGCAAGATTTTTGAATTAAAATAGG
This sequence comes from Solanum pinnatisectum, assembly GCA_035578085.1. Taxonomy (NCBI): domain Eukaryota; kingdom Viridiplantae; phylum Streptophyta; class Magnoliopsida; order Solanales; family Solanaceae; genus Solanum; species Solanum pinnatisectum. The sequence goes on along the minus strand of CM069084.1, from coordinate 13,102,788 downwards.
CATGTAATCATTCTAATCCTATCAGAGAGGCCGAGCACACATCACTAAGAGACAATTTTTTCAAATAAGTGCAAAACTTTCAAATGTAAATATGGGAAAAGGAAACCAACCTTCAATGTTGATCAAATTTGATTTGAAAAGCTAGGCGGCAAAGTATTCCAATTTCGAGCACAAGCCCAAAACTAAAATGCTAGAGTAATGATAAATTGAAGAAGATACTACCTTAGTGAAAGTTTAGGAGATTTGTGAGCGAGGGAAAGTGAAGAAGCTGAAGTTTTGAATCTTTTTGCCATTATAAATTGTCTAGTTCGCGCTCGTTTGGCGACGTTAGTTGCAATTGTTGATCCACTCGGTGAATCACCGAGTGGTCCCTTGTCCCGCCGATTTTTACAGACTTGTCAATTTCTTTGGATTAAGATGGCGGTCTCAGTCGAGATCACCGACCTGGTTGGCGATGCGCCGAACTGCTTCTCAAGGTAGCCGAATTATACAGGCTCTACTTTAAACTTGAGTTGTGCCAAATGGCGGGTCAGGTCGGGCATGCCAACCTGTTTGGCGATTCGCCGACTGACCATTTTATCCCCAATCTATATTTTTCACCACTTTCCTCATTCAAACTGCACCACTACCACACCATTTATTTGTAAAAGCAAGTTTAAGAATTTAAAACCTTGGGTTGCCTCCCAAGAAGCGCCTTATTTAATGTCGTGGCTCGATGCGAGTCCTTACTCCCCATTGGTTGGGTTGGCCCTAGTGTTACTAGGTAACCCCAATAGTTCGTTTGAGTGAATAGGAGGCACCGCATAATTCAGGAGTGTCCTGATCAGCTGGATTGATCTAGAATGAGAGCCAACCATTTGATTCAACACTTCAATACTCTCCTTGATTTATTCCAACATTTGATCTTGTTCGATAATCTTTTGGAGAATGATTTGGAGTGTGTTCTCGACACGATTTTTCTCCCTGTATCTAGACTGCTTCCTCTCGTGAGGAGGTATGTACCTCCCTTGACTCTTGAACTGGTTTTCCACCTCTGTTATTTTGGTGGCCAACTCGTGCAGCTGAGTTACTAGTACGGGTAATGTGAAGTCCCTCTCGACTTCTTGTTTCATCTCAGCCGAGTTACCACCATTTCCCTCAGCCATGCTCAGGGAACCTGCCTACACCAAAAAATTTAAAGAAAAACAAAACTAAAAATAAGGTTAGTAAACTACAACTAAGAAGAACAAAAATTCTACTAACCTAAGAATTCTCAAGTAACACCACTCCCCGGCAGCGGCACCATTTTGATGTTTATCGTGACCAACGACACTAACCTACAATTTGAGTGTCTACGATCATCGATAATATAGTAACCCAAACAATGGTTGTGGTCGTGTCCCAAGGGAGTGGTAGTGAAACTAATTTTTAGGCTAAAATTTTGTTCTAGTTAGGTGTAGTTTGAGAAATTATCAAATAGAAATAGAGTAAATTCAAGTGGGTGACACAAAAGTGTCAATTATCAAAGGGGGTTTTGTCACAAGTAGCTAAAACAACAAAAATAAAGAGAAAATCAAGTATGGGGAGAATTTCTTGGGATGAGACCGCAATATATATTAATATAAATCGTTAGGTACATGCTTTCGATAGCAAATTTGCAAGATAATAGTGACTAGGCTAAGCTTTAGATGGAAATAAGTTCCCTTTCGGGCAACTTACCCCGTTTCAAATGGGTTCCTCTTGGACACTCATTTGCCGCATGAAGGCCAGCCCCCACCTTACCCCACTCACTCTCTCGAGCTGAGTGTTAGGATATGGGACTAGGGCTCACCCTCTCAGGCTGAACCTCATGTCGACCCACTCCTTAGGCCATCATTCTAGCGGTCTTGGTTTCGCGGCCTCTCTCTTGAGCAAGTCGAAAACACATGGGTGATTTTGTATTAGCAACTACAAGCCCATTAAATTAAACCACAACCACTAGGTAAAATCACCATTAAAATGCATCTAACCTATCAGCAAACAAGACCCAACAATAATATCAACACATATTTGCTAAATCACACCCCAAGAATGGGGTTTTTTAGCCACACATCAACAGATAGAAATTTATACCTAAATGAGCTTGCATTCAAATGGGTATGAAGATTTGAATCTTGTTATAGGCCAATAATGAAGAATCCAAGAGACCCAAGTCCAAATCCTTGGAGATGAAACCCTCTTCTTCTTCAAGTTTCAAAACCCTCTCAAACTCAGAGCAAAAATAAAAAGTACTAAAATTATATTAATTGTTTCACACTAAAAATCTCTGATACTAAGCTAAAACTCTCTATGAGTATTTATAGTTTTAAAGAAATCTGTGCTGCAGCGGACCATTCGGCGACATTAGTCAGAATCGCCGATCAACTCGGCGATTCGCCATTTGATGTAGTTTATCGCCATTTTGCACCATCCTTTAGCATCGTCGTGCTCTGGGTCATTGGGCGACATAATACTGCCTCGCGGAACATCTTGGTGATGCTCCGGCTACTCCTTTTTCGCCGACTTGATCCTTTTCTTCAGGGCTCAGCATACTGGAACAAAAGGCTAAGTGAGACCCTTTGGCAACTCGCCAAGTGGACTCGGCGATCCTCAGGCCTTCATTTTCTTCGTTCTTTTCATCCTTTTTGTTCCTTTTTGCGAAGTAGTGTCCATGCTCTCCTTCAATCTCCAAATACCTGAAACTTAAGGGTTTTCATTAGATATTGAGATAAAATAAGCATTTGACGACACAATTTCTATTAAAATATAGCCTTAAATGAGTCCAATTTGTGGACTCATCAATACTCGATCGGATGAAATCCTTTTTCAACAAATCCTTCAATTGCTCTTCCAATTCCTTAAGTTCTGCCGGATCCATTCTGTAAGGAGGAATAGAGATAGGTTGCGTATCTGGGAGAAGGTCAATACTGAAGTCTATTTCCCTTTCGGGAGGAATACCTAGTAGATCATTAGGAAGAACTTCCAGAAACTCATTTACAATGGGGACCTACTCAAGAGTAGGGGTTTTGGAATCTATATCCCTCACCTTAACTAAATGGTAAATGCAACCCTTAGAAATCATCTTTCTAGCTTTAAGACAAGAAATAAACCGACCTTTCAACATAAAATTCCCCTATTTCAACTCTAGAACAGGCTCATTTGGAAACTGAAACTTGACCACTGTGGTCTTATAATAAATAGAAGCACCATAAGAATGCAACCAATCCATACCAAGAATGACATCAAAATCTAGCATATTGATCTCTACAAGTTCAACATGAGTGACTCTTTGGGAAAAGGAAACTGGAAAAATTCTATATACTCTCTTAGCCACAGTAGATTCACCGATAGGGGTAGAGATAGAAAACTGATCTAAAAACACATCTGGAAGAATATCAAACCTCATAGCCACATATGTTTTACAAAATAAAAGGTAGAACCGGGATCAAAAAAAGCATAAACATATAAATGAAAAACTTTCAATATATCGGTAACCACATCGGGAAAACCCTCTTGCTCTTGGCGAGTCTGGAGTGCATAGAATTGTTTTGCTTTGGAGCATTTGGACCCGAACCACTAGGCGGAGCTTGCCTACCTTCTCGCCCCTTAGCCGTAAGTGTTGGGAAATCCCTTATCTTATGGCCACTCTTACCACAACCATAGCAACCATCTATATCGGCTAAGAATTTTCCCTCATGCTTTCTTCCACACTTAGCACAAGTAGATAATGAAGATCCCCCACCATTTCCTCCTTAAGGTTTAAGGTAAGTCGCCCTATATTTGTTGAATCTAGAAGGAGCATTGGAGGAATCTTGACTGGAAGACCTTTGTCAAAACCTAGAACGACCATGTCCATCGAACCTTTAAAATGAAAGAAAATAAAAAAGAGAAATAAATAAATAATCTTTTAGGCAATAAAGAGATGCCACACAGGAGTGGAGCTAAGTGAAAATTAGGAGTAGAGCTAACTGAAACTCAGGAGTTTCACCCAAATCTTCTCTGTTGAAAAACTACACTAAATATATAATGGCAAAATCAAATTTTATGAATACATGTACTATAATAAACCTCTTTGACACTAAAGAGAAACTTAACTTAATGGTTAAAGTGGTTTGTACAAATTCTTTTTTATTATTTTTCTCTTCTATGCTACTTCTACTTCTCACATTGTCACTACTTAAATTTATTAGTCACATTCTTTTTATTTTTGTCTTTTATTCTTCTTGTATCTATTATTCATTCTTTTTCATTTAGTTTCACATACAAGTTACAGAAGTATCAAATAGAAGGCAATTTTGACAACTACACTTCTAATGGGGGCAAAGACGATATCAAGCAAGGGATATATGGGAATTGGGAAAACTTGAGATTGAATCAACACTCAATAATCCGTTGCAATTCAATTCAAGATCAATCACTAATAAGTAGGCTAGGTCATCTTCAATTACGCTAATTATTTTTCGATCTCAAAGTGTTGGTGATATCTCATTTCGGTCTAAGTCACACTAATACAAAATAACCCACTACCTTAACTTAGGCTTCTCTTTAAAGGAAGGATTGCACCTAACATGGGACTTAAGTACATTCACGGAGGTTTCATAAAGATTCAAGAGATAATCAAGAACATGAGATTTTGTCCTAACCATAATATATTCACGGAGGATGCTTTGAAACCATAGAAACGTAATTCCTGGGGAGGAACAAGTTATTCCAACATATGGAGATAGACTTGCATACCCGGAAGAACAAGAGTTCTTGAAGAAAAGCTTCAGGCTTGGAACCTTATTGCTTGAACTTGAAAAACCTTTCTATGGAGTTCTTGGAGAAGAAGTTTGGGAATGAATCTTGATTCAAAACCCTAGAATTCTTGAAGAGAATCTTGAACTTGGGACCTTTAGATCTTGGAAAATTGGAAAAAATTGTTTCTTGATGATCTTGACTTTTGGGAGAAGATGGACTAGGGATTATCAGAGTTACTATACGTATTAGAAGGTTATTAGGTTATAAGATAGAGTTAAGGAAGTTAATTTGTAATGACCCACTCCGTTCGTTATGGGTAGCTGGACCAATGATAAAAGAATCGGGTCAGAAAACATTTTTGGCATGGAGACTTAAAATTCTATGTTAGGCATTCTCATATGAAATATGAGAAAGGTAAGGTCTAGGGTGATCCAGGAATGGATTGAGTGGTGTGTCTAAGCTTGAATCATGTTTCTAGTAGCTAAGACATCAAGGAGTCTATAGGGAATCAAACTTGGTGTGAAGGGGTTAGTATAGAACGTCAAGGGTCGAAGGTATGTTGTGAAATAGGGGCTTTTGGTAAGATTTATGAGTCTCCAATTCCGTACAAGCCACTATAGCGGGTGCCATGGCACTATAACAGGATGAATAATGCAGCCACTATAAAGAGATGGGCCGCTATGACTACGCCACAATAGCTAGTCAGGATGCTATAGCATGGTAAGTCATGTTTTAATGTTGAAAGTTCTCAAATCCTCTTAATTTTCTGCACTTCATTCTTGGGGAAATGGAAAGTGATTTAGGGTAGATTCCATTAGTTTTTCCACCAATTCCTTCAATAAAGGTAAATAAATTACTCTCTTAACTTGTAATTTGATTCTAAAGCCCTGGAATCTAAGTGTTAATCTTGGGGGAGGGTTTTGACTTGAATTAATAGTAGGAAAATCCCTGGTTTGGGTAGAATGATCATGAATTGGCCAGGGGTTAGGATTTGAGTATATCTGGATTTAATTAGGCCATCGTTCATTGATTTATTGCATTTCATTATTGTTTTAGATCAAGGACGAGCCAATGCAATAAAAAGGGAGAAAGCTCAAGTTCTTTTGAGCATTCATATTTGTATAGAGGTAGGTGATGGTTTGTTTGTTTTCCAAAGTATGTAATGTGTGCATGCTAACTATTTTGTAGTATTATTTGTGCGATGCATGACGGGGACACTAAAAGGCTAATTTGAAATGACTTCACTAAGGATGGAAAATGGGAGGGGCGGAGTGGGTGCGAGTTAAACCAGCATAAACCCGCAAAGTCTTTATCCCGCCCCGCATAGCACGATTATTTTTTCTTGCCCCGCTCCACATGAACCTTCCCCACCCTGCCTCGACTGACATTTTGTATGGTTGCTTGCAATGTAAATTTGTTTTCCGTTCCAATGTAATGTAAATATTGAACAAGTCTGTTAGTTCTGTTAGCTTGTGATGGAAGTTATAATTTGCTAGCTGCCTATAGTTTATTGCTCTACAGTGAAGATCGATATTTCAAATGTTAATATTATATTATCTTGATTCTGGTCTTTTGAGCAGTTTCCATTCACTACAAGGCAGAAGTTATATTCATTCACCAAATTGACTAAAAATCATTAAAAACAATAATGCAAGATGTGTGTATTAGTAGTACCTTGTTTGGTAGAGTGTATTAGGAAATATAATGCATGCATTAGGTGTGTGTATTAGTAGTACCTTGTTTGGTACACTTTTTCTTGCCATGTACAGCTAATGCAAGCATTAGCTATACACTCTATTGTGTATTAAGTTGTACATTACTAATACCAAGTAATACTAGATATTAGTAATACATAACATTTTAATACTTGCATTAGATTAAATAATTACAAAATTACCCTCAAAGCCTTGTTAAAACATTTCCTAACATTTTCTCCTCTTTTCATTTTTTTTCTTGTCATAGGTTTTTATTTTTATTTTTATTTGTTTTTCAATATCATTTAATTTGTTGGTGTCTTAATAGACTATGGCTTCGTAAGTATCATTTTCTTTTTAAAAAAATATCTAATTTCAACATAGTATAATTAAAAAAAATTAATATTGTGGTGATAAATTTGATAAAAAAAATCTTTGCGAACTTTTCACAAGAATATTGGCTCAAATAGTATAACTATTTAATATTATTTAAAAAAAAAAAAAAGAGATGAATATTTAATGGTATTTTAGCAAAGAACTTTTTTTTAATATTTTAGCAAAGAACTTTGTTGCAAAGGAAGTGTATAAATAAATAGTGTGAAGGGTACTTTTGTAAACATATATTTTTATATAGAAATTATGCAAGATTTGTTATTTATAATACATCAAACCAAACAGTGTATAAGAAATAATGCTTGCATAACTAATGCAAGCATTAATAATGCATCCTTTTTGACATTATTGTTATACACTCTACCAAACGACCCCTAACATCTTTTAACTCACATTGTTATATTTGTAAAAAAAATCTGTACAAACTATATGCACAGACAAGTTGAAACACCAAAACTGATTTTGAACATATATTTCCATCCAACTCCACATATGAAGTCCAAGAATTTTTTTAACTTCAAGAATTCAGATTCCAATTACAAGAGATTGCTAATCACATTCTTTGATGTTACAGCAACAAAAGACTACTAATCACATTCAACAAAATCAAAAGAATCTCCAGGGCACTACTAATCACATTCAACAAAATCAAAAAACTCTCCATGCCTTGTTACAACAATAAGGATTCCAAACGGCAAACCTAAAGCAACAGTCTTTATAACTTAAAGCAACAGCCTACAACTTAAAGCAACACCAACTCTTAAACACAAAAGATTAAAATCAGCAGTCTCTTCTATAGACTATATCATAGCATTCCAAATGGTCTACAACCTGAATCCGACTCTTCTTCTTCATCACGCAAGGTCAGACATGAAACTCTATCAATGCTCGAAATCAAACCTAAGAAGAAAAGTATGTGGTTAAAGTATTAAGAACTCAAAAAATTGTTAAAATAACATGTCATTGAAAAGTTAGTTACCATTTATTTCGTTCCATCACCAAGTGCGAGCACACATCAAAGCTTCCAAAGTAGTAGGATGGAGTCTACTGCGGTGTGGACTAATCAACCTTCCACTAGTGCTACAAGTCGATTGAGAAGCAACAGTAGACACGGGAATGGCTAAAAGGTCACAAGCCATTTTTTGTAAAGTAGGAAATTTCAATCTGTTTGTCTTCCACCAACTTAAATTGTCAAATGATGGAGTTTGAGGCAACAAACTTTCTTCTAAATACATATCCAAATCTGATTTTATCTTTGCATTAGCACTATTGGAAGAAACAACTCTATCAAAGCTTGATAGTCGATCAGTTTTTGAAAGGCCAATGGCTTCATTTGAACTAGATGCTTCAACTAACTCATGTGGAGAAAATATTCTACTCTTGTACTCTTTAAATAAATCATCACAGTGAGTACGAACTTCTTGAATTTTAGTTAAAGCTTCTTCACCATAAATCAGTGGAAGATAGAACTCAACTAACTTCATTTTATATCTCGGATCAAAAATCGCAGCTACTCCCATGAATATATGCATATCATTCCAATATTTTAGAAACTTTAATAACCGTGCTTCTGCCATATTTTTAATCAAAGGATTGAAACTTTTTATCCATGCTTCTAATTCGAGCTCAACTTCACAAACTTTATAAAAATATTGACTTGAAGTAGGATACTAAATTCCTGAAAATTGTTCAGTAATATGATAAAAGAGCTTCAACTTACCACAAACATCTTCTGCTTCACTCCATTGCTCTTCGGTTGGAAAACAACAATAATTGGCATCTGTTAGACTCAACTTCTGAAATACCTCTTTGTATTCAATTGCAGGTCTCAACATTAGAAATGTTGAGTTCCAACGAGTTGGACAATCATACTCTAGCTTTTTGGTACAGGAAACATGTAGCAAGTGTGCAAATTCTTCAAATCTTTCAACTCTTCCCGATGACCCTATCAAATATAAGACACAGTCACGCACGCTTTTAATACCATCTCCTATCACCTTTAGCCCTTCTTGCACAATTAAATTTAAGACATGTGCAACACAATGCACATGAAAAACCCGCCCCATCAAGAACAAATCTTTTTTGCAAAGTTTCTCATCTAACGAGGTCTTCATCATAGCATTGTTAGTGTTACAATTATCAACTGTAATCGTTGATATTCTTCTTTCAAGATTCCACTCTAACAAACAATTGAGCAACGCGCCACACAAAGTATCCTTATCATGAGGAGCAAGAACATAAACAAATCTTAAAATATGACTTTGAAGCCTTCATGAGTCATCAATAAAATGTGTTGTAATAGCCCTGAACCTTTTTTGTTGTTGTATGAAGTCCACATGTCAGTTGTTATTACAATTCTACATGTGAGTGTTTCCAGTAACTTGGACATTTTAGATTTCAGATTGTCAAAAATCTTCAAGATATCATTCTTGATTGTGTTTCTTGACACCATTTTGAACGAAGGCTGGAGACTGGCAACAAACTTTCTGAATCCCACATGATCAACTATGGATAGTGGATATTCATGCAAAATGATGGCATGAGCAAGTTCTCTTCTTGAAACGTCTTCATCAAAGTATTGTTGTTGGCTGCCATCATTCACTTCCGAACCACCCTCAGTTATCAAGTTAGTTGGCTTTTTGGTACATCTACGGAAATGTTCTAACATAGATGTTTTTCCACAATTTCTAGTCGATTTGATACGAGCATTACAATAGCTACAAACACTAAAACGGACACCATCAACCTTCATTGGTTTAAAATGTTGCCAAGCTTTAGAAGTAAATCTTCTTTGCTCGATTTCAATAACTTCATAAGTAGCTTTATTTGTTTGTGAAGGCATTTGACTCTCATCATTCTCAATAGGGACAATATTAGAGGATGAACACGTTGGATGTTGTTCATCTTGAAACTCCATCAGTTTACTGTAAGAAAATCAACAAAAGAAGACATTAAGAAGAGATAAACAAATTATTACTAGTAGTATAAGAATAACAGCAAAAAGAAACAAAACATACAAAATCAAGTAACCACATATTGTACAGGACACGAACAAAAATGACCAATTCAAGATAAGCTCATATAAGAATTAGCCATTAAAAGTCATACAAATTCGCGGATTGAAACAGTTTCAACACTCATTACTTCAAAAATTCAAACAATCAATAAATTTGGATTATACACTTGTTGTCAAGCTCAAATACTCAACTAAATCAACCAAAAATAGTAAAACTCAACAAATAAAAACAATATCTTCCCAGCAAACTCAAATACTTAATTAAATCAACTGGATTATACTATGTGAAACTAGAGTTAACAAGTAACAGAATAGAAAATAGACTGTTCGAGAAAACTTACTTAGCAGACGTTGAAGTTGCTTTACGGATAGTAACTCTTTCCGCCGAGCAATAAATCAAGCTTTTGGAGAAGAATCAGCTGTAATATGGAGAGTAGTACATTTTGAAGAATCAACAGCTAGTAGAAAACCTCATCTTTCTATGGTACTTAGCGAGAGAGAGCCGAGAGGCAGAGGTTTTTCTTTGCTTCACTCCATTGCGCTTCGTCGTAGTTCAAAAGAAAGAGAAACCCTAACCCATACCCACCCCGCCCCAAATATTTTTCTTTTAAAATATTTTGTACCCGTCCCGCCCCGCAAAAATACTAACCCGCATTGCCCCACAAAAACTATTACCCGCTCCGCTTTGCTCCCGCCCCGCCTCATTGCCATTCCTAGACTTCACGTGATACTCTCATGCAATGAACCTGTTTGTTTACTTGTGGTTTCAAGTTGGTTGTTAATTTTTAATTACCCCCTCCCCTCGATACAAGTTGGGTATATATAAAACAAACGGAGCAGGAAAGGGAACTTCTTTTAGAGATTTTGTGTAAGAGATAGTACTGAAAATATTTCAGACACAAGCAAGGGAGATTGAGGACCCTATGATCACTAACCTACAAGTTGAAGCAATGGCCATCCTACATGCACTGAAATACATAAAGATAACATAAGTGGAGAAGGTGATTGTTGAGACTAATTCTTTGGTGTTGAAAAACATTATTGAAAGAGTATGAGATATCCCTTGAATGATACTTTCTCTATTCAATTTTACTTGTCACTGTTTGACCTGACACACCCATTAAGGAAAAAATTATTGATATAGGTTTTTACCAAACTATCCTTATTAAATGATGTTTTAGGTCTTGGAAAATGATTTGGAGAATAAGTATTTAATGTTGAGGGTAAAATATGGGAAAAAATTATTGTTGTCAAAAGTGACAAGTAAAAATGAAAATCTAATTTCGAAATAAGTGACAAGTAAAAGTGAACGGAGGGAGTAATAACTAGTGTGGAGGAAATAAGGTGATTGATGATAGGCAAAACGATTCTTGACAACACATCCTCAGAGAAGGAAATAAAATGGTTGATCATCTAGCCAACCTGGCCCTCCCTTGATGAAGGACCAGTTAGACAGTTATAGCCATTAATTTCCAAGAACTGGAGGTAGGGAGCAGGAGGATAATCAATGGTGACAAATTGAAGGAATCCTATATGAGGGTTCGACCCTGCAGAAGATGAGTAACTAGGAGAAGAGTAGAAGGGTGGATAAAAGGCTCTAGTTCAAATACTAAGGAAGGAGAACAAGGACTACTTATACCTTAACAGTTTGTTAAGTTTTGTAGGTACACAAAAAGATTACACAATGAGACCAACACAAAATTCACAGATGCAAGGAATAGATCAATAAAAAGGCATCAGTATCAAAGAGAAACAACAATTACAGAACAAAACCCTCAAACGTTGGCAAATCAGGAAAATTTTTTATTGGATTGTTACAAAGTTGGTGTGGAATAAGATAGTTGAATAATTTTATTTCTACAATTATGTCATATACATGTCTTATATACATGAGAGATTGTGGAACAGAATCACCTAGATCCCATGAAATCTGGGATTCTATAAAATCATATATTTTACAAAAGGAGAAAAAAACATAGATATAATATTCTAGATTACAACAACTATCTTAAGATCTTAGAGGATCAAATCTTGATACGGAGAATACCCTCTATCAGCCAACAGTTGGAAACAAATATACTGTGTGGTTTTAGCACTATAGGTGCTCATTCTTCTATATGTACCTAAGGATTCTTGTAGGAACTCAAAAGAACAGCTAACAAAAAAGTGCAGAACGAACGAAATATTAAGGAAATAAAGAACCACCCATCATAGACCGTCGATGAGGAAGATGCAAAGAACAGAAGAGCTGGAGCTTCAAAAGTAGTAGAGCTAATTGAGCTTCAGCAAAGAAGCAAAAAGACAATAATCTACATGTTTTTGTTACTTTCCTATTTTATGTTTGCTTTTTATTTATTTTTAGGTAGATGTAGAGACTTTAAAAAACGTATGCATTAATTTTTCCAACGCACTCTACCAAACTACCCATTGTTTTAATAACACTGGAGAGGATTTTGTTTTACTCACTGTTTCTCCCCAGAGAACAATTTGATACAAAAAGCTGATGCAAGCTTGAATCCAGAACATAAAAGAAATTATAGAGTGGACTTAATATTCTATTATTCAAATATAAATACATCATTAACAGCACAGAAAATGGAAAAAGATCAAGTTACATCAGATTTATACTTCTCTCTCTATTATGCATTCTTCTGAGGTGAATTAGTGTCAAATGAGTACCCCTGATAAGTCTGCTAAATTTCTTCCTCTGCTAGCTGCTGAGGCCGCGGCTCGTCACCTTGCCAAGTCCATACAATGTCTTCCAATGCTGGTCTTATATCCTTTATCATCGCCTTCTTGTACTCTATTGTATCTCCATTTGATTTCTTCATCTCAACAAAGTGAAAATTTGGAGTTACCTCAAAGATTTCTGCATCAATAGACAACACCCCTTTTCTTCCCTCTTTAGATCCTTTCAACTTCAATAGCCCTCCATCCTTTTTCGTCACCTTCAACTTTAAACGCCTAGCTACATCCTCTAGCTTCAAGATGATTGTTTTTGCCGGTTGCTTTGATGTAAATATAACTTCCGTCTTTTTATTTCTTTCTTCAAACAAGCCAGACAAGTCAAAACCTGTTGAGAAAGATATAATATCAAATGCATTCAAGTGTGCAGGCTTGACCAGTTCTGGCTTTGGTTCTGTTATTGATTCAATACTCTCACTGATACCAAAAACTGCATCATCAATTGCTGCTTCTTCAGGCTTCGAGTCAGCATCAGCGATTATAGGTTTCAGCTGCAACCCTTCCTTGAACCAAGAATTCTCCATTATCTTTGAAATGGACATTCTTGTACTAGGATTTGGATTTAATATTTTCGATATCAGTCTGCGAGCATCAGGAGGGAACCAGTTAGGACATTTGAACTCAGCCTTACCTATCTTTCTATACATCTCCATTAAATTTGAATCCTGGAAAGGGAGATACCCAGCCAAAAGGACATATAATATCACCCCACATGACCAAATATCAGCTTTAGCACCGTCATAGCCTCTCCTGTTTATCACTTCTGGTGCAACATAAGCTGGTGTCCCACATTTAGTATGAAGTAAACCGTCTTGGCATTTAGATTCTGCAAGGGCGCTCAATCCAAAATCTGAAATCTTTAGATTCCCATTTTCATCAAGCAATAGATTCTCCGGTTTTAGGTCTCGGTGATAAACACCTCTACTATGACAGAAATCAATAGCATTAATCAATTGCTGAAATAACTTCCTTGCAACATCTTCCTTTAACTTCCCTTTAGACATTTTGTTATACAACTCGCCTCCTTTGACATATTCCATTACACAATAAATTTTCTTTTTGCTGGCCATCACCTCATAGAGCTGCACAATATTAGAATGCCTAACCAATTTCATCGCTGAAATCTCGCATTTTATTTGATCAATCATCCCAACTTTTACAATCTTCTCCTTATCGATGATCTTAATAGCCACATTCATGCTAGTCTTGACGTCTCTCGCATGATGGACCTTAGCAAAAGTGCCTTGTCCTAACAATCTCCCTAACTCATACCTTTCCATTAGTATACTACTCCCCTTACCCTCCATCTCAACTTAAACAAACCCCAAGTAATCAAACTAGCTATTTTCAACACAATATTTATCAAGAAGTGAACAACTCAACCATCTTCACTAAGATGGTGATACGATACAATTTGACCGTGAAAGAATCTAGTCGGGTTTGGCATTTGATGAGTGAACGTGGACGACGTTGGAAATAATGGTGCAATCTCATCAAGTTTATCGGATAGCTCCAGTAGTGCTTCAATTTCAAAGAAAGACTTGCTAGCTCTCAAGCACATCTTTCAGCATTCCCTTGGTCCTTTAATGAACTAGAGAATACTGAAGAGGATACTTTAACTTGTAACAACCCTATGTTTAAGTTTACCTGAATGAAATCAAAAAGAGTAACTAAGAATACAGTTCACACTGAAAATGACAATTTGCTTTTACTGGGACAGGGGATTACAATGTGGGGAATCGAACATTCACCAACAAGGTTGAAATTCAGGAAGCCAACCAACTGAGCTACTAAGATTTCCATTTTTTTTACATACAAATACACGATTTGAGCCAAAGTTACTAGGTTCAAATGTTGGCTCCGCCCCCCAATCAAGATCAAGAAATTAAAAGAAAAACAGAATGCACAATTAAATGGATTTAGAGAAAACAAAAGAAGTTGTATTAGCATAATTTTTGAATAAAAATTGAATCTTGAGACTGCAAAACAGCAGAACAGCAAATTTCACAAAAATAAATGAACCAACTAGTTTATAGTTAAAAGGTTTTCATTAATGGGATTACTCCTAACAGTTAACACCCAATCTAAGTTTTTTTTTTCCCTACTCTTCTTTACTTTTTGAACTTCTGAGAAAAAATTGGACTATGGAAAACCATTATCAAAAAACCAAACTTTTTCTAAAATGAATAAAGCATACAATACATAGTAAACAAAGTGCAGAAACATAGAGAAAACCAAATAGATGGGAATGTAAATGGTGAATCTACTTACCTTTAAACTGAAAAAAATACTGAAAGGGAGAAAGATGAGCAATTGTATTTTTGAAAATATTGAGGCAGACACATAAAATGGGAAAAGGCATGGGCTTTTTATACCTGCTCTGCTCTTTTTAAAATCATACACCCTCAATCCTCATATCTAAATTGTAGCACTAGATAATTTATAAAATTGTCAAGTCATGACTAGGTATCTTTAACAAATTACTCCATCTTTTTCATCTTATTTTTGTTACTCCCTTCATTCCATTTTATACGAAGTAGTTTGACTCATCACCGTGCTTAAGAAAGAAAACAAGACTTTTGAAATTTATCATCTAAAACAAGTGAAAGATATTTGTGTTGCTATAAATCATTTCATTAAAGGTAAAATAAGTATTTTAAAGCTAATTACTCCCTCCGTCTCATTTTATGTGGCACCATTTCCTTTTTGGATAGTCCCAAAAAGAATGTCACATTTCCTTATATGGTAAGTATTTAAAGGTACAATTCCTCTTTTACCTTTGTTGGTCCCACTTAACCTTAAAAATAGTACTCCATGACATTTATGAGGAGAGAGAAAAGTGAGTCTATTTGTAATATGACTATTTTTTGAAGGGGCAATTTGATAAACATTTCAAAGTCTTCATTTATTTCTTAAACTCTGTGCTCGGTCAAATGTTGCCACATAAAATGGAATGGAGGGAGTATTACTTAATAAAAAAAAGTGTCTTTTTTTTTTACTGTCTAAAAATGACCAAAAAGGAAAGTAAGTAATATAAGCTAACACAGAGAGAGTATTTTTTTTAATTCCGTTTCAGAAAAAATATTTTTTTTTTTTGTATTTTAATTTTAGTTTTGTATATGAGATGTTTAATAATCACAAAATTACTGTCAATGAAATAATTTATGATTATTAAAAAAAAAATATGTTTTATTTTCACATGTTTTTAAAGGGTTTTTTTTTCCTCTTAGCTTCATGTCAGTCAAATTCATTTACATAAATTAGAATAAAAAGAGTAATGTGTATTTTATTTGATGATTTGATAGTATATAATATTGATCAGATTAGCTGTAAAATACAGGATGTGAACAATTTTAGAAGAAAAAAAATGTTGTTATATTTAAAGAAATGACAATATATGAATGGTTAAATAGATTGGGACTGTAATTGCCACCAGATACAGGCAAGTGGTACAGGTATATAGACAAATTGATATCTTAGAATATTCATTATTTGTTTACCATATTGCTTTTGTCCATTATAGAAAGATAATTATTATGGTATGCATGAATGAACATTGAACATAGGACAATTCTTGGCAAAAAAGAAATCATCATTATGATAAGATTTATATTTAATATATAGTTAATGATGACAATTGAGGTAGATCTTATCCCAGGCCATTGTTTATTCCATTTGTTTTCCTTTTTTCCTTTTCTGATTTATTTTATTAAAAATCCAATTAATTTTATGGGTGAAAATTATTTACCCACCTCAATTTTATATGAATATTATTTTTTTTCCTCAAGTTTAAATAATAGACATTCTCCCTCCCTTTATCCTATACAATGTCTATTTCATCTTTAACATTTTTAATCATCCAATTATGCAATAGAATAATTTTTAACCTAGATATTTAATTAACTTGATTAACATACAAGTAGGATATTTTTTTATGAATTTATCATCAAATCTAATGCTATTTTATATGATTGATATTTTAATTCACATGTATTAAATATTTATGTATATAGATGTATGTTTCAAACTCTTTTATTTTTTAGGTATAATATATAAATATGCCCTTTAACTTGCCTTGACCGACATTATGGCTTCAATTTTTGTGCATGAGTGTACACTTAAACTTATACAAAGTTGAACAAATAATAAACACGTCCTACATGACAATTTGTGTGAGAAACACTCGGACTGATTTGTATTATGCCATGTAGAATGGTGTGTCCACTTGTTTATTTTTATACAAATTTAAGTATCTTCTTGTACACGTCAAACATAGAGGACATAAATGTCAATTCTTGTCATGTTAGAACGCATGCTTATATAATATGTCCATTCAATAATGTTTTTTATATAGATAAACGAGGCTTGATTGTTAATGATGAAATATTTTCTAAATCATAATTTAAAATTCATTTATGATAACCATTTAGGAATTTGTTAATATACTACTATTTTTATTTATTATTTTTGTATTACTTGCATTAAAATATATTTATATAATTATTATTGCCGATTAGTTTCATTTGTGTAAATAGATATGAAGCCTCTACTATTAAAGAAGGATGCCGGGACAAGACACACGACGTCTCAAAACTACTAATTAGAAAGTAAATGTTAAGTCTTCCAGAATGCAAGGAGGCTCACCAAAAGCTAGCTGGAGTGTATCGTGATCTCAATGAAACACATGTTCATGATCCTGAACACATGTATCTGCATCATAAAATGATATAGGTCAAATAACATCAGCACATTGAATGTACGAGTATGTAATATAGTCAAAGCGAAATAACTGAATGAAAGGACTACAATAGATAAAATATA
This sequence comes from Solanum pinnatisectum, assembly GCA_035578085.1. NCBI lineage: Eukaryota > Viridiplantae > Streptophyta > Magnoliopsida > Solanales > Solanaceae > Solanum > Solanum pinnatisectum. The sequence continues at coordinate 13,085,382 of CM069084.1, read as the reverse complement.
CTCAAGCTGGATGTAAAGAACAAAAGGTCAAATCATTTAAAGCTTTACAAAATATTTACTCATCTCTGAACTCAACATAATAAGTGATACATTAAAATATACTTTAACTCTATTGGAAGATTCTCTAATCCACAAACATCACTATGAGCTACGTACTGATACTACATATCACCCACGCTGCCAGAACTTTCCTATACCAAGCCGGAGTATAGAACCTCTCAACTAAGTGGATCCACTAAGTAATAAAGATTCACCTGAAAAGTATGATGTTTTACCCATGTTGGCAAGACATGGTTTATGAGGATTTTGAGTTTTCTAAACTCATCCCCATATCGGTGTTCAATACTACTCCCAATAATATATATCCTCATGCTCAAATGTATAAAAGATATCCTTCCTCTAGTTTGAGATAATTACTTAAACTATCCTCTTAAAAGAGGTAACTGCTTTGAAGTAACTATGAACCCATTGCTCATTTTAAAACAAGGTTTCTCTTTCCTCAATGTAAAAGTGATACATTTGGAAATACTTAGTTCCCTTATACTCTTGCTCGAATCTTGGTTAAAACTCTTTCTCAAACTCCTCTTTAGTTTCTCAAAAACTCAGTTTAAAACAATCATGTTTTGTTTAAAAGATTCTCAATAAGAACTCAATGATTACTCAAGTATAGGGTTCATGCTAAAAAAATAGACATGAACAATCAACTCAATAACTATCAATGCACAATATACAACAATTCAATAATAAGGAATAGAAATGCAATAATCAGGAACTCAAAAACTCAGAACTGAACATCAACTCACCTCAAGAATACTCAAATCTAAGGATAGAACCCTAGATTACTCTAATACTAATTTAAACGTAGATGTAGGGTGTGAGGACGAACTAGTCTAATACTATGATAGTCTTACATACCTGGAAGAATAAATTTCTTGGCAAAATTGATGAAATTCGAAGAGTTCTTGAAAACCCTACCTTATTCTCCTCTTGGAACCTTGCTCTAAAGACTTGAAGTGTTAATGAACGTAAAAAAATTGATTAACACCTTCTAAGCCCTAAACTAGGTGTAAAACATCGTGGATTAGGCTTAGAATAGGGTTAAAAATCTCACGAAAGGACTAAATTAGCCCTAGAATGCGTGTAGAAAGTTGTTGAAAATAAAGTGCAGCAGGCCTTCACGGATGGCTCTACAGTCTGTGGAACATTCCACTGACCGAATTGTCGTCTGTGAAACTTCGACTTTCTGAGAGGGTTTTAATAAAACGGGCATAAACTTTTACTCCGAACTCAAAATGAAGCAAACTTGATGGCCCCTGGAAAGAGAATGTGTAGTCCTTTAATTTGATAGGCTATGAGCCACCTAATTCGTTATGTGCAGAAAGATATAATCATTTGAAGTTTACCCAAGTAAAATCTCATATTGGAACTCAATCAATAAGAAATCTTTCAACTCAGCTTTGTGCTAAGGGATTCTAGTGACCTTAATTTATATCCAAAATCATTCCCACATTTAAAGAATTGACCTTAACTTAAAAGCTTATGGGTGACCTATAAGGACCCCTAAACGGGACATACCTGTCACCAGGGGCCATCTAGGGTCCCGTCTAAGTGACTCAAATCCTGGTAGCCTAGGACAGTTAGGCTACCTCCCCTAAACGGTTCGTAGACCCCTAATGGACCATTTAGGGTTTCGTGAGGGGTCCATGGTCTATTTTGGGTTCATGGACTTGCCTGTTAGCCTTCTTTAGCCTTTTTAAAGTTTGAGGTGTCGCACAAACGATTTATATTGTAAAGAGTAGAGTTGTGAGGTGTTATAAAATGATTCTAGTCTTAGTTTAATTAGAAATTTTTGGAGAGTTACAGTATATCTCCCTTGGGATCATTTGTCCTTGAATGACGGCTGGACTAAGCATCGAAAGGAAAGGAGTTACTCTTACTATCTTTCTGACTTCTGATTCATACTAAGATTTTACTGTCTATAGCACATCAGTCAAGAATGATATTGTTTTAAACATAGTCAAACTCTATTTGAAGTTATCTTACATGAAACAAAGGTATATGGGCATGAAGTAAGAATAGGACTATTATGCCTTAAGCAATACAACAGCTAGATTTCAAGCATAGCAACACCTCTAAACCATGCCCTCCTTTAGCTACAACTCATAACTCCTATAAGGGTTGACTACTCTTACCAAGGTCTAAGTTAAATTATCTACTCTTATTGTGTTCAAGAGTACTTATTTCTAAATCACAAGATACTAAACATTAGACGTTTAGACTAATCTAAACCCAAAGATTCAGATTTTATGCCTCTATAGGAAATCTTATCCCAAGAATACTGCTCCTTACCACTACATTCAACAAAAACTTTAAGTCCTAGTCCTGAAACATCTAATGCATCATGTATTTATCCACATCTACAACACCACATTCAAGCCTAGTACTATAGCCCATCCATGGAATCCTACTAACCTATCCTTCAAAGAATTCTTCCTTCTCTCGTCATCTCTATCAATTGAAATTTCATTCATTACTATCAAGAACTAACTAACTACTCTCACCTAACTATTACTCATAGTAAAACTTCAATTATCCTTTCTCCACTTTTATAACTTTAGATAGAATAAGCACACTACTGCTACCAATATAAGAAACATCAACCTTCTCCTTCTATCATCACTCAACTACTATCATCTACATCATTCTCTAACTAAAAAAGATCACTGAAAGAGCTTTAGGGTGAAAGATCATAATCACTATTTATTCAAGAATTCTGATATAAGAATATGCATGACGTAACATTATGTTGCTAGACATTGAGATCAAATCATGAATTTGCGATGCTAAGCATACTACGAGACATGAGTGTTTATATGAATAGGTTCATACCATGAGGCCAATATCCATAACTTTATGGAGTAAGATTGAGATCAATGGGTTAAAGTTTCTCATTCTCGGAAATGAGCATTGATGTGAATCTCTCTGAAATGTATGAACATAGGTTATGGACATAATTCTGATATTAGAAACATCAATACGATATTGAAATGACTGACTTTGAGGAATACACAGGATTATGAATGGATTGATATATCTCTAAAACTCTTTTTGAACACATCACTATCTGATTCTCTACAGTTGACTTGGTTTCTCTTCTTATCATCTCCCCCTTGGTCTGAACCTGACACTTTAAAGTTATGGATCTATTCCACCATCTCTAAAGTGTTCTACATTTTATTTACTCTAACACTCGAGAAAGGCTTATCTCATGGCTACTGAATTCTCCATGTGCATGTACTAGGGTTCTTTCTAAGATGCTTCTCTTAACCTCTTCTCATTGGCTAATAAGGTCGTTTCATCTAAATCTTAAGGGAAAAAAACAATGCTTAAATCAGCCTATTCCACATTGATAGCTCAAATATACTATCTAGGCACACATGAAAAACCATTAACTTAATTGGAACCTTGTATAACTACATATGATCTCAGGTGCACCTCTTAATGCTCTTGCTAATCTAATGACTTAGCGACACTCCCTTGCTCTCATCTAACAGTTATAATACCACACTTGTACAACTCACACTTATCAAAAAGTAATTCCTTAATTTCTCACCTAATTTATGTCAAACATACTAGATCAAATCTCGAACTAACATTATCACCCTCATGTTGCCATCATTTTGATCATGACACTCATCTCAAATTCAAACTTAGTGTCTATTACTAAACACGGATATCAATATAATTGATCGCTTACTATACTAACTTACAACTACTAGATACAATTAAGAAACACTCACCCACTAAGATCTCATGGCAAGTAGTCAATCTTTATCTCTCAATCTACCTATTTACAGATTACTGTCACATTCTTTTTTTAACAACCTAAGTACTATTTATCGTTTTGCTATTCATCATTGCCTAATTAGTTCAACAACCTTCTGAATACCATAGGGCTCTCCCTTCAAAAATCATAAGCCTAGCTCAGGTCTATCACCTCATGAATACTCTATTCTTTTATTCTACATCTATACTTAGTCTTCACTAACACAATGTTACATCGACATAAATTCCCTTATGGTTAAAGTATACTCTAACTCATCCTAACTAGTAACTATTCATCTACCTTCTATCATGAAATCCATACAAAATTATTATTCCTTAGCCTACGCATAAAGGAAAACTCCACATTAATGACTTACTAGGTACATGACTGCAACTACACACTTAACTCAATAACTATCCTCGTTTCGTAGGTTACTACACCTCTAAATGCATACTTCTAACTATGACACTTATACTACTACTGCTTATAGCATCGTAACTCATATTATCTTTTCGAATATAAACATTATCCATGCTCCAAAACATACTTCCCTCTTAAAAGGTATCACCTGAAACAAGGCTTATAGAAGAGAGTCTGGGAGTACATCTCGCTTTTATCTCAAGCTCACGATTCATATGAATAAGAGTGCATTCGATAAAATCTAAATACTTAAGCTCACTCACAGGCTTCTCTCAATCCCCTTTACAGTCTCATGACTTTCTGAAGATTTTGCTTAAAGTAACTCATTGATAAGGATCAAGCCTTTCATTTTTAATCACCTTGAGTATGAGGGGTAGTCGAATGGATTTAAAAAAATCATGAGTTTGAATAAATTTCTAATGGTATAGTTCTATTCACAATTTAGAGTATGAAAAAAAGGAAACTTTGCTTAAATGTCTCTAGTCTCTCATTTATAGAAGTAGGGTCCTCACAACCATAAATAAGATCCTACTGACTAGACTTCATAGACAACCTAGGACACTTGAACTCTGTGATCTGATAGAAAGTTTATCACGCCTCGAGCCTACACGTGGATGTGGCCGGTAGTCAAGAACCATTACTGGTCCCCAAGAGAACCCTTGGCCTAACTGACTACTTAGAAGAAGACTTACTCAAGCAATGACAGGCTCAAAACAGAATTAAATCAGTTAAACTCAAATACTCATCTCATGAAATCTGGAAAATACTCAATAACAATACTTATAGTTTGTTAAACAACTCCAAGAGAGTAAATACTGAGATACACCCCGATTCTGTTTATCTATGAAGCCTCTATTATTAAAGAATGATGTCGGGACAAGACCCATGACGTCTAAGAACTACTAACTAGAAAGTAAATGTGAAGTCTATCGAAATGCAATGAGGCTCACCAAAAGCTAGTTGAAGTGTAGAGTTATCTTAATGAAGCGCCTGTTGATGATCCTAAACACCTGTATCTGCATTATAAAAAGATGTAGGTTGAATGCAATCAGTAAAATGAATGTACAAGTATTTAATATAGACGAAGTGGAATAACTGGATGAAAGGACTATATACTCAAGCTAGATGTAAAGAAATAAATGAGTTAAATCATTTTAAGCTTTAAAAAAATACTTACTCATCTTTGAACTGAACATAATAAGTGATATATTTAAATACACTTTAACTTTATTAGGAGATTCTCTAATGGACAACCATCACTATGAGCTACGTGATGATACAACGTCTTGCCCACGCTGCCAGAACTATCCTACACCGTGCTGGGGTATAGAACCTCTCAACTAAGCAATAAGTATTCATCTAAAAAGTATGATCCTTAACCCATGTTGGCAAGACATGGATTATGAGGATTTTGAGTAGTCTGAACACATCCCTATATCGGTTCTCAATACTAATCCCAATAATATATACTCATGGTTAAATGTATAAAACATATTCTTCCTCTGGTTTGACAAAATTTCTCAAGCTACCCACTTAAAAGAGGTAACTGCTCTGAAGTATCTCTGAACTCATTGTTCATTTAGAAATAAAGTTTCTCTTTGCTTAATGTAAAAAGTTATACATTTGGGAATACATAGTTCCCTTATACTCTTGCTCAAATCTTAGTTAAACTCTTACGCAAATTCCTCTTTGCTTTCTCAAAAACTCATTTAAAAACAACCGTGTTTTGTTTAAAATATCCAAAATCATTCCCACATTTAAAGAATTGGCCTTAACTTAAAATTTGATGAATGACCTGTAAAGACCCCTAAATGGGTGGTGCAAGTCACTACTGGCAATCTAGGGTTCCATCCAGGTGACTCAAATCCTGGCATCCTTGAACGGTTGGACTACCTCCCTAAACGGGTTATAGACCCCTAAACGGACTATTTGGGGTTCTGTGAAGGGTCCATGCTCCATTTTGAGTTCTTGTACTTACCCGTTAGCACTTTTTAACCTTTCTCGAAGTTCGAGGTGTTACACGAATAATTCAAATTTTAAGAGTGAGTTGCAAAGTGTTATAGAATGATTCAGGTTTTAGCTTAGAAATTATTGGGGTGTTACAAAACAGGCCCTAAGTGTAAAACCTTGAGTTGTGTAAAAAGTTTGGTGTTCACTTTATATCCCTCTTTTCTTGAAATCATGAAGAGTTTTCTAGCAAAGAAGTAAACCAGTGACTAGTTTTATGATTGTATCATTTATCCAAATAGGAAAATAAATAAAATTTAAGAGATTTCACTAAGTCATAACTTTGGGCAACCGACATATCCTGAGTACAAATGAATTAGTTCAAGTATAGTTCAAGTGGATAGAATTATGAGTTGGAGATTCAAGAGAGGTTATGTCGATATTCTTATTTTTGGCTACCTGTTCTTACATCATAATATTGAAAAATAAGATAAAAGAGAAAGGAAAATTCAAAATCCTATATGTTGTATAGAGTCTTCCTTCAAATCTTCGCTTTGGATCTTCAATTATTACATCACACTTTTATGATAGGTACCTTGATCTTGAAGTTAAGATTTGAGACTTGTACTTGAAATTTGGCCTGAGTCACTGACACTCTTTCAAATATTAGTTTGTAGAACATTCTTGAATACTTATTTTCTAGATGTTGAGTCGATGAATTTTGAGACATTGGACCACTATAGGTGTGAAAGATGATTCTAACATTTGTTTAGATTGAACATTCTTCTTTCTAACCACAAGTGAGACTTCATTTCTTAACATCAATTTGTGCTTTGCAAGGAAACCCGCGAATCATTAAAGACAGAGAAAAAACGAAACAAAAATTTACGCCTCGGTTACATTAGAAAAAAAATGTGAGTTATTGTGAATTACTTATTCCATAACAAAAAATACAATGATAGATATGCAAATAGAGTTTATATCCTCCACCTAGAACTAAAGTAATATAGCCTTCTTCCAACTTCAAGAATTCAAAAAAATCTTGAAAGCCAAATTAAGGGAAGCTAAAAGAGTGACACTCAATCAAAAAGGAGTGTGGTGTTGCATTCTCTAATAGCTTTCTTGGAGGTGTCTTGTCTCCTTTTGGGGCCAGGGAAAATCCTTCGCCTACTTCTAATGATGGATCATATAGATCCCGTTAAATTTGTCATATCTTTTCATCTCATAATAAACATACTAAAATAAAATGGAAATAATAGATATAACAAATTTAATGAAATTTGATGACCTAACATCTAAATCAGGAGGAGGATTTTCTTTAGCCCCAAGGGACCGAAGACACCTCCAAGGGTGCTATCGGAGAATGAAACACCACACTCCTTTTAATTGAGTGTCACTCTTTTAGTTAGGATTTCAATTTTTTCCTGAATTTTTGTAATTGAAGAAGGAATTTTTCAGTTGAACCTTCTATCAACATTGCTTGAAGCTCTTTTCCATGGTTAGAAACTACATTCTTGGTTGAAGAATTAATTCTAGCATAACTGAGTTTTTAATTTGAGAAAATAAGAAAATGTGATATTTTATCTCAATATCAAGGATATATTTATAGTGATAAAATTATCACATTATTTTGTGGAAATGGACTCAAATAATAAAAAAGTAAAAAACATTTTATGTGACTTCCTTTTCCAAAAGGATTTGACCAAATCCCATAATATTAATTGGGTTTTCTTTCTTTTTCTTTGTAAATATCATAATTACACATTCAATACTTTTCCTAATTAGAATTATATTCTTGAATTATTTTTTTACAATTTTTTGTGTCATTCTTTGATGGGATCTCTTAGTAAGTTCATATGTGGAGTGATCGTAATTTATAAGGTAATTTTTTTTATTGTATTTGTATATTTTAAAAATTTGCTCTCGTTCAAATATGTATATATTTTTTATTTATAGTCATGCTTAGTAAAAGACCTTCCACCATAAATTATAACAATGTGAAAATATATATTGTCTAATTCATATTAATGTACCAAAAAAAATAACACATATTTAAAATTTTAAGATAATTAGTACGGATAAAACGTTTATAAGCTCGTATAATTTAATCATAACTTACGACAAGTAAAATAATATTGTAATATAAAACCATATATTCTAACACAATGACATATGTTTGTGCCTCTTTAAAATTCTCTCAAACACTTGCTATGATACATTATAAAACTCTAAAATGATGCAACAAATTTTGATCTTTTAATTTCCCTATTAAAAAACTGCTTAAAAACGATGGACTGAAAAGCGACAGACGGTGTCACTCAGAAAAGCGACGCCATTTGCCACATTATCCATCGCTTTTTAATGAAAATAATTATTTTTAAAATTATTTGACAAAAAGCGACGGATGAAATCTCTTAGTCCGTCGCTTTTTTTAGTAGATTTTTGCGCCATATATATATATATATATATATATATATATATATACTTAATAACTATTTATTTAATATATATATATATATATATAGCGACGCCATCCGCCGCTTTTATTAAAAATAATTATATATAAATTAAAAATTAACAACGTTGTCCGTCGCTTTTAATTTAATTTATTTTATTAATTATTTTTTTATTATAGCGACGGACATCATCTTTATATCTGTCGCTTCTTGGCCAAAATACATGGTCAACTATTTTTAAAAAGCAATGGACAGTGTCTCTTAGTTGGTCGCTTTTTGGTCTAAATGTTGGTCAACTATTTTTTAAAAAAGCGACGGACACAGAGACATTGTCCGTCGCTTTTCATTAAATATCTGAAAGACAGACGTGATTTTCCCCCATTTCCCCATTTCTCCAATCTCTCCTCCTTCTCTCCACTCCTCACCGATCTGCTGCCACCACCGTGCGTTGCTGCCTCCGCTAAGAGTCGTAGCTGCTGGACAAGCCACCGCCTACTTCTCCTCTCTCTTCAATCTCTCCTTCTCCTTTAAGGTTAGGGTTTAATAATTCATCAAAAAGTTTTTCAATTTGAGGTATATTTTGATTTTGTTAGTTATTTAATTGTAATTAGTTTATTTAATTTGTGTTTATTGATTGTTAGTTTGAATTAGGGATTACTAGTTAGTGAGTGAATTGAATTTTTTAATCTTAGGGTTAGTTTGAATTAGGATATCTTAGGATTTGTTTGAATTTGAGTAATTCTTGAGTTAATTAGTTTGATTTTAGGATTGTAGGAATAGTTTGAATTAGGGTATTTAAGGAGTTGTTTGAATTTGGGCATTATTTGATTTAGTTTGATTTTTAGATTTTAGGACTAACTAGTTTGAATTATATTTGAGATTTTAGGACTAATAGTTTGAATTTGGGATTTGAGCACTAGTTTGATTTTTTGATTCTAGGAGTACTTTGAATTTGTGATTTCAAGACTAGTTTGAATTTGAAATTTAGGACTAGTTTGAATTATATTTGAGATTTTAGGACTAATAGTTTGAATTTGGGATTTTAGGGATTTGAATTACAACTTAATTAGAACTTATAATTAATTATAACTTGAATTTACTATAACTTGAACTTAATTAGGAATATGAACATGTTATTAACCTTAATTAATTAGAACTTAATTTTTAACTTTATTAGAACTTGGATTTTATTTGAACTTAATTAGAATTTTGAAGTATTTGAAAATCTTTTTGACATTAATTAATTTGAACTTAAATTAATTAGAACTTTATTGAACTTAATTAATTTATAATAACTTGAAAACTTAGTAAGGAATATAAACTTAATTTTGAACTTAACTAGAACTTGAACTTAATTTGAACTTAATTAATTAGTATTCATTAATTAATTAATCTTTAACTTTGTAGATCTTGATATGTAGTATTTATATTAACAATATAAATTAGTTTAATGTGGTAAAATTATTATGAAATTTATTAATATAATTGAATATCTATATATTTGTAAATGGATGATCGTTTGTAGATGTATAATATACATTATGAAACTGGTGTTGGTTTGAAACCTGAGTTTATTGACGGTGTTAGTAATTTTATTGAACATAAAATGACACTTGATATTTTCAAGAATAATGGATTGGTTAGGTGTCTTTGTAGTGCATGTAGGTGTTTAAAATTTTTTGAACCAAATACAGTCAAGGTTCATTTGTACCGTAATGGATTTAAGCCTAGATATTTTGTATGGATTGATCGTGGAGAAAGAGATGGATTGAATGGTATGTTTTATAATTCGATGCTTGTGGATGAATATAATATGTTTGCACCACATGGTCAAATTAGGGTTGAACATGATGATAGGGTTGAACAAGATAGGGTTCAACATGATAGGGTTCATGAAATGATCAATGATGCTTTCAAGGTTCAAGATGGGATGGAACCCGATTTTGATGAAGCTCCTAATGAAGAAGCAAGACGCTTCTATGAGCAATTAGAAGAGTCTAGCTGTCCACTATGTGAAGGGAGTCCACATTCTGCTTTGTCAGTTGCGGTTAGATTAATGAACATTAAATCAGATTGAGATGTTTCTAATGCGGCTATGGACTCAATGGTTGATCTTTTGGGTAAACTAGTTAATACGAAGTTTAACATACCTAAGAACTTCTATCAGGCAAAGCGTTTGGTTTCCAAGTTAGGATTGACGTATGATAGAATTCATTGTTGTGTTAATGGTTGCATGTTGTTTTACAAGACTAATAGTGAATTAGAAAATTGTAAGGTTTGTGGACATGCTCGTTATAAGATGACTCCGACTGGATATATGGTCCCAGTTAAGGCGATGCATTATCTACCTCTTATTAGTAGGTTAAAGAGGTTGTATGCATCAATGAGGTATGCCCCACATATGAGATGACATCGTAAATATAGAAGGCCGTCAGGTGTCTTGTCTCATCCATCCGATGGTGAAGCATGAAAGCATTTTGATAATGTATATCCTGATTTTGCTATTGAACCAAGAAATGTTAGATTGGGGTTGTGTGCAGATGGCTTCACACCATTCTATAATACTGCTTCGCCTTATTCATGTTTGCTGGTATTTCTTACTCCGTATAATCTTCCTCCTGAAATGTGCATGACCAATCCCTACATCTTTCTAAGTTGTGTTATTTCATGTCTCCGTAATCCAAAAAATTTGATTGATGTCTATCAACAACCATTGATAGATGAGCTCAAACAATTGTGGTTTGAAGGTGTTTTGACTTATGATATATCAACTAAGTAGAATTTCGTTATGCGTGCTTCTTTAATGTGGACTATTAATGATTTTCCTGCATACAAGATGTTGTCTACTTGGATGACAGCTGAAAAGCTAGCATGTCCATATTGCATGGAAAATAGTAATGCATTCACTTTAAAGCATAGCAGAAAAAATACATGGTTTGATTGTCATGGCCAGTTCTTGCCAATGGACCATGAGTTTAGAAAGATGAAAAATGTATTTAGAAAAAATAATATTGAAAGTGATCCCCCACCTCCATTACTCACGGGGCATCAAATTTGGGACAGAGTTTCTCAATTACCTAAAGTTACAGAAGCTACACCTTCTAGACTTCCTAGATATGGTGTTAAATATAATTGGACCAAACAAAGCATATTTTGGGAGTTGTCATATTGGAAAGACAATCTGCTACGACATAATCTTGATGTGATGCACATTGAAAAAAAATTAGTTTGATAATTTGTTTAACACAGTGATGAATGTTAAGGGTAAGACAAAAGATAATCCAAAAGCTAGAATGGACATAAAGGACTATTGTAGGAGAAAAGAGTTATGGCTGCAGGAATTACAAAATGGTAAAATAGTTAAGCCCAAAGCCAACTTTTCATTCACATTGGATGAGAAACGTGAAATTTGTGAGTGGGTTAAAAATTTGAGGATGCCGGAGGGCTATGCTTCGAATTTAGGAAAGCGGGCAGCTATGAATGAAGGAAAATTGATAGGTATGAAAAGTCATGATTGTCATGTGTTCATGGAAACTTTAATTCCTATCCCTTTTAGCCATCTACCCGAAAGGATATGGAAACCAATCACAGAGATAAGTCTTTTTTAAAAGATTTGTGTTCTAGAAAGTTGTTGGAGAGTAGTTTAGACAGGATGGAGGAAAATATTCATGTTATTACTACTAAGTTGGAGAAGATATTTCCATGTGGTTTCTTTGATGTGATGGAGCATCTTCCAATTCACCTTGTACAAGAGGCCCGCCTTGGAGGTCCGATTCAAACAAACTGGATGTATCCATTTGAAAGGTATCCATTTGAAATATTCAATAAGTTATATATATTCACCAAGTCTTTTATTAACATATATATATATATATACATGCAGAAAAATTGGCAGTTCCAAGCAAACAATTAAGCAAAGGGGAAAGATCGAAGGATCAATTGTTCAAGGTCATATTGGGAGAGAAACTAGTGGTTTTTATTCTTATTACTTTTGTACTGATGTGTCATGTAGGAGAAACAAGCCCAATCGCAATGATGAAGGCAATATTGATACTTTATTTTCACCGATATCATTTTTTAATCAAAATGGTCGAGGATCTAAAAAGCATAGAAAGCGAGACTTCCCTAATATGGAAATGCAATCAGCTGTGACATATATTTTTCTTAATTGTCCAGAGATTCAACCATATCTCAAGTAAGTGTTCAAAATATGTTATCAAATTGCATACTAAAAAGTGTTCATTAACTAACGAAATACTTGAATGTAAAATGATCAGCTTGTTCGTAAACACATGAGGTAATGAAGCCATCTATACAGAATTTTCCAAATGGCTAACAAACTATGTAAGTGTGCAAGCTTACATTGAATCACTAAGTATTTAATACTATATTCATGTTTTACTAAATTGTATTACTTGAAATAACAATCACGTAGGTTTATGATGAATACTCAAGTGTCCAACATTTGCAATTAGTGAAAGAAGTAGCACTTGGACCTGAATCTCAAGTACTGACAATTAATAAGTATTGTGTCAATGGTTGTAAGTTTCAAAGTGAAGAAGTTTCTTGGAACAAGAAAAAAAATAGTAGCGGTGTCTACATACAAGGTGATGTTGATGGTACTGGCCAAACTATTGAATATTATGGCGTCATTCATGAGATTATTGAAGTGAGGTATTCAGGTTGGCCTAAGAAGAAGATTGTATTGTTTCGGTGTGAGTGGTTTGACCCATCACACAGAGGCACAAAGGTGGACCATCAACATAATATAATTGAAGTTAAGCACACCAGAAAATACAAAAGTTATGATCCTTGTATTATTGCACAAAATGCTAAATAAGTGTATTACACTTCATATCCATTGATTAGAGACAAAGCTGATTGGTGGGTTGTTATAAAAACTAAGCTTGTGGAAGAATTGAAATTGACAATGTCATAGATGTGGCTTATCAAAATGATGTTGCAATTGTTCATCAACAAGTTGATATTGAATTGTAAACCACACTACAACATCCTCAACATATATTAGAAGAAGTATCTGATGATGAGATAATGAATGTTGAGGAAGAAATATCCAAGAATGAGAAAAATGATCATTTGATGACGAAGAATGGGACGATAATGAAAATGAAACAACTGAGGAGGAAGAATGGGAGAATGATAGAATTGAAACAAGCGAGGAGGAATAGTAGTAGAGCGAAAGCTAGTATATGTAAGTTAATTTATTTTGCTAATTTTATTTAATTTATGATTTTTATATATTATACATGTAAATTTGCATACAGATGTCATCAGGAAGTGACGGTGATAGACATCGCGAGCATCTTGGAGTTAGCCAGACTAATAAGGCTAAAAAGAAGAAGTCTAGGAGACCCATAGATCCTGAGGATATTCCAGGATTTATTTCTTCTGAGCTAGAGCGCATCAGTCATGATACTCATTTATTTTTTGTTCTGTTTGGTATGGCGGATCTTCAGGCATATTATCCTAATTATCGTCAATTAGTCGGTGCTTCATCTACTTCACAGGCATTGCCTCCACGGCTCTACGAGGACCTACCTTTACAGGTTATTCACCGATCAAGACTCTTATCGGCAAGTAGGATATCAAATGGTACTCCATCTCCCACAGGTACATCTCCTCAGTTATTTGCCATGAGGATTGGAGATTCAAGTAGCGAGCAGTCAGATGCTATGGCCGGTACGCCTCCATTGACTCAGTGTTTTGTGTATCCTAGTGTATCAGCTTTATCTACAGCTGCACCTAGTGCTATAACAGATGTTGAGATGCATGCTCTAGCTCCTGGCCAGAAAGACAGACTTGGTAGAGTCATAATTGAGCTGGATGGATCATCGTAAGTTTGTTTTGTTATCTATTTGTTAGTTTATTTTGTTTATTTCATATACTTTAATATATTATTCATGAACTAAATATTTATTATGTGTTTTGCAGGTGGCATCCTACAAGGATGCTGCTCGGGCTTTAAAAGACTGTGTTAGAAGACTTTATACACAGGCTTATCACTCTTGGAGCCAGTTCCAAAGCGATATCGCGAGCAAAGATGTTTAATGAATTTAAGGTATATATTTTTTAGTTAAGTTTAATAATTTTAGTATACTTTACTTTTTTTTTTACTATCGATCTAATTAACGCTATTTAATTTTTTTTCAGACTATGTGTACTTGGGAATCGAGGTACAATTTGGTCCTTCCGACCACATTTGAGAGGAGAACATCCGCGAGACTGTTTAGCTGGCTAATGAAAGTTCGCGATACTGATCAACGTCCGGGTTGGATGTTGCCTCATGGTTTTGATGATTTGCGTCAATATTGGAACACATATAAGTTTAAGGCAAGGTACGAACAAGCCAAAAAGGCTATAGGCAGTCTTAAGGGTGGCTCGTTGCACATCGGAGGTGCAAAGACCATTGGAACAATTACAAGAGAGATGGTAAGTTCTAATTCAAACTTTTAAATAAATAATTAGTTGATTCATATATATATTGTTATAAATTTCAGTTTTTATTTATAGGAAAAAAAATTGGGCCGCACTCCCATTGGACCGGAGGTTTTCAAGAAGACTCATGTGAAGAAGAAAGAAAATGAGTCGGATCCGGATGTGTGGGTCGAGGAAAGGGCCGAACGAACTTTTGTAAGTTATTTAATATGAATAATATATATTAATAGTGAATATATTTATGATATGTATATTATATTTAATATGCAGAATGAATTTCATCAGTATGTGGCTAAGAATCTAGATAGTTTGGTCCAAATGACACCTGAACTGTCCACGCAAATTTGGATAAAGAAAGTGGTAGGGGGCACGCAAGGGTAGAATCTATAGTCTAGGCTCTTGAAACGATGTAAGAAGACTCTAGTTAGGCTTAGAAGGTATTAGATTGTCACGTCAAGCCGAGGCACTTGACAGTGTTCAGATTGCTGCTACGTCGGCTCAAATAGCACAACTTACATCGGCACTGACAGAGTCGAAGCGGAGAAGAGTAGCTGAACAACAAAGCATGAGTGCGACCGTTCAGGAAATCAAAGAACAAGTGTTGAACCTCTCTCGTTGACCTACTACATCTTCTCCTACCGAGGACATCGACGACGAAAGTGATGAGGATGATGATTTTATAGATCACACTACCTAGTTTAGGTCTCTTTTATGAACTTTTTGAAACTAATTTTGAATAACTTTAAAAGTTTTTGTATTGTGATTTAGATATTTTTGAAGATTGATTTAAGTGTGATGTTTTATATATATGTTGTGTGTGATGTTTAGATTATATTGTTTGATTGGGTTGATTGAATATGAATTGAATTGAATTGATACGCATTTACAGGTGGGCAACAGAAACTGTCAAAGAATTGCAGAAAAAAGCGACAGACATGGTAGTTTTGTCCGTCGCTTTTCTGGGTATTTTTAAAAAATTAATTTCCAGAAAAGCGACGGACAGTGTCGTTTAGTCCGTCGGCTTTCTGGGATTCTTAAAATATAAATTTCTAGAAAAGCAACGGACAATGTCCTTTAGTCCGTCGCTTTTCTGGAATTTTTAAAATATTAATTTCCAGAAAAGTGATGGACTGCGTCGCTTATTGGAAATAAAAAATAAATAAAAATATAAAAGAAGCAAAGGATTGCGTCGCTTTTGTTAAAAAAAAATTCCTGAAAAAAAATCAAAAAGTGACACTATCCGTCGCTTTTTGAAAAGCATCGAGCCAAAAAGTGACGAACATGACTGTGTCGCTTTTCTGTCGATTTTGACCAAAAAAGCGATGCAGTCCGTCGTTTTTTAGCAATTTTTTAGTAGTGTTTGTTTAACCTCTTATATTTTGATTAGCTATTGAGATTCTCTTTAATATATCTCTTATAAATGCACATTTGATTCCTAAATTACAGAGATTATATGCATCACATTCTTAAAACATTATTTGTCTAACTCTGCGACTTTAAAGCACTTTAGTGGAACTCATTCCTATCTTTTCATAATGAGTTTTTTTTTTTGAGCCACTATCTAACTGAATGAGTTGTATCATGTAGATTTTTTTTTAAGTTTCTAACCTTTTCATAGTTATTTGTATCATGTAGAATTAATTTCATATGTATATTGAACAATTTATAGAACATTCCATGAGTGATTAAATGTTTATCCTTAGTGGGAGTGTATCACGATCCAATTCACCGGGCCGTGAGAACACCTACTACAACATCTAGACAGGAGAATCCTTACCCCAAAACTCAAACATGAAATGTGGAAGTGAATCAAATGTAAGCTAAACACCTTATTTAATTACCGAAATGCTCAAAGTTAGTTAAAATAAAGTATCTTTGTAAAAATATGTTGAACCCTCCCCTAGAACTAGTCTAAACAGGTACAAGAGCTCTAGGAGATTATGAAATTCGAAAACAATAAGATACAACTCCCACAATAAGAGGAGAGGTAGAATCTGTCGGAGATCATCTTCGTCTTCACATAAGAAATGTCACTGATCCTGCAACCGGATTATGCCAAGTAGCACAACAAGAGTAGTATCAATATAAACAACATGTACTAGTAAGCATCACTGGTCTATCCTGAATCCACCAGATATATTATCATACAAATAATCAAAGAAACATGAAACTTGGAGATATACTATAATACACCCTTGATCCTTTAGCCACCACCCTAACTATCGGATACCACCACCTTTTGATTCACTCATTCCTACTCAAGTCACCTCACCTCCCCCCGATGCCAACTCCACTATCTAGGGCATTTCACCTTCTTATCAGATCATATCTTAACCCTTCTATCACATAGAGACTTCTTGACCCACTCATTCTACCAACAACAAAATTCCTCTACTAACTTCCTTCCTAATCTCAAATCCACCAACTCTATATTGACCAACAAAAATCTTACTTATTTCTCCTTAACTTAACCTACACATGGTTTAATACTAGCTTGGGTAACCCAGACCACCTAGGGATTCTTGAAATATCACTTCTGGTATCTCACATGTAATACCGGCCCACACAAGAGCCACCCCAACCTTTAATTACAACAATATAACCACTCATGGACCAACATGCAACATTCACATTACAAAAAGTATATTCAGTTAATACAACCACTTATGTGTGTGTGTTTCGTACCATATGTGGTATCCGAGCCAATCAAGTTTGTACCATTCATGGTAATCAAGACAACCGAGGAATATTATGTATAACTTGTGGTACCCGAGCCAATCGCTAGTATATACTAGGTGTAGTACCCGAATCAACCACTAGTATATACTAGGTGTGGTATCCGAGCTAATCAACAATCACACATCATAATCAAAGTCACAATCGCAATGAATACAAATCACACTTGTACACCAAGTAAACATATTCATTGCATGTGATTGATAACAATATAAAATTAACGGGAATCAACAATCATCACCTACTCTAAAATATCCTTCCCAACCATTTCCAGCTCATAATCTAATTACCAAAAAATCATCTTCCCTAGGATAACACCCAACAATCATCATAAGGTCGACATTAGCTAATCAAGTCCATCACCAGCGTAACAAGAGTTAACCACACATTTAGCCATTCAGATTTTGTGCCCGAAGGCCTATACATGCAATCTTCTGACAACTTACAAGATATTATGTGATTAAAGACAAGCCTAACTATTCAGTTAAGCCTAGCTACTTGGACACCAAACAACTATTGAGGAATTTGTTTTTGTGATCTGTTATTACTTTTTAAATTCGAAGGACTAAATCATATAGAAAATACTTAGGAGTATTTGGAAAATTTTGCTTGCAATATATTATTTTACATATTGAAACTAATAACACTTAAGTTTAGGTAGGATTTTGAACATAATATATATATATATATATATATATATATATATATATATATATATATATATATATATATATATATATATATATATATATATATATATATATATATTATTGCAAAGAATATATAATATGGGTAGAAAATTTGTAAATAATCTTTTGTGTAGAAAATATAATATATTTTTACCTTATTTAATGTGTGAATAATTATAAATTGAGAAATGTAATGATTTTTAGGTATTGTAGTATTTGTTCTTACATGACTATTTATTTTGTTGTCTCATTTATATTTTATTAGCTCTCACTCTTTTTACTCCCTTGATGACTCGAACTCACAACTTTAGGGTTGAAAGTGATGGGTGCTTACCATCATTAGCAGTTATCTTAGTATTAAATATTCTGAAGTCTCCCAAAGGTTAAATATTTGGCATTATGCAAATCTATTGTTGTCTGTTTTCAAAAAGATCAAATTTACCTTTAGATGTCTTCTTTAAATTTCAAGCAGTGCAACAAGTTATTATTATATTGAAGCAAACAACACTATTTTAATATCATTATATCAACTTATCATATTTAGTGCAGTGCTATTTCCAGTGGCGGATCCAAGATTTGGTTGTGGATGCTCAATTCCTTTAACGTAAAGTTGCTATCCAAGAAAAATTTCTTTGTAGAAGCTTACTAATATTTTTTAATTAGTAAATGAAATATAAAAAGTAGGAAAAATGAAAAAACTACCCAAAAAAAAAAAAAAATATAAGCAAAGAGTATGTGAAAAGGTATAAAAAGAAGTAAAAATCTATGAAGTTCAATTTGCTTTTTTTAAAACAAAAGTTAGGACGGTACGCCGGGATTCGAACTCCGGTGCAAAGCACAAACAATCTTAGAATTCAACTTCACGACGAACGCACCCCATAAAATTTTGTTTAATGATGCTGACAAATATCTTATATAACTTTTTCAGCATTTTCTATATACATATACAAAGTTTCTGGGGTCAATGAGTGCTCGAGCACCCATAACTCTATACGTGGGTCCTCTCCTGGCAATTTCGATATCATTATATCAACTTATCACTTATCAGATTTAGCGCAATACTATTTCATTATTGTTGTATCAATTTATTAAATACTTCAACCATATTTTATTATTCTAACTTTATTTTTTTTTATTGAAATTTGCATTGTTTTACCTTTTTACATCGTAAGGTGTGTGTACATCTTACCCTCTACAGACCTCACTTGTAGGATTACATAGGGTATGTTATTGTTGTTATTGTCATTCAATTTATATATGTCACCTAGAGAAAAAAATAAAACCATTTAATAAGGTTTGACTTTAGGCCCCTAATCTTGTTCAAACGACCTTTGTAGGAATTTTATACAAAAGATCATTTTTTACTCCTACATTTATGTATCTATGACTTCATTTCTCAATAACTTTATGCAATGAAAGATCCTGAATTCGTTATTAATGGAATTTTTTATCGGCTCTGTGAAAATACTCATTTAGCCGATGGCTTCTAAACCCATCGTAAATACATAAAAATTAATGTTCAATGCTCATTTTATATGAATATTAATATAGGTCAATGGATCACACCCCTCAGTTTATTGAACTCTACTAGTTGACACACGACTCAATTAATTAAAAAATAACTCTGTTTTTGGTGTTAGATAAGCATAAAACTCTGGCATGTCTTATCTTAATTGTTGCCTTGGCTGCATCTAAACTCATATTAGTCCAATTAATTCATTTTACTAAAAGCACAAAAATTGTCTTATATCAATGGGCGTGAGTTATGAACATTAGATGCATTATATCCATATCCACTAATTTTTACCAATAGATACACACACTTATCTCACACTAAATCGATACTTATCATCACAAATAGTTTGGATAAATATTTATTCACATCAGGCGTTTATATCAAATCAGTTCAAGTTACTATGATTTATTGATTTAATGAATCGAAAAATATATAATTAATTAATTATGATTAAGTGATCATCATCTATTTTTCAAACAAATATATATGAGAGAAGTATCGAAAACATCTATAAATTTGGCGTGAATTATTAATTTTATCCCTAAACTATTGACAGCCTTCAAAACATTATCTTGCATCTGGATTAGAACAGTTTGAGAATATTTATAGGTAAAGAGATTTAATATGAATGTCTTGATGAAATTGATTTTGTTTTCTTAGAAAATAACAGGGGCCCATGTCTAAATTTTAGATGCTTTTGTGGATAAACTAAAGAGCAGTAGTAGCATTTCCTTGACAAAGATAAGATTGCAGATATTTTGAAGGTCCTACACTGCTATTTATTTAAGGGATTTTTTTTTTGAAATAGTTCATGTCCCCATAGTGGCATTTATTTAAGGACTGGGGATGAAGAGCCGGTGATTATTTTAAAGTTAATTTTTAATTGATGCTGGTAAAATAAATTTTAAATTTTAAATTTTAAATTTGAATAAATTCATATATATATATATATATATATATAGTAGTAAATGTTCAAATCAACTGTAAAATGAATACCTGATAAATATTATTAATTTTGATAATTTTAAGTAATTTTCATTAAATAATTTTAATTTTTTAATCTAAAATAAATTATACATATTTATGTAGTAGTAAATCATCTCGCTCTTTTTTCTCAAAAATCTTATGTGAGTGGACGTTGTCCTTTATTTTCTCAAATTGATGGACATATATAAAAATCATTGTTAGTTTATGTAACATTTGGTTGTTTTCCTCGTAAATCAGGTAAGTTATGCGAAAACTTAAATATTGTTGCGTTACTAATTTATGCAGCACTAATTTTTAAACTAGAATTTAATTCTTACAATAATATCTACAATGTTAATCCCTATATAGTTTGTCTCTTAACCAAGTTTCTCTTAAGTATGAACTTAGTTATTTTGAGGTCTTGATAAAAAATACATTCTAATTTAAGTCTTTAAAATTTTATGAATACAGTAAAATTTTCTCCATTTTAATTTGTTTGTCTAATTTTGAATATTATTTAAGTATATCATATATATAACTCATTCTTAAAAATTAAAATAATTTAAATTTGATTCCACATAAAAATATTTCATTTTGTTTATTAAATTTCCGTAATATTGTGGAAATTTGTATGGTGCGGAGACTAAATAATTTTTGATTCCTTTGGATAAAATTTATTCATTATTAAGAATTAAGATTTTTTGCATATAATATACTTAGCGCTAACATAAAGATAAATTACTTCAAATTTTCATGCGCATTATGTAATGATGATTGATGCATGCCAGCAACCTTTATATTAAAATTAAGGCCAAATTGATGGTGACCATCTAAAATCATGACTAATTTTTACTTGTATATTTTAACTAAATTGCTTCATTTTACACACCAAGCTCATATTTTCACGTCATTTGACATATTTCACAATACTAAGATAGCGAAGTGTAACACACTCTTTATCAACGCGTGAAAGACTATTTTAATCAATTTTTATTTTTATTTTTTCTTCCCCATTTTTAAGCCTGCATCTCCCAAAACTTAAACTCCTTTCTATGAGGGAAATCGATTTGATAATGCCACAGTAAAAAAACGAATTTCAACATCGAGAACTAACCCTTCCATGGTGAATCAAAAAAAGGAACTAGCATTTCATTTCCTAGCGCTTTTTCCTCTTTGATAACAAATTTTCGAGAAGACAATGGGTGGGGTGGGGGAGGGGTGGAGAGGACGATGTGAGTGGGGAAGGGGCTGGGGTTAGGGTCGGTAAGTGGTGGAGAAGATGCTGGGTGGGGTGGGGGAGGGTTGGCGGTGGGTGGGAGTGGAGAAGATGATCTGGGTGGGGTTGGATAAATTTTAATTTTTAAAAATTGTGGACAAAAAATTCGAGATGTCATTTAGTCATTGGACTCTTTTTTTCTACTTAAAATCATTATTTGAGAATTATTTTTGGTATATATATGCCACGTGTTTTTATTTAATTTATCACGTTGATATGTCATCAATAAGTGTGTTGCACACCTTACATATTTGAGTGATTGTAATAAAAGTGTCAAAATGATACAGCGGGAATGATATGAAGTGTCTAAAATGAATAAAGTCTAGTTAAAGTGTCTAAGTTAAAATTGGTGTCAATTTTAAAGGGCCACCGATAGGTTCAGCCTAAAATTAAACATGGTGAAGTAGGGCCCATACTTTGAAGATAAAGTTAGTGTATAAGGAATGAAATAGCAGTCTAGTTATTTTGTCTAAACTTGGAAAACGTACATGGTTAATAGAACAAAGTACAGTAGATTTGTAGCAAAGTAATTACAAAATATCAAAAGTGCCCCTATGCCAAGCAGCCATGTTGACGGGGAGGAGCTTGCTTTGTGGAAACTCCCTCTTATATAATAAGAGAAAAAGTTTCAAAAATACAATTACTTAATTCATAATTTATAGCAATATAGTACAAAATTTATATTGTAAAATTTTAGCCTAGAATATAATCATTCATGATAAGAAACGTTTTAATCATTACTTGCGTAGCTAAGTTTTAAAGTTTCAGTCGCACAACCATTGTTTGCTTTCAACAGTGAAAATAACTTTTAAAAAATGGATAAAATCGACCTCAAAAAGTTGATTTTTGCACAAATATCGATCAAGTCTCTATCAACTACAACTTTCGAGAAGATGTGCATGTCATTTCCCGAGCCTACACTCTTGACGTGGCAGGCATTCAAGAATCATTTTTGATCCCCAAGCAAACCCTTTGGCCTGACCGACAGGGGCGGCTGGCAAGGCTTAACAAAAAGTCTTTGGCCTTAGGCCCCCAATTTTAGGGGGGCTCATTTTTTTAGTTAATTAGGTAGGATTAAGTTAAAAAAAGAATATTAGAACTAAGACAATAAATGCAAAGGCCCCTTTTTTTAGTTAATTAGGAAGGATTAAAAAAAAAAAAATTTAAAACTAAGACAATGTCAACGGCTAAATGATGTGATTGTGATAGACATCTATGACAAGTTAAAAAGTTGTGTATTTTTTTTTAATGTACAAGTTATCTTTTTTTTTTTACCTTTTTTTCTTTCTAATTTTATTTTATATATTTTATCTTCCTCCCTTCTATTTCTTCTCACTTTCTCTTTTCTAATCTTACATCTCTCTCTTATTCAAAGCTTAAAAATTTACTTGTTCTATTGATAGTTTATATTTTAAATTTGAAGAAAATTATATTGCAGCAGCCCGATTCATTTTCGGAAATCAAGTCTTCATAGCTTTTGAATTCGGTAATTTCATTCTAATTTCTAATATAATTTTTGTTTTGTGTCTTATGTTTATTATATTTTTTATTTGATATTGTTAATAGTGTTTAAAATATTTGTTAGATTTTAATATGTCAACTAGAAAATATGAATCCGGTCATTCAAAACTTAAAAGAAAAAGAAAAGTCGATAACTTGATAAAATCTCAAAAAGGTACTCTTGATAAATTTTTGGAAAACAATGTTAAAATTAAATAAAAAAAGGTAGGGGAATGCTCTTTAGAAGAACAAGTTACTAACTTAGTTGAAGTTGAGTTAGATAATGATATAAACCAAAAAGAAGAAGAAGGAGAGGAAATTAGTGAAAAGTCAGATGTAGATTCCCAAGAAAATCAAGAACTTATAAATGAATTAAATAATCATACTCCTAAAAATATCTATGATCCTAGTCAATGGAATATTGTTGATACAAAGTTAAGAGACTTATTAGTAGAAAAGGGACCAATTAGAATTACCGACACATGTTTTCCAAAGGATAAATTTTTAAGGCACTTTTCTACTACGTATTATTTTCAAAAGTTGGCAAATAGAGAAAGATGAAAGAAGATGGTTAGTTTATTCCAAAGATTTGAATAAGGTATTTTGTTTTTGTTGTAAGTTATTTAATACAACCTTTAATGCAAAGAATAATAAGTTAGCTAACGAAGGTAGTAGAGATTGGAAAAATCTGACAACTAAGCTTAGAACTCATGAAACAACTAACCAACATATTATTAATATGAGTTCATGGATTGATTTAGAATTTAGACTGCGTAATAATAAAACAATCGATAAAACATTCAAGACCAAATTAATAGAGATAGAGAACATTGGAAAAATGTATTGTCAAGAATTATTTCCGTCATAAAAACTCTTGGAAGAAATAATTTGGCGTTTAGGGGGAAAATGAAAAAATCTATCAAGAAAATAACGGAAACTTCTTGAGTCTTATTGAAATGATTGCAGAATTTGATCCAATTATGCAAGAACATATTCGACGAATCAAACATGATGAAATTCATAATCATTATCTTGGACATAATATACAAAATGAATTAATAAATTTATTGGCAAGTGAAATTACAAACAAGATTATTGAAAAAGTTGTAAAATCAAAGTATTTCTCTATCATACTTGATTGCACGCTAGATACAAGTCATCAAGACCAAATATCTTTTATAATACAGAGTGTAGATATTTCGGCAACTCCAATAAATGTAACCGAATATTTTTTAGAATTCTTAAAAGTGGATGATACAAGTGGAAAAGGTCTTTTTGAAGTTATTTTAGATGAAATAAAATGTATTGGACTTGTTATTGATAATTTAAGAGGACAAGGATATGATAATGGGTCTAATATGAAGGGAAAACACCAAGGAGTGCAAAAAAGACTTCTTGATATAAATCCTAGATCATTTTATACACCATGTGGTTGTCATAATCTAAATTTGGTACTTTGTGATATGGTTAATTATTGTACGAAAGCTATATCATTCTTTGGAGTGGTACAACGTATCCATTCACTATTTTCTTCATCTACTAAGCGGTGGAAAATTTTAAAAGATAGTGTACCTAGTTTAACTCTTAAATCATTGTCACAAACACGGTGGAAAGTCGTATTGAAAGTGTTAAAGCAATAAGGTTTCAAACTCCACAAATAAGAGATGCTTTATTTAAATTAGAAGAAGTTAGTGATGATCCAAAAATAAAAAGTGAAGCTAATTGTTTAGCAATTTTTGAGCTTGAAAATTTTGAATTTTTATTGGGTATGACTATTTGGTATGATGTATTATTTGCTGTAAATTCAATTAGCAAAAGTTTACAATCAAAAGATATGTATATTGATGTTGCTATAGATCAATTAAGAGGTTTAGTTTCTTTTTTTAAAACATATAGAGAAGAAGGATTTACAAGTGCTATGATTTCGGCTAAGGAAATTGCATTAGAGATGAATATAGAACCTGTATTTCGTAAAAAACGTGTAATTTATAGAAAAAAACAATTTGATGAGAATGTTGATAATGAAATCACAAGATCTCTTGAAGAATCATTTAGAGTTGATTACTTCTTATACATAATAGACCAAGCCATCTTTTCACTTCAAAATAGATTTGAACAATTTGAAGTATATGAAAATATTTTTGGTTTTCTATTTAGTGGGAAAAAATTGAGATCATTAGATGATGAGAATTTAAAAAAATATTGTCTTAATCTTGAATGTTCCTTAAAACATAATACTCACTCCGATATTGACGGTTTAGACTTATTTTCTGAATTAAAAGTGTTAAGGGAAATCATAAAAGTAGAAGACAATACTCTAATTGAGATACTCAATCAAATAAAAAGACTTGATTCTTTTCCAAATGCTTACATTGCTTCTAGAATAATGTTAACAATTCCCGTAACAGTCGCCTCAGCCGAAAGAAGCTTTTCAAAATTAAAAATAATAAAATCTTATTTAAGATCGATAGTGTCTCAAGAAAGATTAAGTGGTTTGGCTATATTATTGATTGAAAAAGAATTATTAGAAGAGATTGACTACACAAAAATTATTAACAACTTTGCATCTCAAAAAGCTAGAAAAATAGATTTAAAATAAAAAACATTTATAATTTTTTTTAAGGCCTCTAATTTGATTTTGGCCTTAGGCCACCAACGGGTTTGAGCCACCCCTGCTGACCGATTATTTAACGGAAGACTTACTCAAGCATAAAGAGGCTTTGAAAACATAAATTCAACTGGAATGTCTGAAAATACTCATTTGCAATGATAATAATAATTTGCAAAACAATCTTTAAAGAAAAGAAAGTATTGAGTAACTCCTCAATTCTAACTATCTATGAAGCCTCTACAGTTCAACATGAATGTTAAGACAAGACCCACAACATCCTAAAAGGACTAAACTGAAAGGAAAAAGGGGAATCCTTCGGAATGTAAGGAGGCTCATCAAAGCTAATTGGAGTATCAAATGATCTCAATTCTCAACGAATCACTTGTTGATCATCCTGAACACCTGTATCTGCATCATAAAAGATGGAGGTTGAATGACATCAGTACATTGAATGTACAGGTATGTAATATAGTCGAGTCGAAATAGCTGAAAGAAAGGACTACAATAGGTATAACATAAACTCAACTGAATGTAAAGAATTAAAGGAATGAAACCATTTAACTTTACAAAATACTTTCTCATCCTCTGAACTTGAACATAAGAAGTGATATATGAATATACACTTTAACTCTATTGGGAGATTTTCTAACCAACAACCATCACTATAAGCTAAGTGATGATACACCGTCTTGTCCACGCTGCCAAAACTGTTTTATATCGTGTCGAGATATAGAACACCTCAACTAAGTAAATCCACTAAGCTCTGCTCAAAGGCACTAAGGATTCAACTATAAAGTATGATCTTGTCTCCATGTTAGCAAGACATTGTTTATGGGGGTTGTGAGTTGTCTGAACTCTCACTCATATCGGTGTTCAATACTACTCCTAATACTATTTACTTTTGCTCAAATGTGTAAAAAATATTTCTCTTTCTCTGGTTTGAGATAATTGCTCAAACTATCCTCTTAAAAGAGGTAAATGCTCTGAATTATCTCTGAAACTCATTGTTCATTTAGAAAACAAGGTTTCTCTTTACTCAATGTAAAAATACATTTGAGATAATTACTCAAAAAGGCGCCTCTTTAAGAGGTAACTGCTCTATACTTAATATTTATGAAAACACTTTTAAATTTTCTCAAAAAGACTACTCTTTTTCTTCATGTAACATGTAACATTTGGGAAACACTTAGTTCTCTTATACGCTTTCTCAAATTGTTCCTTACTTCC
The DNA here is from genome assembly GCA_035578085.1 of Solanum pinnatisectum. Classification (NCBI taxonomy): domain Eukaryota; kingdom Viridiplantae; phylum Streptophyta; class Magnoliopsida; order Solanales; family Solanaceae; genus Solanum; species Solanum pinnatisectum. Next base: position 13,057,756 of record CM069084.1, on the reverse strand, counting down.
TTAAAACTCAGTTTAAACAATAATGTTTTTTTTTAAAAAGATTCTCAATAATAATTCACTGAATACTCAAAATAGGGTTCATGCTGAAAAATAGTCATGAACAATCAACTCAATAATCACAATACACATTGTATGACAATTTAATGTTTTGGAATAGGAATTCAATAATCAATAACTCAAGAATTTAGACTTCAATATCAACTCATATACTGAAATCTAAGGATAGAACCCTAGATTACTCTTTTACTGATTTGAAAGTAGGTGTAGGGCGTGAGGATGAACTAGTCCAACACTATGATAGCCTTACATACATGGATAAACAAAGTTCATTGGCGAAATCGAAGAAACTTAAAGAACTCTTGAACCCTAATTGTTCTCCTCTTGGAACCTTGCTGTAATGTATTGACGTGTTAATGAATGTAAAAGAATTGATTAAAACATTCTAAGCCCTTAATTTGGTGTGAAATGGCATAGTTTTGGTTTAGAATAGGGGTTTAAACGATGTAGTTTAAGTACCAAACGCATAGGGGAAAGACCAAAGCGACCCCAACTTTTAAAACTAAAAAGGTGCCCAAAACGGCCAGTTTCACAGACTGTTTAATGCTTCATGGGTCGTTTAATGCTTTACTGGCCATTTAATGATTCATGGCCCGTCTCGTGGGTCATCAAGTTACACCTGCCCGTTAAGGCATCACTAAAATGGGCATAACGTTTTACTCTAAAATTGAAATGAGGCATAATTGGTGGTGTTGGAAAGAGGACTCAAAGACCTTTAATTTGATAGGTCATGTCCCGCATAGTTAATTTTGTGCTGCGAGATATGATCATTTGAAGTTGATTCAAAACTCACAATCTGATGGGTGACTTATATGGACCACTAAACGGACCATAAAAGTCACCACGGGCAGTTTAGTGGTTCGTCTAGCTGACCTTCAACTTGGCTACCTTGGGAAATCCTTTATGATGCCCAAGACGGGTCGTGGTCCCCTAAATGGGCCGTCTAAGGTCTCTTGAAGGGTCCATGGTCCACTTTGGGTTCGTGGACTTGCCCGTTTTCCCTTTTTAGCCATTTCTCCAAGACCAAGGTGTTACAATATCTTCCCTTGGGAACATTCGTCTTTGAATGAGTCCAAACTAAGCATGAAGGGGAGGGAAAGTGTCTAACAACCCACACAAAGTACAAAACATGCGAATAGCATAAACTTCAACATATTATCATTCTAGAGTACTTTACAAAGAGTTAGTGCCTTGGTCTGCATTTGATTCATAGGAAAAGAGGTGAGGGTACTCTTCTTCATATGCTCCTCGACCTCCAAAGTAGCTTCTTCAACAAATTGGTTGTTCCATAATAATTTGACTGATGCAACCTCTTTAGTTCTCAACTTGCAAATATGAAGATCAAGGATCTGAACTGAAATCTCCTCATAGGACAGTTCGTCCTTTACTCCAATATTCTCAGTAGGAAAAATAAGTATAGGATCACCTAAGCACTTCTTTATCATAGAAATATGAAACACAGGATGGAGTGCTGCTAACTCAGATTGTAGCTACAACTCATAAGCTTACCAACCCTCTTGGATATCCTGTAAGGAACAATGTATCATGGACTAAGCTTTTCTTTCTTACCAAACCTCATAACATCCTTCATAGGTGAAACTTTTAGATATACCCAATCATCAACCTCAAACTCCAAATATCATCTTCTAACATTAGTATAGGATTTCTGATGACTCTGCATTGTTTTCAACCTCTCCTAAATTTTCTTCACCTTCTCCATGGTTTGATGAACCAAATCTTGTCCTATTAACTTTGTTTCGCCAACCTCAAACCACCCAATAAGATATCTACACCTCCGCCCATATAGAGCCTCATACATAGCCATCTGAATGTTGGAATGGTAACTATTATTATATGCAAACTCAATAAAAGGAAAGTGGTCATCCCAAGTACCTTTGAAATCCAAAACACAAGATCTCAGCATGTCCTCTAAGGTTTGAATTGTGCGCTTTGCTTGACCATCAGTCTAAGGATGAAAAACGGTACTTAGGTTCACCTTCAAACCCAAACCTTTATGAAACCACCTCTAAAACTGTGCGGTAAATTAAACACCTCTATCTGAAATGATGGACAAGGGAACTCTGTGCAGCCGGACTATCTCCCGAATGTACAGATTTGCATACTCTTCTATTGTATTGGTTGCATTTACCAATAAAAAGTGGGCTGATTTGGTCATCCAATCCACAATCACCATTTAGAATCATGTTGTTTGCTAGATCGTGGCAAACTAGTAATGAAATCCATATTAATCATCTCCCACTTCCATTCCATAAGGGGTATATTCTGATCTACACCACATGTCCTTTAATGCTTAACCTTGACTTGTTGGCAATTTAGGTACTTAGCAACAAACTCGGCAATGCACCTTTTCTTGCCACTCCACCAATAGACTTCTCTCAAGTAATGGTACATCTTGGTGGCACCTAGTTGAATTGAATATCGGGAATTATGGGCTTTTTCCATGATTCACTATGGGAGTTTATCCACACTTGGAACACACAACTTACCTTGATACCTCAACGTACCATATCCCCCTTGTGCAAAGACCATCATTTTCTTTTTATGCACATTTACCTTCAATTCAAGTAAAATAGGAGCCTTGTCTTGTTTCTCCTTCACTTTTGACACTAATGAGGATTCCTCCCCATTTATCACGACCACTCCACCTTCACTGGAATCTAACAAACATACTCCCAAACGTGCAAGTTTGTGAACTTCCTTAGCCAATTCATTCTTCCCTTTTTTGACATGAGTAGTACACCCCATCGAAAACTTGCTCAAGGCATCAACAACAATATTAACCTTACATGTATGGTATATAATACTCATATCATAATCTTTGAGTAGTTCTATCCATCTCCTTTGTCAAAGATTTAGCTCCTTCTGACTGAAAACATATTGGAGACTCTTATGGACGGTGAACATATCCACGTGAATGCCATAGAGATAGTGATGCCATATATTGAGAGCAAAAACTACTGCTGCCAACTCAAGATCATGAGTCGGGTAGTTCTTTGCATGAATCTTAAGTTGTATAGAGACATATGATATAACCTTACCATTGTGCATCAACATACAACCAAGTCCAACTCTGGATGCATCGCAATAAACAACAAAGCCCTTTGTACCCTCTGGTAGTGTCAACACTGGAGCAGTGGTTAACCGAGTTTTCAATTCCTGAAAGCTTTTCTCACAAAATTCAGACCATTGGAACTTAGCTGTTTTTTGAGTCAACTTAGTCAAAGGGGAAAAATAGATGAAAACCCCTCGACACACCTTCTGTAGTAACCAACCAATTCCAAGAAACTCCTTATATCAGTTGGAGACATGGATCTGGGCTAATTCTGCACTGCTTCAATCTTGTGAGAGTCAACTCGAATTCCATCGCCAGACATGATATGGCCTAAGAATGCCACGAACTCAAGTCAGGACTCACATTGGCATATAACTCTCGATCTTTGAGAGTTTTGAGGACTATTCTGAGATGACTAGCATGGTCCTCCTCATTCTTCGAATATGTCAATATGTCACCAATAAATACAAGAGCGAACATGTCAAGATACTATTTAAATACTCTGTTCATAAGATCCATGAATGTTGCATGAGCGTTAGTCAAACTTAAGTACATAACAAGAACCTCATAATGATCATAATAGGTCCTAAATGTTGTCTTCGGGATGTCACTTTTTCTCACTTTCAACTGATGATAGCCATATCTAAGGTCTATCTTAGAGAAACAAGTGGCGCCCTGAAGTTTGTCGAAAAGGTCATCAATTATCAGGAGGAGATACTTATTTTTTAAGGTGACTTTGTTCAACTAGCGGAAATCAATACATATTCTAAGAGAACAATCTTTCCTTCTCATGAATAAGACTGAAGTGTAGGTCATACACTTGGTCGGATGAAACCCTAATCAAGAACATTTGCTCTAAAAACAGTATCTCTCCATACAACCTCATTTGAAATATTAAATGAAACGACAAGATAATATCATGAAATGCTCCATGTACAAATGTCGAATAATCCGTTACCACAATCCCTAAAACCTCTAACACGCTGAATGCCAGTAGGACAACCAATTCTTCTTCAGGAACGTCCACTTTTTAGCACAATAATTTCAATTGAAATATTGTGAGTATTACCTGCATTCAGGTTAATTACAAGGATCTTATAGTCATCACTAGTTGTGTCATATCCCAATCCGCACACACAATGTAACATTGGAAATTCTGGATGGGGAAGTACTATTGATTTTCTTGTGGAAGGGTTCCATAGAAAAATGTGTTTATCGAGTAAATCAGAATAAACTACAAGAAGAACCAATCCATCACAAGAACAATATTTTTTGGAATTATTTGGTTTACAGCTTGAAGGGCAATCAAGTTTGTTCATCCTCAACCACTTGAACCATCGATAAAGAAGAATAGTGGAAGTTAAACACATCATCATCCTTATGAATGCACATTTGGGTAATAAGATTTTTTTGGGAATTTTGGTCATTCAAGAATAGATGATAGAAAATAATGAAGATTCAAGAGTTGAGGACGATAACAAACTTAAAAAACAAAAGATCTTGTCACTCCAAGATTCAAGAATTGAGGATAGAAATAACCTTAAAGCAACACTCACACAGACAACAAAAAGCATTGATATACATCGCTATTAGATACTACACGCTTATAATGATTCACATGTATTTGTTTACCTCTAACTATGTAGTTACAAACATAGACAATTGTATTCATTTAGAAAGCACACAATTCTGAAAATTAAGATGATAAATTAAGCAATTACATTACATCCTAAATGAAGCAGCGCCATATAAAGAGGTATCCAAAAGCTGCGGAAAATTATGCATGTATGTTTGTATGTATTATGTTTTCAATGCATACACAACCATGCTTATTAATCTTAAAAGATAGGCATATAATCCAGTGGACATAGCCTAGCAAACTGGACAATATCGATAAGTAACTCTATCAAGAACTAATTGAAGTAGCGGCAATAAAGGAGGTATTCAAAATCTAAAAGAAATATCCATAAAAACCAAATCTATCGGATACAGTCATTCAAACATGCAACATAAGTACTTAATTATGTTTAGCTTCGAAAAATCAAGAAAAATGCATCAAACTTATTAACCAGAAAAACTAAAAGATCATTGTTTTTCTCAAATTGAGAATGATTACTATAATTCTCAAGTTTCGCTCAACTTTCTTATTCTTTGCCAAAACAACTTGATGCAGAAACATGCCACCAAACTCAGTTCATTGAGCATGACCTAAGTTGAATAGTTGGCTGGAAAATAACCTCCACTCTCCACTTGCATATGGGGCTACAAAAAAAAAAAAAAAAATTGGAATCAAACTTAAAGGGGGGGGGGGGGGGGGGCGGGACTGCAATTTTTTTTTTGGAATCACCTATAAACTTCGTTGCTAATCTATTGCTAAGTTGTTCATAGCTAACAAAAACATACAATATTCTGTCACTTATAAAATTAGCGAAGGATTTTGTTGTTACGCTATGACATTTGTCCATAGCTAATTTCTGTTTTTTTTAGTAGTGGGTTGTGTGTGAGGTTTCTGACTAGGTGTCCCTCACCAAACATATACAAGAATGCTCCTTCGTCTCAGGACATGTTGAATTAGTCGCCTCATATATATGCAGATTAATGTTTAACAAAGGAGGTATTGCTCTAAATCCAGCCCGAGCATGCTCTCGGAGTTCGAATATCGCCTAAAAGATAACACACTATGTAGATATCACTCACTCAAGGAAAATTCAAGTATGTTGAATCAAACACTTATCTCTTATCGAAGCATTACCTGTCCAATAACCCTATGTTGATAAATAAAATTCCTCCTATCAACTTCAGTATCTCTCACTTCACCTTCATTTTCATCCCTGAAAAGTTGAACCAACTAAAAAATAGGTAAGAAAATATGTAAGGGTGGAAAATTTTAGCCTTGGCTTTGGGTTATATCAAAGTGAGAAAGAAATGCAAGAATATAATGTGGAGATGGTAATCCAACATTTATTCCATATAAATTAGGTTGGATGGTGTAATTAATTAAACAAGTGTGCATATGCTTTTGGATAGATGATCATATATTTCAACATAGTAACAAAGGTTTAATGTGTGAGTCTCACTATCACCCATTATTAAAAAAAAAAAATCAACATGCTTGACCCATTAAAAAAGAACTAAATCGTTGGTGAGGGTGTGTGTTGAAAAACATAATTAAATAAATAAAAGTGCATTCTCTCCAACGACTTAAACTTTTATTACATGTTTGATCAAGTTTTTGGAAGACTAAAAGTGCTTCTTTTTTTAAAAAAAGATGAGGTGTTTGGCTAAGCTTCTTGGATAAAATAAGTGTTTTTTGGGAGTAACAAAAGTTGTTTTTCAGAAATTACAAAAAGAAAAAGCTTTCCCCAAAGTACTTTTGAGAAAAATACATTTAGAAGTAATGTTAATATGCTTTCCTAAACAATAATTATTGCTCAAAATTGCTTTTTAAATTTAATGTCAAAACACGAATTGCTTCTCACCAAAATACATTTCAAAATAAGTTGAGGTAGAAAGCTAACATTGTCAATGATTTATTAGGTTTCAAATTAAGTAATGCTCTATCTTTTTCTTTGGCATAATGTTAAATTTAGGTTATTGAAAATGTATTCAACTACTCAGATAAAAAGTCCACCAGTGGACATAACATGGTACATAATGTGACATATAATATATTTTTATTAATATTAAAATGTCATAACAATAATCTTCCACTCATTTTAACATTAAGATAAGAGAGTTCTTCACAACTTAGTTGAAGGTAGACTATTATGCATGATGGAGGAGTGCTCTGTATTGAACCTTCACTTAGTAAAAAAATAACCTTTACTCCAGAGTAAGTAGTGGTCTCAGACTTGACTATGACTGCTTAAGGAAAATAAAATATTATTGCTTACACACAATAATCAAGGTGTTGACATAAACTTTAATAGCCAGCACATTACGGTCTTGAACTATCCTGGTTTTCATGAGTGATTTTGAGAACAAGCACATTCTCATAGAAAGCGGCCTACTTTCACACTCACATAGGTGAAATCTGTCAAGGGTGCTCCTATAATTTGACACCCCAATCATACGAGATACAAAATTTCATTAAGAGTTAATAGACTTAACCTCCTCAAATCATTATAGAAAAAATGCACTCACATCATAGGAATTGAATAAAATTAGTAAATAGTGCATTTCACAACAAGTCATCATATGATTCGTTCTTCCCATTGAACCTGGTTATAGGATCTCTAGTTCCCAAGTTGGGTTTCCTCATATATGACTGAAAATTTATCAGCTTCAATTTCGTCCCCCTCGATGTGTTATAGGATCTCTAGGATCTCGATGCAGGGAGCCCAAGGACTGTGTCCTTCTTAGAGAAGACTACTTCGAGTGTCTTCATCATTCCAAAGAGTATCAACGTAGGAACCGAATCTACAAAGAGGAGCAACGCCAATTGAGAGCTGCTACAAAAGAAAAAGGAAGGTGTAGATGGTGGTGGTGATGGTGGTCATCACCGACCTTTATTCTTGATCAATCATGGTTTTACCAACCAAAAGACATTGAAGTAAACTGTATGTCGTTTTGAATTTTTGAAATAAAGAATTAAATCAGTTGCATTTGATGTGAGCTGCATCATGGAAATGACTCAATTTAGTTTCTTTAAAAAAAAATTAAAATGATGTTAGAGCCAAAAACCATCTCATTATAGCCAACCAACAACATGTGATTTATTCCACAATAAATATATGCACTTGTACTACCTTTTTAGAGCATTTTTCAAAGATGCAAAAATCTTTTTTTTTTTCACAGTGACTTTTTCCTCGTTTCATGAACCCCCACTATTTTAAGAATTTAAATATCATTTTTTTCATGAAAAGTATTATCACTTTATTCATGAAAATACTAGGTAATTTTTTTTTCTTTACCTTTTCTCCATTTGAATTGAGCAAGTAGAAAAATATTTTACCATACACCTCTTCTTTTTCATCTCTTGAAGAGAGCGACGTTGAGCGGAATTATGTTGAGATACCTATCTTGATATCCACATTTTTTCAAACTGTAACAAAAACATGAATCTCTTTAAAATTGATGGTGTAATATACCACATATACAATAAATTACAGTTGAAAATAAAATGACAAAAATGAATAAACAAATCTTCTAGGCTGAGGCGCGGATATCTCGCTCTCTTTAGAGAGATTCAAGTCCACTGCGGCATAATCTACGCCGATCCAGCAATATCACTCTTGATTTTTCCCCTCCAGGATACAACAACCCAAAAATGTCGTACAACTCAAGCAACTCCGGAATTGTTAAAGAGTCTAAAGCTCCACAAAAGACCACCTTCTTCAACATATACTTACTCTCTATTGTATAGTGAATATAGTTGAAGACTTAGAATATATTCTTTGTCTCAACTCTCTCTTTCACTACACTTACTCAATACAAACACAATACAACACTACTCATCTTTTTGACTCTATATTTTCTTGTACTTCTCTTGTTGTTTCTCCTTCTTCCCAACACAAGGAAGACCACACTATTTATAGGTGATGAATTCTTCATTGCAATGAATAGGAATATAGTGAGTAGTAAATTTGTCAAATGAATGGCTCAAATGTTACATAAGTTACGAGACATAAAGATAGAATAATTGGTGAAATGAAGAGTTGATGGTTATATAAGTTACTAACAACTAATGACCACTGTCTTCCACAATTGATGAGAGTAAAGAGACAATAATGTAATGTCTACCAGTAGACATAACATGATACATAATGTGACATATAATATATTTTTATTAATATTAGAATGTCACACCAACAGAAAGTACACATCCTGGTGGGAATATTTCCATGAAAATATGATACTTAACCTTTTGCATATTAATCATTTATTAATACCAAAAAAGGTAAAAATTTGAATAGATCTAAAATGAAAATACATTTAAATTAGAAAGACTTTAAGGATCATTAGCTAATTAATTTTTTTATAATTAATGCAAATCAAAAAAAAAAAAATTATTGGACAACTAAATTAGAGAAGACGAGTACAACCTTAGTAAAGTGAGAAAACTTAGCTGGAATAATGGTTTGCATATTTGGATTGATCACATTTGTCGTTCTCCCTTCATTTATCGATAGTTATAGTTATTTCATGTAAATTATTCCTCACTATCATATGAAAAGAATTGTCATATTTAACAAGGATGTGATGCACATCTATAGTTACTTGTACCAGTATTGAATTATAATTATTTAATTGAAAAGAATAAGCAAAGCAATATTTATCTCAGGTATTTCAAATGTTTTCTTACATAGACACGGTATAAAAAATCTTCAATTATCTATAAAATCAAAAACTTATAATTCAGTCACATTGTAAATAATATAGAAAAAAACTGTGATATACTAATACACAATTACACAAATAAATCTTAAGAGGAAAGTGGAGGGTGACATATATAAATATGAGACTCCACATCCTCACATACATCAAGCATATGCAGAAAGACTTGAATTCAATAAAGCCCTAGAAAATTCCAAAGTCACTGGACGGAAATTTCTGTGATATAGATTATAGCAATTATAATTTAAAATACTTAAAACAGAACAAGGAAAAAACTCTTGAATAGTATTCTAAAGCAATTTTATCCATGGATAGAAATCAAATACAAGAGATGAAGCTTTTAGAGCCTTTAGAGTCTGATAAGTAAACCAAGTTCATATCTTCTCCACATACATTCTTTCCACTCTATTTTTATATAGTCAAAACTAAAGATCTAATTGTATAGAAACACAAAGACATAATCTATAACAGGTTGTGGTCAATCTCGTCAAAATCAAAATCTAAAATCGAAAAACACATCATAAGATAGATATAATGTAGTGATGCAATCCAGATTGCCTCCAAGCCATTCATTCACGAACTTCAACGTATTGATGGATTGTTCACAAGGATGGAGGTTCATAGGCTTATATTGGTGGCAAACAAAGGGTCACATGTGTGGAAAATCGCTTGGGCGAACGAAGGGAGGACAGTTGACAACACTGCCCTTTGGCGAGAAGGACACTTGGCGCATCGCCCAATGGCTTAGGCGATGACCACCAGATCGCCTAATGTTCAAGTAAGCTTCAGGAGCAAGATCCATCGCCAAGTGGACAGGAGGCCCATCGGCGCATCGCCCAATGCCTCCCCCAGACCACCCAACATTCTAGAAAAGGCTTGAAGGAGGAACCACGCAGGAACCCTCGCCGAACCCAATGGGCGCATTGCAAAAAGGATTGGGCGAGCCCGACTTAGCTCGCCCATTGGTCATTTTCGGGTCACTTTTGGGCCCATCTATGTAATAATGCCTAAAACTATAAATATGCCTTTAGGGGTTCATTTTAGAGTTAGACTTATTTGAATATTGTGGTTGAAAACTTGAACTCATGTTTGAGTGTTTGAAAGCTTGGTATAAGTTGTTGTTGATCGTTGTTTAGAAACGTCGCTTGCTTGGGATATCGATTCCCTCGAGGTCATCGTAAGAGTTAGGTGCTTCTTGTTGGATTCACGAATTGAGGTCTTTGGGTTTAATATACCCTTAGGTTGCTCTTTGTTTCCTCTTTTTGTGTCTATCTATGTATCTTTATTTTATTGTCTTTTGATTTCCGCATTATATTGTAGTTTCTCTTGTGAGAATTACATCATTTGTTATCAGAGCTGAGTCTAGATTCGTTTCTACGATTTTAGTCTTGGGGTTGTTACAAAATAAATTTGTTCAAACTCGTTTTTGAGAAATTGCTGAAATGGGTCTTATTGATTTGAGTCTTCTTTGAAGTTTCCAAGGTTAGATTAGTGTTCCCTAACCTATTTTGAGTCTAGGGCTGAGATTTGAAAGGGTTTGGTTCACTATTGAAGAAACCACCATTAAAGGTTGAAGAAGCTTGAAGAAGACAAAGTGGGTTTTGAAATCTGAAAGTTTTGGCAAGGAATTGAGTGCTAAAAAGTATTGGGGTTTGTTCCCTATATCAAAGAGAGCTTGTATCTCAAATTTCGTGAAATTCCAAGCTAAAAATTTAAAGGGTTTTATTTTTGGGTCTTCATAGTGTTCTTGAAGTTCTTGAAGAACATTCAAATCTTCAAGAACGGAATATTTGAAAAAGGAAGAGTTTGATTCCAAAAAGGAAGAAAGAGAAAGTGTAAAAGTATTTGTAAAAAGGGAATTTACCAAAAAAAGGGTAAAGAATAAAGTACAAAGTGCAGGGGGGACCATAACAGGTCAAATTTTGGAGCATTGCAGGTGTAACGTAGGGACATTGGGCGAGCCCCGACTTGGATCGACCAGTCCATTCGGTGCCTCACCCTTTGGGCAGTTAGGTCGCCGAGTTGGCCTTGATTCGGAGGGTGCTACTAGAAAATTCGGCGGACGAATCCACTTGGTGCACCGCCGAACTTCCACCCAAATCGCCGAGTTGCCTTGGCAGATTGTCAAGTTTGGCGAGCCTATCTTCAAGTTGGTGAGCTGAACTTCACGTTAGGCGAAGAGGGCAACGCATTTGGCGACCGAAAGCTCATCTTATAACCCTTTCTTCTCAGGTCCTAATTCTTAGTTTCTTTTCTTTTGATTCTAGTTCATTGTCAAGAATCCTAATCGATTTTCAACTCGTAACTACTCTACTAGTTGACTATTGGTTCTTGAATTCACTTCTTTGTTAGTGCCTTTTTCTTTCGTGCTTTTATTCATGTTACTTCATAGTTAACTTCTTGATTCAAGTCTGTTTTGCTTTAATTGAGTCGTCCGTTTTTCTTGAAACAAAAATCCATTCCGACCAAGAGTAGAATTGACTCTTTTGTGATCAACCGAGTATAAGAAATCTTCAACATTAGCCGCGCCAATTTGAGAGGCAATCAAAGGTGTGTAAACACAAGTGATTGTGAGTTCATTTTACTAATGCTAACATTGTATGTTGTTTTTGGTTGAGTTGTCTTAAATGTTAGGTACAATGGCAACCGGAAGTGAGACCCTCCCACTTAAGGGAAAGGTTACCTGGGAATCTAAAATAGAGGTGTTTGCTGATGTGAGTTGGAGAATGGGTAACATAAAAGAGCGAATGGCCTCTGTGGAGGGTAGGCTGTTGGGAATGGAGGAGAGAGTGAACATCCCTTCGATTAGGGTTCCACAATCTCAACCTAACCCTTTTGTTTATCCTTCACTTTGTAAGGACTTTTATGTAGGTATAAACGTAATGAATGGAGGAACACGAGTTCCCAACAAAGAGTGTACAATTGAAGGTGTGATGGATGCACTTATGGGAAGTCCCAACATCCAAGATAAATAAGATCTTTCTTGCGGGCGTCAAGGTACAATAGCTAAACTTAACACTTTTACCATTGCAAATGAACAAAGTGTAAATGTTAGCTTGTCTTTATGTGAGCCTATTATTTCTTTACCATGTGTTGATAATGTACTTGGTGAGAGTGTGTATACACTAGTTGATCCTATTGATGACCGAATTGATTCTTCTAGTAAGATCGATTTGTGTCCACCTAGTATTGACACATGTGCTTTGAAAGATAGTTCATTATCTTTTGATAATTGTTTTGATCAACCTGCTTGTGAGTGTAGTTCACTGGTTGAGGGTTCTTGTAATGTGATTAAGAAACCTCAATTTGGTGATACTAATGATAATGTTGATCAATTGAATAGGAGTGACTCTATGAGCATATCTTTTGTGGAAGATCTGATTGCTTGTTTTGACCATAGAGATCATGTTATTGAAAATACTTTGAAAAATGATATTTGTCTTTTTGAGGGTGAACTTGCATGTTTTAATTCTTCCCTAGTGGTTGATCATTCCCTCTTTAAGTACAGTGTCTTATTTGAAGATGATGAAATCACTCCTAGTGATGTACCTAGTGGTGTGAATCTTGAGAGTAGTGTAGTTCTTAATAACTATACTGTCTATAGTAACCCACTATGGTGTGAAGCCTTTCCTCCCAAAGATGGAAATCTCTTCTTGGAAGATGAGAGTACTCTTGTAGGGAAGGATTGTGATGAGGAAGAAGGTGGTGTCTGTTTTCCCATTACCTCTTTTTCTTGGTGTGTCCCAATTATCAATGGTATGGCCCATGAGTTTGTACCTATTCTTAGTCATACCCATGAAAACACCCTAGAGGAAGTTGATATGCGAGACACCTTTCTCTATTATTTATTTACATATGATGATGTTCATGCTGTAGAGTGGAGTATGTTGTTGGAAGGAAAGAGTGCTCACTGATATATGGAGGTGCACTTGATCCAAGTTCTTGGATGACCTTTCCATTTGGCCCTGGTAGTGAGCTGAGTTGTGGAATTCATGTGGGAATGCCTGGTCGAAATGGAAGTCATATGGTGGGTGACATTGTTGATTCTTTTCCCTATGCAGGAAAGCTCTTCTTGAGGTTTTACCATCCACTTGAAGGGCCTACATTGTGTGTGGGGAAGGATAGCTTCCTAGACCCCTTTTCTATTTCTTACTTTGAGCATGATCTTGTTGACTGTGCATCTTATGGGGGTAGGAGATACTTGCCAAGAGAAGGTGAAGTTTGTACCTTTCTTTATTGTCTCTTTGCATATGATGAAATCCCTAGTTGGCTTAGAAGTGCATTGCATGAGGATCGGGGTATCATTGAGGTCTACACTTATTGGTATGACCCTGTTCTATGGATCTTCTATCATTTTGATCATGGTGAATGCTTGAAGGTATTTGAACTGGTAGAGTATCATCTTTTGGGTGGTATTACCATGTTGTTGAGAAGAATAACCATTGTCCTTGTTCTCCATTTGTGGGCTTAGTAGCCATGACAATAGAGGATGTTTGGTTGTTCCTAGAGTTTGAGTCTCCTCAGTTAAATGTTTTAAGTGCTAACCATTGTACTACCCATCATGCTAAGAGGATAACCTTCTTGCTTGTGATCTATATGGTTTTACAAGGTTAGGATTCGAGGACTCAATTCTATCTACTTGCATATGATGATACTCATGCTTGTGTGAATAGCATATCTTATGTTAGCAGTGGTATCAATAGGGCAAATGAGAGTCTCCTTGACTCGATGCTATGGAATCCTTTTCCATTTGGCCCCGGTGTCGATTTTAAGTGTGTTGAGTGTAGTAATAACCCCACCTGTTATTCTAAATATTCTTCTTTGGTGTTATTACTTGATCCTATGTGCTTGAATGAGGTATGTTTACCAATTTGGGTGGGGAATACTTATGATCTTGAACTTGCTAATGAATTGGGAATAATTATTCTCTTGAAGTTATCTAGTGCATTGGATGGGGTCTTAATTTGGGTCAACACTGCATGTGCCTTCACACTTAGGTATGAGACTGTTCATGTGCTACTTGACATAAGGAAGGTCTTGTGCTCGTTTGGATGTGGAACCAATGGGGGCTTACATATGAGGTTGTTTAAGTGTATTGGTTCCTACGCTCTAGCCCTTTGTCTAAGTTTCTTAAGTAGCCAAGTATCTATTGCTTTGATGGGTTACAAACCCTTGGTTGATATTTGTGATGCTTGGTTATATGTTAAATTTGTACATCCTTGGTATGGTGATGAAATCGTTATTGCTAATGCTAACCCTCATGCCATGAGGATCTTGTTCTTGTTTGCTTCCCCTATGGTTTTGCAAGGTTTGGATTCGAGGACGAATCCTTTTCAAGAAGGGGAGAATGATGCAATCCAGATTGCCTCCAAGCCATCCATTCACGAACTTCAATGTATTGATGGATTGTTCACAAGGATGGAGGTTCGTAGGCTTATATTGGTGGCAAACAAAGGGTCACATGTGTGGAAGATCACTTGGGCGAACGAAGGAAGGACAGTTGACAACACTGCCCTTTAGCGATTAGGACACTTGGTGCATCGCCCAATGGCTTGGGCGATGACCACCAGATCACCTAATGTCCAAGCAGGCTTCAGGAGCAAGATCCAAGCAGGATCCATCGCCAAGTGGATAGGAGGCCCATCGTGCATCGCCCAATGCCTTCCCCAGACTGCCCAAAGTTTCTAAAGACGCTTGAAGGAGGAACCCTCGCCGAACCCAATGTACTCATCGCCAAGAGGATTGGGCGAGCCCGACTTAGCTCACCCATTGGTCATTTTTGGGTCACTTTTGGGTCCATCTATGTAATAATGCCTAAAACTATAAATAGGCCTTTAGGGATTCATTTTAGAGTTAGACTTGTTTGAATATTGTGGTTGAAAACCTGAACTCGTGTTTGGGTGTTTGAAAGCTTGGTATAAGCTTTTGTTGATCGTTGTTTAGAAATGTCGGTTGCTTGGGATATCGATTCCCTCGAGATCGTCGTAAGAGTTAGGTGCTTCTTGTTGGATTAACGAATTGAGGTCTTTGGGTTTAATATACCCTTAGGTTGCTCTTTGTTTCCTCTTTTTGTGTCTATCTATTTATCTTTATTTTTCTTGTCTTTCGATTTCCACATTATATTGTAGTTTCTCTTGTGAGAATTACATCATTTAGGGAGGTTTACACCATGAAAGATTTTTTTTACACAAAAACTCATATAAAAGTAGAAATCAACACTAACTCGGTGTGAATCAAGTACTTAAATGCTTTGACTATAATGAAAGTAAATGAAAGAGGAAAAAAAAATAGGATATAGACTATTTAATAGAACATTAAGATTACAAAAATCAATTTATTATTTAATTCTAATCAATATTCAAAAATAAAAGAGATGATAATTGTCAAAAGACACTAGTAGTATATCAACATGAAGTTTCAAGGTGTAAATTGATTCTTAAATTTCAATACCTAACAAAGCAGATACGTGTTACTACTCTATCATTGTGTCATCTTCTTCTAAATATTTTTGGAAATAAAGGGAAAAACAAATTAAACTAGACTTATAAGATCATAACAACCTCAACCTTTTTTCCTAATTTTGGTGGAGATATTTTGAAAAATCAATATTTCCAACTTTCAAGACCTTAATCAATACAAGTACAACAAAAAAAAAAAAAAACTAGTTTACTTGTAGCAACGAAAGAAAGCAAATTTTGTAAGGTATTTTGGAGTTAAATAAGGTACTTTTCATTCATGGAAAGTAAGAATAGAAAATTCAGTGGACATTCATTTGTATTTATTCAAAGCACACATTTAAACTACGATAACAAATTCAACAATTATATCACATCCTAAATGAAGCAACACTATATAAAGAGGTAGTCAAAAAGTTGCAGAAATTTCAACATGCATTGGAACCTATATATTACGTAGTCATTCCTCATCTATAGATATTGATATTAATAATTGTGTGCAATCTTAGAGCACATGACCTAGCAAAATGCACAATATAGATCAGTAACTATATCGAGAACTAAATGAAGTAACACCAAGAAAGAGTTATTAAAAACCTACCGTAATAATCCTTTAAGAACCAATATTTTTGGATATCAACCAAGCAAACCAACATGAGTACTAAGTTATGTTTAACTTTGAAGTCTAGCTAAGCCTTATTATCATAAAAACATATCTTGCTTTTTCACTTTTCATTTTCTCGTTTTCTGATTTTTTTTCACCCCTCCATCCTAAAGGGTGAAACACCATTTTAAAAAGAGAGTGGATGTTACGATTGAGAATTTACCATGTAATTGTTTCCACTCTTTTTTCAAAATAGTGTCTATCTCTTCTTTCATAAACTATATTGGGTCGGGTTGGATCCACATGGGCAACCCATGACCCATAAGCTTACGTCTACCACTTCACACATGGTGGACAAGACCTAACTTAATTCGACATCAACTAGACACTCAATTCATATGATAAATAATTCATGTGATCAATGGACATTGAGAACTTACCTATTAGGTTTTACATGCTCTGTAAGGAATCCAATCACATGTGGAAAGAATTTGTTACTAATATGAGGATACATTTACTGATTATACCCTAGACTTCATTCACTACTTCAGTATGTAATTACTTATTTGATCCCTTGTCATCTTAAAGAGATGAACTCGAGTTCATGTTCAACTTTATATAGACAATTACACTATATACCTATATGGCTAGTGTAATAACTGACTTGTGTAAACAATTTTTTTAACTTAATTTTCTTTCCTTTATACTCAAATCTATTTGTTCCAATTCAACTGCTTTCCTAGACATACACTACATTGTCGGATCATTCATGGCTATTAGTGACATGCTAAAGTAGAAACATTGATTGAAACATCAGGAAACAGTAAAAGATCAAAAGGTATTCTAAAAAAGTGAATTTAACTTTTCGGGGTCTCACACAATGAAGAATCAGGGAACCATTCTTTAATTAACCCATTGATTGCTTAACACACGTGGTATGAAAAACATGCTACGTTGTCTTCACCTTATATTGGTGTATGTATCTCATTCTTTTAATAATCCAACATCGTACTTTGGTCTAGACACCTCTAGAAGTCTAACCTGAATTTCTCTCTTCAATGATCCTCAAACTAATCTTCTTAGAGAGCTTCTTGTTTGGCTTATAAAACAAGTCATAACATGGTAGTGAAAATCATCTCTTCCCATTCTTCGACGTAAGAGGCAATTGCTTATATGAGAGAGTCAATCTCACGACTTGTGTTACATTCTTTATCTCTAAAACATTATCACATGAATATGAGATATGAAAATAAATTCAATAGTCTTATATTGATGAAAATATTATAACAATCAAGTTGTTTTACAATACATAAATATTATTTACCCTACACAAGCCTAGTACCTTAACATGTTTCTCAATCAAGTCTCTAGATATCGCCTTTGTAAAAGGATCAACTTTCGTGAAATTTCACGAGTATGAATGTATTGTAAATTTATTTCTCAAGTTGTTACTATGTCTCTCCCATAGTTATACTTGATATAAATGTGTTTGGTCTTGCTGTGATACTTAGGATCCTTCGTATATTTTATAGTCTCCAGATGGGTAATTAAATGAGATGACTTTAGACAAGTTTTGAATGTGAACTTTGCAATTAACTGTCTATGTTTCATATGTGTAGGTGTGCAAATTCAAGTGTTGAACATGATTAGTGAGAAAGGCCAACAAGAATGCTAAAGAGAGAAAAACAACAAAAATGTGCATCTGCTAAGCTATTGCCCGCCCGCGCGGTGGTCGCACACGCGAACACATTAAAGAAGCTACTGCCTCTTTGCGTGACGGCGTGTGTTTGGGTTTCCAGCGGCGCACCCATGTGGCATGGAGGCGTGAAATATTTTTGCATATTAGAATCACTGGGGTATAATTGGTTTATTCTTTAACTTGAGATTTACTTGGAAGAAAAATTCAAGGCATAAGGATACTCTAATAAGCTATCGAATTTGAGAGAATCGATAGAACTTTAGATGTGATAAATGAATGTTGTCGAATTCCAACTATCATTATGCACTTGTTTCGTCTTGTACCCTATCTTTTATTATTGATTTTAAGCTTCATAGTTACTAATTGTTTTTAATTATCATTTAGTCTATAAAAGTGGTTCACAACCACAACAAACTCCTTTCTTTTGGTCACCTGAATAATAGTTAGCGAGATTCTATTCAATTATTATTCGTACTAATCCCTGTGGAGACGATCTTTATAATGTACTATCTTTGACTAGCGAAGAACTAAACTTTAGTGTGTTTGTGCTTGTCAAATTTTGGCACCACTGCCGGGGATTGGCAACAAGTAGTTTTCAATAGAGTTTTGTGTATTAATTCAGGTTTTGTTTTATTTTTTATTTTTTTTCTTAATTTTAGTTAACACCTCAAGTTCCCAGTATTGCAGGCAACATATATTAATCACAACTTTGGTGTATGGCACGATCTTCCTCAAAAGAAGTCATCAAATACAATCCAGAGTTGGAAAAATCTTTACACTTGCTTAAGAAAGAACTTGCAGAGAGGCTTTCAGGGCAATATCAGAGGCTTAATATAATGGGTGATATAAATGCCGGTAATAGAGGTTTGAATGAACCACTCAATCTTGATAACCTAAATCGCGGACCTGGGATTGAAGATTATGTTGAAAATCTTGGGGTTGTTAACTGAAGAATCTACCGTCTTCCTACTGAAGTGGAAGACCAAATGGATCAAAATGATGGAAGGGCGGGGAGATTGTTAGGAGACTATGCTAAGCCAAATTACAATGGGATGCAGTCCAATGTAACATGTCCTCGTGTTGCGGCAAACAACTTTGAGATCAAGCATAGTGTTCTCCAAGCAATAAAAAATAACTGTGTTTTCAGAGGGAAGCAAAATGAGGATCCAACTAGTCATCTGATGGATTTTGATAAAATCATGAACAATTTTCACTACAATGGAGCATCCGATGATGCTATATACTTAAGGGCATTTCCTTTCTCTTAAAAGGATGATGCTAAGATTTGGCTACGAAGTTTACCTTTAGGATCAATTCAAACCTGGGATAAAATGACAACAAAGTTTCTTGATAAGTATTTCTCACTAGCAAAAATAGCTAGAAAGAGGAAGGAAATCAACAATTTTAGTCAATTGGAATCAGAAACAGTGTTTGAAGCATGGGAAAAATTCAAGGAATTATTGAGGAAATGTCCACATAACAGAATAGAGCCATGGTTGCAGTTGACAAATTTCTGGGAAGGGTTATCACCTGTGTCATGGAGGATATTAAATGATACAGTGGAAGGACTGGTCATGAAAAAGACACCTGAAAAAGCAATTGAAATCTAAAATAAAATTGCAGAGGATGCTAATCAATGGATTGTAGAAAATTCTAAAGAAAGAAGATTGTAGGGGTGCACCAAGTTGATACTGACACTACCTTATAGGCGCAGATTGCATCGATAGCAAAGGATGTGAAATAGTTGACTCTAGCCCAGGCTCAAATGATGATATCAATAACGTGTGATTTTTGTGCAGGGAGGCATCCTACTCATGAATGTCAACAAGGGTCATTTATAGAAGAAGATGCTAATGCTATTGGAAACTTTAATAAAGGAAACTATCAAGAAGGAAACAATTTTAATGCAATGGGGCAAAGGCATCCTGTATTCTCATGGAGCTCAACAAATGGTAGTTTGAATGTGTGGCAACAGAACAATGTGAGAGGACAAGGACAAACACTTCAGGGGTACTAGAATCACCAGCGACAACAATATCAACCTCATGAGGGACAACATGGGAACCAATCGAGTTTGGAAGAGATGTTTAAAAGATTCATCACTAAGGTTGATGAGCGGTTTAAAATTCAAGGTGCTTCTATTCAAAATTTAGAAAAGCAGGTTGGACAGATTGCTAATCAAATATCTCTGAAAAACCACCTGGAAATCTTCTAAGTGACAAAGTAAGGAACCCTAAGGAGCTGAAAGTTGTGACTTTGCGAAGTGGAAAAAAGTTAAACAAATTACAAAAGCAAAGCTTGTGAAGTGAAAAAGAGCCGAGATGAGAAACAAGGAAGTAAAAAAGTAGTAGGGAAGTCCAATGAAATTGAGAAAGGAAAGGAGAAGTCAGAACTAGAAATTGATTCTAAACATATGCCTGCATTGCCTTTTCCTCAAAAGATGAAATAGGAGAAGCTTGACAAGTATTTTGGTAAGTTCTTAGAGATGCAGAAGGAACTACATGTGAATATTCCTTTTACTGAGGTAATCACTCAGATGCCAGGATATGCTAAATTTTTGAAAGAAATTTTATCCAACAAGAGGAAATTGGAGGAAACATCAGTAGTCAAGCTGAATGCTCATTGCAGTGCCATCCTTAAAAATAAACTACCTAAGAAATGTGGTGATCCAGGTAGATTCACTATTCCATGTGCAATATCGACTGCAAGATTTGAGAAATCCTTGTGTGACTCAGGAGCTTCTAGAACTTCTTGCCTTTGTTCATATTCAAAAAGTTGGAAGGAGAGCTCGGAATCATGAAATCTATCCCAATGTCCTTACAGTTGGCTGGCCAATCCCCCATTATTCCTGAAGGGATAGTTGAAGATGTTTTAGTTAGGGTGGACAAGTTTGTGTTTCCAGTAGATTTTATCGTGGTGGACATGTAAGAAAATAAGGAGGTTCCGTTAATTCTTGGCTGACCATTCCTAGCTACTGGTAGAGCAATACTTGACGTGTATGAAGGGAAACTGATTCTTAGAATTGGAGAGGAAAAGGTAGTATTTAATATGAAGAAGGTGGGTGGGCTAATAGTTAAGACAACCAAGTCGGATAGAAAGATCATGGCATGGGTGCATGCGTTTGGCCAAGCTTGCACAATGGACCCAGACACTATTTTCGACACCAACTAGAGAGAGTCAGGAAAGTTTCCTTTACTTTTGCAGTGCCTTTATGCCATGGGGACATGTCATAGCTTAAGTGTGGGGGTGAATGATTTGTAAATAACTAAAAAAATATTTTTTCTTTCTAGGGTAACTTCTTTGTTATGCTTCTATGGGTTTCTTGTCTGATTCTTTTAGCATAGTCGTATTTATTTTGAATAAGACATTTTCTTAGGATAAGAGTCGTAGCATAATAGTTGAACAAGTGCTAGAGATATAAATTAATTGATTCCTATCTAGAGGTTGCATTGATTGCTTAATTGAAATTTGCTTACTTGTTGGCATGTGAAGTTGAGGCATTATCTATCCTTGAATATTGTGTGGGTGACAAGATCTTGATATGTACTCATGTTTGAAAGAATCTAGAACTTGGCTTGGTAGATTTTTGAGGCAAAACTCTAGGACTTTTTAAGGAAAAATATGATTGTAGGCTTTCTTTGATTAACCCACTTCTAGCCTAAATTCACCAACCATTGATGATAAGTATCCCTAGTCAAACAATTTTAGCCTTAGAATAATCCATTTTCTTTGATTAGCTGAGACATCCCTTGAGTCTAATCCCCCTATGTGTCACTCTCTTAATTGGAATTATAAGCGAAGGTGTAGAGAATTGAATTATGAAAAAAAAAAACTGAATCTAGCCATGTGTGAAAAGTAATAAAAGTTGTTGGATGTGTTTTTCAAAAGAAGATGAAAAGTTCCAAAAGAAAAATGAAGAAAAAAAGAGAGAAAAAGAGAAGGGGGATATGACTTTTTATTTTCATATTCTACGAACAACCTTATCACAAATTACACATGTGCAAGTCCTACATGATTTCAACTTGAGAAGTCCTACATTAGTGGAGAATTACTCAATTGCCAATACTATGGTATTCTGGAAAAACATGATGTTTTTCTTTGTGAGAGTGAGTGAAATGAGAGATTATGTCTGTGATGCATGAACAAAAGTTTGTTAATGATAAAACCACATCTTCTTTGTTGTGAGAAAATTCATGGATTGATTTTCGCTTAAATTTCATTGTCGATGAGTAGTCATTTAACGTTGAATGTTGCAATCACCTATAGGGATGGTTGAAGTCAATTACTGTTTCTAGTGACTTGTGCGCCAAAATCTAGAGGGGGTCAAGTTGTTGTAATTTGCTCGGGATGAGCAAAAGCTCAAGTGTGGGGGTATTTGATGGGTAATTAAATGAGATGACTTTAGATAAGTTTTGAATGTGAACTTTGCAATTAATTGTCTATATTTCATATGTGTAGGTGTGAAAATTCAAGTGTTGAACATGATTAGTGAGAAAGGCCAACAAGAATGCTAAAGAAAGAAAAACAACAAAAATGTGCATCTGCTAAGCTATTGCCCGCCTGCGCAGTGGTCGCGCGCTCAAGTGTCCAGTGGCGCACCCACGCGGACACATTAAAGAAGCTACTGCCTCTCCACTGCAGGTCATGCACTTGGGTTTCTAGCGGCGTGCCGCGCGGCGTGGAGACGTGAAATCATTAAAAGAAGGGTGTTTTTGGAATTTCTAAGGGAACCCTATGCTATATGATTTTGGAGCTTGCCCCGGGGCTAAAGGGGATCGAAAAAGAGCAGAAAAGAAATGCTAGGTTATGAAAAAAGGAGGTGGAAGACGCGGTACAGTACTCGAATCCAAAACGGAAGTTGGAATTCAAAGTTGATTGTTATGTCTTCTTTTTCATCTTTGTTCTAAGTAAACTTATTCTCATCCATGGAGTAGATTCTTAGAGGGTATTTGACAAACATGTTGTATTGATGAAATTTTTGGGATTTTGATTTTCATTCTTATGCTTGAACTTATTATGGGAATGTGAATTAAATTGCAACATTGTCCATTATTTTATTTAATCAAAAGAGGAATATCTTGGTGAATATTGTTGCATAGTTTTGTTGGATTGAATCAATATATTTTCTCTAAAGTAATCAAAGGAGCTTGTTGATAATTATTGATTAAATCTCAAGGAAAAATAGTCGAAGGGCGTTACTTAAGAACAATCATTAACATGTTTTTGCATATTAGAATCACTGGGGTATAATTGGTTTATTCTTTAACTTGAGATTTACTCGGAAGAAAAATCCAAGGCTTAAGGATACTACAATAAGCTATCGAATTCGAGAGAATCGATAGAACTTTAGATGTGACAAATGAATGTGGTCAAATCCCAACTATCATTATGCACTTGTTTCGTCTTGTACCCTATCTTTTAATATTGATATTAAACTTCATAGTTACTAATTGTTCTTAATTATAATTTAGTCTATAAATGTGGTTCATAACCACAACAAACTCCTTTATTTTGATCACCTGAATAATAGTTAGCAAGATTTGATTGAATTATTATTTGTACCAATCCTTATGGAGACGATCTTTATATTGTACTATCTTTGACTAGTGAAGCACTAAACTTATAGTGTGTTTGTGCTTGTCATCTCCTGACTGTCATTATATAAAATCATAGAACCCTTAGAATGCCTTGGAATATTTCAATGCTTAAAAAATCTCTTTAACCAAACAATTTCTTGTACTGCAGATGCGCAAGCTACAAATTCAGATATCATAGTTGAAAGAGCTATGTAAGTTTGTTGCTTACTTTTCCATGAAATAGCACCACCATTAAGTAAGAAATCATAACCGGAGGTCGATTTTCTATGACACTGGTCATCAACCCAATCAACATGAGTGTAACCTCTTATGAATAAATCAGATCCACTATAGCACATGGAACGATCTGCAGTTCCCTTCAGATATCAAAATATTTTCTTTACTGCTTGCCAATGATCTCTTCCAGAATTGGATTGATATATGCTAATTAGACCTACAACATAACAAATATCTGGGTGAGTACACATCATAGAATACATCAAACTCCTAGCAATACTATAATATGAAACTCGAGTCATGTCTTCCTTTTCTTTTTCATTCTTTAGACACTTAAGGCTTAAAGTTTCATTTCTTGCTACTAGAGTATCCATGTATTTGCAACTATTCATTCGAAGGTTTCCAATATTTTCTTTGTGTATGTTCTCTAGATAAACTAAAAAATTTCTTGGAACAGTTTCTTTGGATCTTAACACCCAATATATAGTTCTGCTTCACCCATATCTTTCATATCAAATAATTTTGAAAGCCATGACTTGGCAGTTTTTACATAGTTCAAATTATTTCTAGTTAATAAAATATCATCTACCTAGAGAGAAAGAATTGCAAACTTTCCATTTGACTTCTTCACATAGATGCAATGGTCTTCATCGGTCATAGTAAAATCAAATGAAATCACCTCTTTATGAAATCTCAGGCACCACTGCCTTGAAGGTTTCTTTAGGCAATAAATTGATCTTTCCAATTTACAAACTTTTTTCTTAGCCTTTAACAATGAAATCTACCGGTTGTTCTATGTAATTTTTTTTGTTCAATTCTCCATTGAGAAAAGTGTTCTTCACATCCATTTGGTGTAATTCTACATTTAAACATGTAACAACAATTAAAAGTAAACGTATGAAGCTAAACTTCACAACATGTGAAAAAATTTCCTCGTAATTTTTTCTAGCTGCCACCAATTGTGCTTTGTGTGTTTCTGTTGATGTAATGACACATCGGTTATTTTTAGAATTTTTTTACAAAATTATGATTTACACCGCCTGATATTGTCCTGAGTCATTTTTGAATGAGTTTTGAAAGTGGTTTCGAGTTTTGAGTTAAATTTTATGACTTATGGGAATTTTGAAAATTTGAAAGGCTAAAATTTATAAAAATGGTTGTCAGTGTCTTTTGGAATTTTGAGTGTCTAATTGGAATTCCATCGATCCAATCAGTTCTGGAATGTAGAAATTGGTTTAAGAGAGTTGTCGGTTTCTAAATCAGAGTGTTTATGAGGATTTGAGGTCCTAAGTTGAAAATTTGTGGAATTTTAGCCTTTGGGCTGACTTTGGTCAATGATAACTCTCAAATTACTCTCAAAATGAGTTCAAGAGTAAGCGATCGTTAGAATATTAAATACTCAAAAAAAGTGTTGGATCGAATTGTAACACATTGGAAGTTGGAAAGTTTATAAAGGGAAGAAAAAGTAGAAACTTTGCTAAAGTAGTGAACTACAAGTCCAATCTATGGATCGTAGGAAATCCTACGAGTAGTAGAAGGTCAATTGTAAGTGGATTAAAGTTTTGCAATTTCAAATTTCTGATGTTGGACCTATGACTTGACAAGACAAGCCCTAGGAAAATTGACGAATCGTAGGACTGATCGGTAGGGTTGATTCAGAGATTAATTTAAGACCTCAGTTCTACAAAAGAAAATGATGCATCATAGTTGGGTCTACGAGTCATAGGATGGTCTCATAGAAAGGTCCTTGACTTAGTGAAATTTTGGACTTGAACATGGATTCTATGGATGGGATCTATGAATCGTATGATTTCAGATGAACCATAGAAAGGTCTCATGGGAAGTAAGGTAAAATATGGGTTTCTGAAGTTGGTTCTATGGGGATAGTAAAAAGTTCTACGGATCGTAGGTCACAACTGTAGCGTTGTCTGACAATTATTTCTTAAGGGTATTTGGGTCTTTTCCTATGCATATAATTCCTATACTACATCGTTTTAACCTATAAATAGACCCTATAACTGATTTTACTCCTAAGAAACTACCCATTCCCTTTCATTCCCAAAATCCCCAATATTCCTCTAAAGTTTTTCTGTACCAGGCTCCCAAGGATTCTAGGTTTCTCCACGTTTTCAATTTTCCAATTTCTCCATTGATTTGGGCTTCAAGATATAGGTATGTGGAAGTTCATCAATGGGTTCCATTCACCCATTGAGTCTCAAAGATTCCTCTGATTCTCCAATTTAATTTACTTAAAATGTTTAGATTTTCATTCAATTCTTCATGAGTTCTAACTGTATGGATTCAATTGTTTAATTTTGATCATATTATAATTGTTTTGACTCAATTACATGCTTTTCAATTTATTTCATATGAACTCATGCATGATACATGATTTTGACTATGAACCCTAAAAGAGTGTGAATTCATGAAGAGGTTATGAAGCCATGATTGATGTTTTCATGAAAACCATGCATGATTTATGAAAAAGGAATGATTTATGACCTAGGTTTCCTTAAGATAAGCATCGATGAAATTGTGAAAGGTTATCTCAGATTAAAAATTCATGAATGGTGAAAGGTTTTCTCACACATGGTTTAAGGAGCAACTCTATGATGTTTTTAGCTTAGATTAGTAACTTAATTGTATTTTTCCATGGATGTTGATATGTTTATGTTTATGACAATTCTGTTGGGATTTTACTTAGCACTGAGAGAATTTTGAGATAGAGGCTCTCCCATTAGTAGAGGTCGGGTCTCTAGTAGAAATCGCATTGTCCCTAACTACGTTCTCTCGTAGGTTTGTCTTAGAAAGACATAGCTAGTGGGTCGACCTAAGATAAAAGTTTAAGGTCTTTAATTTGGCAAGCAAGGACACGTATTTTTTGTGTGCGACCAAGACACTGAATTCTATGTTATAGCTCATGTGGTTTATGTCAATAAATAGTAAATATCCCAAAAAATGAACTAAGTCATTCTTAAAGGTTTTATGAAGTTTTACTTATGATTTTATGATGCATTGATCATGTTTATGATTTATGATGTCACTTTAAGGTTTTACTATGTTTACCTTGGTCATGCATTTTATGTTTTTGATTATGGCCTCTTATGATCATGTTTCATGTTTTATGCATCCTTCATGCATACTTGTGCCTACATTGTTTAATAATGTAGGATGTGACGCTTCCTCCCCTTCCGCTCACGGCTAGTTGGTGATCATTTGATTGTTCAAGGTTGAAAATGTGGTGTGTCCTCATGTTTCGAGGACCATGTAATCTTCATTATGTTTTCCTTATGTTTTTAGTTTCAAACATTGTATGTGGTATATGGGTTACGTCCCTACCACTCCCTTGATTTATAGAATGGCTTATATGAGAAGGAATGTGGAGCAATGACAATGTGGAGCCTAAGGTTCCTCAAGTTCTAGTGGATTCTTTGACCGAGCAAGTGACTCATGCCAAATTTCGAGCCATTTTCCAAGTGTTGGCTCAAGCTTTGACGGCACAAGCAAATAGTGAGGCCATTGCTTCCTTGAAGGATAAGGGACTTCACTAGGATGAATCCTCCGTAATTTCATGATTCTAAGGTTGATGAGGATCCTCAAGAATTCATCGATGAGATTTGCAAGATAGTGGGAAGTATGGGGTTGTCTACAGTTGAGAAGGCAGAGTTGGTTGCTTATCAACTCAAGGATGTTGCTTAAGTTTAGTTTGAAAAATGGAAAAGTGAGAGGACTATTGATGCGGGTCCTCTTGATTGGAAGAAATTTAAGGAGCATTTCTTGATCGTTTATTTCCTCTTGAAATGAGAGAAGCGGAAGTGATTGAGTTCATTAATCTTAGAAAAGGGAATATAAGTGTGAAGGAGTCTACTTCGAATTTCACTCAATTGGCTAAGTATGTTCAAACTATGGTTGCCGACTCTAGGGCAAGGATGAGTAAGTTTGTGTCGGGTGTTTCTAACTTGGTTGTCAAAGAATGTTGTACTTCCGTATTAATTAAAGAGATGAATATATATCGTTTGATGATACATGCCCAACAAATTGAGGTGGAAAATCTAAAGGAAGGGCAAAAGAGTCCAAAAGGGAGAGAACCGATGATGGTAACTTTTCTCATTCAAGGTTCGGTGGACATGGACGTCCTTAATTTCGAAAAATAAATTTGGTCAAGGTTCATCAAATGCTCCAACTCTGGGTGTCTAACCCTAAGCCTCAAGGAGGTTGTGGTAATGAATCTTCTATTTTCGCTTTCTCAAGATGTGGTAAGAAGCATGATGACAAATGTTTAGCTGACACAAATGGTTGCTTCGTTGTGAAAAGAATGGTCACAAGATGAGATTTTTATTGTTGCTTGCTACTAAATAAAGGGATGGTAGGCAAGTTCAAACTAGTGGTTTCAGTTCGGGTTTTCAAAGAAAAATAGATTTTATGCTCTTCAGACTCAACAAGGTGGTGACTGGTATGTTCAAAGTCTTTCACCTTAATGTTTATGATTTACTTGATCCAAGTGCTACCTTATCGTTTGTTACTCTCATCGGTGATTCTATAGTACCTAGAAGAGATTATAGAAATTATCCTATTTCCGTTTCTCATAGAGTCACTCATGTTGATCTTGTAGAGCTCTATATGTTAGATTTTGATATCATTCTTGGGATGGATTGTCTTCATGCATGTTATGCTTCCATAGATTATAGGAAACGATTGGTCACTTTCAGGTTTAGAATGAACCTATCATGACATAGGAAGGGGAAAATTATGTCCTTAAGGGTATGTTCATATCTTTCCTAAAGGCTAGAAAGATGATTGAGTTGCATTTATCATCTTGTTCGGGTTAGGGATATAAATTATGGGACCCCTACTTTTGAGTCAATGCTAATTGTAAATGAGTTTCCAGAAGTGTTTCCCAATGATCTTCCAAATATTCCTCCCTAAAGGGAAATAGAGTTTGGTATTGACCTTCTCCCAGATACGTAACCTATCTCTATTCTTTCTTATTGTATGGACCCATCAAAACTTAAGGAATTAAAGGATCAATTGAAAGATTTGTTTGATAAGGGTTTTATTAGATCGAGTATCTCACCCGGGGTGCTTCGACGATGTTTGTTCGGAAGAAGGCTGGTTCCCTCTGAATGTGCATTCACTCTCGACAATTGAATAAGATTACCATTAATAATAAGTATCATATTCCAAGGATAGATGATTTTTTTGATCAAATCCAAGAAGCGAGTTTCTTCTATAAGATTAACCTCCGTTCGGGTTATCACCAATTAAGGGTTAAGGAGAGTGAAATTCCAAAAACAACTTTTTGAACTCGGTATGGTCATTATGAGTTCTTAGTGATATATTTTGGTTTGACTAATGCCACAGTGACGTTCATGGATTTGATGAATATGGTCTTTAAGCAATACCTTGATATGTTTGTGATTGTATTTATTGATGATATCTTGATTTACTCATGAAGTGAGGATCAACATTTGAGGATTGTGTTGCAAATTCTCAAAGATTGTGAATTGTATGTTAAGTTTAGCAAGTGTGAGTTTTTGTTGAGGTCCGTTGCTTTCCTTGTCCATATTAATGTCTCCGATGAGGGTATTCAAGTCAATCGTATGAAAACCAAGGTGGTTAAGAATTGGTCTAGACCTTTGTCTGCTTCAGATATATGGAGTTTCTTGGGTTTGTATGGTTACTATAAAAGGCTTGTGGAAGGTTTTTCCTCTATTGCTTCACCTTTAATGACATTGACTCAAACAAAAGTAAAATTCCTATGGTCGGAAGCTTGTGAGAAGAGTTTTCGAGAGTTGAAAGATAGACTCACTTCGGCCCTTATTTTTACATTACCGGAATGATCGAATGGTTTTATAGTATATTTTAATGCTTCACGAATTGGTCTTGGATGTGTGGAAAGGTCATTGCTTATGCCTCAAGGCAATAGAAGGTGTATGAAAGGAATTATCCGACTAATGATTTGGAGTTGGCGACAATAGTGTTTTCTCTAAAGACTTGGAGGCATTACTTGTATGGTGTACATGTGGATGTGTTTACCAACCATGAGATTTTGAAATATGTGTTCACTCAAAAGGATTTGAATCTTCTCCAAAGGCGGTGGCTTGAGTTGTTGAAAGATAACATTATGAGTGTCCTATATCATTTAAGAAAACTGAATGCGGTAGCGGATGCTCTTAGTCGACTTTCGATGGGTAGTGTTGCTCATGTTAAGGATAATCAAAATGTGTTAGTTCATGATGTTCATAGATTGGCCCGATTGGGTATTCACCAGGTTTATTCTAATAAATGTGGTGTAGTTGTTCATAATGGTTCAGAATCGTCTTTTGTATCAGATGTGACAGCTAAGAAAGATTTTGATCCAATACTAGTTGAGTTGAAGAAGTCGATTTCCAAAAACACCATTGGGTTTTTTTCTCGAGGGTGAGATGGTTCCCTTTGATATTAAGTTCAGTTATGTGTTCCGAATGTCGATGAGTTGAGAAATTAGATTCTAACAGAAGCTCATAGTTCTCGATGTTCTATTCACCCAAGAGCCACCAAGATGTACCGTGATTTACGGGAGCTCTATTTGTGGTATAGGATGAACAATGATATTGCGGAATTTGTGGCTAAGTGTCTGAATTGTCAAAAAGTAAAAGTTGAGCATAAAAAATTAGGTGATTAGCTTAAGACATTAGTATTCCTACATGAAAGTAGATTGATTTGGATATGGACTTTATTATGGGTTTACCTCAGACTCGTCGACAGTTTGATTTCATTTGGGTTATTATAGATCGAATGATGAAATCGACTCACTTTCATCCTATTCAGACTTTGTTCTCAGCTTTGGGAGATGGTAAGGTTGCGTGGAGTGACTTTGTATATTATCTCCGATTGCGGTACTCAGTTTACATCTCACTTTGGAAAGTCGTTTCAGAAAGGTCTTGGTACTCAAGTGAAACTTAGCACAACTTTTCACCCTCATACTGATGGACAAGACAAGCTTACCATTAGGCTTTGGAAAATATGTTAAGAGCTTATGTAATTGATTTCAAGAATACTTGGGATGATCATTTGCCTTTGATTGAGTTTGCTTATAATAATAGTTGTCATTCTAGCATTGGGATGACACTATTTGAGGCTTTTTATGGTAGGAGATGTAGGCCTCCTATTGGTTGGTTTGAAGTTGGTGAGGTTTCCTTGATAGGCCCTGAGTTGGTACATGAGTCTATGGAAAAGGTTTGATTTATTTATGAAAGGTTGAAAATGGCTCAAAGTCGAAAAAATTCTATGCCGATGTTAGTAGGAGAGAGCTTGAATTTGAAGTTAATGATTGGGTCTATTTAAACATTTTACCCATGAAGGGTGTGATGAGGTTTGGAAAGAAAGGGAAGCTTAGTCCCCGCTATATGGGCCCATATCAAGTTTTGAGGTGTATTGGCAAGGTTGCTTATAGATTTGTGTTGCCTAATGATTAGCATCAGTACATCCGGTATTTCATGTTTCTTTGTTGAAGAAGTGTGTTGGACATCCAACATCTATTATTCCATTGGAAGGTTTGGGAGTTAAGGAGAATCTTTCTTATAAAGAGGTTCCGATTGAGATTTTAGACCGGTAAGTTCAGAAGTTGAGAAACAAAAAAGTTGCTTCTGTGAAGGTTCTTTGGAGGAATCAATTAGTTGAGGGTGATACTTGGGAGGCCGAAGCTATATGATGTCCCGGTATCCTCATCTATTTCCCTCCGCTCCTACTCTAGCTTGAGATATTAGTTCTTCATGGTTCATTTTTTCATATTCATGCATTTTATTCATTCTCATGTTTCCATATGCATGCATGCTCATGAAAACTTGTTTTTTATGTTATGATTTAGCTTGGAGTGATTCTCCATGTTTATGTGCATTTTGATGAAAATTTCCATCATGATTGGGTTGTTAGTTTCTCTCCTGCTCTATTCATGCTAGCTTAAGATCCATTCGAGGAAGAATGTTCCCATGGGAGAGATATTGTAACACTTTGGAAGTTGGAAAGTTTAGAAAGGGAAGTAAAGCATAGAAACATTGTTGAATTAGTGAACTACAAGTCCATCTACGGACCATAGAAAGTCCTACGAGTCGTAGAAGGGCAATCGTAGAAAGTTGAGTTGAGTTTTGAAATTTCAAGTTTCTGATATTGGACCGACGACTTGACGGGATGAGCTGTAGGAAAATTTATGGGTCATAGGACTAATATGTAGGGTTGATTCAGAGATTTACTTTAATACCTCAGTTCTATGAAAGGAAAAGATAGATCGTAGTTGGGTCTATGAGTCATAGGATGGTCTCGTAGAAAGGTCCCAGACTTAGTGAAAATTTGGACTTGAACTAGGATTCTACAGATGGGTTCTACAGACAGTAGGATTTCAATGAACCGTAGAAAGGTCTCGTGGGAAGTAAGGTGAAATTCGGATTTCAGAAGTTGGTTTACAGTTGACCAGTATGGATCGTAGAAAGTTCTATGGATCATAGGTCAAAACCATAGGGCTATCCGACAGTTATTTCTTAAGGGTATTTCGGTCCTTTCATATGCATCTAATTCATATACAACATCATTTTAACCTGTAAAGAGACCCTATAACTTAGAAACTACCCGTTCCCTTTTATTCCCCAAAATCCCCAAATTCCTCTAAGTTTTTCTCTCCAAGGCTCATAGGGGATTATACAGTTCTTCAAGTTTTCAAATCTCCAATTCCTCAATTGATTTGGGCTTCAAGATCAAGGTATGTGGGAGTTCTTCAATAGTTTACATTCACCCATTGAGTCCCAAAGATTCCTTTAATTCTCCAATTTAATTTCCTTAAATTGGTTAGGTTTTCATTCAATTCTTCATGGGTTCTAATTTTATTGATTCAATTATTTAATTTTGATTATATTATAATTGGTTTGACTCAATTACATGCTTTCCAATTGATTTCATATGAACTCATGCATGATAAATGATTTTGACTACGAACCCTAAAAGGGTGTGAATTCATGAAGTGATTATGAAGCTATGATTGATGTTTTCATGAAAAACATCCATGCTTTATGAAATATGAATGATTTATGATCTAAGTTGCTTTAAGATAAGCATTGATGAAATTGTGAAAGGTTTTCTCACATTAAGAAATCATGAATGGTGAAGGTTTCTCACACATGGTTTAAGGAGTTACTCTATGATGTTTTTAGCTTGAATTAGTAACATAATTGTGTTTTTCCATGGATGATGATATGTTTATGTTTATGACTATTTCATTTAGATTTTACTTATCACCGAGAGGATATTAAGATTGAAGCTCTCCCGTTAGTAGAGGGTGCATCTCTAGTAGTAATCTCCTTGTCCCTAACTACATGCCCCATAGGTTTGTCTTAAAAAGACATAGCTAGTTGATCCACCTAAGCTAGAAGTTTAAGATCTTTGCCTTGGCAAGCAAAGACATCTCATTTTGGCGTGGGAGCAAGACATTGGATTCCACGTTATAGATCAGATTGTCTATGTCAGTTAATAGTAAATATCTCATAAAACAAACTAAGTCATTCTTAAAAGTTTTATGAAGCTTTACTCATGATTTAAGATGCATAGACCATGTTCATGATTTATGATGTCAGTTTAAGGTTTTACTATGTTTAGCTTCTTCATGCATTCCATGTTTTCAATTATATCCTCTTATGATCACATTTTATGTTTTATGCATATCCTTCATACTTAAGTACATTCCATGTACTAATGCATACTTGTGCCTACATTATTTAATAATGTACGGGTATGACGCTTCCTCCCCTTCCGCTCGTGGCTAGTTGGTGATCATTTGATTGTTAGAGGTTGAAGACTTCGTGAGTCCTTCATGTTCCAAGGACCATGTTGTCTTCATTATGTTTTCCTTATGTTTGTAGTTTTAGACATTGTATGTTGTGTACGGGTTACGTCTCGGCTACTCCTTTGATGTAATAAAATGTCTTGTCAAGACTATGATAGATTTCTAATTTTTGTCAAATTATCCTATTCATTTGAGATTTCCTACTTATCTCTATTGTATTAGGTTGTGCATATGCATGTCAAGTGGATTGTGTAGGGCCTCTCGGGGTCTTATACACCATGTCACATCTAAGGTGTACTTTTGGTTGTGACACGAACCCCACAAGGAACAATTTGTCGGCAATTAAAAAGATAAAAAAAACTACAGGCTACTAGTTTGAATCTAAACTTACGAATATAGAATTATCAAAAAGAGTTTGTTTAGGCAACACATTAAGATTGGGAAAAAATCTAACCAAGCAAGGGATAATTGGGAATTGGCAAATTCAAAAGGCAATACTCATTTAAACAATCCACTACAATCTCAACACATGCTAATTCAATCGTAAGTAGGCTGGCTAGTTAATCTTCAACAACACAAATCTTCTTCGATCTCGTCGTGTTATATCATGAAATCTCCTTTCGATCTCAATCATGTAATACAACAAAACAACCTACTACATTAATTTAGATCTCTCTTTTGATCAATCCCTACATTCAACAATGAAAACCTAAATCTCTTTTTCGAGCAAACTCAAGATTCAAGGCTAATACGTGATTATCAGTCTAATTATGTACTTCCCAAATTCTCTTCCGAGTAACCCATATAAAGATTGGAAGCTAGATTTGAGCACACTCTCAAATCATAAATGAAAGCAAGAGAATTAGACTAAGAGCCTATGTGGACTGACTTAAAAATTGGTCAAACCTACTTTTAAGTTATTTTTAGTTTTTAAGAGTGTTTGACAAAGTTAAAAATAACTTAAAATACATTAAGAATGACTTTAAAAGGTTAAAAAACCAAAAATAAGTGTCATGCCCCGAGGCTACCCCCTAAGCGCGAATGGTGCTTAGTATCACAAGTGACCCCAAGCTAAACCATGGCCTGACATATCTTATACCAGTTAAAATAAAACATGCACTGTGTGGAAGCTAAAAATAGTTTAATATATGAAATGGGGAAAAACCCAACATGTCTGAACATATAAAATATATGAAGAGTTTAGTGATGACGAAAAAGAACACTAACTCTCAAGTTGAATCTAATATATGTCTGAAAGCCTCTAACTGATCTGAGTTGTTGGGACATGCTCTCAAATAACTCTAACAAGACTGATAAGTAAAGCATGTCTATTGTCTTCGAGCTATGAGGACTCACCACTGAAGCTGCTGAATACTGACTGAAAGTCGAGCTAAGCGTAATCTGGATGCTGAGCGCCTGAACCTATATCATACAACTAGGTAGCGCAAGAGTATGCGTCAGTAATTTGAATGTACTGAGCATGGGGGATAGATGCTAAGCTTAACAATATAAAAAATGAACATGGAAAGCATAACTAAAAGCTGAGATGGATACAGTGACCAAGTACTGATCATAAAGATAACATACTGAACTAAATATTGAAATAAATAATGAATACATGGTCAATGCAACATGAATATGACTGTGGGAGATACTATTAACCGACATAAACCACGTGAGCTAAATGTGGAGTCTGATGTCTACGCCCCATCGAGAGGACCCAATATACTTTTCTAGGGTATAAATGCATGATTGTGGTGTGATCACTAAAATTGATGCCCACTATAAGGGACTTGTAACCCTATGATGGCACATAGTTCTGGGACTTAAGGGTACGAAGAACCCTAGTCCAATTCGGTGCTAAGTCTAATCCCAAGTGAATATAAACCTAAAATGCAACTATAATACTGAAAAGCTCAAAATATTGATAATTATCTGAGAATGCAACATACATATACCGAAAGATATGGCATTCAAATTTTGCACCATGATTTTCTGACTAATCTGCCTAGCAAGTATAATTCATGAAATATAGATAGTTAACACAACAAGCGTTTCTGAGTTCTATACATGGGACTATACTAATTTTCCAAGAAACATGTAATTAACATCATAGAAACTATAACAACTAAATTCCTTTGGATCCCTAAGATTTGGGAACCCTAGGTCTGAACAATTTATGGAGAAGCGAAAGAATTGACTGAATTTTAGGGACCTAATGGGTGAAAGGAACCCGCTAGTGAAATCCCATATACCTGGTGAAGAAAATTATGGAGAAAACACATACCTGGTGAAGAAAATTATGGAGAAATCCTTTGGATTTCGGGGCTGAACTTGAAGAAGACCTCTGCTTGTTCTTGGGATAAATTGTCGCATATTTCTCTTCTTTTCTTTCTAAGTTAGATGATTTTAGGAGAATGAAGATTTTAGGTAGTTTCTAACTATATTACTAGGCTTAGACAAAGTAAAATGATGTAGTTTAAGTACCAAATGATGTAGGTTAAGTACCAAACACATAGGGAAAAGACCAATACGACCTTCACTTAAACCTGACGAGGTGACCTTCACGAAGGGCTTGACGGGCCGTCTAAGGCATGATGGCCCAATTAGTGGATCAGCATGTTGTCCTACCCAACAAGGTTCACTAAAACAAGCATTACGTTTACTCCGGGCTCAGAGTTACGCAAACTTAGTGGTGTTGGAAAGAGGACTCAAAGATCATTAATTTGATAGGTCATGAGCCACCTAATTCATTTTGTGCTGAAAGATATGATTGTTTGAAGTTGACCCAAAACTCAAAGTTTTATAAGTCTCTTTCACAGACGACTTCATGGTCTGTGTGAAGCTTCACGAACTGTCTAGGTATCTATGTTCCTAGTTGACTTGTACCAACCCCTAGATGGACCGTCCAAGTCACCACGGACTGTCAAAGGCACCGTCTAGGTGACTCCCTCACAGGCAGCCCCTGGAGGTGGTTTCGATGCCGTTGATGGGCCGTGAACCCTTATACAGACCGTCTAGGGTGCTTGGAAGAATCCGTGGTCTTTTTTGGGTTCGTGGTCTTACCCATTTTTCTTTTTAGCCATTTCTTAAAGTTTGAGGTGTTACAATAGGACTCCCCATAGTTTTTATTTTTTGAGTTAAAAGTCATTTAAAGTTTGACTTTTTTATTTTGACTTAAAAACAATTTTTTTAGCCTATCCAAATGAGCTATAAACCTATTTCATGAATAGAAGCATGAAATCAATTACAAAAGCAATAGAGTGAAATCAAATACTCAAAGGAATTGTCTATTTCTAGCACAAAATCCAAATTTTAATTGGCAATTACATCCACAGTTCATGCAATATAAAGAAAGGGAAAGAAGATAGGATAAGAAATATTACTATTAAGAACACAATCTTCAATCCAAAAGATGAATTATGAGGCGATGAACTCTACAAAGTTTTTTCTCAACAATACTCTCTAGGAATGGAATGAACTTAGATACATGATCATTTGAATAGTGATTGCTGATGAGTGTAATAAGGGTTTTTGAAGTCAATTTGGTGAAATTACAATTCTTGCTAGGTGCCAGCTTTTACTCTTCACGGTCGAGACAACTAACTCACGCGGTTGCGATGAATAGTTTCGCTGAGTAATGTGATCCCGGACTCTAACCACGCGATCGTTAAATCTACAACTATTGTTGAACACGATCGTGACCCCCATTTCATGCAGTTGCAATGAATAATCAGCTGCCAATTTAACTTTCTTTGTTTTGTCCTCTTTTTGCCTCAACTTCACTTGACTTCTTCAAATATATTCTAAATCAACTCTCCATTTCATTTTCCTATAAACATGAATAAAACCACATTAAAAGCACAAATTCTTACCTAAAGCAAGCCAAAACTCATAAGAAAAGAACCTCAAATGAGTGGAAATATACCACTAATCAACAATCCCAACTTAAAAACTTTGCTTGTACTCAAGTAAAGAAAACCTAAAACACAAGAGGCTCTAATTTCAACACACACCACAATCAATTTCACCTTTTTCAATGAACCACAAAGGTAATGGCTTCCATTGGTACTCAAAATTGTTTGAAAATACTCTGAAAACAATAAAAGTTTGCCAAAATAGTTCAACAGAAATACTGAAAGAAACTCAACAAAAACTATCTGTGAAACCTCTATAGTTCAACATGGATGTAGGGACAAGACCCATGACACCTCAAAGCTACTAAACTGAAAGACAAAATTGGAGTCCTTCTGAATGCAAGGAAGGCTCACCAAAGCAAGCAAGAAGTGTAAAATGATCTCAAGGGAGTGTGTGTTGATGATTCTCAACACATGTATCTGCATCATGAAAATATGCAGGTCGAATGACATCAATACATTCAATGTACAAGTATGTTATATAGCTGAGGAAAATAAACAACTGAAGTGAAGAAGTTGAAGTTAGATACTCAACTGAATGTAAATCATAAGTAGAGATAAAATTATTTAAAAGATTTACAAATAAATATGTTAACTCAATGAACTGTACATATATAAATATGATAATGAAACACTCTTTACTCTATTTGGGAGATTCTCTAACCAACAACCATCACTATGAGCTTCGTAAAAAAAACAATGTCTTGCCAATGCTACCAGTAATGTCATATACCTTGTTGGGGTATAAAACATACTCAACTCAGTGATACATATAATAAGCCTTCTCAAAGACAGCAAAGAGTCGCCCGAATATTGGTACAATCCTATCCCACGTTGGCTGTGTGGTCTATGGGGAATATGAATTGTCTAAACTCTTCCCCATATCAGTGCTCAATACTACTCCCATATATATAACTCAATACTCAATGTAAAAATACTCTCAGGCTGAGATAAAGTTATCAAAAAGACCTCTTTAAGAGGTAACTGCTCTATACTCAATCTTTCTTAAAACTCTTTACTTTTCTCAAAATAATACTCTTTCTCTATGTAAAAATGATACATTTGGTAATCATATAGTTCCTTTAAACTCTTCTCAAAATTAGGCTTAAACTATACTCTTGAACTCACTTTTAACTTCTCAAAAAAAAAATTATGACAAAAAGATGATTGTTAAAAAGATTCTCAATCAAAACTCAGAAATTAAGATTCATGTGGAATATAAACATGAATAACAACTCAGGGATCTCAATGTATAATATATAACAACTCATGATCACAGATTTAGAACTTGAAATAAATAATATAACTCATCTCTAGAATTCTCAAAACGAAGGGTATAACCCTAGATTAAAATTTCACTGACTAAATTAGATGTAGGGCATGAGGACGAACTCAGTCCATCACTATGATTAGCCTTACATGCCTGGAAGAATAAAGTTTTCGGTAAAACTGAAAGAACACTTGAAAACCCTAGCTTTGTCCTCTTGGATCCTTTTTCTAAGACTTGGAAGCGTTAATGAGAGTAATAGGGTAAATCAATAATTTTTAGAACCTTATGTAGGTGTTAAAATATCAAGGTTTAGGCTTAGAAGGGGTGGGAAAAGAATGAACTACCCTTCTTAAAAAGCTGGCGAAAACCTTCCACGGGGCCATCTATGGTTCGTGGTTTGATCTATTGATTGTAGATCCTATCCATGGAATTCATACTAAATTTAAAGGCTCAGAGTTTCATTCTACGGGTCCAAAATAAAACCCCTAGAAGTTTCTACAGACCGTAGATCCAATACATTGAATTCATATTAAATTTTAAGGCTCAAAAGTTCATTCTATGGGTCCAAACTACGACACATAGAAGTTTCTATGACCCATAGATAGATCCGTAGGAATTGGACCCCAAAATTTGACTCTCTAAGTTTTTGCATGACTTGAAAGTATGGGTCGTAGAAACTTCTACAGCCCGTAGAAAGGATTCGTAGGAATTGACCTAGGAATCTCTGTTGTGGTATTCTCTTGTATAATGGTCTTAACATTTTGCTCCAAACGTGAAATGAGGCAAACTTGGCGTCTTTGGAAAGATGAACTATAGACCTACAAACTTATATGTTATGGCCACCTAACTCATTATACAAAGAGATAGGATCGTTTGAAGTTGGCCTAAGTAGAATCTTAACTCAAAACTTTATCGGTAAGGAAGCTTTTAACTTAACTTTGTGCTAGGGGAATCTTGTGACCTTAATTCATATCCAAATTCATTCCCACACTAAAGAATTGACCTTTACACCTAAGAACAATTTAAGAATTACCCGATATGACCTTACACACAAATAATGAATGGTTCGGGCCTTAGCTTAGAAATTTTTGGGGTTTTACAAATGCCCACTAAGGATAAAATGTTTCTGTTGAAAAAAGGTTTTTACCTACCACTTGTTAAGGATAAAAAGAGTGTCCTTTATATGCAATAGGACATAAGTATACAGGTCCGCCATGGGAGAACAAGAGCTCGTCGAACTATCATTCTTCACTTCAGGGTCAATCAATCTGTAGTCCTCCAATTTCCTCTCGAATGTTTATAAGAAATAGCTTATGCCACTCAAATTACCCTGGATTGACAAATTAAAAGACGCTTGGATAGGAGTTTCTTGTGTAAACATTCAAGTTAACAATTGTTGTCATGACAGTCAAAGAACTTTAAAATGATCAAAGTGATAACTGATGTATAGGGGTTGGACTATTTTAGTCCTTCATACTTATCAAGTAGCAGAAAGTCCTTAATGCGCACAAAAATGAATATTTCTACCTTCATTTATACTACCTATAATTGTAACTCTTGTACCAATAATCAATTTATGTTTCAACCAGAACACACCTTAGTCCCTCAAACAATTGCAAAAAACAAAGATATGAACATTGAAAATAGTTGCAAAGTTTTTAATTGAAAAATTTCAACCAAAATCCACCTGCCTAGCAAAACTGTCTTTAACAGATTAAGAATAGATAAAGGAGAGCAATATTTGTCTAATATAATGGATTAAGTCTTCAAAAAACAAGTACAGCAAATCAGAACATCTAATATGTGAACAGGACATGCATATTAAATGTGCCTTCATCATCAAGGGTTAGGGTTTAAATTGCGGCATACTCCATCACCAAAGTAAGATGAGGGGGCATAGGGAGGTAACTGAGCTGGAGCCTCCCCTGTAGCTGCATAACCAGACATTCTAGTATGAGCAGTTGGTGTTATCCCATCATCAGGAGTTGGGGCTTTCCCAACATCAAATATCAAACTGATATCATTGTCTTCATCCATGGAGTGACTGAGTAATGCTTCAAGTTCACTCCCAATTCTAGAGATAGGATGGCTGGAAGTTCCACTTCTAGTGTCAACATTCACAAAAGCATTTTGGCCTGATAGCTCTCCTTCGACAACTGCCATCATCTGCTCAGCATTGGTGCTTTCTCGAGGAAGCATGCTCTCATTGCTACTATTTGGCACTGCCTGTGATCCTCCGCAAGCAGGTCCAATCATGTCCACAGTGTTTGGAACTTGGGAAGTTCCACCAAATTCAGCATCCACACTAATTATATCAAGCACACTTGGTTTTGCTCTTGCTCTTCTGTTCCCTTTGTTATTTGCTTCAACACGCTTGAAATATTTTTGGGCATGGGTAGCTACCTGCATTGCGGTTCTTGTTATCACACAATGCCTAGATATACTCTTCCAGTCACCTTTTCCATATATATCTAAGCCCCGAAGAAATGACCTATAGCAGGAAAGATAGAGAAATAAGTTATTATCTAGGAAACAAGATCGCAAGACAACATTTAATTAAAAGTTTTACTCTCTCAAAGCCTTCTACATACAGTGTGTAAAATCACAGAGAACACGCCAAAAAACATTAAAACATAAAATGACCAGACTCCCAAAAATGGTGAGCAAATAAAACCTCAATAACTGTACACAGGAAACCAACCTGTGTTCCTCTTCTGTCCAAGGAGTCCCTCTTCGCCATTCAACATATGCTTTCATATTTTGGTTGCCATTGCTTTGCATTTTTGGATAATTAGGTAATGGAACGTGTCCAGAATCGATGGCACCGATATCTTCTAAGAGTATATTGTAGTGATCCTTGATATCATTAAGTGATTTCCCAGGAAGTGCTTCTTCCATATTCGTGAATAGATTGTTATCATTAAAGTAGATTGCTAGGGTATTCTCAAAGATTTTATCCTCCTCCCTAGTCCAGAAGGAGCTATTGCATGTCTGATCGATGTTCATTTCTTTTAGATCTACAAGGAAAGACTCAAGCATGAAAAGGGAAGTTCTTAAAGAGGATTCAACAAACTGATGAGTGCCAATATATGAATAAAACAACAATAAATATTAGGCATCTATAATAAGATCTTTTGTAACCCCTGACATTTAGTAAACAAAAACAATCGCAGCAAGACATGTATTCTTTAAACTAGTTATGGATACCAAGAGAAGTAATGAGTTACTGGTAAAAGGAATAAACATGAAGATACAAGTGGTATACTACCCACAAAAGTCCCCAGAGATATGAAGCATATTATGAAAACATCTATGTTCTTTACCTTTTCTATAGGATGGAAGGTCTTATATTTGTGTGAAGATAGGAAAAAAATTATATCACTGAAATATATAATTTTGTTCTTGTTAGTGTCGTAAAAGTAAAATATCTATGGCATGTACCACACAACAGGAAAGAAATCATGCCAATCCAACACATGTATTCAAAAGAAATTGGTCCTCATTTGTTTATAGGTGTAGAGTTTAGAGTTTCAAGATAAGAACATTATTCTAGATTAATACCTACAACTTTCTCTCCTGAAAAATGTAGAAACTTAACAAGACGAATGTAAGCAATATCATATAGGATAGTGTCATTTCGCATCCCTTCACTATCTACCCTAGAATCCAAGAGATAGGTCAATCATTATGAAATTGTCAATACAGTTTCTCAGATATATTTTTTTGTTACTTTTATACATCTTGAAATAGCAAATAGAAAAGGAAAAATCAATATCCCTTGTCAGGCAACCTAACCATTTAAAAACTAGGGAATGTGCAATGACAAATTATATCCAGGACAACAAATCAAAAGGAAAGCCATACAAATTCTTTTTTTTTCTTTTTATGAGAAACACTCAATTCGCTACACATTAACTTTCAACAATGGAAAGCATTTCAAATAAGTGTCCCTAGAAAGTGTTGACATAATTTTTCTCTCCTGAGATAATATAAACAAGAAAAATCTCATGATATTCAAGTTGATGAGTATCACTTTGCATCTCTTTAGAATCTACCTCAAAACCAATATACAAATCAATAATTATCTTATTGTCAGCAAATTAATGTTCATTTGAATAGAAGATTTACAGAACTAAAAATATATCCGGTGTAATTCCACAAATGAGGTCAAGGGATAGTAGTGTACGTAGACCTTACCCCTACCTTGGGAGGTAGAGAGGTTGTTTTCAATAGACCTTCGGCTCAAGGAAAAGCCTATCAAAGCATATCGAAAGAGGGAAGATTTGTGTTCCCACAAGTGAGGTTTGGGATGGTAGATTCTACATAGACCTCACCCCTACCTTGGGAGGTAGAGGAACTATTCCCGATAGACCCTCGGCTTAAGGAAAAACATATCAAATCAGACCGAAAAAGGAAAGATTTACATAACCAAAAAAAAAAAAAAGCATACCTAGTGTAATCTCATAAGTAAGGTTTGGGGAGGATAGATTGTATATAGACCTCAACCCAACCTTGGGAGGTAGAGAGTTATTCACAATAGACCCTATGTTCAAGGAAAACCATATCAAAGAAGATCCAAAAAGGGAAGATTTACATCACAACACTAACAAACCAAAAAAGGAAAGCCATAAAAGATCTTACTTTTTCCCTTTAGAGAACTAGTGATATATATCTCTATAAATTGTTTTTAGTAGACCATCAACTTAAGGATAAGCATGTCAAAGCACTTAAAAAACGGGAAGATTTGCAGAACTGTGACAACAAATCAAAAAATAAATCTTACTTTTTCATAAAAGTCATATATCTATAAATTAATTTTCATAAACATAAAGAATGTTAAAGAAAATTACCGTAAAATGTCGGCACAAATGGGGCAGAACCTAATTATCACAAAGCACAGTGAAAAAAACATTTTTGATAAATCAAACTACAGTGATAAGCATATATGTCTAGTATACAACCAAAAGGAAAACACAAACATATACATATATATAATCAAGAAAAAGACACTAGAGAATTTTGGGCAAAGAGATTAATTTCACACCTGGGATTTGTCCTTACAACAATCCTAAAGATTCTTGTACTTGTTACTTCACCAAAATGGTGAAATATTTCTTTTAGGGCATTTTATCAATATTTAAAGAGATAAACATATCAAGATTACTGTAATCCGAATTTTTTTAACCTTTAGTGTAATACAAACAGAAAGTTTAAATGTGCTGAGTTGTGCTACCTAACCTTCCAAAACACAGAAAATTGTTTTGAGGTTT
The DNA here is from genome assembly GCA_035578085.1 of Solanum pinnatisectum. Classification (NCBI taxonomy): domain Eukaryota; kingdom Viridiplantae; phylum Streptophyta; class Magnoliopsida; order Solanales; family Solanaceae; genus Solanum; species Solanum pinnatisectum. Next base: position 13,013,451 of record CM069084.1, on the reverse strand, counting down.
CGAGGGACATATTGTGGTAAGGGCTAAAGTCAAAGAGGGGGTGATCAAAGTGATGAAAAGGAAAAGCTTCCCTTCTTAATTTTTTTTCCTTATTGCAGAGGCCAATTGTTTTCATAATTGATGGCCAAGTCCGGTAAGATGCTCCCTAATAAAGACGACTTAGTATCCACAGAGAGATAAGTTTTCCCTAAAAATTTTTTATGAATACAACGTATAGATAGACATTAGACCATAAATTAGCAATTTGATGGGAAAACCTACAAACAAAAAAAGTAGGATACGGTAACCTAGAGATATTATGTAAAGGTAGAATGATAAAAATTATTGGATAATCTATTTCTTGGTCGAACAAATACATTTTATTGAGAAAAATCCAAAGCATCATTACAACATCTCATACGACTAGTTTCAACCTAATCCAAACATATACAATTCCTCTTATATAATTTGATATATTCCCTCTATCGAATTCTTATCTTTTGCAGACAAGTTTGTGAAAACAAATGTTCTGTATTTTCAGGATGGTCACTACATAACAAGCATGATGTGTCCTGGCACATATATTCATTGATCTTATCCAATCTCTCCCTTGTCAACAGTCTTCTATGCATTGTAATTCAACTCATAAAATCTATTGTCATTAAATGTATCTTTTGTTGTAGTGCAAGTGGACTTCAAATAGATCTGTGTAACTTTAAGATCATTGGATTGGGCCTTTGGGATTTAAAACAACCATCTAGATGTAATCTCCCCACTTTCAAACAAGTTATCTCCTGCAACGATAAAAGTGACTTGATGGTGTAAAAATTATGTATACTAACGGAGCATATAACTTGAGCTAGTAAGAACACAATGTAAAAGAAAAAAAATTGATATCATCAAGATTCTAAATACCATCAAAACTTCTGAAGGAGAGAAAGAGAAGACAAATATGGTAATAGAGAGATAATCTGGAGAAAGAGAGTAGGTCTTTTATTCAGCAAAAGCTTACTACATATAGATACATAAAGTGGTGTCAAATCCTGGACATTGACTCCCTGTTTTGTGCCTAAATCAAGCTCCACCACATATTACAATATCTTCTACATTCTAGAACTTTGCAGTAAACAAATTCAAAAGTTATAACAAAACTATCCAAAAAAAATTACTAACATGGCAACACTTAGCATAACATACGAAAAAACAACACCCTTCATCACTCCTCCTTGATGCAAGTGTCGTTGGATACTCCAAGCTTAGCTCGAATTAAGAATCTCAAATCTTTATTTCTGCAGCGCTTTTGTAAAAATATCAGCTAGTTGATCTTCACCACAACAATGCAAAATATGAACTTCATTTTCCCTTTCAGCTTCTTGAATGGAATGGTATTTTGATTTTAATGTGTTTAGTCTTTCCATGAAAGACTGGATTCTTTACCGTGGCAAAAACAAATTTATTATCACAAGGGACTTCAGTTACTTTGCTTGGATGAAACCCCAAGTCAATCAAGATTTTTCTCAACCATAAAGTTTGATTAGCAGCACCGGAGGCAGCAACATACTCTACTTCAGTTGCTGATAGAGCCACGAACCCTTGCTTCTTTGTGCACTAGCAAATGACACCTGATCCGAGAGTGAAACAATATGAAGTGCATTTCATGTCGTCTTGTGACCTAACCCAGTCACTATCAGTAAACCCCAACAATTTCATAGATGTGGTTCTTTTACAAAACACACCATAATCAATGGTGCCCCGAATGTACCTCAAAATTCTTTTGGCTTCTTTAAGGTGAATTTCAGTTGGTAAATACATAAACCTTGATAGTACACATGTTGTGTACATAATATCAGGCCTCGTTGCTGATAAATACAACAAGGAACTAATCAAACTTCTATAAATCGAAGCATCGACCAAACCAGACTCATCCTCCTTCATTAGTTTCTCTCTTTGAACTCCAAGCGTACTTACTGGTTTGCATTTTTCAAGACAATACTTCTTTAATATTTCAGTAGCATATTTCTTCCAAGAAACAAAGATTCCATGAGGAGATTGATTAACCTCCATTCCAAGAAATAAGTCATTTTTCCCAGATCATTCATTTCAAAGACCTTCATTTGCTCCCTGAAGTCTGTGATAAACTGTGTGTTGCTTCTAGTCACCAACAGATCATCAACATAGAGAGAAACTAGGATAAAATCATCATTTTGAAGTCTAATATACAAGGTTGCTTCATTCCAACTTCTCTTAAACCCCAAATTCAGTAAGTAGTTATCGATCCGTGCATACCAGCCCCTAGGTATCTGTTTCAAGCCATAAAGAGTTGTTCTTAACAAATATACCTGGTCTCCAGCTCCTCTAAAACCTTCAGGCTACTCTACATAAATTTTCTCTTCAAGATACCCATTAAGGAAGGCAAAATTAACATCCAATTGAAATACTTGCCACCCATGGTGTGTTGCAACTGCAGGTAGAAATTTGATGGTATCAAACCTTGCAACTGGTGCAAAGGTTTCATGAAAATCAATTATATGTTGTTGCGTGTACCCTTTTACAACAAGCCTTGATTTGTACTTGTTGAGTGTGCCACCTAAATTCAACTTAATCTTGAACACCCATTTAGTTCTAAGAGCCTCCTTGTCAGGAGGTCTAGGTACAAGTACCCATGTATTATTCTTGTTAATCATATTGAGCTCCTCCTCCATGGAAGCCCTCCATTCGGGAATTTGCTATGCATTGTCTACACTTATTAGCTCCAACATAGCGACACCGCATCTCCTATATATATCTTCATTGGATCTGGTACCTCTTACTGCAAAATCATCAGAATCCTCCACTTCCTCTAGAATCAACTCTTCTTTTTGGGCACTTTGTTCTTGATTAGTGATCTATAAAGAAGGAACAACCATCTTCTTCCAGCCCCATGCAATATCCTCATCAAATTTAACACTTCTACTTACATGTATTTGTTGTAAAATAGGATTTAAAATCCTATATCCTTTAGAAGTGTTGTTGTATCCCACAAATATTGCAACATCAACTCTTTGATCAAGTTTATCCCTTTTAACGTCAGCAATATAAGAGTAACAGATACAACCAAATACTTTAAGATGAGCAATTGATAGCTTGGTTCCAATCCATGCTTCGTATGGAGACTTTCCTTCAACTACTCTTGTCGGCAATCTATTCTGAAGATAGACAGCGGTATTGACAACTTCAGCTCATAGCACCTTAGGCAGGCCTTTCTCAAATAGAAGACACCGAACCATATTCATAATGGACCTATTTTTTCTTTCACTTACACCATTTTGTTGTGGTGTGTAAGTGACTGTAAGTTGATGGTGAATTCTTGCTTTCTGATGAAAATCCTTGAATTGATTGGAAGTGAACTCGGTCTCATTATCAAACCTTAAGATTTTTATCAAAGAGTCATATTGGTTTTCAACGGTTGCTTTAGACCTTTGAAACACAACAAATACTTTAGATTTATGTTTTAGAAAGTAAACCCAACAAAACCTCGTAAGGTCATAATGAATAAAAGAAACTATTTGTTGTTGTTAGAAGAAGGAGTGCTCATATGTCCATACACATCAGTGTGTATTAGTTGGAGCTTTTCAGTAGCTCTCCAGGATTGATTGATTTACAGGAAATGGTGATTGACTTAGCTTCCCAATTTGACAAACCCTACATACATTAGAGGTTTCATTTATGGAAGGCATAGCTGCCACAAGTTCCTTATTTTACATCAATTTTAAAGATTTAAAATTAATGTGACCAAGCCTTTTATGCCAGACATAAGTTTCATCTTGTATGTCGACATAAGCTCCAATCTCAGTATGTTTCCAATCAAGAGGGAAGCTTTTGTTGTTCATTTTTACTGAGAGCAATTTTATGCCAGTTGGATCTGTGATTTCACATGTTTTATCTTTAAATAACATGGCCATAATTTTTATCAAGCAATTGTCGAACATTGAGAAGACTTTGGCTAATTTCAGGAACAAATAATACATCAGATATAAGCTTCATACTTGAGGGTGTTTGAATAGCAACTGCTCATTTGCCCTTTGTATCTACGAGTCTGCCATCTCCAAGTCTGACTTTGGAGAAATAATTTTTGTCCAGCCATTCAAAAATGTTCAAGTTAGCTGTCATGTGATGTGTGCATCCACTATCAACAAACCACACATCATGATCTTGAGTTGTAATATTGCATTCTACAGTAATAGAAGCAGCAAACAACTTCTCTTCATGATCTTCAACATTTTCAGTAACTTGAGCTGGCTGGTTTTTATTTGTTTTGCACACCTTATCGACATGACCAATTGCTTTCACACTTTGCATTGAACTCTAGGTCTACACCAATAAAACTTGTATGTATGATTGGTCTTTTTACAATAGGGACAAGGTGGATACTTGGATCTTCTATATCTTTCTCGATTGTTATATTGCTCCTTCTTCTCCTTACCATGTCTTCCATTTGGTTGCCTTTTTGAGTCATCATCGAATTGAGCTTTAGATCTTTGAACAGCCACAAGAGCGATTTCACTTATACTCTCTTCCTCTCTAAAAGCTTTCCTTTTCTCCACAGCTAGAAGAGCATTGGATAGTTCATTCAATGTGACACGAGACATATCCCAAGTATCTTCAATTGAAGAAATTTTTAATTCAAACATTTCTGCAAGTGTCACCATCACCTTCTCAATAATCCTTTGCTCTTCTACTTTTTCCCCTAACAATCTGATCTGATTGACAATTTTCATGATTCTATCAATATAAACTTTCACCTTTTTGGTCTCTTTCATTCTTAACATCTCAAATTCTTTTCTTAGATTCAATATTTGCATTTGCCTTGTCCTATCACTCCCTTGGAATTCTTGCTTCAGCATATCCCAAGCTTCTTTGGCAAATTCACATGTCATGATCCTAGTAAAAAATGAATCTGAGATGGGTGCGTGAATGAAAGACATGTCTTTAGACCTTTTGCGATCTCTTCTTCATGACTTCAGATTTACTGAAGAGTTGGGTTTGCTCTCAAAGGTTCTGGAGTGTTGTCTTCCTCAACATACTTCCATAATCCAAGACACTTTAAGTATGCTTTCATCTTCACTGCCCAAACTTGGTAGTTCTCTCCATTAAATATAGGGGTGAAAGAAGAGAGCTGCTAGAAGCCATGTGAAAGGAAACTGAACAGAAAGAGACCTGGACAAGTTAAACTTGGTAGGTGATCTTGCTGTGTTTTTTTCTCAAAAAAAATAGTCCCTAAAAGATCAATTTTGCTCTGATGCCAATTAAAGGAAAGAAAGAGAAGAAAAATATGATAATAGAGAGATAATCTGATGCCAATTAAAGGAAAGAAAGAGAAGAAAAATATGATAATAGAGAGATAATCTGGAGAAAGGGAGCAGATCTTTTCATTCAGCAAAAGTTTACTACATATAGATACATAAAGTGGTGTCAAATCCCTTAAATCCTAGAAATTGACTCCCTGTTTTGTGCTTAAATCAAGCTCCACCACATATTACAATAGCTTCTACATTCTAGAACTTTGCAGTAAACATAATTCAAAAGTTATAAAAAAAATATCCAGACAAAAGTACTAACATGACAACACTTAGCATCACATACAAAAACACAGCACCCTTCATCAACTTCCTTAATCCGACCCCACCAAAAAAATAGCAAAATTCATCTATACTAGATATTTTTTTAAATAAGAAAAAATTTGCATATTGTAACTTCACAGTAAGATTAAGCAGCATCCATTATTAGAAGAATAATCTATAACGTTAGTTGCTATCTCACCTGTTACTTGGTATGCTCTTAATGATATCCGAATCACATGAGTTGGATAAAGAGAACAGAAAAGGGTTGAAAATGCCCTTAAACTATACAAAATTGAACAAAAATGTCCTATGTTGTTCTTCAGTGCATTTTTAATCATTTTCATAAGAAGAAAGTACTTCAAACATCAAAACAAAAAAATCCACATTCAAGCAACACTCATAGTACTACCACGTGCAGTCCAAAAATCTATGTTATCTAAAACAAGGGGGAGATATATAGTACAAGAACCAAAAATTCACACAAAACAATATACCAATCTAAAGAATGTGATCGTATATATAGAAAATACAAAACAGCTAGGGTAGCTATGAAGTTATATAGGAGGACTTGCAAAGTACAATTTGCTAAGAAACCGAAAAACACAACCTCAATTTCTATTATTTTCTTCTTTTGTGGACTAATTGAGTATCAAGCAACAATTATGGTTTGAATCCTTGTTGCTTGATACTCAAGATTGGTATATACTAACTATTATGATTTTTATTTATCAGACTACAAATCTTATATCTACCTAAATATGATTGGACTTCTTAAACATTTAACTAGTAGTATATGTACTAGCCAGCACAAAAAAAGAAGAAAAAATCTTATCTAAGATGTGTCCTCATATTCCTAATATCATTCTTTTTGGACAAGGAGAGAGGATTGTCCAAGTCCATATAAATAGACCACCAGGAGAGGAAAAACTAGAAGTCGGGTACGGATTCGGCCGAATCTAGTAACTTTTGTTCAAATAGTGTATTTGTATTAAGAAGTTTATTAGATATGTACAAGTATTAACTTTAGAACCCAGTTATTAACTCTTGAAATCATCATTACAAAATTCACAACCCATAAGGTTAAAATTCTGGTTTCGCCTCTGAGAACCAGTCCATTCTCCAACTAATTTGGAGCTCTAACCCACTCTAACAATTAACAAAGTCAGCCTATTGGTAATGCTCTCATGAGTCTTCTTCTGCAATTATCACATGTAAAACAAAAGGATTCTTACATGTACTATGATCATGCACACATTCACACACAACCATGGCGGGCTCTGGCCTGGAGGAATGGATTCAAAGAAAATTGGAAGAGGCAAATGCATCAACGACAGTAATGGAGGAAGTTTTCTCTTATATCTACTTCTATAGCATACCAAATATAGTAGTAGTTTTTCTCATATATTTTCTTGTCCTTCGATTTTGTTACTATGTCTTAATTCAATGTACCTCGATTATTGTATTGTTTTGTTATAATTTATGTCCTGCGTTACTATCTTTGTTATTGTTATTATCGGAAACAACCTCTCGACCTCTGAGGTAGGGATAAGGTTTACATAAACTCTACCCTCCTCAGATCTAAAGAAACCTTACCCAGTATTCAAGAACCAGGTTATTGAATAACACACAAGATACTTACGTTAGTAAACAGTAACACCAATATTTCGTGGAAACCTTCCTAACTCAAGGAAGGGAAAAACCATACCGAAGTTTTATATAAATTCAAGATTTACAACTCATTTAATCAATGAATCTAACTCTAAACTTCTACCCTTTTCGATTAACTATAATCAAAAACTCTCAACTCACCAAGAAGTCAAACTCGCTTCTTGTTTACAAAAACTCTCAACTCTTCTTAACTATAACCACCCAAGAAGTCAAACCCACTTCTTGTTTATAATTCTCACAAACACTCTCTTAACTCTGCCCCTCCCCCCTTACAATTCTCTCAAGACTCTACCCCCCAAGAAGCCAAACCCACTTCTTGTTACAAAATCTAGGAATTATTACAACTCAATAATAAACCTAGGACAAATCAACAAAGACTAATAACCCTAGACTTTAATTGATCAGACTTCAACATTAAATAGTTTAGAGCATAACACTACTCGTGAACCCGATCCTCGTGTTGTTGTGACGAAGCGTGAACCTGGTCCTCGTGTTGTTGTGACAAAGCCCTGCATTTTTTCTCCAATAAGTATTGCTCTCAAGATGATGAATTTCATGAATATGCAATAGGTATCGTTCTGGCTTTGCTAAAAAATTCTCTCAATTTATTTTTATACAAAGACGACTCTTTTCCTTCTTTGGCTTGAACCTTTTATAGAGTTTTATTTGTCTTCATCAACTTCTACAAGGAAAGGAATAATAAATACTTTTCCTTCTTGAACTTGTCTATATTTACTTCTTTCCTTATTTGACTTGAATTTCTACTTCTTTATTTCTTTCCTTATTTGATTTGAATTGCTATTTCTTTCCTTCTTTATTTCCCTCCTTCTTTATTTCTATCCTTATTTGTTTCTTTCCTTATTTTCCTTCTTTATTTCTTTCCTTCTTTGCTCCTGTGTTTCAGCTCTTTCTTTATTTCCTTTTTCGCTCCTTTATTTCTGCACTTTTTCTTCTTTGTCGCAATCTCTGATATTTGTACAGGTTGACTGTAGCCACGTGTGAGAACCTGGTTCACCTGATAGAGTACACATAAGACAATAAGTAGTGAACCCTGTTCACTTTATCAATCATCAGAACTACTTTATATATTCTCCTACTTCCCAACATTTTCCCCCTTTTTGATGATGATAAACAATATTTTGTCACACATCAAGATTCTCTGTCAATCATCAAAACTATAAACCATCAAGACTCTTTGTCAATCATCAAAACTACAAACTTCATGTTCCCTCATCCCCCATCAATTTCCCCCTTTTTGATGATGACAAACTATGCATAATATGTCCCTAACCTACATCATATAACTTCCCCCTTTTGGCATCATTGAAAACCAATAACCAAAGAACTCGATTAACATACAATGAGTGCAATATAATTTTAACTCATGGACACTTGGGCAACACTTTCAAGTACACTTCTGCTAACAATAAGGTAAGTTAATATGAGGATATTAGCCATATTAAACTCACACACAATCAAGATCTTCAATGAGAAACAAAATAAACAAATATGTACCAGTTTAAGCCCTTAGAGCCCTAATTCAAAAACATATGATATCACGAGTATGATACAGACATAAGCACATCAAAGAGTCTAGAAAAATGGAGGATAAGGATTGGGACGAATATTACTAAAGTGGGGAGAAAAAGAATGTTTACTGTCATCAATAAAAAAAAATCAGTACGCCCATTGTGCATTATGATCAGTTAGAATGTGAAATTACATCAAGAGCAATATGAGGTTCATCATCAGTTGAGCATAATCAGTTTAAGAAGACCAAGTGAGTATTTTCATCCATTATGAGCAACAACAACTGAGTTATGGAGCTCTCTTTCTTTGAACTTTTCACCTTTTTTTTATTAATTCTACTCCATAACATTTTCACCCCTTCATGTTTTTTATAGCCCTTTTCTTGATGATATTTCGAAGGAGTACCAACTATAAGTAAGGAATTCATTACAATTTGGTGCAATAGAGATGGATTTATCAATAATAAAGGCAAGCACTGATAATAGTATGTTCTAAGAGAATTGTTCCCCCTGAGAGATAACTGGTTATACACTTGGAATGGATGTAATATCAGTTTTGGAATTTGTGAACCTAGTTTAAAACAAGGTTCCACCTAAATTAAAGCAAGGGTGGCTTCAAGATGGAGGTTTTCATCATTTGAGTGGTTTGGGATTGAATGATGCTTATTGTCAAAGAAAGGGTTCTTGGTGATTATATTTTTTAAAAGAATTGATTTTTTGATGATCGACCAGGTTCACTAGCGCTTATGTTTGACACAAACTCAGGAAATTCATGCATTGAAAAAGGATGGTGCATACCTGAGTATTACAGAGAAACCATGTTCCCCTTTTGTGTGTTCCTCACTGATTTGCTTAATGTTGTTAGTAAAAGAGTAGGGATAATATCCGCAGACCTTCTAAGCATTGTTTGAGATGTGCCTGGAGTGTGTACATGTTACAGTACGAGACTGAGTTAGAAAATATTCATTGTATGATTACTCAAGCATAAGATTATTAGTTTACTAGACAATTATTAAAGGAAATCATGATAATGCATCTGCTTGTTTCGACAAGACTAAGCTTTGTCTAATTTTACTCAAGTTCTTCATATTCAAGGCCTTCATGAATATCTCTACATCATCATATTCTCCCAGATCAAAGAAATCTCAAGCTGAGTAACAGAGAACCAAGTATTATCAATCTTCAATAACTTCCAATGAATAACAAGGACAAGGTTCACACAACAAAGTTCCCCTTGAAGGTGTACCAGACTCTAGGTGTCCTGATTGCTCTGTTATTCTCCATATCTCCAAGACCATGGGTTAATCCAGTAACTCCTGTTGCAGGTGCATCAATGATTCTTAGAGTGAACCAAGTTCATCTACGATGTTCCCTAAATTTGCATCATCAAAGATGTTTCATATATGGTCACTTTCTTCAGTGTCAACCTTTGTATATTACTTGAATGATGACTTCATATATTTCTCTTTTGCATACACACCATGCACAATAGATACACAAATTTTGATTCGGAGAGTCACATAAACCAGATCCTTCATGACTAGTTTACTTAAAAGAGAAAAACTAGCATGGCCCATTCTCTTATGCCCAAGTAGAGATACATCATTAATGACATTTAGGCAAGTAATATTCTCTTTATGAAAGGGCATCTTATCAACTTTGTATACATTCTTGTGTCTTTTCAGAACCAGGTTACCAGAGTTACAGTTTGGTACACATATTCAGCTGATGTGAACACTACATTATTTTCTTTGTCACAAATTTCAAAGATGCTCAACATGTTGTGCTTCAATACTTGAACATAAAACACATTCTCTATGGCATGTGGTTGTGACTTTTCAACTTTGTCAATCTTGACTCTTTCACCTTTCTCATCTTTTTCATGGACTTCACTGTCGCCTTGAAAATCAGAGAGTGAGAGGAAATTTTCTACCATTTTTAGCAACTATTTGGAGCATGCACTATCCATGTACTAGGTTGACCATTTTCCTCTCACCTTCGCCTGAAACACTAGTCAAAAATTAGCCTTGGGACCCAGATTAGCTTGGGCCCCTTTTTGTGAGTAAAAGGATGAATAAGATCTCTTCTAGCCCAGAAAGGCAAATAAAAAGACCTTTTATCTGGAGTATTTTTATTTGGAACTAGGTTCTTAACCGTTTCAGCCTTTTCCTTTTTGGTGAACTTAACATTTTTCTGAAAGGCCTCAAATAGAGCTTTACATTGATTCCTTAAATGGAATGATTTTCCACAATTAGTGCATAATTTTTTAGACATGTGAATAGTGTGTGCTACAAGATTTTTCTGTTTTCTAAAACCTATCCCACTTCGACTGGTGGTCTGCCTTTCTTGAATCTGAGTTAAAATTTTAGAGGACCAAGTCCATCTAAGATTTCATTCCAGATCAAATTTGGTCTTATCAAGATTTTCTTGTAGCAGCCTATTTCTTTCAGTTAAGGCCTGACAATTTATGGTTAGCCGTTCTATTTCTTCTTCCAGAGCTAATTGAAGTTCACTAGCAGAGTTTTTGCCCTTGTGACTTAATTCTGTAGTATTAACCTGTTCTTTTAGATCATTGATGGTGTTATCACAAGAAGCAATATGATCTTCCAATGTCATACAGTCAAGTCTTAGGGATGCATACTCATCCATTAATTGATTCTTTTTGGACTTCACTAGATAGTATGAATAAATAAGATTTGAAGAAAGGGATTTCAATTATTTCTTGGAATACATATTTATTTTATACTTAATTTCAAGAAAACTTACCGCTGGTTGTTTTTCCTCTTCTTCATCTTCATCAGAACCTGTTCCATCCATTAGTGCCTGAATTGTTTCTTGTGTTTGACAAGTGTTTCTCTCATCTTTTGATTTTGTTTCGTCAACTAGTGCAAGAAAGTCATATTTATATGTTTCCTCTATTGCAAGTAGTAACTAATTTTTGAATCCATAATCCTTAGACTCTTCTTCCGATGAGTCTCTCATAGCGGCAAAGGCCTTTCTCATTGAGAAATCTGCTTCTTGGTTGGTCATTCGTCTGTTTGTGGGAATGTACTTATCATTCTTAATCTCTTTTGCTTTTTCCGAACTATTCCTCCTTTGAAATACTTGTCTGTTTTTTAACATTCTTGAGAGCCTTTTGGTCATTAGTGCGATGTTTTCGTACTCAAAATCTTTTGGTATTCTTGCTTCAAGAACCAGGTTCTTCTCCTTCCTTTTTCCACCGATTTCCTTTTCTTAATTTTTCTTGAGTTCATAGGTCATGAGATTTCCAATGATTTTATCCATAGCTAACTTATCTAGATCACGTGCTTCAGTAATGGCTTCTACTTTGCTTTCCCAAGACTCTGGAAGAATACTCAAAAGTTTTATGATTTCCTTCCCATTGGGAATTATTTCTCCTAGTGAGTAGATTTCATTAATGATTGCAGTGAACCTGGTATGCAGATCTTGAATTATTTCACCTTCTTCCGTCCGAAACAATTTGTATTGTCTGTTCAAATTATCAATTTTAGACTTCTTTACCTAAGTTGTTCCATCATGCGCAGTTTGCAAAGTTTCCCATATTGCTTTTGCATCTTGACATGATGAGATTCGATTGTATTCATCTGGACCTATTCCGCATATCAAGATCTTTTTAGCTTTAGCATTGTTCTGAATTGCATGTTTATTCGCATCATTCCATTCTTTCATGTCCTTTGGTACTTGAGTGGTTCCATCAGTTCCGTTCTTCATGGGTATGGTTGGACCATCCAACACAACTCCCCATAGGTCTGGATTTTCTCCTATTAAGTGATCCATCATGCGGTTCTTCCACCTTCCATAGTACTTTTCATTGAACAGTGGTGGTCGAGTTTGAGAAGCTCCTTCTTGTGGTGTAGGTGGTGCAACCATTGATCATTTTCAAGATGTGAGTCTTTTAATGAAAAGACATGCTCTGATACCAATTGAAAAAACCTTACCCAGTATTCAAGAAACAGGTTCTTGAATAACACACAAGATACTTACGTTAGTAAACAGTAACACCAATATTTCGTGGAATCCTTCCTAACCCAAGGAAGGGAAAAACAACACCGAAGTTTTATATTAATTCAAGATTTACAACTCAGTTAATCAATGAATCTAACTCTAAACTTCTACCCTTGTCGATTAACTATAATCGAAAACTCTTAACTCACCAAGAAGTCAAACTCGCTTCTTGTTTACAAAACTCTCAACTCTTCGTAACTCTAACCACCCAAGAAGTCAAACCCACTTCTTGTTTACAATTCTCACAAACTCTCTGTTAACTCTACCCCCCCCCCCCCAAAGAAGTCAAACCCACTTCTTGTTACAATTCTCTCAAGACTCTACCCCCAAGAAGTCAAACCCACTTCTTGTTACAAAATTTAGGAATTATTACAACTCAATAATAAACCTAGAACAAATCAACAAAGACTAATAACCCTAGACTTTAATTGATCAAACTTCAACATTCAATAGTTCAGAGTGGAACACAACTCGTGAACCTGGTCTTCGAGTTGCTGTGACAAAGTGTGAACCTGGTCCTCATGTTGTTTGACGAAGCCCTGCGTTTTTGCTCCAATAACTATTGCTCTCAAGATGATGAATTTCGTGAATATGCAATAGGTATCGTTCTGGCTTTGCTGGAAAATTCTCTCAATTTATGTTTATGCAAAGACAACTCTTTTCCTTCTTTGGCTTGAACCTTTTATAGAGTTTGATTTGCCTTCATCAACTTCTACAAGGAAAGGAATAACCAATCATTTTCCTTCTTGAACTTGTTTATATTTACTTATTTTCCTTATTTGACTTGAATTTCTACTTCTTTATTTCTTTCCTTATTTGATTTGAATTGCTATTTCTTTCCTTCTTTATTTCCCTCCTTCTTTATTTCTATCCTTATTTGTTTCTTTCCTTATTTCCTTCTTTATTTCTTTCCTTCTTTGCTCCTGTGTTTCAGCTCTTTCTTTATTTCCTTTTTCGCTCCTTTATTTCTGCGCTTTTTCTTCTTTGTCGCAATCTATCATATTTGTACAGGTTGACTGCAGCCACGTGTGAGAACCTGGTTCACCTGATAGAGTACACATAAGACATCAAGTAGTGAACCATGTTCACTTTATCAATCATCAAAACTACTTTATATGTTCTCCTACTTCCCAACAAGATCCCATTTAGTGGGACTACACTAGCGTATGTTGGTTGGTATAATATAAGTGGGGATAAGCACACACCTCACCCTTTTAGACCCTTAGTTTCAACTTCCCTTCCACCATATACAAACGACCTTAGAGCTTCCTAACACGTAATTTATCTCTTCATGGTCGAAATATGTGCTAATTCCTCACAGAATGGGAGCTTTAATACCAAGCGATATTCTTTTGAAACATAATATTTTACCTATAGCATTCAGTAAATCTTCTGCATTAGTTTATTGCTTTGATTTTAGATATTGTATTGCTGTTTGATTCTCATTGAAGATATATTTTCACTTAGGTTCCTTTTGTCTTCCAGTTTTTTCCCATTTTTTTTATTATCCAACTTCAACAGGTCATGGATATATATGGTTATCTCGCAACTACCAATTTTCAGGCACCAAGCTTTAGAGCCTCAAAAGCTGCTGATGTAAGTTAAAATCACTGCTTACACCATTATGTATCTCTTCTTTGTATGTTTTCAGCTATATTAGGTTTGACGTAATTTTCTGTTCTAGCTGCCTAATCTCCATTATGATGATGATCAGTCAATCGCAGTCATGAGAAAGAAACTTAAGCGTCGGAGACTGAGCACATTGACTGTATTTGCTGATCTCTTTGGTTCCTCCAAGTATTTTCACTATGCATATATATTGTACAGTCACATACTGTAATTACTTACAGATTTCCAATGCCTCGAGAAACTGGTCGAGATAGATGAAAGCACCTTTTTTGCCTCTTCCTTATCTATATAACAATCTTCTCTTATGGCCTTCACCTTCTTCCCAGAACCAAAGAACTAGACTGCAAAGAATGTAGACAGAGATAGAAAGGAAAAGAACTGAACATTTAAGAACTACCTTTGCCAAATGATTATTTATATATTCAGATGATGAAATGCTCTTATTAGCCACTTCAACGCCATCTTTTCTTGTGATGTTATTACTTATTCTAGTTCTTCACCGAACAATTTGGATGTTATTGAATGTCAGAATATGAAATCTTTAGATGTATCATATCACCCCTTCTGAATATGTGATGGATTTCTCGAGCACCTTATTTCTAGATCTCTATTCCTAAGCGTCTTGAAAATTAAGGATGATTCAGGTGGCACAAGGGAGATCGATGCTCCAAATTTTAAATCGTTTAGAATATATAGGACATCTGATTCCTGAACTAAAAATTGCAAGAGAGTCAAGACAACTGAAAGCACTCAAAAATAAATTTGCTTTACAGCAATTTAGATTGGCTTTTTTAAGTTGAGCAAATTTCTATCAAACTCGGCCTCTTGGTATCAAGTTTCCATTCATTTTGACAAAGAAATTAAGTTCAACCGGAAATATTTGCAACTACAGCACACAGTTGCTACCCCCCCAAGGTGACGTTTTAGATTTAGATACTATGCTTGAGAAGTTGCCAATGCTTAGTGGATGCTTTGCTATTGAGTTGTCATCCGAGGAGACTTAACCTGCAACCGACAAGTGAAAAGGTTACAGTTTCATGGATCATTTGATGCATATGAAGAATTTGAGTCAGTCTACTTCTCATGGAAGCAAGCTAGCCATAGCCAATTAAAAGAAGTAAAAGCCTACAAATTTGATAGATAAATCTCGTGGAACTCCGAAGTTGGAAGCTAGCACAAAGGAGCCTTACAAAGAGGTGAAATTATATATATATTTTTTAGATTGGTGATGCAGTTCATTTCTCTCTAAAGTTTTGTAATCTATTGGTCAGGATACATTGTTTCTAAGGATCATTGTTGTTTATTGAAGTCAAAAAATTACCGAGCAGTATCAGGATTCCAATATATTTTTCTAGACTCGTGGATTTGAAGATTTGTGATGAGTTGACACTATTTTGAGGTTGGCGTTATGAAATACACACGACACTCAAAATACTCTTCTTCTCCCTTTCTTCCTCTTCCCCATGTTACGGATTCAACATGTCGGAGCTCACTTGCTCCTTCATGTGATGAATACTGAGATCTTCTACTTAACAGAGTCACACTGAAGGCATTATCTCAGCAATGCGACCAACTTGTGGAGAATTCCTTTCTTAAAAAAATATTTGAACCCTTATCCAAACTTTGATTTAAATAAAGGTGCTTAAAAATGCCTGTAAAATGGTTCCTTACCAATATGTACAAGGCTACAGGCAATAAAAATTATTTTCAACAAAATGGTCATATGTATATATAATGTATCAATATTGTATAATCATGTATAGATGATGTATAACTATGTATAAATAACTGTGTTCATACAATAAATAAAGTTTGGAATTCAACATATTAAACTATATACAGTATACACAATATTTCATAAACTTTTATGATGTTTAATTGTTTAGATACACAACAATATGTTCCCAACCTAGTCTGAATACCATTATTCTTTCCTCAAGAGGCAGAATGCAATGAAGTTTGCTTCCTTGCTGATGCTTGCTCTTTAACTACTGCAGGCTCACAAGCATGAAGAATAGCACATATGTCATTTTGTTCCAGAAACTGTTCAGCATTTACGAGAATCACTGGCGCAAATTCAAACACCAGTTTCTTGCACTGCAGAAACACAATCGCGTACGGACAAAAAGGTGGGTGTGAGACAGTAAAAACATCGGCATAGATATCAAACATGGTTGTGTTATCTCTTTTCTGCAACCGAAAATAAAAAGGGAGCAAATTTGACTCGGTAGAACCTAATGATACATCCTATAGCAGTGAATGGATACAGGAATTCAGTGGCATATGCAAAACTTTACGCAAAAGGTGTCAATATTTAAAGATAAGAAAAATGAAAAAATCACTGAACCACATCACCCTGAAAATTCAATTAATAATAATAATACAACATAATTCAAAAAAATATGAGTTTTCATTTTGTTAAAATGTATTCATAATACTTTCATTATACTAAATAGTACGCTTTTCTGCATAAGACACTGACAAGAACTACGGTTTAGTGGGAACATTGACAAGAGCTTTGTCTTAGTGGGTTGATCGGTTCTTGCCATAGAGGTCAGAGTTCGACATTCAAGAATATGTCATCAAAGTGCAAGACCAGTGAACTAAGAAGTAAAATTTTCAGAGAATGTTGTTTTGGTATAGGTTTTTCCATGTTGCATTCATTATTTATACTCTATGGGGTCGTTTGATTGGGAACTAGTTATACCCCTATTAGCAATATTTTCAATGCCAAGGTGCATCGGCTGCTGCAGGGGTTGCAAAATCATTTCATAGACTCAAAATGTTCAAAAAAACACGAAGTATGACACCATTCATATCTACTGGAAATTCGAAAAATTGGTTGCAGAGGAAATCTGGAAACTATGAGCACGCTTGCAGATTTAACTATAATCAAACAATTACATTTCAGATGTTTCTAACCTTTTTAGTATAAGGTTTGATAGCTCCACATGCCTTCAAGAGCAGCTCAAGTATCTCAAACTGAAAGGATGACAAAATAAAAATGAGTCTTAACCAAACATATTCCGAGTGAGTATATTACCTATGTGTCCAATTACATAAGCATGTACTTGCAATTTAATTCTAAGATAATATGCTGATATTATTTCAAGTCGGCAAAGACACACAAAAAAATTAACAGTTCCTTTACTTAATACATCGTTCATGATATCATGTACGAGGACTAGTGCTGCAAGTCTACAAGAAATCATACATGGAGTTCTCATTTCATATATGCACAAGTCGAGTAAACTTTATTAATATATCTATATTACATATATAAAGTAAAACATAATGTACCTGTGTGTCAGGGTCTTTCAATTTTGATTCGACCTCTGTAACTACTTTGTGGCATAAATCGCAGTTCTTTCCAGAAAGCACCTGAGAAATAATAACCACTTGTTCACAAAGGCCAAACTGTTGGCAAAAGTTTTCAGGTCTCATTTTGTTGATCTGTAAGAAGAAGAGAGAAGCATAATAATCCACGAGTATGGAGCACTGCAACCAAAAAACCAAAGAGATCAACTCAGAACCTAGCTATGAAAACTATTCAAAGTCTCATATTACGTAGTCTAGATTAATAATCTGACAGCATAATGTGGTCAAAACAATTGGTCAAAAAATAAGCAATTTCAAGGTAGATTACAAGTACCTCCTTCTTGTAAAACCGCATCTTCGAACAAGATTTGTGAAGACAGTCAATGATCTCTGTTTGGGTCTTGTTATTAGCCATGTAATTAAGTGCCTTGGTGGTATATTCCTCACACAATGTGCACAACTGTTCATTTCCATTCACTTCTTCCAGAGGTTGAACTTGTCTCAGTTCTTCTAGGTTATTTATCTGCAATACTGGTGCAATAAAGCCAAGATAAATATTTTTTTAACATTAGCATCTAACTAACACAATAATGAAACTTACAAAATGACTAATATATCAACCAGTTGTAATCATTTTCTACAAAACATTTAGGTAAAAAGTACACTAGGCTAGCAAGTAGGATTGACATAATCTACAAGAAAGATGCATCGCGTGGAAAAAAACCACTTGTGTATTAATTAATGAAGTCCAATAAACAGATATTATAATAGACCATAAAAAGATACAAAGATTGCTAGCTTGAAAAACTAGGAATTCCTAGCAAAGTAGATAAGTACTAACAAAAGTAACATACTTGTAAAGGTAAGATATAATGCTCGAATCAACTATTGACATGAACATCTTTAGCTATTGTTTGATCCTTAGCCCCTTCAGAGTTGAAAGGAAAACGATATGAAATTTGTTTATTTGAAAAGATAGAAAGACTTGAGAAAGTGTACTAGAAAGGATCAATGGAAGGTATGGTTCATTTGATGAAAAAGGAAAAAGATTTTTTGATTAGAAAAAGGTTGAAGCTATAGTACACAAGGCAGGATAAAAGTTGTTATTAGAAGATCTTTTGAGGAGCTGTCATAGTCCTCTCAAAATCTATAGGACATATTTTTTGCTTTTTCCAAGACATTACAAAATGTTCGACACACTTCAAATTTTTTATGAATTTTCATATTCAATTAACTATGTGAATTTATAGTTCTTTATGCTTTGTTTCATCAATCATATTATTGTGCAAGTATTTCCTTCCACCACTAACAATAAGTCAATTTAACATCCTAAACTCTCTGGCTAGTCAAATTCCGTCACATGAAATAGGATTGAGGAAGTAAATATATAAACTGCAATCAGTGGTCTAGCAGAAAACCACACACTTCCTATAAGGGAGTATATGACGTAGTGGACAATCACGGAGGTTCTTGTTAATGAAAGGAAAACCAGACCCAGACCATAGGAGACACCAAAATTTGTAAGTCTGTAAATAAGGTTTATAGGATTTATTCGTTTTGTTTCTCAATTAACAACTGTCCCAGGACTTCAGATATGGAGACTTTACAACCATGCAACACCAATGGAGCCAATATTAAAACTAAAAAAGATAAAGTACCCGAAGAATCTTCAGTTTCAGTAATATGGGGGTTGCTGACAGCTAATTCTCTAGCAGCACAGCACCAGCTAGAACCAAGTATGAAAAGACACAGGCAGAGCCTCAAATCCATGCTGCCAGGAGAAAATAACCAGTCAGTCTAGATTGAGGAAATAGTCAATTGAAGCACAGAGAAAGAGTTCTACCAATAAACATACTAATAGCATTTGAAGAATGACAATTGAGAGAATAGAAGGCTGTTTGTTTTCCTATACTGAATTAACAAAGTGCTTTTGTCCCACAAATGACGTCTGTCAAGAACAATAAAAAGAAAATACACAAATGAAGGATATGCTTCTCTATAGACTTGCTTTAATGAAACAGGAATAGGATCACAGAACTATTCAATTCATCATAAAAATTACATTCAAAAACCGAGAACTTGAGGATCCCAAGAACTTTATGTTGCACAGGACAATCAGATCAGCAATATCTTTGCACTAATTACAGTGTTTTCTCATGATTAAGTATCAGAATCATGCCTTTGGAACTTCAGCCAAACAAAATGAACATAAGAAAATCAGAGAAGATCTGAATTCACCTTCGCTTGGCCTAATTCAGACTCGTCACTAAACCGTAAATTTCCAATTAAGTCACTCTTGACTGCAGTACACATGGTTGGAAAGAAAAGTAAGACTAGCCATATTATCTGTGCCAAATCGCTCCTACTTTTTGGCTTGACGTCCAACAGTCCTGACTTTTGTTTTATAACCATGGTGTCTAGGTCAAGCTTGTGCGCATCCGACTAATTTCACGGGCTACCTGCTACGTACCACCAGCACAGGTAACGAATAACTTTATCCACCAAAATTTGGACATATACTAAGAAATCACCTATTATTTTTGTCTCTATTTGAACCTGAGACATCGTGGTTCTCAACTCATTTCATTGATGACACCCTTGTATGCTACAACTATTCATACTTCGGCCTAAAATTTTAGCCTTGAGCTAATTTCAACCACTCTAGTCAGAGGCGTATCTAAGGGGGGATCACCGAGTTCACGTGAACCCATGGTCCCCTCCCGAGATCATATATAATAGAGTTATATTTTTTTTAAAAAATTGAAATATAGATGTGTGATTGAGCTAATTTCAACCACTCTAGAGTCGAACTAATCCAAGCACAAAACAGATTTGATAATAATACAACCATAGTCTCCAATATGGTTAAGATGCTCCAAAACGGGAAAAAGTCTTTTTTTCACCCTTTTTCCTTTTAACTTACAGACTAGAACAGAACAAGACCAGATAAAAACAACACAATTTTGCACTTGCAAATCAAACAGTAACAATACTACTGTAACCACGAAAATACAAAATAGATAAAATTAACTACCACTCCCGCCTCCAATTAGGTAACCTCAAATATGCTTAAGAAATCCAAAAAGTAGAACAAATCATCCTTTTTCCCCTTCAACTTACAAATCAGATTTAAACAGGACCCCTTAATTTCACCAATGTTCAAGTCAACTTACTTGAACCTCGACTAATCCACTGGGACCTGGGTAATCTGTCCAGCCTACTTGCCAAGGCAAGAGATCTAAAAAGAACCCATTTGTATATATATCGGTATCGCATGAATAAGAAAAACTAAAGGCAGAAAATAGATAAGTTACAATATCCATGCTGATTCCTAATATACCTTGAACGCTATAGAAAAGAAGTCAATCGTGTACGCTTCTTATAAGATATAGGAGTCTAATTTGGAAGAACACCAAGACACGATTCTACATAAATTGAACCAAAGCCAGAAAAATTCTAAGTGGAAAGTTTGGTTGATAAGTAGTTAGAGCGAAAGAGAGATGAAAGTAGAAGAAAGAAGGAAAGTTGCAGAGAAAGATGAATAATAGAGGATTTCAGAGAAAGAACGTTTACCTCAAAAGATGAACAGCTTTTTTGGAGTGAGACAAGGCAACGGATGAGCTGTTCGTTCAACCAATGCCAATGCCTCCTTTTCTATAGGGATTACTTCCATTTTTGTTTTTCATTTTGATATTGGAGTATGATTAAATTCAAATTCAATATCAAAAAGCTTCATATTGGAGTAGAACATTTCCTAACAAACGAGATTTCATAATTAAAAAAAATTCAAATCCGAAACATATAATTAAAAATTAAAAAAAATACTTAACCCTCTATTACAATCTTATTGGTAATACTATTCGAATTAATTTAATAGTCCTGGACGTCTTCTACGGCTTTATTTATTTCCTACTTGCACATCATTTCCTACCTTTTCGATGACTATACAACAGACCTTCTCTTCTTTTTTTTTCTTTTCTTTTTATGTATTTTCTTACCAACAAGATAAATAGCCAATGGAAAGAGAAGTCAAATAAAATTACTAGAAAGTTTGACATTGATGTGTATACTAGAATGTGGCCCGTGCTACTGGACGCTGTCCTAAATTATGTGCAACCGAGAAAATTTGGAGAGCTAATCAATATTTTAATTTTTTTTATAGATATTCTATATTGTTATTGGTTGTTTGTGAGGAATAAAAATAAATAGTGATGGAATAAAAAAGTAGTGATGGGATAAAATTATTGTATCTTGTTTGGTTGTTATGTTTGGGATAAATTATCCCACCATTTATATCATAGTGATGGGATAAGTTATCTCATATACATGGTGGATAAGTTATCCCAGGATAGCTAACCCCAGAATAACTAATCCTGGGATAACTTGTTCCCAACCAAACGACTTATAGTATTTTCATAATTTTAAATAATGTTATCCTCTTAATTTATGTGACACAAATGAAATTTGAAGTGTCAACCAAATTTTTGTATGATCATCAAATATTTTAAGTCGTATTTGTAGTATTTTACTTAAGTTTTGAAAAACCTTTTATTATTACTCTATCATTTTAAGATCTTTTTTAAATTTCTAATGAAATGATTCACAGCTCTATATCAACTACTAATATTTAATCATAAATTCAAACTCAATGATTTACCTTTCATTTTAAAATTTTGTGATCAATTATATATCATCATATAAATATGAATAAGGAAAAATCACCCCACACATCTATTTAAGGAGTAATATTACAAGTTTTAGATCTACTTTTAAAATATTACTACTTATAACATTTTAATTGCAAGTTATAACACATCATTTTTTATTTATAAGTCAATTAATTCCACTTCATTAAATAAAATTAATAAGAGAGAATCAATGCTAATTATCTATTACACTTTTTTAGGGATTTTTTTACCTTCCACACATAATATTACACCTTTTTAGGGATTCTTATACTGTTCACGTTCAACATTTACTCAAATGGTAGATCTTTCTCTCTCACCATCATCGTTCTTTTTCTTTGTACATCCAAAAGAAGGAACAGTAAATATTTCTCTCTCATCATCTTCATTCTTCTTCTTTGTACACTCAAAAGAAGGACAAATCTTCTAAACAATACAAAGAATTAAGAGTTTAGGTTGACAAAAAACATGTTGAAGAATCAAAAACATCAGCATACACTTAGAAAGGTCTCAGATTCGTTAGAAAGGGTTTCTAATGTTGAAATTGAGGCTTCATCTTTTAACATCTTGACTCAAACGCCGCCGACCAACGGAAATGCGAATCCGACAAACAAGTGTGTTACCACTCCCAAGAAGAAACAAACCCCAATAAAGTTGTATATGATCATATTGAGTATATTTTTGAGATTAAATTGATATACTATGTAGTTGGTATGATTCTTTTTTTTCTGTATTAATATGTTTGTGCATTGGCATGAAGTTTGTATAAATCTGGTATGATTTTTCCACAGTTGTATTTAAATTGTTTTCCGATTGAAGTTGGTGAAATAAGGACAAAAATTAATATGAAATTTATATGTATTTCTATCTTTTTGTGATTTTTTCTTCAATGTTGTTTCAGTGATTGTGGTATATACACATGTCTATTTGCTGAATATATTAGCAATGGAGTTTTTGATATGGGTCACATTGATATCGATGCAAAGTACCATCGTCAAAGATACGCCACAATCCTATGATATTATGGAAGAAGCAGGAATGTTGATGGTGCAATTAGTGAGAGTGAAGTAACTAGAATTGTTGCTAGCAAATTTGATGGACCCCACATAGCAAAAGAACATGCTCTGGATACTATCAATATCCTACACCAAGACCACGAAAAACATATTTGAGATAGTTGAATGTAGCTTAGACTTTTATTATTACGTGCTTTTTAATTTTTAGATGATGTATATTTGTTTTTGCTATAGTTTTTTACAACAATATATACTATGCACTATTTTACATTATCAAATTTATTCTTCCCAGATTTATATCAATTGGATACCAACTTCATACATTTTTATTTTTAGTCTTTGTCTTAAATTTTCAAGTCAGATACCAAGTGTATACAAATTGGATATCAGCATAAGCCAGATTTATATTGAATTTTTAGTTTTGAAAAACACATCATAAACATAGTAATAATTAAAATATTTTGACATTCCTTTTATAGGACAACTATATACATGGTTACACTTAAGTTTTCCAGATGGATATTAATTGGATACAATATTAACTAGTATTAGGTTGGCTAATTTGGTTGAAATCTCAATTACATCTTAGTTTTTCTATTTTTTTTCAACTGGATATCAGTTGGATACCAAATAGATACCAATTGAATACAACAATAACTAGTTTTATGTTAGCTAATTTGGTTGAAATCTCAACTACGTCTTGTTTTTTCTATTTTCCAATGGGATATCAGTTGGATACCAAATGGATACCAAGTAGAAATTACAATAACTAGTCTTGATTGGCTAATTCAATTCGTTTGAAATCTCAATTACTTTTTTTTTTAAAAAAAATCCAGTGGGCCAGTTTGATATCAAGTGTATACCAATTGGATACAATATTAACTAGTTTTAGGTTAGCTAATTCGGTTGAAATATCAATTACATATTTTATCAATCAGTGGGACTTCAATTGGATACCAAATGGATACCATTTTCATACTTAAATTTGACTTAATATTAACATCTATCCTAAGTTGTGATGTTATCGCATTTACTAGACCACTATACAGACTAGAAGATTCATAGATAGTTCCCCCCATCTGAAAATCAACATATTTCCCTATTTCATTTAAAAAAAAAAATAACAGTCAGTCTTACATAATACAAAGGAATAATAAATATGTTGTATTTATATTCACTTTTCATACCATAATAATACAAATTTCATCCACAACTTCATTATTCTCACACAAATTTATACACACTCGTCATTACTTATTCATATCAATATCATTCCAAACAGTCTACCAAAATTCATACCATAAAACACATTTCATAAAAAAATAACAATCTGTCGTACATAATACAAAAGAATAATAAATATGTTGTATTTATATTCAAATTTCATACCAACCTAATACAAAATTTCATCCACAACTTCATTATTATCACACAAATTTATAGACACTCGTCATTACTTATTCATATCAATATCATTTCAAACAGTCTACCAAAATTCATATCATCAAACACATTTCATACATTTATTTTTTTACACACATTTCATATATTTATAACAATAACATCATCACTATTTCATATACTGTCACGAAACAATATAATCAAATCATTCAAATATAAATACAAAATTGCCACATCCATGGTGTTTACAATGTACAAATTACAAAAACCAGTATACAAAAAACTCATAACATCATTTATTCAATTTTCACAGAAATTATTTTGTAATATGAAACAAATGAAGGTTCATACAAAAAAAAATCACAATTTAAATCTATTATACACAAGCAAAATTCGAAAATTTCATTTTTAATTTCATTGTTCTTAAATTTTTTTTTTTTTGAAGTTGGAATAAAAATACAAATAATAAATCGCAATGAATACTAACCAGAAGGATCCCATCTACCACCATGTTTTATTAATATCGATAAGAATCCGTCCATTACCACAAAGTAAAGATTTTTGAACCAAGAATATTTTGGAATTAGTCGTGAATGACGACAATCACAGAAAAAAATTGAGGGACTGAGAAACATTTGAATTAATTTTAACTGATTGAGTAAAAAAGGAAAACAAATTGACAGAAAAAAATTAGAGGGAGAGAAAAATGTTTGAAAAAAAAAAATCTGATTTTTGATTTAATTATAACTGATTGAGTAAAAAAAGGAAACCAAATAATGTTATTTTGTTTTGAATCCCCTAAATTTAAGGCATTATTAATTATCGTTAATGTTATTTTTTTTTTTATGATATTTAAAAAAACGTTTTTTATTATAATTTTAAAATTCTTTTTTTTAATAAAATGTTACAACCTGAAATTTTTTATTATAACAACTTGAAAATTTTATTCTACTGTTATAACTTGAAAATATTAGTCTAATAAATGTCATTTATAAAATTTTCACTATGAATAAATAGAATAATATTTATGATTAAATATTAGTAGTTGATGAATATTTATAAACAATCTAAATTATGGTGTTCATATGTACAAATTCATGAATAAGTTGATTATCGCAAGAGACTATTTTACTTCTTTTGTTCATTTTTACTTGTCTACTATATTCATATTTACTTATTTATATAATTTAAAACCCTAAATGTAATTCATAATTTATTTTTTAATTCAGTCTTATTATTAACTATAATTAATTTTTAATTCATTTTTCAAAACACTTAATTTATATTTAAGAAATAATGCATTAAAATCAATACTTTATTTTACTATACTCCTCAAATAATATGGCATGACAATACAAAATAATTATTATGTTACATTTACAAGTTGAAAATGGATCAGTGTAACTCATTTTCCTATAAATGATTACAAAAGAAGTGTGTGGGAAAACATATCCAAAGTAAGGCCCCTAATTTCTACTTGGAACAATATTTTGTGAAAGAAAATTGAACTATTTGGAACAATATTTTGCGAAAGAAAAATGAAAAGGCAACTTAGTGAGCGCGTGAAAATACAAATGGGCCCCTCCTTTTTCCACAAATTTAAGTTAGTTGAAGGATCAAAGAGAAATCAATAAGAAATAGCTTGGTTTTTGGGTCCAAAAGAGAAAAGGTACAACCTCTTGAACACCCAAGTACCATAGTTAGAAACAACATAATTTTTAAAATTTCAAAATTGCCCCTACCTAGAAGCAGACATGTTGTTCATTAGGTTGCCTGCTTCTGACCACTTATATATAGTAGAAAATAAATTATTTGAATGCATATAACTTTGTACCTTAGATTGTTTTGTATCTAGTTAGAGTTATGCAAAAAAAAAAAAAAAAAATAAATAAATAAATAAATAAAATAAAAATAAAAAAATAAATATATATATATATATATATATATATATATATATATATATATATATATATATATATATAAAAGTTGTTTTACATCTACTTATCAAACGTTGTATAAGTTATACGAAGAATGATATATGAATAACTTATTTCTAATCTATCGACCAAACAACCCATTATGGTATTATTCCCACTATGTCAAAAAGAATAAACTACTTTCTTTTTTAATCTGTTTAAAAAATTGATGACCCTTTTTCTTTTTTGACAACACTATAATTTCAACTTTTCACGTAACATGTTTAAAGCCATAAGGTTGAAAATTTTATGTATTTTTTAAACTTTATATCAAGTCAAATTAAATCATTTTTTTAACCGGAGAAGTAAATCCCAGAGGGTCAGTTCGAATTGCAGTATCACTGGTGCTAGTAAAATGAAAGTTATATTTAATACATACATTTTCCTTGAAAAAGTCAGAGTTTTGTGGATGAAAAATAATTACGCTTAAGTTAAAAAAAATTATCTTCAAATATTAGACAAAATATCATTTTATTATATAATCAAACAATGCTTTAGCAGTGTTTTTTTTTTAAAAAATTATGTTCAAACGAATCGTTCTTCTTTCACTTAAGTACTAATTTTGCACAATAATATCCTTCCATATTATTACAATCGTTGTTATAAAGTCAACATATTGTGTCTCCTTTCGATACTTATCTCCTATAATAATGGTTCTTTATTTTAATGTCTCATTATTATTAAATAGTAAAAATAGACATCTTTTTTTTAATCCTAATCTTTTGTTTTTTGGGTGCATTGTATCCTACTCTTACCTAATCATACAAAATAATGAAGGAATATTATACACAAGTGGATTATCCAAATAATAAGCAAATTGATTTAGGCGACAAGTCAGAGAGCAGCCAAGATATTTAAACAAAAAATATCATAAAAATAAATAAATTACAGTTAGAGGCGGAACTAGGTGGGGATTCATGGGTTCGAACGAACCCAATAGCTTTTCCATAAACCCTATTTTTGTACTAGAGAATTAAATAAATAAATATATGTATATTAACTTATGAACTCCTAACAAAATTGATTGACGGTTCAGTGGAAATGTTTTTCACGCTAAAGTTGTAGCTCCAAACCCCCCTCTCTTTTTTTAAAAGAAAATTTAGAGCCCTCAAACTTTTAATTTTGGCTCCGCCTCTAATTACAATTCGATCTCTTTGAGTGCTTTAAATTATAAAAATAATTAGTGTATATATATAGATCAAAATAAATAAATTTAACCAAACTATAAGTTTCCTTAAAGAATACATATGCAAGACTGGAGTAAAAGAGTCACTAAATGTCATAGCAGCATCAAATGCACGAGTCTATTTAGCGTTGCTTCTAAAGAAACTGTTTATTTTCATAAACACTTTTTTAAAATAGCTTTTCAGGAAAGTACTTTAGAAAAAAACAATTTCAGTTTGACTAATTCATTTGAAAAGTGTTTTTATAAGCAAATTGTGTTTGTCTACTCTTTTTTAAAAAGTGCTTTCGAAAGTCAAATTATGATTAAGGGCAAGTATTAATATAATTTTAATAATAAGAGTATTTTATAGAGAGAAACTAGTTTAAACATCTATTACAAAAAATTAAACTAATATTTTATTTTTATGAAACTAAAATGTTCATATTCAAATTTTCAATCCATATTATACATTTTTTTGAAGGGTTGAAAAACTGCTTATGCTTCCACTTAAAAGCAGTTTTACAAGTTTGCCAAAACCTAATTTTTCAAAAAGAAAGTGTTTTTTTCCTCAAAATAAGTGTTTTTGGGCTCCCATAAGCAATGATGCCAAACAGTGAGTCCTACTTCAAGGCTTATTGTTGCTCAAAAAAGGCACACGGTGCCCCGAGCCCCCAGAGGCGTCGCGCAGCACCCCGTTTCCCGACAATGCACACCGAGGCCCCCTCCCCCTACCTCGAAGCGTCGTACCCCAAGCCCCCCCTCCGCCTCGAGGTGCCGTGCCCCGAGCCCCCCACCCACCCTCCGCCTCGAGGCGTAGTGCCCCGAGCCCCCCAACCACCCTCCGCCTCGAGGCGTAGTGCCCCGAGCCCCCTACCCACCCACCCTCCGCCTCGAGGCATAGTGCCCCTCCCCCCAGCCTCGCGCCATGCCCTGATGCCCCCTAGCCTTGAGCCCTCGAGGGGCCATAACCCCCCCTCCCCCCTTCCCCCGGCCTTGAAGCACCCCTTACCCAGCCTCGAGGCACCATGCTCCAAGGTCCCCTCCCCCGACCGCACGGCGCCATGCCTCGAGGCCCCCGACTCCCACCCCGCCTCTAAGCGTCGTGCCCCCACCCCTCCCCGCCTCGAGGCGCCTTGCCCTAAGGCCTCACCCGCCCCGAGGCGTCGTTCCCTAAGCCCCCCACCTCAAGGCGCCAATACAAATTTCTATTAAAAAGGAATAAAATACAATTATGCAAAATTTCCAAATATATATGAAAAAAAATAATCAAACAAGAGTATTTTATCTTTTTTACTGTTTCTTCTTGTTCTTCCTAAACTTTTTTTTCCATTGCTAATAGAAGGAAATTTGTTGACCTTTCTTCTCTTTATACTCGTGTGCTTACCTCTTCAGAGTATTGATTTTTTTCATTATAATGGTGAAAAAGAAAGCTTCACCCGAAACCTTAATTTTTTCCTAGAAACGTGCAAAGGATTTTTAATTGGAAGGACAATTGAAGAAAAAATCATAATGATATGGAGATAATGAAAGATAAAAAATTGAATAAGAAAAACATCAGGAATAGTGAATGCAAAAGGCTCCTGTAAAATATATATTTAGGCGTGTAAATGTGTATTGCTATTGAATATATAATATACCCATATATAACAAATAATTTAAACTATAGCTATACACATTGAATATATATCACTGTTTGCTATTATGCTATGTGGTTGTTTCATTTAATTAAGTTAAACTAAGCATTCCAAGTTAGAATTAATCAAAACAAAAATAACTAAATACAATCCAATAATCAAAAGAGAGAGAGAGAGAGAGAGAGAGAGAATGAGTTTGGGCCTTTAGGGCCTCAACTTCTGCTCCCTAGAAAACATTGGAACAATTTTATTTCGCTTTTTAGCTTCTTTTGAAAAGATTCTGTTGGTTTGGGCCTATTTTCAACTATATATCAACATTGTATAATAGTGTATATAGATCGTATATCACTATATTAGCTCTTTCCACCTGTATATTATTTTCCAATTCTTGACAAGGTTGACTCCAACAAAGAAAGTTGGATTTTAACCCTACAAAATGTAAGGGGAAGTTCCAATGGACTCATACGAGAGATGAAGAGAGTTCACATGCAAAGTAAGCGAAGGAAAGGGATTAACATCTATTTTCCTCTATATTCACTAGATAAATTGATATATTAGTAAAACTATGATAAGAAATGTAGAATACTTTCATAATTGAACCAAACATAAATTTTCGTTCATCTTTCAAATTTATGACTTATTTTAAGTTATTTTTATATTTCCAAACACTTCCCGAATTTTAAAAAAAAGACTTAAAAATAGGTTTGATCAGCTTCTAAGCCAAACCAAACACCCTCTAAGTCCTTCCAATTAATTAAATCATTAGACAAAGGGCTAAATTAGCTCAGGAAAATAGTTTTTAAAAGTGCACTTACTGCTTTTATCCTAACAAACAACCATTAAAATTTACAAATAACAGATGCTTAGCATTATATGAATTGTATTTTTAGCATATGAAACTTGAGACAACACATGAAGCAGTAAGCGCAAGATCGTAGATTTATCCTAAAGGAGAGTAGACTCCAAACTGATAAGCAGTAGTTAAATAGTTAGGAAAGAAATTTGATGAGACGTATATTCTTATTCTATTTCTAGCAAAAAATGTCATTGTACTTGAAACAAATAAAGGAAAAACTCCCACAACAAGATCATAGCATAAAAGTTCTCACAAGAGTTAACCATAATGAAGTAATTGAGCCAACACAGTGGACGAAAGGGTAGTCTTAAAGCTGAGCAATGATCCATACATTTTAATAAACCCATACACAAATCACTATCACTACACTACAGCACGAAGATAGAGCAACTTCACTAGACACAAAGATTAAACATTTACATTTTTCAGAAAACATGTGTTAAATGGAAAGATTAAATATATCAAAAATAACTTAAAAAGAATGAAATTAGCTAAACAAGACAGATTTAGAGATGTAATTAACTAGCATACCATACAAGCAAACCAACTAAAAACCATGCTAGGGAAGGAATCAATCCCATCTGGGAATTTGAAATTAGTTGTAGCAAGGCACAAATAATCAAGAAGACAGGATCACAAAACTTGCATTGTACCCAATATTAGAACCACATGTCCAACATAAAGAATTTAAGGCAAGAAATCTAATTAAAGAGATGCTGACAGCAACTTTATTGGAATGAGAGCTTGAAACAAACTCAAATTATACCAAATAAGTAGATAATAAATAAAAACTCTGAACAAATATTTAATTGTGAGGGAACATGATGCAAAGGAAACATCAAAACGAAAAAGGAAAAAAAAAGCACCTTCTTAATCATTTATCATTCCACGCATAGAAGTATCAACTCTCAACTAAAGAAAACAAGATGACACTTAAGACATTTAAGAGAAGGAACAAAGAGAGGCCGAGACTAGATCATTCTGAGTGAGGGAGGAGAACGGTACAACATTCCAACATTCCAATCAGGCAGCAACCAACAGTGAGATCAAAGAGGTTCAAATCTTCAACATTTCAAGCGAAAATCCACATGAGAATCAAACTTAGAAGCATAACAACTAGCAAGTAGCAACATAAGTAATCCATATGTTTAACCTATATCGTTAACACTTAAAAGAATAATAGACGCATCTAATAAAGAAACAAAACTCTTAAATAAATTTCTACATATCTACATTTCTCTAAATAAAAAATATTGAAGAAAGAAGGGATTTACCACTTTTTGTGCAGCAAACCGAAACAACGAGCTTGAATACTTCTCACCACCAGACTCTAAAAAATTCTTAAACTTGAAATGCTCTTCTAACTATCCAAGACCCCTATTTCTCGATGAAGAATTCTGTGTTTTTCGATGGTCCAAATCCCTCTATAACAGGGAAGACGACAAGGGTATTTATTGGGGGATTAGGTCCAATACTTTCATAACTGAACCAAACATAAATTATCGCTCAACTTCCAAATGAAATGGATAATTATGACACTATGATGGAATCACGGATGCAGTGAACAATACTAACATACTCATTCAATTTAAAAAAAAATCAAACGGGAAAACCAAGTGCAGACTGATTTAGAACAAAAATAGGGTATTTAAAGAGAGAACTAAACCACGATCATGAATTATACATGCTTTTGATAGTAAGCAAACACTATATATGGTTCGGTTCCTAAGAGAAATCTCACATAAACAATAAATAAACTAGACAGTGAACAGTTCTTTCAAATTTTCAATAAAAATGGTAAATAAAATCAGTTGAGCAATGAATTAATGTTAAGATCAATTTGATATCCGTTAGGAATACAACAGTTCTTGAACCTATATAGATAACACTTGGAAGAAGAGACACATCTAATAAAGAAACAAAATTCTTAAATAAATTTCTACAAATCTGTAAATCGAAATACTGAAGAAAGAAAGGATTAACCTCTTTTTGTGCAGCAAACTAAAATAGGGAACTTGAAGAAGAAGGTGAGCTTCGACGATGAACCAACGACCCCTATTTGTCGATGAAGAATTATGTGTTTTTCCATGGTCCAAATCCCTCTTTAACAGTGAAGTGAATACGATTTTGAATTGGGAATTTGAAATTCGATTTTGATTGCTGTCATTTGATGTTGTCCGTTATATTCTTTGTGAACGTTGGAATTGCTACTATTTCTCTTGGGAAGTAATGGACTGGGCTTAATTGAGATTGTTGGGCTGATGGAAAAAGGAATTGAGATGGGCTAAGTTGGGCTGAAAATTGGGTTAAGGATAGAGTTAAAGTGTGTTTAGATTTTGTATTTTTTTTGGTGATATGGTTTTCGGCCACTCTTTTTTCAAAATCTTTACAAGACCCTCTGTAATGACCTGGGAGAATAATACGTATAGTCTCCCTATGATCCATATCATTTTCTTAGCATTTCAGGGTTATTCAACATTAATTAGGCAATATTTATTTACAAATATACTTTTTACAATTATGGTGGAAAGATGTTAAAAAAAAATTGAGAGGCAATGGGTTTCATCTCTTATCCTCACCAAACATTAATATATATTAACTTTATATACTAATAATTCATCTCTTATCCTCACCAAACTTTAATATATACTATTTTCCATTAAAGTTGCCAAAAAAGAAGAAGCAACTCGTTAGGCATTGATGGCCAACAGCTCATCATCTATTTATTTTGTTACATCATTTTACTTTTCTATATATTAATTAAATTGTGAATCAGTAACCGTCCAATTTTGTCTAAAATCTAACTAATTCCTTTTTAAAAAATTGATTGAGTTAATAACACGAGATAATCAATATATGTAATTACATTTTTCACTTTTAATAATGTAAAATAGGGAAAAGCCAGAAAAAGGAGGATAATATATTTTAGAGCAACTTACAAAAATGACTGTAGTTTTAGGGTTATTAAATTGGAGTAGCTATAAGTGTGATATTTAAAAAAAAATGACTATATTTTATGTCTATAAATAGTTGTATTTAATGTATATGGCCTTTTTTTTACATACAATGATACATCCATAATTATAATCCTCTAAATAAGGAGATTTTGTTAATGTAACTGTCTGCCCCTTAATTTACTCTTCCTAAACCCCTCAATTTGCCTCTTTTAAATTAACAAGAATCACATCATATCCATTATCCATTAGAACTCTCATCTCTTGTTTTGAGAAACTTACACAAATGATTATAGTTTAGGGGTTACCATATTTCTCTACCTATAATTATCATAATTATCGTGAATAGTTATAATTATTATGGTAAATCGTTGTATTCTATTTATCCAAAATTTGTTTTTTTTTTTTTTTTTTTTTTTTTTTTTTTGTATATTAGTAAACAAATAAAAATTTGAGGGGATTTAAAGAGGCAAAAAATCTCAGAATCACGCCAATTTGATTTGATGATTATTGCTTGAGTTTCAACTTGTATAAATTTTGTTAGGATTGATACATCAATACAATGGTGCCAAACAATTTCAGAATGGGAAAAAGGAAAATATACCCCCGAACATTGATAAATGGTACGTTTATGCCCTCGGTTATACTTTTCGTCCATCTCAGCCCTTGCCGTCCAATTATTGGTGCACATTTAACCCTCCCACTAATGGCACCCTCTTTCTGTACACATGATGAAATCCTAAGCCACTACCCGGTTGACCAAATCTTTTATTACTAATGCTAAGAACCCGCCCCATAACCCAATACCCACCCGATTTGTGGGTAAAATATACCCTCTAAAATCAAAAGCAAAAGACCCAAATCCTAAGTCACTTTCGTTCATCTCACAAACCCTAGCCTAGTTCATCAGACGTAATCTACTTTGTTTCCATTGTTTGTTTGTCGATTCCATTGTGTGTTCGTCATATTTTCTTAGTCATTTTTTCATCTATCCGTCGTCTCCCTCAAATCAGACCTAAAACCATGTCTGAAAGTAGTTATGATTCAACTAGTAACTCCATGATGATGACTTATTTTTGTGGTGAAATGGCTCGTTGTTTCACTTCAAGGACTCCATTGAACCCCAGAAGAAGATTTCATAGCTGTTCTAAACCTAAGGTAAGTTTTTTGCTAAATGTAAATTAACATGATTTCTGCTTGTATTTTGGTGATTATGAGTTCTTCTCTATTATTCTTATCAAACTGAAAATTGTGGATTTTGGAGGTGGGAAGATAGTTCTTCAGGAAATTCTTCCATTGAAGTCAATTTACTGAAGTCTAAATTGGAAGTTGCTACGTTGAAAATAGAGAATTTGCGAGAGTCGTTGAATGCGGTTAAGATTGAAAGAGACAATTTAAAGAAAAAATTGGAGAATTTAGAGAGTTTAAACTACTTCGAGGTGAATAAATCAAGAAATTTGAAAGCGAAAGTGTCAAAGTTGTAGATGTTGTGTATATTGTCATTTACTGTGTTTGTGGTATTTGTTGTTGCAATTTTCAAGTGATTGACTGTTGTGTAGCATGAGGAATATATGTTCTTGAATGTAGTATTCAAGTGTTAGTTATTTCAAGTATTTGTAGTTTTCAAGTGTTAGTTATTTCAAGTATTCCTATGTATTAGTGAATCTTATGTTTTGAATTGTGTTAGTGTATATTTGTCATTTTCCCTTTGTGATTTAGATGTTCTTTCAACATAAGAAAGATGTGTATTGAATGTAATTTTCAAGTGTTGGCCATTATTTAGTGTAGATATTTGCTTCAAATGTATTGTCAATTTCTAGTTGGCTTGGAACATTATTTTGTGTCTTTTGCCATAAAGTTTCTAGTATTTCGAGGTATTCTATTAGTCATTATGTTGAAGATGGATAAAGTTTCTAGTATTGCCATAAATCTTGCTGATGACTAACTTCAAGTGCTCTACTAACACATGTTAAATCAACTTTAAAAAGTCTTATGTTTTCCTTGTATTTAGAGAATCTGAAAATGAAATGGAAGCATGTCTTACCATTGTTTGTGAAACCTGTGTTTTAAGCTGTTATTGCACAAAGGCACTATTAAACTGTCAACATGGAAGTCACTAACCAACTTGCACAAAGCCTAAACAAATACACTATTAAATTTGCACAAAGGCACAACAAAGACAATATTAAACTTGCACAAAAGCACAACAAAGACACCATACATAACATTCAAACGTTGGTCATATAGTAGCAAAACATCAGTTAGTTTATCTGATACACTCAGCCTATACAAATAGTAGTACCAAAACAGAGTACCAAAATAACAAGTTTAACCTTAAAGGCATCAGCCTATACAGAATAGAACTACCCAAAACATAGACAACCAAAAACATCACAAAAACATCATTTAAGGCACTAGCCTATACAAAACATAGCAAAAAAACAAGTTTAGCCTTAACATCATTAAAGGCACCAACATATACAAAACAGTAGTGCCAACACAATATCATCATCCCCTTCTTGGCCTCAACTTTTGTAGCTGGTTTGTAGTAATTGCATCCTTTCCATAACAAGTTAAGCCAGTTGGTGCTATGGGAAGATTTGTAGGTTTACTAATACCATATTTGTGACCTCTGAAGCCTATTACTCTACTTCCAATTGGTTCTTGTGGGTTCTGTCTCTTTCTCAATCTTGTTAGAAAAGCTTCATCTGAGATTGTTCTTGGCCTTAGCCTAGGGTCTTCATCATCATCCTCAACTACTGGAAAGTAGCTGCTAGAAGCAGCATATTCAGACTGACTCTCTTGTGTTGGTTGTGGGGCTATGCAGTTTATGTCTTCCTCAAAAGCTTCATCTTCATCAATTAAACCTCTCCTAGGTTGCCTCTTTTTTCCCCTACCAGTTTCTTTTCCTTGCTTAGTAGATTGCTTCCCCTGCTTCTTAGTAGGTTGCTTCCTGTCACATCCCGAGCCTACACCCCAGACGTGACACTGTATACAAGACTCCAAAAAGCCTTATACAAGCCTCATAATATTCATAGCATAAGACATATGGAAAATGGTACAAAATTTAAAACTTTAAAATCCATACAATTGAAAATCTTTATTTAAAATAGCGGAAGTCTAGACATAGTCTCACATGGCCATCTACTACAATCGAAGTCTCAAAATAGGGTCACATCCCTTACAATAGGAAATCTGAAAGTCTAATACGATAAAAGGAATGAAACGAAAACATAGCACTTGTCCTCGAATCCATGAGGACATACCACAAGCTTTGGGAAATAGACAATCCAAGCTTGAACTAGAAGAAATCGCCTCAAACGCCGGAACCTACACTTTGTAGTAAAAATAGAAGAAATATGGGTTAGCATACAAAATGTACTGAGTATGATAGCCATGCAAAAATCATGCTTAAAAAGGACATTTTGGTTGAAAACCATGCTATATGCCAATTTTGAGAAACATCATGAACTTTAGTATAAAAGGCATAAGATACAAACATAATCAACATATAAGCCATTACATCACATTAGGACCATCACCTTAGATAACCCTAAGCTATACTTGTGCAATGTAAGAATAGCATCCCATACTACTATTCTTACTAAGTACCACTTTGAGGCCACCTTAGATAAACTTACAATTTTTCATACTCATCTTTAGTCAATACTCATGCATAAGGAACATTCACATTTAATAAGTCATGACAAGGAAAGCAACTCATAATAACAATCCAAATTAAACATTCATCATTTCATTTAGCCTTTAAGTCAACATTCTCCTTAGCATCATTATAAGCACATTCATTTCATTTAACATTATGACATTGAGAAACACACCATAGCCCTCTCAAAGCCTACTCGTGCAATGCATGAATGGCATCCCATACTACCATCCATACTTCATAGAACTTCTTGAGTAACCATAGTACCTAACTCATATCCTTCATCATAAAACCTCATACAAACATAAAGGAACACACAATGACTACTCTCAAAGCCTACTTGTGCAATGCATAAATGGCATCCCACACTACCACCCACACTAAGTAGTGAATTCTTGAGGAGCCATAGTCCATTATCATTCTTTGTGGGGGTAAGCCTTAACCGACATATACTATGTGAGCAAATCATGGAATCCCGGTGTTACCCACACCGAATAAGGGATTCCTACTTGCCTAAGGTAGGACCGTTAACATTTAGCTTAGGTGGATCCACTAGCTAATAACCTATATGGGCACATAGTTATGGGATAAGGAGATTGCTACTAGATACCCCGCCTCAACTCACGGATGAGCATCCATCTCAAGAGATTGTTACTAGATACCCCGCCTCAACTCACGGATGAGCATCCATCTCAATCCATATCCTCTCGGTGCTTAGCATTATTCCCCATGGAGTACTTGACATTCATTACTTTAGTTCATTATTATGGGATAAGAGATTGCTACTAGATACCCCGCCTCAACTCATGGATGAGCATCCATCTCAAGCCCAACATTCATTAAAATGGGATATAAAGATTGTTACTAGATACCCCGCCTCAACTCACGGATGAGCATCCATCTCAACCCAACATTCATTCATTAGATAGCTCATGGATTCAAAGATGAGAATAGCATTACAACTAAGAATCCCCATTTTGTGATAAAAGTCCTTTCACAACATGTCATTATCATTCATTAGTGTACAATTGAGAATAGCCTTTCAATCAACATATCATCATTAACATGATCATAGAAACTTTATTCATTCTTCATTCATGAGTGTGTGTATGTGAGAATAACCTTTCAACACCACCACCATTGCATTATAGTCATGATCACATTACTTTCATTGAAATCACAAAGCATATACATAATTCTCATAGTCATGTGTTCTTCATTCACAGCCCTTCAAGAACCCTAGATCACAATTCATGATTCACATCTTGCATCAGTATTCTATACATGGATATTCACACATTTCAATTAGATTAACTACTACATGCATAATTTGATCACAATCCACCCACATCAATCATCACCCACACTTTGAGATCCAATTCGACAAAATAGGGGAATTCATGGATTCATAGGTAATTCATCATAAAAACAGTAGTAATTCATCAAATCTATCATAATATGATTTCAGTCATTAGTCAAGTATCATGTAAGCAATTTACCCATAAATAATTCACTGTAGGGGAATGAACAAAGCAAACTAGACCACTATGCATAATTTGAGGCAGGAACATATCTTTGCAATACTAAAAGTATCATTAGCTAGAACAATAAACTCCATTTAGTTTATATTTGAGTTAATTATTTTATCTCGTTAAGATTAAGAACCTCATTGGTTAATTTATATAAGTTAAATAAGTATTTAACTTTCGGCCTAATTTAATCACCCCTGTAACACCTCTATTACAAGACAACTGAGATATAACTCTATTGTCCACTATACCAACTAACTCTAGCTGATATAGACTTCATCATTACACCACGGCTAACTCTAGCCACCAAATCAGATTAATTCAATTTATACTTTCAAATAATTATCTATTATCTCATTATTTATTAGTTATATATCAATTTATATTTTCAAATAATTATCTATTATCTCATTATTTATTAGTTATATATCAAATTTAGAGTAAGATATATTACTTCTCAATAGTATAGAATTTCTGAGTTTGAAGAATGGACTAAGAAGGAAAAGAGGAATCCGTAGTAGCCCGAAGGAAGCAGCTCACCCTGGGATTCATATGATGGAACTTTCATAGTTGAGGCCTCAAAATAGCCATCAGAATATGCCCAGTACTCAATATAAGACAATAAACACATTGAAATCATTTTGAAAGTGAATCCATGCCATAGATTGAAAACCCTAATTTTTGGAGAATTTTAACTTTGAGAAATATAGTTTTGAAGGGCTTTATGGAAGGAAACTATCCATAAATCAAGACTACCATACCTTGATCGAAGAAACTCCCCAAAATTGAGTGAGAAAGATGAACTCTTGAACTCCAAACCTTGACTTCTTCTTCTCCAATGGTGGTTTCTAAAGAGAATTATTTGGAGATGGGGTAGTTTCTATTTTGTGTTTTTGGGAATAATGAGTTGTAAAAGGATAGTTAATAGTTTAAAAAGCCTTAAATAACTTTAATTAATCAAAATAAACCGACCCCTAACTAATCTAACCACCCTAGGAATTTACCACATTGCCCTCAACTTGGCCGAGATTAGGCAGCCTACAGGTGCCATCCACGCCCCTAGACCTACGGACTGTGGGTGCATTGATGCCTCATCCTACATGTTTGTGGATGGTGGCTGCAACTCCTCATTTGGTGGTCTTGACCTACGACCATGCCCTATGGGGCGTGGATGGACCTACGCCCAGTAGGTCCCATCCGTAGGTCCTCATTTTTTGACAGCTTTTTGGTTCTTGGGCAGCTTTGGGGGTTAGGCTTTAGGGTCCTCCTCAAGGACCCTTGGTTGGTCCTTGGGGAGTCGTACCTTGACGTTTAACCCCTAAACCCCTCAACCCCTCAACCTAAACTCGGGAACTCATTTTACGACATAGAACCCCATATTAAACTCAACAACACACTCGTAAGGCTCTAGTTTCACCTACTAGTTTCCCGAGTCGTTACACTTCCCTTGCTTTGCCTTATTAATCATCATAAAAGATAGAGAATTAAATAGTAAAATAGAATAATTATTTAATATAATTATGATTTCATGAAAATTACCTTTTCACATCCTCTTGCATTATGATTTTGTTCTCCACAATTACTACATGTCATCACTTTTCCTTTTCTTGTTTTCTTCCATACTCATTTCCTCTTAACTGCTTCATTCTTTTCTCTTTCCCTCATAATCTTAGGTCTGCCAACAAGCTTGACGAATTCTGGTGGTTCAATGGCATGCAAATGATCACATTTCCATAATGGTTCTCCCCTAACAGGTTGTAACTTGTATTTGTAAATGGCCAAGGCTGCCTCTTTACTATTATACCAATCAATTGCATTCCTTGGTATCATTTTATTGTCCTCTATAGCCTTAATTGCATGTGGACATGGAATTCCAGTAGGATCCCATGTTCTGCATGTGCATTTTTTCTCTCTTAAGTTGACAATATGTCTACCTGCACCTTCAATGACCTCATAGCCATTATAACCATTGCCACTCACCTTACAAACCTTGGAAATCTTCAAATACTTAATAAAAAACAACTCACTTTTGGGACTAAACCCATCATCTTTTCACTTCCTCACAACAAGCTCTTTTGCTGCCAACCTTTCCATTATTTTGACCATGATGTCTTCCAACATTCCAATAATTGGCTTGTACCTTACTTCAAGTATCCAAGCATTGAATGACTCAGTAAAGTTATTGTCACAGCCTACTTTTTGCACACTGTATCTAAATACGCTCTGCACCATGCTTTGGTAGGATACTTGTCTATTAAATCTTGTCCAGCCTCTTCATCAACTTCCTTGATCTCTTGAAGTTGGTCCTCAAACTCCTCTGTAAATGATGACCATGCAACCTACCATAACAACTTTTCAGCATCCCATCTTCTGCACTTATTTGCCCCAATATGTCTAGCATAATATCTTTGATGTGCTTTAGGTAAAACTGTCCTTACTGCTTCAAGCAGCCCCTAAGTATCAAATTAAAACAAATAAAATTAATAAAAGAAATAGTATTATGCAAAGGTAAATAAATTGCAAATTAGTAGTATAATATCACATTGTTACATTACTAAGCATAAAGCAGTCACATTGTTAGTAAATAACACAAGTAAGTTACATTAGTTAGTTATGAAGTCATATAAGTCAGACTTAGAGAATTTATTAAGTCACAGTTAGTAAGTCATATAAGTAAGTCACATTAGTTAGTTATTATGAAGTCACCTAATCCAATTAGCTAGTAAATAACATAAGTCAGTCACATTACATTAGTTAGTCATATAAGCAAGTTACCTTAGTTATTAAGTCACAGTTAGTAATTCATATAAGAAAGCTACATTTGTTAGTTATTAAGTCACAAAAATACATACATTTGTTAGTTATTAAGTCACAAAAATAAGACTTAGGAATTATTTAAGTCTTACAAAATTTAACAAGTATACCTGTCAGTCACATTAGTAAGCATAAGGCAGTCACATTGTTAGTAAATAACACAAGTAAGTTACATTAGTTAGTTATTAAGTCATATAAGTCGGACTTAGAGAATTTAACAAGTCACAATTAGTAAGTCATATAAGTAAGTCACATTAGTTAGTTATTAAGTCACTTAAGTCAATTAGCTAGTAAATAGCATAAGTCAGTCACATTACATTAGTTAGTCATATAAGCAAGTTACCTTAGTTATTAAGTCACAGTTAGTAATTCATATAACTAAGCTACATTTGTTAGTTATTAAGTTACAAAAGTAAGACTTAGGAATTATTTAAGTCTTACAAAATTTAACAAGTATACTTGTCAGTCACATTAGTAAGCATAATGCAGTCACATTGTTAGTAAATAACACAAGTAAGTTACATTAGTTAGTTATTTAGTCATATAAGTTAAACTTAGAGAATTTAACAAGTCACAGTTAGTAAGTCATATAAGTAAGTCACATTAGTTAGTTATTAAGTCACTTAAGTCAATTAGCTAATAAATAACATAAGTGAGTCACATAGTAAGTCATATAAGCATTAGGAATAAAGGAGAAACAATAAAAAGTGGCAGTCAAACAAATAAGATATGTACTCACATTAGTGTATGGTTAGTTAGTATGTACTCAAATTAGTGTAAGGTTTGTTAGTAAGTACTCACATTAGTATAAGGTTAGTTAGTAGTCACATTAGGAATAAAGGAGAAACAATAACAGTCAAACAAACAAGGTAAGTACTAGCATTAGTAATTTAGTAAATCAGATTACATTAGTTAAGTTATTAAGTCACATTACATTAGTTAAGTTAGTAAGTAGAAGTCACATTCAAGTAGTTAGCACTCACATTAGGGATAAAAGACAAAAAATCAAAAGTGACAGTCAAACAAGGAAGGTTTAAATTTGTTAAGTATTTGAGCTAACTACACAATACTAATTAACAAATGAACTAAGTAATCATATTAAACTAGTGGTCCCTATTAATGTATGTGAGATAATTAGACACTACTAATTAACAATTAAGCTGAGTAAATTAAGATTAAACAAGTGGTCCTATTTAACTATAGGAATGAAATTAATATCAACTATCAATTAGTTCTTAAGGATTTACAACAAAATAAATAGTCATAAAGAAAGAGGATGAAGGCATGAACAAAGGGGATAAAGACAAAGAAATGGAATAAAGACAGGGGAGACAATCTGAAACAAAACCAATAGAAAATGACACTACCAAAGCAACACATCTAAACACAAACCAAAAAAACAATTCTTTAACATAAAGGTGCTGTCACGACCTGAGTCTACACCCTGGACGTGGCCGACACTCAAGATCCATTGCTGGTCCCCAAGCGAATCCTCATCCTGGATGACTACAAGCGAAAGACTAACTTAAGCATGCAAAAGCTTAAAAACTGAAATGATTAACTGTGAATAAAAATAATATATTCAATTCACCAAAAAAATAGGCAACTTAAGTCTTTAAAACATTAAACAAAATAAATGAACAGACTTTTGAAACTCTACGGTCTATCTATGAAGCCTCTAACTGACAAAGATAGAAGTCGGGACAAGACCCATGACATCCTAACAACTGATATAACTGAAAGTATAAGTGGAACCCTTTGGAAGCAAGGAGGCTCACCATAGCTAACTCGAACTCCATGTGGTATCAACGAAGCTCCTATTGATGACCCTGAATACCTGTATCTGCATCATGAAATGATGAAGGCCAAATGGCTCAGTACGTGGAATGTACGAGCATGTAAGGGGAATTCTAAAGCATAAACATAAGCTTGAACTTGATAAAAAGGAAATATACTTACCTCTTCTCAACTCACTCAACTAACCCAACTCAGGAATAAGATACTCAACTCAAAGATAAAATACTCAACTCATTGAAATAAGGCTCAACTCAATAATAAGGCACTCGACTTTTGGTACTCAAACTCTGGATACTCAACTTTGGATACTCAACTCTGGATAAAGCAACAGTAAAAGATGCAATATATATGGAAAGCTTTTAAAAACAGTAGATAGAAACTCAATGTATTGAAGAATACAATAATAACTCAGTTTGTATATATAAAAATACAATATGACTCTGTGGGAGTTTCTCCAACCGACAACCATCACTATGAGCTATGTGATGATACATCATCTCGCTCACACTGCCAAAACTGTCCTATACTTTGCCGGGGTATAGAACCTCTCAACTAAGTGGATCCACTAGTCTATGCAAAAAAAGCATTAAAGAATCATCTAAAAAGTATGACCCTTTCTACCCACGTTGGCCAAATAGTTTATGGGGGCTGTGAGTTATTTGAACTTTCCCCCATGTCGGTGCTCAATACTACTCCAAAAATATACTAGCTCATATGTTTAAAAACATAACTTTTTTTGTGGTTTGAGATTATTACTCAAAAATAATTCTCTTAAAGGATATGGTACTCAAACTGCTCAAAACTCTTTTGGAAATCTCTGTTTCCTCTCATCTTAACTG
Organism: Solanum pinnatisectum; assembly: GCA_035578085.1. Taxonomy (NCBI): domain Eukaryota; kingdom Viridiplantae; phylum Streptophyta; class Magnoliopsida; order Solanales; family Solanaceae; genus Solanum; species Solanum pinnatisectum. Next base: position 12,969,372 of record CM069084.1, on the reverse strand, counting down.
TGAAAATATTTACTCTTGTGAATACATAGTTCCCATATATCATTTTAAAGAAAATGAACTCAACTCTGCTCTTTCTCAAAAACATTTCAAAATCATATTATAATATGATCATTGATGACTCGGGAAGTCATACTACATAAACATTGATGGTATATCTATATACCATATTGCTCATACATTGATGGCATACTCGATTGTCATACTAATCATGTTTTAGAAAACTCTTTTCTAAAAACTCATCTTTACTTTCTCAAAACTCAGTTTAAGAACTCAAGTGTTGGCTTTAAAAAGCATTTTAAAATCGGAGAAGGGCCTAAAATGCCCTTCAACTATCCGAATTGGAACAAATTTACCCTTCTTCTACCTTTCGGGCCTAAAATGCCCTTGACATCAAACTTCAGGCTCTATTTTGCCCTTATTTTTAACTGCCTAAATAATAACATCAATTAACAAATTCATTTATGATGTGTCACTATCCTATTGGCTACCCTAATAATTAATTAAACTAATTAAAAAAATCAAACCCACCCAAAAGACCCACCCATACCCACGCATCAGTGATACCATTCTATTTTTGCAAAATCAAGTGCATTCAAAACCTTAACATCCCCAATCATTTTCACAACTTAACTCTGCCAAAAGAGTAGCAGTCACAACATTCAAAGAACTAAAGTAATGGTATAATTTAAAGAAAAATATTCTTCATATCTTGTCAAACTTCTAATACAAAATTTTTTTACGCTAACAAATATTATAAAATTTTGCAAAAAGATTGTTCATTACATAACACCATAACACCAAAATAACACTTCTGCAAAAAAAAATTCATTACAATCAAATTGCAAATTTCAAATATGCATAGCTCTTTCACTTGACAACAATATCAAGTCACTAAACTAACAAACCATACTACATCATTTTTACGACTAGAATCCAATTCAAACTTTTTGATTATGAATCATCATTGACACATGAAGTGGGAGTTTTTCATCGAACCAAATCAAATAACCACAAGAGTTTCATCCAGGACGACGACATTTGTAAAATCAGCGTCCACCATTTTCAATGGTCGTAACAATAAAACATTTTGCACTCAATCCCCACTTACATGTATGGGACTGTAATTGTTGAGGAGAAGAAACAGAAGAAGATGTCGACATTGTTGAGGAGAAGAAACTGAAGAAGAGTGGAAACTTCAAATTGTTGGCCAGAAGAAACAAAAATTCTTACTTGAGTTCTGGTGAGCTTTGATAGGTGAAGAAGAGAGGAGATTTGGCCAGAAAGCTTGAGTTCGGTGAGCTTCAATTGAGGAAGAAGAGAGGAGATTTAGATTGGAGCGTATGTTATTTTTAGGTTAAAGGAATTGGGGATAAAAGATGGGTTAAAGATTTGGGTCACTTTAATGGGGTGGGTTTGTTTTTTTTTAATTAGTTTAATTAATTATTAGGATATCCAATAGGATAGCGACACGTCATAAATAAATTTGCTAATTAATGTTATTATTTAGGCTATTAAAGATAAGGGCAAAATAGAGCCTAAAGATTGATGTCAAGGGCATTTTAGACCCGAAAGATAGAAGAAGGGTAAATTTGTTCCAATTTGCATAGTTAAAGGGCATTTTAGGCCCTTTTCCATTTTAAAATTTATAACTCAAATCATAGGGTTCATGTGAAATTATGAACATGAATGACTCAACTTAGGGATCTTAATAGAAATAAAGAGCCTTAGTACTCAGAACTCAAGACTAAATGATACTACTCATCTCTAGACTGCTCGACTCACAGGGTTCATGTGGAATTATGGGCATGAACAACTCAACTCAAGGGCTTCATGGTTAACATGTAGTAGTCCCAATAAGTATGAATATAATCTCAAAAGGATTAGGAACTCAATACTCAAAACTTAGAACTTGAAGATACTACTCCTGTAAAAGATACTCAACTGATGGAGTTCATGTGGAATTTATGGGCATGAACGACTCGACTCAAGGGTCTAAATAACAATATGGAACTCAGGTATACATACGACTCTTCTCATTCTCATACTTAATTCCTTAAAAATCAGTTTAAAACTCAATAATTAGGAATATAATTTTTAAAAGAACCATGAACTCAAGAACTCAAATCAACTTATCTCAAGAATACTCAAATCTAGGGGTAGAATCCTAGATTTCTCATTTACTGATTTAAAAGATGTAGGGCGTGAGCACGAACTATTCCAACACTATGATGGCCTTACATACCTGGAAGAACAAGATTCTTGAAGAATCTTGAAGAAGAACTTGATTAGAAGCCTTGAAACCCTAGCTTGAAGGTAAATGATCAAGAAAACATTTCTTGAGATTCTTGAATTAGTTTCTTGAAATATCTATGGCCACAAATTATTATTTTCTTTAGTGATTCATAATTGTATGGAGGAATTTGAGTTGAAAAAAATGAAATTCTTGGAGAAAGACTTACCTTGAAGAAGAATCTTGAAAAAGATTGAAAAAATCTTGAATGGAGTCTTCTACTTTGATTTTTCCTTAGGGTTTTGCCCTAGGGTTTGAGAGAAAAGACAGTGATGGACTAAAAGATGAAAATCTGATTGTTTTGAGCCTTTTATTAGTCAAGAAATTCGTTTAGGGTTTTCTTGGAGGTAAAAAAAACAAAAACAACCCTTTTGAATATATTTCCGTCGGCTAAATTCGTAACAACACTGTATATGTTACTAAAATAGACATAACTTTTTACTCAGAAATTGGATTGATGCAAAATTGATGGCGTTGCAAAGTACATTCAAATACCTTTAATTTAATAGGTTATGACTCACGTACCTCTTTATATTCTAATAGATATGGTCGTTTGAAATTGATCCAAGTAGAATCTTACATAAAAACTTAATCGATAAGGAAACTTCAAGAACACTTATCAAGAACTCATCAAGAAATTAAATTGCTCAATATTTATGGATAGATTCGCAAAATAAACTCATGATTGGTGTGTGCGTGAACGAACCCAACACTATGGAAGCTAACATGCCTCAAAGAACTAGGTTCTTGGCGAAATCTTGAATTTCTTGAACGAATGCTTGAAACTTTGAACTTTTTCTCCTCTTGAATCTTCTCTCTAAAACCCTAAGTGCTCCTAAATCCGATTGGGTAAGTAAAAGACCAAAATACCCCTCATATTTTCAGTAACTTTCCTTAATTGGATAACTTAACTTCAAAAGGGCATAACTCACTCATCCGAACTCGAAACTTAGCAAACTTGGTGGCGTTTGAAAGATAATTCGAAGACCTTTCATTGGATATCTTATGGGCCAGCTAAATCATCATATACCGAAGGTTATGGTCATTTTAAGTTGACCCTAAACGTAGAAGAACCTCGGAATGACTTGAATGAATTCTCTTTAATTATTTTTGGAACTCAAGGTGCTATATCTAGTGACGTTAACACTTGAGAAATTTTTAATTCCTTGGTAATGTCTCACTTACTACGAAGAATGGTTCGAGTCTTAGTTCAAAAATTTTCTGGGGTGTTACAGGTGCACAAAACCCTAACAAATCGCATAAAACGACACTAAAGTAAAACCCTAGAAAACGAAGTTCTTTTTTTCAGATAAACATGAACAAACCCCTACAAATCACTATAAAAAGCATATTCTACATAATAATTAAAGAAACAAGTAAAAAACAAAACACAACAACATATTTCTTACTAGCTACGAATGAAAATCAAAAACATAAAAAAACAAGATATGTGAGATGAACAGCGTGAAATTGTGGGTACCTGTGACCGGGTCTCAGTGAATCGATGAACAGATGATGGAATTGACGAACAAATGATGGAACCGACGAACTTTACATATGATGAACTAGGCTAGGGTTTGTGAGATGAACGAAAGTGACTTAGGATTTGGGTCTTTTACTTTTGATTTTAGAGGGTATATTTTACCCACAAATCGGGTGAGTATTGGGTTATGGGGTAGGTTCTTAGGATTTGGGTTAAAAGATTTGGTCAACCGGGTAATGGCTTAGGATTTCGCCACGTGTATAGAAAGAGGGTGCCGTTAGTGAGAGGGGCAAATGTGCACCGATAATTGGACGACAAGGACTGAGATGGACGAAAAGTATAACGGAGGGCATAGATGTACCATTTATCAAAGTTCGGGGGTATATTTATCCTTTTTCCCTTTCATAATTGATACATATATTATACATTTCACATATGAAAAATACAAAAGGATACATTGAATACAAATACAAATTAAAGAATACAAGTTGTGTGTACAATATAAATACATGTATTTGTTGGTTCATTCAACCTATGAATTCTTGAATATCTATTATTTAGTTACTAGTAACTAATACAATTGTGTGCTGCTTTTTTTAGGGTTGATACATGAATACAATTGTACCACGCAACATGAATAAAATTTGAAACAACACATCAAAATATATATTTAGAATGTGAAAAATAAAGATACATTGAATACAAAGAAAATGTGATACATATAAACATATGTATTTTGTTGCTTCGTTCAATAATGAACATGCATACAACAGATGTGTCTAAAAAGAAATATGAATACAAATACCGTGTTGAAAGGTATGATACAATGCATCTTTTTCAAATTCCTTTGTTTCTTCTTGGATATTTTTAAAGATTTCAAAAGTTCAATACTTTCTTTTCTCTTGACACACTTTGACCCTATATTTCGAAAGGTCATTGTGAAATCTTTATTTGCATCTCAATCACCAAAAAAGAGGAACATCCAAAGAATGAGCATTGTATTCTACACCTCTTATAACCCTCCCTCGCTCTGCCTTTTAAGTATGAATTTTAGAAGTTCCTTTTGATAAATTACTGGATTGCCGTTATCACTGAACATTCCTTCCATGATGTATTTATAATGCGGTCGAGTGTTTCTTGTCCTCCAATTCACAAATCATGAAGTACTTAAAGATTTGTTTTTGCACCCGACGTGCATTCGTGTATACACCCCAAAATAGGTATCCTCGAATCGATCGTATTAGCCAAAATCGTGAATTGTAAGGATTTTAGGGGGAAAGAGCCAATGATTGTAAAGAGAATATTGAGAAATATCAGTGATTTTGGGGAAGATTGAAAGAGAAGCATTGAAAGTGGGAACTAGGAACAGTGAAGACTGAAGAGTGAAAAGGGTGAAAAAATCTTTATTATGCACATAGAATAGTATTTGCTATATAATAATTAAATATATCCATAAAACATAAATAAAGTATACTATAACTATATTAATTTATTATATAATAGAGTTTGCCATTTTCTGTAGTTTATCCTATATTTATTGTCCAATGTTTCCAAGTCCAACTTGAGTTTTAACACAACTTTATTGTCCAATATTTCCAAGTCCAACTTGAGTTTTAACACAACTTTATTGACCAATGTTTCCAAGTCCAACTTGAATTTTAACACAACAATAAAAAATTGAGAGGCAATGGGTCATATAATATTTCAAACGACACACTAAATATATGTTATGTTCACAAAACACAATTAATTCACTTTCAAGATGCCTCTGTGGTGAAACAATAATTATGTGAGACTCAAGATCTCGTGTTAAATACAGTGGAGGTTCGATTCCCTTTGAATTCATATTGAGCATTCTCAATAAGAGAGTTTGGATCAAATCAATAACTTGATCCATAAGGACATATGCAAACAAAATAAAAAGATGCTTGTGCATATGTGTATATTTATATACGTCGATAAATTAGACTCATTCTAAATAAAGTGACTATATGGCACATTAAGGAAAAAATACCCAAGAAGATAGGATCACAAAACTTGCATTGTACCCAATATTAGAACCACATGTCCAACATAAAGAATTTAAGGCAAGAAATCTAATGAAAGAGATGCTGGCAACAATTTTATGAGAATGAGAGCTTGAAACAAACTCAAATTATACCAAATAAGCAATTAATAAATCAAAACTTTGAACAAATATTTAATTGTGAGGGAACATGATGCAAAGGAAACATCAAAACGAAAAAGAACAAAAAAAACTTAAAACTTAAAACCACAAGCACCCTCTTAATCATTTATCATTCCACGCATAGAAGTATCAACTCTCAACTAAAGAAAATAAGATGACACTTAAGACATTTAGGAGAAGGAACAAAGAGAGGCAGAGACTAATAATCCGTTATGTTGAATTAGAATTGAAAAACTATTTGTATCCATAATCGAACAATCGAGCAGAATGGGGAGAAAGAGAGTTTTAATTTGGTTTAAGAGCTTTTTTTTTTTTTTTTTTTTTATGAGAGAGAATATATAACCAATCTAAGTAAATCATGGAATGTAAAGAAATTGGAGAAAATCAGGGTATGGGGAGAAAATCGTGGCTACTTATTTAAACGCTACATTTTTTAAAAATATTAATTCCTATTTTTGAAAAAAAAAAAAAACTATTGTTATTTTGATGAAAAAATAAACTATTGCTATATAATGGCTATTAAGGTACTTAATTTGTATACTTATGTTTTTTGCCCTTTTGCATTTGAGACTTGGAGGGTGTTTGAATTGACTTAAAAATTGGTTAAATCTACTTTTAAGTCAGTTTTTGACTTTTTAGAAGTATTTGACAAATATCAAAATAACTTAAAATAAGTCAAAAATGACTTAAAATAAGTTATAGAGTGTTTGACAAAGTTAAAAATAATTTAAAATAAGTTTAAAATGACCTTTTAAAAAAAGTTAAAATTCATTTGGCTTAAAAGTCATTTAAGTTTGACTTTTTATTTTTTATTTACTTAAAAGTTACTTCTTTTAAGCCAATCCAAATGGGCTCTTAGTCAAATTGAGTTAATTAGTGAATCCGGCTAAAGATTAAATAAGACGAATTAATATTACTTAATTAACAAACTTCTTAATTTTAATGAAATAAAATTATTAACTCAATTATAAACTAATTAACTCAAAATATAAACTATAAATTAAACTAAAGTAATTAACAACATATTTTTATTCAAAATAAGAAAATCTATTTGAGACAATTTTGAAATATTTATAAATGGTAGTAATTATATAGAAATATATATATCTTATTTAAAAGTTATAAAAAGTGACAAAGTTATTTCAAAATAACTTGCAAAATATTATGCATTTTATAAAATCAATCATTTCAAATCATTTGCAATAATAACAGCTCGATGATTAATTTAGATTGTGGAGGATCAAAATTGGGTGTCAACAGACCGTGCCCCGATGCTCCACCCGCCTTGAGGCCCTCCGCCCAGAAGCCTCGCCCGCTCGGGGTGGGCTAAGTTGGTTGTTGAATGTTAGGCGGATGATTTGGCTAAAAATTGGGTTAAGGATAGAGTTAAAATGTGGTTAGATTTTGTATTTTTGGTGATGTGGTTTTCGACCACTCTTTTTCCAAAATCTTTTCAAGACCCTCCATAATGACCCGGGAGAATAATACATATAGTCTCACCATGATCCACATCATTTTCTTAGCCTTTAGGGGTCACTTAACATAATTAGGCAATTCCTTTTTACAAAGATACCTTTCACAATTTTGGTGGAAAGATGTAAAAAAATTAAGAGGCAATGGGGTCTTTAACCATGCTAATGCATGCATTAAAACCTCTTGCATCACTAATACCAAAAAACTCATGGCATTAATAATACACATCTTAATACACAATAGAGTGTATAATTAATGCTTGAATTAGTTATATACAGAGTTAATGTATGCACTATTTTTACTAATACGCTTTATTGAACGACTCTTAAAGACAAAATTTGAACTCGATAATTCTATCATTTGATTATTGTTTCTTTAGTAACATAAGTTAATAAATAAAAATATGAAAAAAGATTGAACCATATAATAACAAATTGTTTGCTTTTAATTTGCTCAACTTATTACATAACCACAAAAAATTGAGCTAAATGGTAGGATCAATTGTCACCACCACCATGGCCCCATCCTCCTCCGTTGCCAAAACAACTATCACCATTTTGACCACCACGCCATGCCGCCTCTGCTGCCATCATTTGCACCCGATTCATGAACCTCGCCATATCCAATGCCACTACCAAATCCACCATCATTTGCACCTGATTCATGACCCTCGCCATATCCAAAGCCACTACCAAACACATTTTTGAAATAATGAATTATAAGTTAAAGTGAATGGAGGGAATATTTTGAGACATATTTTTAATAAAAACGATAAATATTTTGAGACGGGTAGGAGGAAGTATATGTATTCCATTTTGAACTTCGAAGTCTTGAGATCCAATGACTTAATTACTCAATATTAAGATGATCAAATATTCAAATTTCATTATGAATTATGTAAACAAGCAAGTAGTCCTGAAAAATGTAGCTATATATTCTGAAAATAAGTATATGCTTCAAAATAATTCATGTATTGTACACTTACTCGCTCCAATTAAGCACACATTAATGTTTTAAGACATTTTAACACACTTCGTTTTTTTTTCGAACTTAATATAAGCTCCAATAATCTCACTACTTTTGTGGGATAGTAAGGTTATTTTAGATAGATTCTCTGATGAAGAGATCAACTATCTATGTGGAATAGTAAAGTTATTTTCAATAAATCATATGTTCAAGAGATCAGATACTACAATCAATAATTCAAAACTCGATTCCCCACGAATTCCTTAAATTTATGGACAAACTGTAGTTTAATTCTTGTATTATTACGCATTTACAACCACTATTTAGATATTAAATAATCTAAAATTGTAAAGTTGTAATTCCACTTGGATGAAGTACAAAAAAATTGACCGACTCGATCAGTTGATTGATGAGGGAAAAAAATAATAATATAACATTGACCAAGTTGGTTTCTTAAATTACATAATTATAAAATACATCAAGTTGATGGTGATATGGCTACTTTTACAAAACCTTTCCAAAATCTTCCATAGGAAGTTGGGGGGTGGGGGGGGGGGGGTACACAATCTCAAAATTTTTATGGCATTTAGAAGCCAATTTACAAAATTAGGTGGCTTTCTCAATTTTTCATGTGTGATACGGCTTCCAGAATATTTTTTTTGTAAAACTTTTAAGAAATCCTCTGTAGGGAGTTGGGGGAGCGATACACACTACCTCACCATTTTTCGGCATTTATGGGCCTATTACCAAGAATTAGGCGATTTTCTCTGTTTTCATGTGTGTTACCATAAATATTGTAGTGACATAACTTTCGAATATTTTTTTGCAAAAAAACCTTTTAAGGAACCCTTCGTAGGAAGTTTGGGGAGAAGTACGTACAATTTCACCATTTTTATGAAATTTAGGGCTAATTTACATGATTTAGACGATTCTCTCAGTTTTTCGTGTATGTTACGTATTGACAACTCCATACGGAGGGTTCCATACAGGTTTCAAGAAAAATTCATTCTGTAACACCTCGCTAAGTGAAAGAGCTAGAATTAGAAAGAGCCATTTTTGGAAAGAATGAAAACTCTGGAAATTTGTTTAAGTTATGTTAATTTGGAGTTTTGGGTCAACTTCAAACGACCATAACTCCTAGCTCAGGATGAGTTAGGTGTTCCACAAGATACCGTAGGAAAGATATTTGGATTATCTTTCCAACTCCATCGAGTTGCTCAATTTCGAGTTCGTATGAGGAAGATATGCCCATTGGAAGTCGGACTGTCTAGGTAAGGAAAGTCAAAACCGGATTTTTAAGGGGTATTTTGGTCTTTTCCATACCCACTTGATTTAATTCGTTTTTAGTGAATTAATTAGGGTCAAAACTGAATTGGTTCAGTTTGCACAATTGAAAATTCACGCTAGGGCTTTAGAGAGAAGAACTCAAGAGAGAAGAGAAGAGGAAAATCAAGATTCATCGTCTTCGTAAGGAATTGATTGCAGATTTCGTCAAGGATTTGATCCTACGAGGTATGTGAGACTTTCATAACGTTGGGTTCGTTCACCCACGTGCCAAACATGTTTATTTCAGCGTGAATTTGTCTTAAAAAGATTGGAAGTTTGAATGTTCTTGATGAGTGTTCTTGAATTGCTTTCGTTCTTGAATTTGGGTTGAAATTGAGGAGTTCTTGAGAGTTTAATGTCGATTATTAGAGTTACTTTGAGTTAGATTCTTATGTATATGTTTTGGGTACCTGAATCTAAAGAGATATTGAGAAAAAGAATAAAAATTAATCGAATTAAGGTCAGAAAATGAGAGGAAAAGTTTGTTAGTTTTGCCTGGGGCAATGTTGGCGCGACATCCCCCCGTTGCGCTAGGAAGGCTGGGGCGACGTGCTAGCCGTGCGCCAGAAATGAGCCCCAGTAACTTAGGGGTAGGCGCGGCGCACCAGGAACACGCCCGGGTCGTCTGCCTCCACCCGTTTTTCATCGTTTAGCCTATCTAAGTCTTTCTAAAGTGTACTAACATTTCCTATTAATTCTAACTACTCCAAATAACTTCTAAACATCTAGTAATCATCCAGAAACATGAATCCTAACCTTGAATCCATAAATTCAAATTCAAGGAAAGTTAAGAGCCAAGTCTAGAAAGTTCATAGAGTCCTTTCAAGAAGACTTTTGCAAATGTTTTAATCTTGTTTTAAGACTTGAGTTTTGAGTTAAATAAGAGTAACAAATGAAGTTCATTTCTTCAAAAAGAGTATATGGGAACTAAGTATTCCCAAAGAGTAAATGTTTTCACATTTAAACAAGAGAGGAAACACCGATTTCCAAGAGAGCCTTTGAGCTAGTTTTTGAATAATTATCTCAAACCACAGAAAGATTTTTTGTTTTTAAACATATGAGCTGAGTTTTTTGGGAGTAATATTGAGCACCGATGTGGGGATGAGTTCACAACAACTCAGTGTCTCCATAAACCATGTAGCCAACGTGGGTAGAAAAGGGTCATACTTTTAGATGATTCCTTATTGCTTTTCAGCATAGACTAGTGGATCCACTTAGTTGAGGCATTCTATATCCTGGCAAGTTATAGGACAGTTCTGGCAGCGTGGGCGAAACGATGTAGCATCACATAGCTCATAGTGATGGTTGTCGCTTAGAGAAACTCCCACAAATGTATATTACTTTATTGTATATATGTATATTGAGTTGTTTCTTACTGTTTTAAATGCTTTATATAAACTACATCTTTACTATTGTTTATTTCTGCATTGAGTTGAGTATCCATGAGTTGAGTAAAGCTGAGGTAAGTGTTTCTTTAAGATTCCAGTTCAAGCTTAAGTGCTGTTTAGATTTCCCCTCGCATGCTCGTACATTCAATGTACTGACGCCATTTGGCCTGCATCGTTTTATGATGCAGAAGGTAACCAGGATCAGCATCCAGCGCCTCATTGATCCAATTGAGCACTCAGAGTCAGTTGGTGAGCCTCCTTGCTTTTCAGAGAATTCCCTTTTTATTGCTTTGATTAGTTAGTTCATTAGGATGTCGTGGGTCTTTTTTCAACATCCATCTCAGTTGTTAGAGGCTTCATAGACAGTTAGTAGTTTCTTTGTCGTTATCTTGTTATTGGCTTATATTTTGAGACTTGAGTTGCCATCTTGGTTAGTTGAATTTTCTTTTAAGACATTCTAAGTTATATCATGAGTTTATCTTTTAAGACTATTATCTTGTTATTTAAGTCTTCCGCTATGAGTCAAGTCAAGCCAAGGGTTCACTTAAGGCCAATCCCGTCCAAGGTGTAGGCTCGGGGCGTGACATGTTCGGAAGGCCAGAGGTCCATCCCACCTGCCGGACTCAAGCGAGGAACCCCCCGCCCCGCCCCTAGGTGGAGTCGCCCCGCCCTAAGGCTAGGGCCCACCTCTCCACCCCCGATGCAAGGGCCCTACACCCTGAAAAAAATTCTTGGACCGTACGTAACTCTTTCCTATCTCATTACGGAGGTCCTCATAAAGTTTTTTCAGAATAATATTTTGGGTGCTCCGAGGCACCAGATCGATGGGCTAATACACACAAAAAACCAAGAACGTCGCGTAATTTCTAAAAGTTTGCTTGTAAATACAAAAATATGCCTGAAAAATGGTGGATTGTATGTAAAGCTTCCCCAACTCATTACAAAAGTCCATATAAAGTTTTTTTAGAAATTTTTTTTGGGTGCCTGAGGCGCCAGATCCATGGGCTAATACACTAGTTATTCCTATAAGTTGGCTTATAAATGCGAAAATATGCCTGAAAAAATGGTGGGGTTGTATGTAACGCTTCCCCAAATCATTACAGAGGTCATCATAAAGTCTTTTCGAAAACAATTTTGGGTGTTCCGAGGTGCCAGATCCATGGGTTAATACACACGAAAGATCAAGAAAGTCGCATAATTTCTTAAAGTGGATTGTAAATGTGGAAATATGCGTGAAAAATGATGGTACTGTACGTAATGGTTCCCTAACTCATTACAGATGTCCTTATAAAGTTTTTAAAGAAAAACTTTAAGGTGCCCTGAGGCGCCATATCAATGGGTTAATACACATGAAAACAAGGAAAGTCGCTTGATTCCTAAAAGTTGGCTTGTAAATGCAAAACTATGCCTGAAAAAAAATGGTGAGATCATACGTAATGCTTCCCCAACTCATTAGAAGGTCTTTATACAATTTTTATAGAAAAATTCTTTGGTTTCTCTGATGCGCTAGATTCATGGGCTAATAGACACGAAAAATAAGAAAGTCACGTAATTCTTTAAAGTGGCTTGTCAATGCAAAAAATATGCCTGAAAAAAATGGTGGAGCTTACGTAATGCTTCCTCAAATTACTACGAAGACCCTTAGAAAGTTCTTTCAGAAAACAATTCTGGGTGCTCTGAGGCGCCAAATCCATGGGTTAATACACACAAATAACAAAGAAAGTTGCGTAATTCCTAAAAGTTGACTTGTAAATGCGAAAATATGCCCGAAAAAATGGTGGGACTATACTTAACACTGCCCCAACTCATTACTGAGGTCCTTATAAAGTTTTGTCAGGAAAATGTTTGGGTGCTCAGAGCCACTAGATCCATGGGCCAATACACACAAAAAACCAAGAAAGTCGCGTAATTCTTAAAAGTTAGCTTGTAATTGCAAAAATATGCTTGAAAAAAATAGTGGGACTGTATGTAATGCTTCCCCAACTCATTACGGAGGTCCTTATAAAGTTATTTTAGCAAAAAAAAAGGCGCTAGATCCATGGGCTAATACACACGAAAAACAAGAAAGTCGTGTAATTTCTAAAAGTTGGCTTGTAAATGTGAATATATGCCTTAAAATAGTGGGATTGTACATAAATCTTCTCCAACTCATTTCTGATGTCCTCATAAAGTTTTTTCATAAATTTTTTTTGGGTGCTCCGAGACGCCAGATCCATGGGATAATACACACCAAAAACCAAGAAAATCGTGTAATTCCTAAAAGTTGGCTTGTAAATGCAAAAATATTCCTCAATAAAATAGTGGGACTATACGTAATGCTTCCCAACTTATTATGGATGTTCTCATAAATTTTTTTGAGAAAAAAATTGTCATGACCCGAGCCTACACTCTGGACGTGGTTGGCACTCGAGAACCATTGCTGGCCCCCAAGCGAACCCTCATCCTGGCAGACTATAAGCGGAAGACTAATTCATTCATACATAAGCATAAATTGAAAGAAATGCTAAATCAATAGTGTAATAAATCTCAAAAACTCTCTGAATATACTGAGTATGAAACTTAAGTTTTAAATAACATATGTGCAATTGAAAGACTCTCCAAAACTGTCTATCTATGAAGCCTCTACTGTATAAAGATGAGTGTAAGGACAAGACCCACAACTACTCAAAATGTTACTAATACTAACAACTCATAAAACTGTTGTCCTCCGGAGGCAAGGAGGTCTTACTCAAAAGCTGATGAGTAGATGAAAGTGATCTCAACGGCCTCTTGTTGAGGATGCTAAGAACCTGTATCTGCATCATTAAAAGATGCAGGTCGAATGACGTCAGTACATTGAGTGTACGAGTATGTAATATAGTTGAATAACAAATAACTAAATGAAAGGACCGCAATAGATAAAACATAACTCAACTGAATGTAAAGGATTAAAAATGAACTCATTTAAAGCTTTACAAAATACTTTCTCATCTGTGAACTCAACATAATAAGTGATATATAAAAATACAGTTTAACTCTATTTGGGAGATTCTCTAACCGACAACCATCACTATGAGCTACGTGATGATACATCGTCTTGCCCATGCTGCTAGAACTGTCCTATACCTTGTCGGGGTATAGAATACCTCAACTAAGTGGATCCACTAAGCTATGCTTAAAAAGCAATAAGAAATTATCTAAAAAGTATGACCCTTTACCCATGTTGACATAAATGGTTTATAAGAAATTGGAGTTGTCTGAACTCGTCCCCATATCGGTGCTCAATACTACTCCCAATAATATATACTCATGCTCATATGTTTAAAAACATAAATCTTCCTCTGGTTTGAGATAATTTCTCAAACTACCCTCTTAAAAGAGGTAACTACTCTTGAGATATCTTTTGAACTCATAATTCATTTAGAAATCTCAATTTCTCTTTTATCAATGTAAAAATTGATGCCTCTGGAAATACATAGTCCCCTTATACTCTTACTCAATTCATACTTGAAAACTCTTTTCTCAAAAATATATTAAAATTATATTTTAAATATGATTATTGATGACTCAGGAAGTCATACTGCATAAACATTGATGATATATATAGATACCATTCTACTCATAAATTGATGGCATACTCGATTGTCATACTAATCATGTTTTAGAAACTTTTTTCTCAAAACTTATCTTTACTTTCTCAAAACTCAGTTAAGAACTCAAGTGTTGGCTTTAAAAAACTTTTCAAAATTTATAACTCAAATCATAGGGTTCATGTGGAATTATGGACATGAACGACTCAACTCAGGGATCTTAATAGCAATAAGGAAATTCAGTACTCAGAACTCAAGACTCAAGAACTCAAGGACTCAAGAAGTTGAAATCATAACTCGATGATATTTCTTCTCTCAAGAATACTCAATTCATATGGTTCATGTTGAAATATTGACATGAATAAATCAACTCAAGAATCTTAATGCACAACATATAGCAATTTAATAATAACGAATGGAATTTCAAAAAGAAACAGGAACTCAAGAACTCAAATCTCATCTCAAGAATACTCAAATCTAGGGATATAATCCTAGATTACTCAATTACTGATTTGAAAATAGATGTAGGGCATGAGGACGAACTAGTCAATCACTATGATAGCCTTACATACCTGGAAGAACAAGGTTCTTGAAGAATCTTGAAGAATCTTGAAGAAGAACTTGATTATATGACTTGAAACCATAGCTTGAAGGTAAATAATCAAGAAAACCTTTCTTGAGATTCTTGAATTAGTTTCTTGAAATCTCTATGGCAAAAAAATATAATTTTCATTAGTTATTCATATTTGTATGGAGGAATTTGAGTTGGAAAGAATGAAATTATTGGGGAAAGACTTGCCTTGAAGAAGAATCTTGAAAACGATTGAAAAAATCTCGAATGGAGTCTTCTACTTTGATTTTTGCTTAGGGTTTTGCCTTACGGTTTGAGAAAGAAGAGTGTGATGAATTAAGAGATAAAAATCTGATTGTTTTGGGTCTTTAATTAGTCAAGAAATACGTTTAGGGTTTTCTTAAAAAAGACAAAAACGACCCTTTTTTAATATCTTCCCATCAGTTAATTCGTCACATCACTGTTTCAGGTTACTAAAATGGTCATAACTTTTTACTCAAACCTCAAGATTGTTGCGAAGTTGATGGCGTTGGATAAGAGATTCAAATGCCTTTAATTTGATAGGTTATGGGTAACGTAACTCTTTATATTCCAAGAGATATGATCGTTTGAAGTTGACCCAAGTAGAATCTTACATCAAACTTAATTGATAAGAAAACTTTAAAAACTCTACTTTGTATAGGAGTTTCTAGTGACCTTATTTGATATCCAAAATCATTCCCACACTAAAGAATTTACTTTCATACATATGGGCAATTTAAGAATCACCCGATATGACCCTACAAGTAAATGAAGAATGGTTCGAGTCTAAACTTAGAAATTTTTGGGGTGTTACAAAAATTTTAGGTGCTCCGAGCTGCCAGATCCATGGGCTAGTACATACAAAAAGACAAGAAAGTCGTGTAATTCCTAAAAGTGGCTTGTAACTGCAAAAATATTTTTGAAAAAAATGGTGGGACTGTATGTAACGCTTTCCCAACTTATTACAGAGGTCCTTATAAAGTTTTTTGAGGAAAAAAAATTTGGGCGCTCGGAGGCGCCAGATCCATGGGCTAAAACACACGAAACACCAAAAAGTCGTGTAACTCCTAAAAGTTGGCTTGTAAATGAGAAAATATGTCTGAAAAATGGTGGGACATTACGTAACGTTTCCCTAACTCATTATAGAGGTTCACATAAAGTTTTTTTTAGAAAAGTTTTGGATACTCCGAGGTGTCATATCCATGGGCTAATACACACGAAAAATCAAGAAAGTCATGTAATTTCTAAAAATTGGCTAGTAACTGCACAAATATGCCTGAAAAGCGGTGGAACCGTATGGAACGCTTCCCCGACTCATTACAGAGGTTTTCATAACGTTTTTTATGAAAAAAACTTGGGTGCTCCGACGCGCTACATCTATGGGCTAATACACATGAAAAAACAAGAAAGTCCTATAATTTCTAAAAGCGGCTTGCAAATGAGAAAATATGCCTAAAAAATGATGGGATTGTACGTAACGCTTCCCCAACTCATTATGGAGGTCCTTATAAAGTTTTTTCAGAGAAGAATTTTGGGTTCTCCGAGGCACTAGATCCATAAGCTAATACACAATAAAAATAATGAAAGTCACGTAATTCCTAAAATTTGGCTTGTAAATGTGAAAATAGGCCTGAAAAAAATGATGTAACTGTACATAACACTTCCCCAACTCATTACGGAGGTCCTCATAATGTTTTTTTAGAAAATATTTTGGGTGTTCCTGTATAACATATTGGAGATTCTTATGTTATTTTAGAGAGTCGCCACCTAATTATTTTGAAAGTGAATTAGGACACCTATTTTGCTAAAAGAGGCGCCACCTAACTATGCCTTACATCTATATTAAAAGTCTTCTTAACCTTATATGATTATAGGTAAGGGTTCTAATTTATTTTAAAGGGAAGGTGTAAGGCATCCTTTAAAATCTGTTAAAAATAGTTAACTGGCCAAACTTAGATTAATTAATTTTAAAAGAAAGTGAGTGCTAAAAAAATTTGAAAAATCGTAAGTTGGGGAAAATTTTAACATTTGAAAGTTCTTGAATTCGAAGTAAATAAAAAGAAGGTCACTTGCTTTAAACAACTTTACTTGATCCGAAACTTATTGCTAAAAATCTGAAAATAATTTTTAAAAATTGTACTTGTAGTAGCACACTTTGAAACGTTTTTTTAGCTTAAACCAAAGTTGGTTCCCTTATTTTAAAGAAGTTTTTTTAGAACTGAAAGCTACTGAGATAAGAAAAACATTAATAACTAGAACTAAAATAAAGGTTCCCAAACCTAAACAATATTATTGTTAGCTAATTGAAACAAAACTTAACACATATCCAAAACACATAAGCAAGTTAAAACATATAAATGCTAAATAATAATAATAATAACAATTCATTTCAGATTCAGTTATATCTAAATGTGAGCTAGGTCTAGCAATGTTATCTTTATCAATTTTCATATTGTCGCATTTATAATTTTCTCTAATTTGAGAAGTAGAAGCTCTAGATGGTACCTGCACTATATAATCCAGGGAAGATATATATGAAGAATTAGATCTAATCATTCTAGAAGACATGCTACCACTTTCAATTTTATTGTTTGACATATAATCCGAAAACTTTATTTTAACAGTTCCATCATTTAACTGTTCAATTTCTGAAATTTCTTCATTTTTTAGGAGGAGTAGCTCCGTTTATGATACTATTATATTTTCTAAATTTGATTTAAAATCAGGATATTGGCAGATTCAAATAAATGAATCAGACAGGTATAAAACAGCTTTCAATGTCCCTATGGGTCAATTTGAATGGAACGTTATGCCTTTTGGATTGAAGAACGCTCCATCTAAATTTCAAAAAATTATGAATGATATTTTTATACCTTATAGTAATTTTATAATTGTTTACATAGATGATATTTTAGTATTTTCAAAAAATATAGAAACCCATTTTAAACATCTTGATTTATTCAAGAAAATTATTATTCAAAATGGTTTGGTTATATCCTCTCCAAAAATGGCTTTATTCCAAACTAAGGTCATATTTTTGGGTCATAATGTTGAAAAGGGATGTATCAGTCCTATTAATAGAAGTATTGAATTTGCATCTAAATTTCCTGACGAAATTACTAACAAAACTCAGTTGCAGAGATTCCATGGGAGTCTTAATTATGTAGCACCTTTCATAAAGGATTTAGCTTTGGATTCCGCGATATTATATGATAGGCTTAAAAATAATCCAAAGGCTTGGTCAGCTGATCATACTGAAGCTGTTAAACGAATTAAGGCTAATGTTAAAAACCTTCCATGTCTTACTTTAGCTAATCCAAATTGGGAAAAGACTATTGAGACTGATGCCTCATATATCATTTCAGAACATGAATATATTGCAATAAATAGTTATAATGGAAAAGAAATCTATCAATGGAACATAGATGGTTATACAGATAGACAGATTTATACAACTATGCATAGAATATTGATGTACAATACTATCTGTAAGACTAATAAAAATAGTGAGAAGACTATTGCAGAAATGATAACTGCAGGGTTTACAGGCCAGTTGAAAGGATGGTGGGATAATTATCTCAACCAAGAACAAAGAGATAAGATCCTTCAGGCTGTAAAACAAGAAGGTGAAGGAGAAGTTCAAAATTCAGTTTATACACTGGTTTTGAATATTATAGAACATTTTTCAGGAAGATGGTCGGATAATAGTGAAACCATCAGGACTTTACTCCAGAATCTAAGGTGTAAGACTCTTACATCTTTTAAGTTCTATAAAGATGTTTTCCTTTGCAGGGTTATGGAATTGCCAGAGTGTAATAGTACTCATTGGAAATCCAAATTTATTGATGGATTACCAGCTCTCTTTGCTGAAAGAGTAAGGAAGGTCCTTAGAGGTGATAGTCCTAGCATTAATTATGAGAGTTATACTTATGGAAAACTAATAAGTGCTTGTGTACAGGAAGGTTTAGCTTTATGTAATGAAATTAAGCTAAATCAACAGATTAAAAGACATCGTCTTAACGAAAGACAACAGTTGGGAGAATTTTGTGAACAATTTGCTCTTGATATTCCCAGGCCTGCTTCTAAGGATAGAAAGGAGAAGCAGAAAGAGAAGCATTCTTCTAGAAACAGATCTTCCAAGAAAGATTATAAAGAATGAAAGATAAAAAGAATAGTATCATAAACTCTAGATGGTACCTGCACTATATAATCCAGAGGAGATATATATGAAGAATTAGATCTATTAATTCTAGAAGACATGCTACCACTTTCAATTTTATTGTTTGACATATAATCCAAAAATTTTATTTTAACTGTTCAATTTATGAAATTTCTTCATTTATATTATTTTTAGGAGGAGTAGCTCCCTCAATAACCCATTCTTGTGGGAAATCAATTTCTTCCCACTTAATCGGTCTTCGAGTTACTATTCTAGATTTTCCAAAATTAGTTTTTATTAAAATAGTCTCATTTTTAAAATCAATGACTTTACACATAGGATTTAAAGTATGCAGTAATTTATAATAAATTCTATAACAAATACAAACAACTTCAGTGCCAGGCATATAATCATAACCATGAAGTTTAACATTTAGCATAAGAGAACTTAATGAATTCTCATCTGGCAAAGAAATCTGCAAATTAGGATAAACATTTAAATAAAGTTGTCCATAAGCTAGACTAGTTTGAATAGTCCATATAAGAGACTTTTTCCAATTATGATTTCTACCATCACGTAAAGCTGATATAAAACTTTCAGGTAGTCCACGCAAAGTAAGGGGCTTAAATGCCACCTGAACCAAGCCAATATGCATAAATCTATAAATATCCCTATAAAGGGCAATATCAGTTTCAGATATAAGTCTAAAAGTCTGATGATCATTATCAATAATAATAGTTTCTTCAGTGGTTTTAACCACTTGTTTTAAACCAAGTTTCTCAAAAGTTCCCATCTGATATATAATTCTAGGGGAAATTTTATGAATAGTCCACTTATTAAGTAAATCCAATTGTTGAGGTATATCATATTCTTCTTTTCTACTATTTTTAACAGTAGACTTCTTCTTTATGATATTCATATTAAAAGAGTGTTGAACTACATCACCTATAATTACTATAATTCCATGGCTCTGATACCATACATAACGGATCGCACAGCCTACTGTAAGGGTCTTTTACAAATTCAAGTAATTTTAGCATGATAATTAAGAATTCATATCCGGGTCCACCCTTAGGATAATCCAACGATTTCTACCGGGTCCGCCCACAACACAGGGTAATCCAACGGATACATCCGGGTCCGTCCTTTTCAGGGTAATCCAACGGATCAAACTCATCTTTTATAAACATACCATAAATTACTCAAATTAGACCTTAATTTCAGTTGTTTAAACCATCTTTTATAGTTCCGATTCCATTTAATTATAGTAATCTAGTATAATATAGCTCAACACACCCAAATTAGCCTATCATTTAGGCTAAGTATAAGAAGAAATAAATAAGAAGAAAATAGTACCTTTAAAGGAACTTCAAGATTCACCGGAATTCCAACCAAATTGCAAACTTTTATTCCAACTTCGAAATATTACAAAAGAGAAATATTACAAGAAAGATTTTTAGAGAGAGAGGGGGTTCTAAAACCTGCCTCCTTACTACAACTTATGCCTCCTTATATAGAGGACTAAAAGGGTAGAAACGTAAAATTACAATGGCCCACACTTTTTACATTGGCCAATAACCAAAAGATAAGACCGACAAGATAATGTGGTCTTCACATTTATTTCACGTGGCCAACATAATTATTTGTGACCACTATGTCATCTTTTTCAAAGATGCTTATCTTTATTAAAGTAGATTCTTTCTTTATGAAAGTTTTTTGTCTCTTTCCCCATCTGTCAATGTGGTGGGATCTATCCTTAGACTTTTGCCTTGCCTTTGCATGTGGTTTTGTCGGAGGACTCCTCCACTTGTCCTTCTCCTGCAATGCACACTTCATCGTCTTGATTAGTGTGACTTGCTGATGCCATTGATATATCATCTTCAATTTCAACGTCACGGTTTCTCATTAGATCTTTCTTGACTTCCTCCATGTATAATGCTATGGTTTTCGACTTGGATATAATCCCCTTCTTCATATGAAGTTTTCGAATAATTTGTTTAAAATGATTAGTAATATCCTCTTTAGGAGTAGATATCTCCTGGTTATGATAATTACCAATAGTGCGATTTATTAAATCTAAAATTTCTTGACCATGCATTTTTCCTTCCAGGTCTTTATTATTTAATTTACTCCAGAACTCTGTATAAAAAGTTCTCATTAAACAAGGAAATCCCTCCGAAGTAGTATTAACCTCAACATTCCATTTCATAATCCATGGAATAGAAAATTCTATATAAAAGAACATCACTGACATTCCCTCAAAAAAGATATTATCTTGTTCCATATTTATAATCTTGGAAGATATATCTATCCATTCCATGTATAATTTTTTATATTGTTCTGGCAAAATCTTTATGGATGGCCCATTTAACATCCACCATTTGCCAAACCAATTAGGAATATTTTGTGTATAAACATTTGAACAAATCTTAATAAACCATGAATGCTTGTTATTGGCATTCTCATATAATAACGCTTTATTAAAGCTATCAACATAATCCCAATAATTATATTTTACTGCGATTTTCTGTTCAGGATGGATATAATCCTTTTCCTTTAAAGGACTAATTCCCCATTCTTCTGGAGAAATAATTCTTTTTATAATAATTTTAGAAAAGTTATGAACTTTCTTTGTATTAGCAGGGTAAAAATGTTGAAATTCTGCTGACCCTGTTGCTGAGAGTATCATCTCATAATGCATTTGGTATTTATACGCAGTAGTCGTATAACATACTATATCTAAATACCTATTCATCAGTTGCCATGGATCATTTTTCCATTTTAGATCATGGTTTTCTAAAAGAAGTATGACCTCTTTTTTCTCATTCAAATCAAATACCTCAGTATTTTCTTCATCCATCAATATCGTGGAATATGTTGGAAGAGTATTATCCTGATTCTGTTTGGATTTCATAAAATCCATAAATTCCTTATACATTGGATGGTTTGTATTAAAACCTCTTGTATTTGTCGACGAGCTAGAAGTTGCTATTAATTGCTTATTTCCAAGTTGAGCAAGGATATGACCTCCTCTTCCTCTATTTCCTTGTCCTCTTCCCCTTGAAGGGGGCCATGACGGTCTCATGCCTAAAAACAAAGACATTTATGATCAGTCTAAATATTCTCTAGTGAGAAAATCAGGAAGACTATTATCTTCTCTTTTTTTATAAATAATTTCAAAATCAAAAGGTGCTAATAAAGCTTGCCATCTAGCAAACATTTGTTTAGAAACATCATGTTTACAGTCTTTATTAAACATAAACCTAGCTGCTTGACAGTCAATTTTAATTATAAAATTCTGATTATAAAGATCACCTTGAAATTTTAAAACACTTTTCACAATGGCTAAGATTTCTTTAGCTACTGTGGCATAATTTTTCTGAGATGGATTCCATTTTCCAGAATAAAATTGAACAATATAATGACATTTATTATTTGGGCAATATTGTGTAAGAACACTGCCAAATCCAATATCTAAGGCATCATTCTCAATAGTCTTTTCCCAATTTGGATTACCTAAAGTAAGACATGGAAGGTTTTTAACATTAGCCTTAATTCGTTTAACAGCTTCAGTATGATCAGCTGACCAAGCCTTTGGATTATTTTTAAGCCTATCATATAATATCGCGGAATCCAAAGCTAAATCCTTTATGAAAGGTGCTACATAATTAAGACTCCCATGGAATCTTTGCAACTGAGTTTTGTTAGTAATTTCGTCAGGAAATTTAGATGCAAATTCAATACTTCTATTAATAGGACTGATACATCCCTTTTCAACACTATGACCCAAAAATCTGACCTTAGTTTGGAATAAAGCCATTTTTGGAGAGGATATAACCAAACCATTTTGAATAATAATTTTCTTGAATAAATCAAGGTGTTTAAAATGGGTTTCTATATTTTTTGAAAATATTAAAATATCATCTATGTAAACAATTATAAAATTACTATAAGGTATAAAAATATCATTCATAATTTTTTGAAATCAGATCGAGC
Organism: Solanum pinnatisectum; assembly: GCA_035578085.1. Lineage (NCBI taxonomy): Eukaryota > Viridiplantae > Streptophyta > Magnoliopsida > Solanales > Solanaceae > Solanum > Solanum pinnatisectum. The sequence goes on along the minus strand of CM069084.1, from coordinate 12,945,942 downwards.
GTTCTTCAATCCAAAAGGCATAACGTTCCATTCAAATTGACCCATAGGGACACTGAAAGCTGTTTTATACCTGTCCGATTCATTTATTTCAATATGCCAATATCTTGATTTTAAATCAAATTTAGAAAATATAATAGTATCACAAACTCTATCTAATAAATTCTTTTTATTAGGAATAGGGTACCTTATCCATTTTAAAGCTTTATTGAGTGGTTTATAATTTATAACTAACTGGGCACTCGTTTTTGTTCAAAGATATTTATTAACATAAAATGCTGTACAAGACCATGGAGACTTGGAATGCCTTATAAGGCCTTTTTGAAGAAGGGATTCAATCTCTTTTTTACATAATTCCAAATATTCAGAATTCATCTGGCATGGCCTAACTTCAGTAGGAATATGATCCTCAATAAAATCATCTTCATATGGAAGACTAACAACATGCTTTTTCCTATTCCAAAAAGCATTCGGATGATCTCCACAAATATCAAGAGAGAACTGATTTATTAGAATAGCAAATTTTTCCTGTAGTTTAGGATTTTGCAAAATATGATCAATTTCTATGCTATTATTTCTCCTTTTAAAAAATTCATCTGATTATTTTTTAAAATCATTTTTGAAGTTAATTCATTTAACATTCTTGTAAAAGGTTTAGTAATAAACTCTAATATAAAAGGTTTATAATTCCAAGTTCCTATAATTTTTTCATTACCCCAATAAGTAAGAGGGAAAATATCATTTATAAAAGGAACTCCCAAAATAATTTGGTTAGTGATATCTACTAAAACAAAGCTTTGAGGAACACATTGCTTTCCTTTACAAATAAAAGCTTTAGGTAATTTAAATTCAATATTCATTTTACTACCATTTGCAGATCTTAAACTATGAGTAGTTTTATTAAAATATCTTGAAGGAATAAGTCCTTCTTGAATACAATTTAAATCTGCTGCACTATCAATAAGAGCAATAAATTCTTTTTTATAATTATAATCTATAAGAAGAGTAATTTTGGTATAAAATTTCTGAGAAGTAAAAGCTTTTACACTTTGTAGAAAATTTCCCTTAGTATTGCCAAAATTTAAATTTTTAAGAAAATCAATATTATTAGCTTCTCCTTCATCTGAAGAAGATGATGAGTTATTACTCAAATTCTGTCTTATTTCCAAGCTATCAAGACGAGCTTCTATGATCACGTTCTTTTCTTTAAGATGTCTAATATCATCTTTGAGATTATTAATCTCTTCTTTCAAATCATTAATAGTAGTAGGAGAACTTATAAGTTTCCTTCTTTCTAACAGAAGATTTTTAACTTTTGCCTGGGTATATGCACATTCTTTAGTTGGTATCTCCTCTAGAGTATTATCCTTTGAGGTAGATTCTTTATTACTAATTTTATCAATATTTTGAGCTCTTATATCAGGATCTTTAATTGTTTGTAAGAGCTCTATAACCTTGTCATTATCAATGACATTAATACTCATTTTATTAAATTGAGAATAGATCTTATAAAGATCATCTTCATCCTCTTCCTTGCCACACTCCTTGTCACATTCCAAACCCTATTGAAAAGGTAAACATTCCTCTTCTGAAGAAATATAATCTTCTTGATGAAGAGCTTTCAAATCTTCACTTGTGGACGATTCTCCATGACTGCTATACTCTTAATCTGATCTTTCTGAATCAGAGTTGAGCATAATCTTATACAAAGATTCTTTGATATTATCCTCCATATCAAGGTTTTTAATTTTTTCCTTGACTCGACAATCCTTAGCATAATAACCAAATCTGCCACATCTGTGACAAGTATCTGATTTATCATATCTTCGTCTAGATTTATAAAATCTTTTATCACTTCTTCCTTCCTTATGTCTTCTTTCTTTTCTTTCTATTCTTTTTCTCTTCCATTCTTTATAATCTTTCTTGGAAGATCTGTTTCTAGAAGAATGCTTCTCTTTCTGCTTCTCCTTTCTATCCTTAGAAGCAGGCCTGGGAATATCAAGAGCAAATTGTTCACAAAATTCTCCCAACTGTTGTTTTTCATTAAGACGATGCCTTTTAATCTGTTTATTTAGCTTAATTTCATTACATAAAGCTAAACCTTCCTGTACACAAGCACTTATTAGTTTTCCATAAGTATAACTCTCATAATTAATGCTAGGACTATCACCTCTAAGGATCTTCCTTACTCTTTCAGTAAAGAGATTTGGTAATCCATCAATAAATTTGGATTTTCAATGAGTACTATTACACTCTGGCAATTCCATAACCCTGCAAAGGAAAACATCTTTATAGAACCTAAAAGATGTAAGAGTCTTACACCTTAGATTCTGGAGTAAAGTCCTGATGGTTTCACTATTATCCGACCATCTTCCTGAAAAATGTTCTATAATATTCAAAACCAGTGTATAAACTAAATTTTGAACTTCTCCTTCACCTTCTTGTTTTACAGCCTGAAGAATCTTATCTCTTTGTTCTTGGTTGAGATAATTATCCCACCATCCTTTCAACTGGCCTGTAAACCCTGCAGTTATCATTTCTGCAATAGTCTTATCACTATTTTTATTAGTCTTACAGATAGTACTGTACATCAACATTCTATGCAGAGTTGTATAAATCTGTCTATCTGTATAACCATCTATGTTCCATTGATAGATTTCTTTTCCATTATAACTATTTGTTACAATATATTCATGTTCTGAAATTAGAATATCTTGAGAAGTTGGCCTAGGATAGTAAAACATTCTTTGGACAGGTTTTCTAGCATATTTCTCTGAGATTTTATTAATCTGATAAGAAAACTCCTTGTTCCCACTACTTTCCCCTTCTGAAAGATTATTAATCTTTAAGGGTTTAAGGTTATTACCTTTGAAAGCTTCTTCTAGGAAATTTTCTAAATTAGAAAAATCCTTTAACTTGAAGTCTTCAATTTCTGGGGGAGGTTGAATGCTAGGTTGAGCAACCTTACCCTTTCCTTTCTTATCAATACTCATTTGAGATAAAAGTTTATCAACTTTATCATGCAAAGACACTATATGATCACCTAACATGCTCATATAAATATTTGTATAATTATGCTGCTTTATCATCAAATTAATATGCTGACTAGTGACTAACGCAGTATCATTTTCAAATAATTTTGTAAAAGCATTAAAATGAACAATCTTATCGTCCTTATTAATTTGGAAAGATTGTAATGGCGGAAATACTGATTTCGTAATTTCTCCATTACTTAAGGTAAATTCTTTTTCTAACATAGAAGTGTAGTCATAAACATGCTTACACATAAACCAAGGTACAAAAGCAATCAAAACATTTTGCCTTGATTCAATAAGATCTTTATAAAATTATTCTTGAAATTGCAACTGTTCTTCTTTATTAAAGTTCTTAAAAAACCATTTTCTAAAAGGTTTCCACTTGGATTTTTGAAATTCTTTTGCAATCTTTGCTCTTGCCTGTGAACTAGGACTAAAGTCAATAGATTTGTCAGTCATCATAAAACAATTTTATGTTGTTAACCCATCTGGGAAATTCATTTCAGATTCAGGTATATCTAAATCTGAGCTAGGTCTAGCAATGTTATCTTTATCAATTTTTATATTGTCGCATCTATAATTTTCACTAATTTGAGAAGTAGATGCTCTAGATGGTACCTGCACTATATAATCCAGGGGAGATATATATGAAGAATTAGATCTAGTAATTCTAGAAGACATGCTACCACTTTCAATTTTATTGTTTGACATATAATCCAAAAACTTTATTTTAACAGTTCCATCATTTAACTGTTCAATTTATGAAATTTCTTCATTTATATTATTTTTAGGAGGAGTAGCTCCCTCAATAACCCATTCTTGTGGGAAATCAATTTCTTCCCACTTAATCAGTCTTCGTGTTACTATTCTAGATTTTCCAAAATTAGTTTTTATTAAAATAGTCTCATTTTTAAAATCAATGACTTTACACATATGATTTAAAGTATGCAGTAATTTATAATAAATTCTATAACAAATACAAACAACTTCAGTGCCAGGCATATAATCATAACCAACATTTAGCATAAGAGAACTTAATGAATTCTCATCTGGCAAAGAAATCTGCAAATTAGGATAAGCATTTAAATAAAGTGGTCCATAAGCTAGACTAGTTTGAATAGTCCCTATAAGAGACTTTTTCCAATTATGATTTCTACCATCACGTAAAGCTGCTATAAAACTTTCAGGTAGTCCACACAAAGTAAGCGGCTTAAACACCACCTGAACCAAGCCAATATGCATAAATCTATAAATATCCCTATAAGGGGCAAGATCAATTTCATATATAAGTCTAAAAATCTAATGATCATTATCAATAGTAATAGTTTCTTCAGTGGTTTTAACCACTTGTTTTAAACTAAGTTTCTCAAAAGTTCCCATTTGATATATAATTCTAGGGGAAATTTTAGGAATAGTCCACTTATTAAGTAAATCTAATTGTTGAGGTATATCATATTCTTCTTTTCTAATGTTTTTAACAATATACTTCTTTTTTATGATATTCATATTAAAAGAGTGTTGAACTACATCGCCTATAATTACTATAATTCCATGGCTCTGATACCATACATAACGGATCGCATAGCCTACTGTAAGGGTCTTTTACAAATTCAAGTAATTTTAGCATGATAATTAAGAATCCATATCCGGGTCCACCCTTAGGGTAATGCAACGATTTCTACCGGGTCCGCCCACAACACAGGGTAATCCAACAGATACATCCGGGTCCGCCCTTTTCAGGGTAATCCAACGGATCAAACTAATCTTTTTCTAACATAGAAATGTAGTTATAAACATGCTTATACATAAACCATTTTGAATAATAATTTTGGAGCGGTTTAAAGAAATGAGTATTAATGTCATTGATAATGACAAGGTTTTTGAGCTCTTACAAACAATTAAAGATCCTGATATAAGAGCTCAAATTATTGATAAAATTAGTAATAAAGAATCTGCCTCAAAGGATAATACTCCAGAGGAGATACCAACTAAAGAAGGTGCATATACCATGGCAGAAGTTAAAAATCTTCTGTTAGAAAGAAGGAAACTTATAAGTTTTCCTACTACTATTAATGATTTGAAAGAAGAGATTAATAATCTCAAAGATGATATTAGACATCTTAAAGAAAAGAACGTGATCATAGAAGCTCGTCTTGATAGCTTGGAAATAAGACAGAATTTGAGTAATAACTCATCATCTTCTTCAGATGAAGGAGAAGCTAATAATATTGATTTTCTTAAAAATTTAAATTTTGGTAATACTAAGGGAGATTTTCTACAAAGTTTAAAAGCTTTTACTTCTCAAAAATTTTATACCAAAATTACTCTTCTTATAGATTATAATTATAAAAAAGAATTTATTGCTCTTATTGATAGTGCAGCAGATTTAAATTGTATTCAAGAAGGACTTATTCCTTCAAGATATTTTCATAAAACTACTCATAGTTTAAGATCTGCAAATGGTAGTAAAATGAATATTGAATTTAAATTACCTAAAGCTTTTATTTGTAAAGGAAAGCAATGTGTTCCTCAAAGCTTTGTTTTAGGTAAATATAGCACTAACCAAATTATTTTGGGAGTTCCTTTTATAAATGATATTTTCCCTCTTACTTATTGGGATAATGAAAAAATTATAGGAACTTGGAATAATAAACCTTTTATATTAGAGTTTATTACTAAACCTTTTACAAGAATGTTAAATGAATTAACTTCAAAAATGATTTTAAAAAATAATCAGATGAATTTTTTAAAAGGAGAAATTAATAGCATAGAAATTAATCATATTTTGCAAAATCCTAAACTACAGGAAAAAATTGCTATTCTAAAAAATCAGCTCTCTCTTGATATTTGTGGAGATCATCCGAATGCTTTTTGGAATAGGAAAAAGCATGTTGTTAGTCTTCCATGTGAAGATGATTTTACTGAGGATCATAATCCTACTAAAGCTAGGCCATGCCAGATGAATTCTGAATATTTGGAATTATGTAAAAAAGAGTGCTACATAATTAAGACTCCTAAGGAATCTCTGCAACTGAGTTTTGTTAGTAATTTCATCAGGAAATTTAGATGCAAATTCAATACTTCTATTAATAGGACTGATACATCCGAACAATATAAAAATTATACATGGAATGGATAGATATACCTCCCAAGATTATAAATATGGAACAAGCTAATATCTTTTTTGAGGGAATGTCAGTGATGCTCTTTTTTATAGAATTTTCTATTCCATGGATTATGAAATGGAATGTTGAAGTTAATACTACTTCGGAGGGATTTTCTTGTTTAATGAGAACTTTTTATACAAAGTTCTAGAGCAAATTAAATAATAAAGACCTGGAAGGAAAAATGCATGGTCAAGAAATTTTAGATTTAATAAATCGCACTATTGATAATTATCATAACTAGGAGATATCTACTCCTAAAGAGGATATAACTAGTCCTTTTAAACAAATTATTCGAAAACTTCATCTGAAGAAGGGGATTATATCCAAGTCGGAAACCATAGCATTATACATGGAAGAAGTCAAGAAAGATCTAATGAGAAACCTTGACGTTGAAATTGAAGATGATATATCAATGGCATCAGCAAGTCACACCAATCAAGACGATGAAGTGTGCATTGCAGGAGAAGGACAAAGTGATAGTACTGAAGAGATAGATATTGATGCTCTCTTCAAGAAGTTTCAAGAATAAGTGGAGGAGTCCTCCGACAAAACCACATGCAAAGGCAAGGCAAAAGTCTAAGGATAGATCCCACCACATTGACAGATGGGGAAAGGGACAAAAAACTTAATTTTCTCTAATTTGAGAAGTAGAAGCTCTAGATGGTACCTGCACTATATAATCCAAGGGAGATATATATGGAGAATTAGATCTAGTAATTTAGTCAGCATAGTAATTTGATGATAAAGCAGCATAATTATACAAATATTTATATGAGCATGTTAGGTGATCATATAGTGTCTTTGATACTCTCAGCAACAGGGTCGGTAGAATTTCAACATTTTTACCCTGCTAATACAAAGAAAGTTTATAACTTTTCTAAAATTATTATAAAAAGAAACTTTTTACATTGGCCAATAACAAAAAGATAAGACCGACAAGATAATGTGGTCTGAGTTGGCCTAGGATAGTAAAACATCCTTTGGATAGGTTTTCTGGCATAATAATAATAATAATAATAATAATAATAATAATAATAATAATAATGATAACGATAATAATAATAATAATAATAATAATAATAATAATAATAATAATAATAATAATAATAATAATATAAGAAGCCATATAACTTATAAGCGACGCCAAATGAGTTTTGCTTGCTTTTGTTGCTATTCGGGTAGTCTAAGACATAGGCTTCATGTGCGGGTATGATTGTGTCGAGTTCATGAGACTCTAATTTTGTGAAAGTCTCGAATCGAGACTCCATATTCGCTCCCAAAATTCATGCAAGTAAAGAGAGGATAAAAGAATTAGTAAGACAATTCAACTTTAAACTATTAAATTTAAAATAGATAGAGCTAAATAAAATTACACATCAAATATACTATCTAAAAAATAAAGCATGCTAGTGCAGAATGGGAAACTCAAACTAAGACATTTGGATATCTTTTAAGTAGCCCATACGAAACATTTGGAAGAAAACCAAAGCAACCAACTCTACTAATTAATGAATTAAGCAAAAAAGTTTAAAATCTATATTTTATGTGCATATAGATAAGATAGAAATCTGCAGAGTAGATAGCATGCAAAGGATCATGATTTTTCTTACTCTAACAAAAATGGATAAATAAAATAAAGATATAAAGAAAAGTAGCATGCATATGATTTCTAAATAATCAACAAGAAGCACTCATCTCTTTTTAACATACTTTTAAAGTTAGCAAACTCGAGCTGGAAAATTTATCATATAAAAGACGTCAAAAGGGACGTTAACTAACAAAAAAACTGATTCCAAGTAATGTACTCATGTTGTCTAATACGCCAAAGAAACACAGCTTCAGAGTTATATCGATCTCAAAAATAATCCATTACTATTATGACTAAACTAAGTAAAACTGTTTGCAATACATAATTTATCATTCTAATAAGATATGAAATCAGTCCATTAGTATTAACTATAAGGATATTATCATTATCTAAAGAGATATGAAATCAAACAAGATTTTAGGACTTTACACATGCCATTATATAAATTTTTAAAGAAACTTATACCCATATATATAGTAACATAATCCGAGAGAAATTCAAAACTCACATTTTGTATAAACTAGATGTCCAATGCCCGTGCTGCGCAAGGGCCTAACACGTGATTTGGAGTACTTTTTACATGTTTGGATCAAAATTATAAATTTACGGATCATGATTAAGTTTGCAATCAGACATAATCAAACTAAAATGTAAATTTCGTAAAGGAACATTGAAAAGGAACTTAATTAAACAGAGATTCTCATTAAACATCTATACTCCCTAAGTTGTACAAACTTCAAAGTCAAAATCTTGTAGACGTACCTGTCCACCCAAAAATGGCCTTACACAATTTCATCCATCCAAATGTCTCCTCATCATTTGGCATTTACCTATTTGCAACAAAATTTAGTACGTAATAGCCTTGAGTGCATATTGTTGTGTAAATGGTTGGGAAAATATCTTTGAATAAACTTTTAGTGAAACCAACAAGTTCGAATATAATTGCAAGTAGATTTTCCCAAATATTTCCACCACTACTACATATTTGATGCTACAACTTTAATAAGCTCAAGCTCAATATGCATTTGTACCAACAACAAATAGATTTCTAAACGGTCATTAAAGTTCATCAAATTACTCGCTTTTTCTTAATTGGAATCAAATTATTCAGTTATTACATAGCAATGAAAATCACATTCATAAAACAGAACGACAAAAATCTTTTTAGTTATAAGTTATAACTGACATGAAGATTACCTATTAACCATGAAAGCAAGTCCATTCGTTATTAGTTGATAATAATGTTCAAATGCTTCAAGTAAAAAGGAACATTTTAAAATAAATGTTCATAATCCCAAAATTCCAACGAAATCTTTCCACACCCTCAAATGATCAAAGAGTAAAAATGAAATGAATTAGCTTAAAACTCTGTAAGAACAAAGAGAAAATATAATAATACTCCTACCTTGGTTAGAGGCATAAATAAAGCAATTGTAAGAAATGAAAATAAATTGAAGGTTAAATCCAGAGTTCAGTTTATTTCTAGCCCATTTTTTTTCTTATTGAAGCAAAATTTCGAAACAATGCATGTTCATTTGACGGAATAAGACACTATGAGAACAAAGTGTTAATAGCTAGGAAAATTATGAATAGAAATGAAAGCAAGAATAAAGTGGAGACTCAAGTTAATCATCAGTTAGTATATAATTAGTATAAACTATCGAAAGTCTCAGAAGATCTAATAAATTATATTAAGAAAATAAATCTGCAATTCTATAACTTTCAACAACAATTGAAACAAAATTAAAGCAAATATGACAAAATACTCACATGCAAAAACATTAAATATCCAATTTCATACAAATAAAGCATTTCTTCTAACTTGGATATATGTTTTTCTTCACTATGCCAAATTCTTTGAGTGAAACTCAAATTAAACCTCGGCCTAAAATCTGATTTAAAAAAAAAAAACTCAATTTTCCGTATATAACTCCAAGTAGATTTGAGTTCTTAGATTAAAAAGAAACTAATAAGAATGTTGGAATTGTGAGTGGTCTTCTATGGCTTGTGTTGTGTTGTGCGGTGGAGAAGATAGACACAGTAGTGACAGAGAGGCAAAAGGATAGCTGATGCAGGGTTATTGAGAACAATAGAAATGACACGTAGCATAAAAGAGTATTACAAAAATATCCCTAATTTGAATTTTATTGTCAACTAACAGACATGTTGATACCATATTGATACTCACTCTCTTAATATAGTTAAATAAAAAACATAGAATGCAAAACTATATGCAGTGTATTCACAACTAATGGTTTTCTTTTACATTTTTATCAAAGGAAGCAACATATTTTTTTTTTTTAAAAAAATCAATAAGAAACTATATCAATCCTTTTATAAAATAAATGCCTCACGTGATTTTAAAATCAAACAAAACTAATTATAATGAATAAATTATTTACAAAATGAAACCATTCGTGAGGGCTAAAACGTAAAAGAAAAGTAAAAAAATTGTATCTCTTCAACCCTCGAGCTAATCTAACTTCAAGCATCATTTTTATAATAGCCAAGAAAAGTAGAAATAGACATTAATTTCACATAGACAGAAAACAGAGAAACATAAGAGGCAAGTATCACCTGTTGCCGGGCAGTGAACGAGCTGCTTCGGTCGAAGGTCTAACTTCATGCAAACGAATTCGAGTAAGCTTGAAAAATAGAGCTTCGGCCAAGATAGAAAGAGAATGCAAAGGCAATATTTTAGAGCAAAAATAGTAGTTAAACAGTACCCTCGTGCAAATTGAAAATGATCCCCCAAAAATGAGTGCAAAGGCTCATTTTTATAGTGACAAACTAAGGCCCCTTTTCTTGAAATTTTGGGCGGGATTTGAATGAAAAATAGCAATTTGAATTTTCAAATTTTCTGCTAATATGATTCTTCCTCAGAAAATCTCAAAAGTTCTTTGGCATTTTCTTGATCGAATTAAAGAAGAGAGATGTAAATGAGAGGAGCAAGAGAGAATCTGGCCTTTTCAGAAAGAAAGAAGTGAGTTTTTTGCACGAAAATGGAGAGGCTAAGCTGTCCATGATTCTATTTTGTTGCTGATGTGAAGTTATGATGGTTTGACGAACTTTAGGGGACCAATCCAGTTACTTGAAGAGGCATGTTGATAGGGGGAAGAAGGTGAATAAGTCTGTTATCATAAAAAAGGTGAAAAATGTTATTTTGGAGCTGATGTTAAGTTTTGATGATTTAACAAACTTAGGGATCTAACAAGGGACCAAATCCTTGTTATTAGGACGTGACGACAGGGGCAAATGAATGAATAGACACAGTGTGAGGAACATTTGTGCGTCATCATAAAAAAGGGAGAAAATGTTATATTCTAGGTGTTTTGATGATCCTAAAAAATGCACGGACCTGGTCCCTGGCAGAATGCACCAATAGAAACAGACGAGGTTGTTTATCCAATGGACAATAACTCTTTTTGGTCAATATAATCAAAATGACTGTTATGATTCGATTTCGAAAACTAAGGTTTCGAGACCATTTCCACAACTTTGGCAATTTTGTTAAGTTTTGGAAAAATCTATAGTTTTGAAGTCGCCACTTAATTTTTTAGGGAAAATTAAGAAAACCATTTAAAAAGGGTTTTTTGAAAGAAAACATTTAAATAAAACAAGAGTCGAGTAAGGGTTCAAATAATTCTCTAAGGAAGGGTTTAGGCATCTTAGAGAATCCACTAACACGCGGTTAACCGACGGATTTAAAAGTTGACTAATTTAACTTAAATTACTTGAAAAAAATATTTATTTCATTTTTATTTTGTTTTGATAAATGAGAAATCTTTTGATACTTGTACATTTGTATTATCCCAAATAATGAAATAATTCAAATGTTAAAGTGCCAAAACAAAATTTTAACTTAACAATTTATCCGAGTCAAGTTTTTGAGTCGAATAATCAACACAATCACTTAGGCGTGGATTTGAGAGCTAGATACTAACTATGAAATAATATAGATAATTCTCAAGTTAGTCTTGAAGCTTAGATAAAAATCTTTTGATATTCTAAAGATCTCGAGAATAATCCTAACTTGAAACTTTTATCCATAGTCATATTTTGAACCATACAATTAATTCAAACTCATAAACATGAAGTAAAGAACCTTGTTTAACAATTTATTTTAAAAAACTTGACAATTTCATCCTATTCAAAAATTTGAACCAAGTAGTTAGTTCAAACTCATGAACATGGATTCAAAGCTTTTCAATAACTATAAAAGAACATAAAAGGTTCTTAAGTCATTATATAAGCTTGGATTAGCTAACTTAAAGTGGGTTCCAAAATTTGAAGAATTTAAAGCAACTAAGTAAAGAAATAGTGGAGTAAAATCTCCCTTCCAAGGATTCATGTAAGTCAAATAAAAAGACTTTAAAATTGTTAGCATCCGCAATCAAATATACCAAAGATATATAACCATGAAAAAGTAAAAAAGAAAGGGAAGCGAGGGGGTTGCTGAAATTTATTTCAACCCAAGTCTGAGCCTTTCCGGTTGATGTTGTTGCTGTCGTTTCACATAGGACTTTTAAATCCTAAGTCCCAAAAATTTTCAGCCCTTTGGGGCTGCTGCTACTGCTGCAAATTGGACTTATTAAAGTCCAAAAATCTCAATTTTTAGTCCCTTTGGAACTGCTACTGTTACTGCTGCAATTTGGACTTGTTGAAGTCCAAAATTTTCCAATTTTTAGTCCCTTTGGGACTGCTGCTACGCCACTACTTAGCTGCTGCCACTGGTTTAGATTTTAACCCAAGAGATTGACTCAAAGAGAAGCGAATGCAAGAGAGGGGAGTCCATTGGACTCATTCGGAGAGAGGAAACCATCAATTGTATACAAAGGTGTAAAAAACTAATAAACCAAACAAGGAAGATATGTTAAAACAAGAAGGAGCACATATTTCATGCATAGTTATAAGCTTTGAACCAATAAAAGCTACTGTACATTCATTTTTAGACTAAACTAATTGCTCAAAGAATTAGGGATTTACCAATATAACACAGAAATCACAAGGAAAGTTGGACATGAATGAAGTTAATACTTATCCAGCCAAACTCGAACACCCACAATATTATTTAATTTTCCTACAATATACAAATTCTAAAGGCTAGTGAAGCAAGATATATAGAGAAATAACATCTAGGGCAGAGTAAAACACATAAACAGAGAACCGAAAAATAATGAAAGGGATATTACTAGCTAATACCCATCAACCAAATTCTAGCATATAGAGACTACAACACAGCTAAAACACATACAGGGCAAATGATACATAAACAGAAATTAAAAGGAAACAAAGTTAAAGAAAGAATTTACCTCTTTTCGGGCAGCGAACGGAGACGAAAATGAGCAAGGAAAACAATGACTTCACCACCGTAATACTCCTCCAAGGACTCCGAGGACCAAACCCAGAGCAAACAAGAACAAACACTACACAAGAATCTAGATTATGGTCTTTTAGGCTAAAAATTCGTATGTAACAAATAACTGGGTATATTCAGTGAGCTTTCTGTCTTTTAGGCTAACTCCCTCTTAAAAATTTTTCCAACCCAAAAATCTCCTCCCCTCAACAATGAATAACAAGGAGAATTTATAGAAGGGAATTTATGTTTTGGAAATGGGGGGAAACGGACGAAAAAAGGGCAGAAACGAGGCCCATTCCCAATTCAAACTTTTAAAATCTTTCACAAGTTGGGATCGACGCCTTTCTCTGAAAATTTTTCCCAATTCCGAAAGAGGAAGGGCGTGGCCTCATCACAAGGCCACAAGGACGATTTTTGCATGCTGGCAGGTGCTCTTTGCTGCTGTTGCAGCGAGGAAGACGCTGGGAGAAAATGACAAAGGCGTCTGGCATGTACGCTCCTGAAATCAACTCCCACGCTATGTACTGCCATGCTTGCTGTTGGAATTGCGTGAATCGAGTGGATGTCGTGAAATCGCTGTTATGCTGATGATGTTGAATGCTTCTGGGGTTCTTTTTTGAGAATCGAAAAGTGGGTTGGGTCGGGTCGGAGCTAAGGAATGGGCAATTGTAGGATATTCCTGGGTTTCTTTCAGCAGCTGGAATGGGCCGAAAATAAAGGTGTTGGGCTTGCTAGAAATGATAGAGAAAAGGCCCAAAACTTGGTCTTGAAGTGGGTTTGGGTTTGAATTTTAAGAAATAACCCAATTGAGTTAAATCAACAAACTTGGCTAAATTCTAAATAAGATGAATTAATATTAATTAATTAACGAGCTTCTTAATTTTTTAACAAAATAAAATAATCAACTTAAGTATAAACTAATTAACTCAAAAATATAAGTATTAATTATTAAACCAATTAACCAACTATTTAAGTAGAAATAAAATATTTTTGAGACAATTTTCAAATATTCATAAAATATACTAATTATACATAATTATCCAAAACATATATATTATTAAAAAAAAATTTATAAAAAGTGTCAACATTATCTAAAATAACTTGCGAACCCTTTTTTGAAATTCAAGAAACTAATTATTTTAAATCGTTTAAAATTAAAGAGGCTCGATGATTAATCTATATTGGGGAGGGTCAAAATTGGGTGTCAACAATTGTCGCTCGTTTTACTTGAATTTATGCAAGAAATTCGAGGAAAATGAAATTGACTAATCCAATTTTGACCTACCACATCTCTATCTTTTATGAAAAAAGGATTTTGGTACGGACTTTAGGAGTTATGGCTGAACCCCAAAAATGGGTTTTCTATGTATCTCAGGCTATATGAGAATTCAGGCCACTCGTAGTTCGATACGCTGATTTAACGCACGATTTTGAAAGAATTCAAAAGCTATCCTGATACCGAATTATGAAGATATCAATATGCTTGGGAATAAGATTTTAAGAGCAAAAGGATGGAATACAACTGTGTTTTCAACACTGATCCCGCCTACATATTCCTAAACTTTAGGAATCAGTCTACTTGTAGTTCGACTCGATCGGTTGAAAAGGAAATCTCTTATGCTAAGATATCCTTCGGTTCAGGGCGAGTGACAAGGTAAATCGAGTATGAGAAATAGGCTTGCAACTTCTTAGCCATGAATGTGGCGCGCTTCACACCCATAATTAAGAATTTACATGTACATGATTTCCAAAGCTCTTGGTGCATTGTCACTTGGATTGGAAAGTTGTTTCCGATGAACCTGAAAATTTCCGAATGCGAAACTGAAACTGATAAATCTAAGGAAAAACCCACATGCCTTCTGATAGGGGTGTGGTTTGATTGTGGTGGAAGTCGCTCCTCTGCTCGTGTCCTATGAGTTTGACATTCCTCTTCAGACTATGTCCCAGTTCGCTGCTAAGAAAAGTTTCACATTGTGCTGCATCCTTTTTGATGTCGCCCACACCTGTGGTTTGTTTTTTGAGAATTCATCCTCTCGGATGCTTTCAACAAGGACTGAAATAAAACTCATTAGCATAAAAAATGCGATTCAAATGGAGAAATAGTGTTTTTTATCGTGTTGACACTTAATTTCTCTCCTTGAACATTTAACGTCAGTTTCTTCAACTTGACGTTAGGCCAATAAAACTTGTAGTTCATATTTGCAATATAATTCTTCAAATGTACTCTTCCTTTGATATCGAAGTAAAAAAATATAGACTGATGTAATATGTTAATAGCTCTCTTAACGGTGTTTTTGCAAATGAAAATAATGATGATGATTCTTCATGGGTAAGATGACGATAATCCATTAGTAGGATGATGTCGATCCATTGGTAGGATAATGATGCTACATGATAGGATGATGATGGTGCTCCATCGATAGAATGATGATGATGCTCAATCAATAGGATGATGATGTTGATGCTCCATTGATAGGATAATGATTCCTCATTGATAGGATGACGATAATGATAGGATGATGTTGCTACTCCATCGATAGGATGATGATGATGCTCCATCGATAGGATGATGATGTTGATAAGATGAAGATCCATCGGTAGGATAATGTTGATCCATTGGTAGGATAATGTTGATGATCCATTAATAGGATAATGTTAATCCATTGGTAAGATAATGATAATGCAGATCCATCGGTAGGATGATGTTTATGATCCATTGATAGGATAATGTTAATCCATTGGTAGGATAATGATAATGCAGATCCATTGGTAGGATGATGTTGATCCATTGATAGGTAGTATAATTATAATGAAGATCCATCGGTAGGATAATGTTGATCCATTGGTAGGATAATGTTAATCCATTGGTAGGATAATGATAATGAAGATCCGTCGGTAGGATGATAATATTCCGTTGATAAAATGATGATGATATCCCTCTGGGTGATGGTATTATCTCATTTGATAATACTCTAGGAATGTCCATCCAGGTGGTAGAGACGATGTCCCTCTGGGTAGTTCACATTACCACGTCTGATATCGACGAAATTCGTGAATTTCTTTAAACATTCTTAATGCTAAAAAATATGATCTCGTGTTATCGAAGATGCTTGTATATGTTGAGAGTGATGCTTTCACTTGTTCCATTTTGAACACTTTGTTTTCAATGTGACTCATGCTTTGCTGAGGATTTAAATGAGGTGTTGTTGCTCGTATTCTGAACTCTTTCTTTTTCCTCTGAAAATCTTCAATGACTTTCCTGCATCCACAGAAAAGTTGTTAATTTTGTGGAGCTCCTCGCCCTTTCAACTTCTCCATATTAGTTGAATGGAGAAATATGATGAACTTGAGGCAATCTTATAGACCTGCATCCATCGAAAAACTGTTAGTGTTTAAAACAAACTGATTTGTGTTGACTTCTTCAATCGCTTACCCCTCGTCTTGTCTTCAGTTGATCGCTCTGATCTCTTGCTTCTCGATAGACAAGACAAAACTTTTTATGCAAAAATATTTGAAACATATAGATAAAATCTTTAAGAAAAAGGTTTTCAAAAAGCTGTAATTGAAAAAGGTCACTGCCAAGTGTCATGTCACGTCAAGCTTAAATGAATGTCATTGGTTTAGAACTTTGGTGTGTCCGATAGCCTGTTCTGGAGAATTCAAAAATCTTTAAAGCTTGGAAAATTTCTGGAATGGTTCTCCTGAAATCCACTAAAATCAGGAATTTTTGTAGTAGACTCTGAAATCCAACGATGCGGGAGATTGTTGAAGTTGACTATGAACTTTAACGATGTTAGAGATCATTTGAAGTTAGTTTTAAACTTCTAATCATGCTCCAACTATTCAAAATTGACTACAAACTTCTAGTGATGCTTGAAGAAATTTTCGAGGCCATCCTAAAATTTCTGTCCAGTTAGATGTCTTGGAGTATCTCCAACTGTCGATATATGACTCGTAGAATTTTTGAGACCCTCTCAAAAATTCTGTCCCAGTTACAATTCTCAAAGTATCTTTAATCCCGACTTATTGGAGAGATCTTCTTCTTGAGAATTTTTGAGTCCCTCTCAAAAATTTTGTCCCAGTTTCTATTGTAAAAGAAATTAGAAATCTTATGGGAGATATGACCGAACCGTTATGGCGCCTACGTATCCCGTTGAAGCAGGAATCAGGTCGAACGTAGTTCCCCCTCTCGAGGGTTAACAAGAAATTTTAATAAATAAACGATCGAGGCCGACACAGGCCGCCTACGTATCTCATTCTTGAGAATTTAGGTCAGACGTAGTTCATTACAAATGGATAAATTCTAAACATAAACGATTACAAACAAATAAAGGCGGTTACAAGGAAAAGATTGAAATCGAGTCTTCAAACATGTTATCTTTTGAAAGCATTTAAGTAGATCGATAACTTGTAAGATCCAATGTTCATGCTCAACCATGTGATGTCATTAAACAAATATATTAATGTGTTCTCCAAGCAAACTGATGAGTTCTCTTTCCAGTGTTTTTATTAGATATACACCAATTTTGATTTCTTTGATGTATTCATCATGTTCTTGATTCACTATTTCAATCTCTTCTGATTTTGGCTTATCGTGACTTTTGAACTATCTGAATTCCTCAATCAGATGTTGAAGTACCATGATCATTTCATTGTAGTCCTCAAATTCGTCTACATCTACCCCATTTTGTTCATTTAGCTTGTGACATGACATGCTATTGGCAGATTTGAAAATATTTTCACTGAAATCATAGACATATACTATTAGATAGCAAATATAAGGCAAGTAAGGCAAATTTCCACATTAAATGAGCTTTTCATTTGAAACAAGAAAATTAGAACTTTGGCCATGATGATAAATCATTTTGTCTTTTTCAAAATATGAGAAAGGAGATTAAAACACGGTGAGGCAAAAATAGAGTAAAGGATGGGTCTCGAGCCTCATTCGGAACAACACCAATTTTAGGAATAACATAAAAAAAATGTTTATGTCTACCAAGACGAGCGAGGAATCAAGAGCAAAGTGGATGTCCAATTAGGCATTTTCTCCTTTGACTCACTGTCTGATATGACTGGTGTTTCATTCATCTCTTCAAGCACAATATCACCTTCTTTGGACCAATTTTTGGTTCCTTCCCCTAGACCATTTTTGCATTGGGAAAGACTGATATAAATGAGGTAATGATTTTGGAAAAGCTTGATCGAACTTCTGCTTGTTCTGACCCTCCTTCGCCATGATCACAAATTTGGATTTCTCTCTTTTGGTTGGAGGGGCTACAACTTTCTCAAGCTTTTCAAGGTTGGCAGAGATTATAACTTTCTTCACATTCAAATCTTCTTCCACTTCAACCATATTAATAGTTATCCCTCCATGATTTGGCATGGGGTTACTATTAATATTAGGAGTGGCGGTCTGAAGAGTGACGACCTTTTGATCTATCAAGTCTTGACTTTTATGCTTCAAGTTGATACAATCCTCAGTAATATGCCTAGCACCTCCTGAATGGTAAGTACAGTGAAGATCGGGTCTATAAAGCTTGGAGTTGACATTGATATTTTCTGGATCAATTGTCTGTATCAGGCCAGCTGATTTCAATCTCTCAAAAAGTTGTGTTCAGTTCTCAACCAAAGGAGTAAAGACTCTAGAAGGTTTCTTCTCAAGATTTGGGCGAGGATGATAGTAATTATTTCCTAGATGTGAAGGTCCTTGACGATGGTTTGGAGGATTTTGGTGAGCTGGTGCTTGCGTTTGGAAATTTGGGTATTGTGGAGCTCGGTAGCTAGGAGGGGTGTTTTGGTAGTGCTGAGGTGGAGTTTGGTAACTTGATTGGATATTTGAACAATTAACTGTTGGAGCTTGGTAATATGGATGGGCGTTTTGGTAATGTGGAGGTGGAGTTTGGTAAACAAGAGGTGAAGTTTGGTAACTCGGTGGTGGAATTTAGTAATTAGGAGGTAAAACTTGGTAACTCGATGGTGGAGTTTGATAACCTATTTGGGTATAAAAAATTGGAAATGAATTTTGAGGAGCTCGAGGGTAACCTTTGTAAAGTGAGGATTTTCTGAAGTGTCCTTTTCCATCATATGTGCAGGAAATAGAAGACACATCATCTCTTTTCGTTTTCAACAATCCTGAAGATTCGGTTGGGGCGGCAACGCGAGAAATCTTTCCAGTTTTAATCCCATCTTCGATAGTCTCACCTACCTTGACTATCTCCGCAAATTTTGCTCCAATAAGCAATATTATCCTGTCATAATACTCTGGCTCTTGAATGCGTATGAACACTTCAACAATCTCCTTCTCCGACATAGAGGGTCGAACCCGGGTGGCCTCTTTCCTCCACCTGTACGCATATTCACGATAGCTTTCAGTGGATTTCTGGTTAATTCTCTCCAAAGAATAGCGATCAGGAACAATCTCCACATTGTAGGCGAACCGTTCGATAAAATCCTTAGCTAGTGCACTCCAGCTAGACCATTGCCTTATCTCGTGAGAGGTAAACCATTCCAATGCTTCTCCACTTAAACTTCGGCTAAAGAGCCGCATTAACAAGGCTTCATTCCTGCCAACTCCTACGAGTTGGTCACAGTAAGCTCTCAGGTGTGCCAGTGGATTCCCTGTTCCTCTGAAAGTGTCAAATTTTAGCACTTTAAACCCTTCCGGAAGGTCCAGATTCAGATGGATACACAAATCCTCATAACTCAACCCATCAACTTCAGGAATATAATGCAGCTCCTTCATAGCTTTTCTAACCTCTTCTTTCATATTCAGTTTGACTGCCTCTTCCTTTGACCTCCACTCTCTCTCATGTTCCTCATAGTGATCAAACTCGAAACAATTGGCATAGGGTTCATTTGGAATTCGATTTGGAAAGTAGTCTTTTGATGCGATGGTGGAGCAATGGAGGGATTCTTGGTATTTTGGGTGGCTTGATAATTTTTGGGGAAAGTCTGGGGGTTGGTATGTTGATTTTGGTGGTAGGTGAAGGTTTGCGAACTGCTTATATTTTGATTTCGAGGGGTAGGGCAAACTTGCGGGTTGGCGTTTTGATGAGCAGGGAAGGTTTGAGGGTTGGTACCTTAAGGAGGAGGTGGCTCTTGGTAAGAAACAGAGGCATGATGGGGATTTGGGGCGGTTAGGTCGATGATTGGGGGATTTTGAGCGGGGTTAAAAGGTGGGTTTTGAGCCTGTTCTGCACTTGAAGGAGGAAAGTGAAGTGGAGGTCTTCCATATGCTGGAGCATTGAAAGTAAAAGCTAGATTAGGCAAATCTTGCCTTCTCTGCATTTCGACCCGTATCTCAGCGATCTGTTGCATCAACTGCATAATTAATTCATTTTGATTAGTGACAGTGGGCTAAGCCACGACAACATCAGTTAGACCAATCTCTTCGTTGTTATCACCCATTATTGCCTTTCCTTTTTGCAAACTTTGATCGGGGAAGGAATCTTTGGGAGCCTTAGATCTTGTAAAATAAGGGTGTTCAGCCAGCTTATCAACACAGATCAGTTCTAAGTACCTGACAAAAGAAAAATAACTCAAAAGATAAACGTGTTAGCCTATGTAGATAATAAATAGTACAAAATATCACACATATGACCACAAACACATAAGAGTTGCTCCACTTAAAGATAAAATAGCCCCCGTATTTAGAGAATGACTAAATAGACAGGAATTTGTCTATTTGATTTTGAGCTTAGTGGATCAAAAACGTCAACTTGAGTTGAAACCAAGTCAATTGTGTCTTTCATCGTTGTACTTTTGATTTTTGATTGAGATGTAACTCTAAATATTTTTTTTTGTAAGAGTTGAAAAATATAGAATTTCTCAAAAATGGGGATCGAGCCTTGAAAGGTTGCCTACGTATCTCATGAGGGAGAATTCAGGTCCTACGTAGTTCGACTAGCTTGAATTTCTTTCAATTTGAGACGATGAATCTTTTTCTGATATAAGAGAGTAACATTTGAAAAATGAAGTCCGAATTTGTTGGGAAACTAAAGACTCAAAGAGTATTTGGACGCACTTTCGATAGTGACTTGATATTTGTGCTTAGGGGTTCTAAAAAAAATAATTTGAAGAGGAGTGAGCTAGAATATCTTCAAATAAAGCAACATATTCACATAAGTAGTTATAATACATAAGCAAATATTGCGCGTTCTAAACAAATATGTGACCCATTGTGCCAAGGGTAGGCCTAGCGATTCGAAGGATGTATACGTCATTTGAAATATTGCATTGCCTCGAAACCCAAATTTATACAAATTTTACGAATAAAACTGAAAGGGGATGTATTAGGAAAAAAGGATACAAATGATCAATCCCACGCAGGGGTACAATCCTAAACTATGCTTCCATGGATGGTCCTTCTTTTTGATTTCTTGTCATCTCCGAATGTCCACACTTTTGGATGAAATGGTAACTTCATGCTTCTTCGACTCGAACAAATTATTAAACTCCCAACCCCAAGAGATGATGTTTTTCCAAATGACGTATACATCCTTCAAATTTAAACACATAAGTATGATTGTCTTTTATTGACCAATGGGTCAAATCGACACAAGGTGGGCTTCTAATGGGCCTAACACGCCTTAGGTGTTGGGTCAACCTAGTTCAAAATGCGCTAAAAATTGGGATTGGGTTCGCTCTACGCTAGTTGACTAAGAGTGGTTTTAGAAAGACCGGGTACCCAAGCGGACAACTTAGGCTGGAACTCACGACAACCATTGGATTCATGACGAACCAATAAATTATAGATCATTTCGAAAGAGGGTTGAGTATAAAAAAGTCCGATTGCAATTCCGCAAAACCGTCCTTTAATATACTATACATACATAAGAATATGCCATGAAATGCAATGACAGTAAAAGTTCGAAATTTAAACACATAATTACATAAAGTAACAAGTAATGCAATAATAGTTAGCCAAACAATAAAATCCTTTTGGTTAGAACCTAGATGAGTCCCTAGTGAAGTCACCATTTCTGTTACGATCCGATTTTGAAAACTAAGGTTTCGAGACCATTTCCGCAACTTTGGCGATTTTGTTAAGTTTTGGAAAAATCTATAGTTTTGAAGTCGCCACTTAATTTTTTAGAGAAAATTAAGAAAACCATTTAAAAAGAGTTTTTTGAAAGAAAACATTTAAATAAAACCAGAGTCGAGTAAGGGTTCAAATAATTCTCTAAGGAAGGGTTTAGGAATCTTAGAGAATCCGCTAACACGCTGTTAACCGACGGATTTAAAAGTTGGCTAATTTAACTTAAATTACTTGAAAAAAATATTTATTTCATTTTTATTTTGTTTTGATAAATGAGAAATCTTTTGATACTTGTACATTTGTATTATCCTAAATAATGAAATAATTCAAATGTTAAAGTGCCAAAACAAAATTTTAACTTAACAATTTATCCGAGTCAAGTTTTTGAGTCGAATAATCAACACAATCACTTAGGCGCGGATTTGAGAGCTAGATACTAACTATGAAAGAATATAGATAATTCTCAAGTTAGTCTTGAAGCTTAGATAAAAATCTCTTGATATTCTAAAGATCTCGAGAATAATCCTAACTTGAAACTTTTATCCATAGTCATATTTTGAACCATACAATTAATTCAAACTCATAAACATGAAGTAAAGAACCTTGTTTAACAATTTATTTTAAAAAACTTGACAATTTCATCCTATTCAAAAATTTGAACCAAGTAGTTAGTTCAAACTCATGAACATGGATTCAAAGCTTTTCAATAACTATAAAAGAACATGAAAGGTTGTTAAGTCATTATATAAGCTTGGATTAGCTAACTTAAAGTGGGTTCCAAAATTTGAAGAATTTAAAGCAACTAAGTAAAGAAATAGTGGAGTAAAATCTCCCTTCCAAGGATTCATGTGAGTCAAATAAAAAGACTTTAAAGTTGTTTGCATCCGCAATCAAATATACCAAAGATATATAACCATGAAAAAGTAAAAAAGAAAGGGAAGCGAGGGGGCTGCTGAAATTTCTTTCAACCCAAGTCTGAGCCTTTCCAGTTGATGTTGCTGCTGCCGTTTCACATAGGACTTTTAAATCCCAAGTCCCAAAAATTTTCAGCCCTTTGGGGCTGCTGCTACTGCTGAAAATTGGACTTCTTAAAGTCCAAAAATCTCAAGTTTTAGTCCCTTTGGGACTGCTGCTGTTACTGCTGCAATTTGGACTTGTTGAAGTCCAAAATTTTCCAATTTTTAGTCCCTTTGGGACTGCTGCTACGCCACTACTTAGCTGGTGCCACTGGTTTGGATTTTAACCCAAGAGATTGACTCAAAGAGAAGCGAATGCAAGAGAGGGGAGTCCATTGGACTCATTCGGAGAGAGTTCATGCAAAGTCCGAAGAAAAAGGAAGGAAGGATTAGCAAGTGAAATCAATAAGGCATGTATGAACAACAAACCTTAACTACATATTCAACCTCAATAAAGATCAAATAAGTAGGGGATCAGCTCACCACATAATTGTTTCCATTAATCACAACACAACTTTAATTCTAAGAGATTAGCAATAGTGATCAAACTTCAAGCGATAGAAATTAATAGATGTCCAACAAACAAGATTTTAAAGGAGTACAACTAAAGAAAAACTTGAAAGAAGATCTATCCATATTAATAGATAGACTTAAAAAAAGTAACAATAATCCATTTTTGGCAAAACAGAGACAAACTTCAGCAACATAATAAGTGAGCAATTTAAGAACCAACAAGCTCGACATAGCGTTTTTAAACCAAACGACTCAATGTTGAAGAGTATACAACTTATATTTCTAATTTATATGCATTCAAAGAGGGTAGACGGAAGGGAGGAAACCATCAATTGTATACAAAGGTGTAAAAAACTAATAAACCAAACAAGGAAGATATGTTAAAACAAGAAGGAGCACATATTTCATGCATAGTTATAAGCTTTGAACCAATAAAAGCTACTGTACATTCATGTTTAGACTAAACTGATTGCTCAAAGAATTAGGGATTTGCCAATATAACACAGAAATCACAAGGAAAGTTGGACATGAATGAAGTTAATACTTATCCAGCCAAACTCGAACACCCACAATATTATTTAATTTTCCTACAATATACAAATTCTAAAGGCTAGTGAAGCAAGATATATAGAGAAATAACATCTAGGGCAGAGTTAAACACATAAACAGAGAACAGAAAGATAATGAAAGGGATATTACTAGCTAATACCCATCAACCAAATTCTAGCATATAGAGACTAAAACACATACAGGGCAAAAGATACATAAACAAAAATTAAAAGGAAACAAAGTTAAAGAAAGAATTTACCTCTTTTTGGGCAGCGAACGGAGATGAAAATGAGCAAGGAAAACAGCGACTTCACCACCGTAATACTCCTCCAAGGACTCCGAGGACCAAACCCGGAGCAAACAAGAACAAACACTACACAAGAATCTAGATTATGGTCTTTTACGCTAAAAATTTGTATGTAACAAATAACTGGGTATATTCAGTGAGCTTTCTGTCTTTTAGGCTAACTCCCTCTTAAAAATTTTTGCAACCCAAAAATCTCATCCCCTCAACAATGAATAACAAGGAGCATTTATAGAAGGGAATTTAGGTTTTGGAAATGGGGGGAAAACGAATGAAAAAGGGGCAGAAATGAGGCCCATTCCCAATTCAAACTTTTAAAATCTTTCACAAGTCGGGATCGACACCTTTCTCTGAAAATTTCGCCCAATTCCGAAAGAGGAAGGGCGAATCGACGGCTCATATTGATTTCGCTGTCCTTGGGCATGACGTGGCCTCATCACAAGGCCACAAGGATGATTTTCACATGCTGGTAGGTGCTCTTTGCTGCTGTTGCAGTGAGGAAGACACTGGGAGAAAACGACAAAGGCATCTGGCGTGTACGCTCCTGAAATTAACTCCCACGCTATGTACTGTCGTGCTTGCTATTGGAATCGCGTGAATCGAGTGGATGTCATGAAATCGCTGTTATGCTGATGATGTTGAACTTCTGGGGTTCTTTTTTGAGAATGGAAAAGTGGGTTGGGTCAGGTCGGAGCTAAGGAATGGGCAATTGTAGGATATTCCTGGGTTTCTTTCAGCAGCTGGAATGGGCCGAAAATAAAGGTGTTGGGCTTGCTGGAAAGGTTAGAGAAAAGGCCCAAAGCTTGGTCTTGAAGTGGGTTTGGGTTTGAATTTTAAGAAATAACCCAATTGAGTTAAATCAACAAACTTGGCTAAATTCTAAATAAGATGAATTAATATCAATTAATTAACGAGCTTCTTAATTTTTTAACAAAATAAAATAATCAACTTAAGTATAAACTAATTAACTCAAAAATATAAGTATTAATTATTAAACCAATTAACCAACTATTTAAGTAGAAATAAAACATTTTTGAGACGATTTTTGAATATTCATAAAATATACTAATTATACATAATCATCCAAAACATATATATTATTAAATTTTTTTTTTATAAAAAGTGACAACATTATCTAAAATAACTTGCGAACCCTTTTTTGAAATTCAAGAAACTAATTATTTTAAATCGTTTAAAATTGAAGAGGCTTGATGATTTATCTATATTGGGGAGGGTCAAAATTGGGTGTGAACAATGACAAACAACAAAAAGATTCATTCATTCAGAAAGAGAAAGAGAGTTATAAAGTCTTCTCAAGAATTCACAAAGAACATTGCAAGGGACATGGTCTCTACAAAAATGCGTGCATATGTGAAGAGGACGACTAGACAGCTGTCAGAAAAGCTGCCACCTCTGCTGTGGTTGGTGCACGTCCTTCTAGAGAAACAGGCTCTCAGCCAATGAGGCAGTCTCAAGAGGTTTGTGTTGATTTAATATAACCTCTTCTCACAAAACACAAACTAAGATTTGGCAAACAAAGTTTTGAATTTCTGAAAATTCCTAAGCTCAAAGAGAAGAAGCCATCTTCAAGAAAGAACATTGCTCATGCTCAACAAAGGGACCTGATAGAGTGCTGAAGCGTCTTTGTTGTATTTTGAGCTTTATGTCTTATGTGTTTACATTGTAAATCTATTCCTAAGCTATAAATAAATTAAATCTTTGTTCATTTCAAGAGAAAAATCTAAATCAGATAGGGTTAATTGGTTTAGTAGGCAACGTTGTTGTTGCTAGTTGAAGTCTAATTAATCTAGAGTTAGGTAGTTTAGTGGGAAGCATTGTTGCTGCTTAGTTGAAGCCTAAATCATCTAGAGTTAGGTGGTTTAGTAGGCAATAGAGTTGTTCCTTAGTTGAAGTCTAAATCATCTAGAGTTAGGTGGTTTAGTGTGCAATAGAGTTATTGCTTAGTTCTTTCTATGTAGTAGAGTTGCTACATTGAGGGAGAAGGGATTTAGAGTTAAATTCCTAGGTTGCAAGAGTTTATAATCTGAATCGTTGCTTCTTTTTGAGTGAAATGGAGTTTGGGTTGAAATCCTGTGAGTACAGGTCGTGGTTTTCACCGCCCTTGAGCAAAGGGGTTTCACGTAAAATCCTTGTGCCTGATTTACTTTGAGCTATTTATTTTCTGCATTTATTTCAGTTACTATTGTTGCCGAGTCAAGGGACCTGGTCCATTGACGTATAGTGGACGCATACATTCCAACAATTCGCATCAGAGTATGGTCTCTCTATCTGGTTAACACCAAGAGAGAGATTCATGCGAAGAACGACTGCTCCACTAAGCTTGCAAGAAGGTCGGTCTCCAACGAAGCCATCTTTGTTTGATGGTCATTACTATTGGTGGTGGAAAAAGTGTATGTTTGACTATATAATGACTGAGGATTGTGAGTTGTGGGATGTTATTTGTGAGGGTCCCTATGTGCCAACTATAGAAGTAAAAGATGGGGATGCCACAAGGATTGTTCTCAAAATCCGACAGTAATACAATGACTTTGAAAAAGGGAAAGGGAGGTTAAGAAAAATCACAAAGCTAGGAAGCTCTTAATCTATGGAATCGTAGCAAATGAATATGATCTTATTTGTTAATGTCAAGCATTACTAGTCATGATCCATCATATATACTATAATATAATTCAATTCATGTCTACATGCTTTTACTCTCAAACAATTAGTACATATATCATCAACCCTAGAAGATTATCTCTAAATCCTCAATTTCCCTTCTCAAGGCATAAACCCACATTACTACAATTTCATTAACTAGACTAGGGTTAGGCATAGAAAACATGTAATTTCATTAGAATAACATAATTCACTACTAATTCAATCATAAACAATCAATATCCACTCAATTGGATCAACATACAACATAACCCACAATATTGGAAGGAACCCTAACTTGAATTGGGGATTTCATCTTCATAATTGGGGGATTTCTTCTTCTTCTTCTTTTTCTTCTATATAGGTGGTCTAAATGAGGTAAAAACGATGAAAGTTTCCTGAAGTCATCACTTAACCGCTTGAAACCAACATACTACCTCACCCACGAGACCACGTCCATAGGCCGTGGATGGACCCACGGGGCGTGCTGTTTAAGTGTGGGTTAGGGTCTGCAAGTTAGCAAGGCAGGCTTGGCACCTATTCCCCTATTCACGAGGCTTAGACCCCCTTACGAGGAATGGGTCCCTCCGTGGACACTGCCTTAGGCAGATTTTGGAAAATTTTGGCTATGGTCCTCCTCAAGGCCCTTGGTAGGTCCTTGAGGGGTTGTACCTTGACATTCTAACCCGAAACCCTTCATTTTAAGTAGTTGGAGTTAAATTCACGACTCTAACCCTTACGTCAAGCTCTAGTTTAGCCTACTAGTTTTTGGGGTGTTACAATATCTCCCCCTTGGGACCATTCGTCCTCGTATGACGTTCTAGGCACTTCTTAAGGTCATGACTCTAGACTAGCAACCCAGAATGAATGCAACTCATCTAAATGCATATAAACAAAGGAGGAACTTCATCTGCTAACTAAACATACTTAATGCAACACAAGGGAGTAGGAACTTCATCTAACAACCCATTATGCATGAAATCTCATAACTAATCATACTCATAGGAGGAACTACCTTTTCCAAACTAAAATCATGCTCAACACAATCTCATGGAGCTCATATGTAATTCGATCTCAAAAATCATATCTAACATCAACTTATTTCATGAAGTATGTAAGCAACGTTTTACTCAACACACAACAGTATGAGGAAAATCAATCATAAAAGCTCATTTTCTTACTAAAATATAATTTTCTCAAGAACATACATATCATAGGGATATCATGGTAACATATAAACACACAATGACATTTCCCTCAATGCACACCATCTCCCCCTTAGGAGGAAGCCTCAACGGATTTCCTAAGCACCATCTATTTCAATTCTACTAAGGTCGGATCCATACATTGCTTAACTTTCATTTTAACACATAAGACGATCTGGAACTATTTTAACCCATAACACTACCATTGGTAGAGTCTACTAAATGAACATATCTAGGTATTTATCTAAACACCCTACTCATAATGACCATTCTTGAGATCAATCTTAAAAGATAATTAACTCTTTGGAGTTGGTCAACACTTAAACTTTTCTCGCTCACCTTAACTAGGTGGCATATGCAACCCTCGAAGTCATTTTCAAGACAAGTCATAATCCAAACTTATGGGATAGATTTTCCCCTTTCCACTCTCAGATAGGCTCATTAAGGAACTAACAATTTGACTATTCGGGTTCTACAATCACATAGGAGCATATTAGGAGTGCAACCAAAACATCAATTAAAAAGATATCAACATACCGGGATCCACATCGGGAGCACACTCTTCTTCACCTTTCACTTGAAGTGCATAAAACTGGTTTTGCTTAGGGGTATTCGCACCCAAACCTATTGGACCGGATGAAGGGTAGGGTTGAGATCTACGACGACTATCTCCTTCATTTCTAGCAACAATAGGACAATGCCTTATCTTGTTGCCTAGCTTTCCACAACCAAAACAAACATTGGAACCCGCAAAGCATTCCCCTCATGCCTTCTATCACATTTACTACATCCCGATAATAGAACCCCACTACCATTTCTTTGAGGCTTAGGGTTAGACACCCTCTCTTGGTTGTACTTAGAAGTACTTGAGGGCCCTTGTCCAGGGAACTTTTGTCTAAACCTATGGCAACCTTGCCCATTGGACCATGTGTTGGAGAAACTTTCATCTCCGGTTCTAGCCCTCTTTGCATCCCTATTCTTCTCCTTGAGTTTTGATTCCTCAATTTGTTGGGTGTACACCATAAGACGTGAGATATCCCTCTCTAACTTTTATTTCTTTTGACTTAAATATATTTTTAGCTTGTTATCATTTGAGGACAAATACTTTTATTTGTGGTGGGTGAGGCCCACCTTTATCTTGTGATTGATGTTTTGTTTATCTATTTGGGCTTTGTGCTAAATTTGTGTTATACTGCTTTTTGTGGAAGGCTTAAGCATGCGGCTCCTTGATTTTAATTGTAAATGATTTTTGACCCTTCTGAAAAAATTTGTGCCACCTCTTGTATGTGTTGAATATGGCTGTTCTTTAGCAAATTTGAGTATCAGTTTTGATCAATACCGATGACTTGAATAGTGCTCATAATCGAATGAACATGAATGTGCGGCTACGATCAGACCAACTGAAGTTACATAGACAATATATGAACTCTTTGCATCTCAATGTGACTAGCTAATTATAGAATCGATTCTCTTATGATGAACGTTGCACACTAGCGAAAGTGTGGAGTCTTGTTTGACTTTGGTGTCAATGCCTTGTGTGATGAGCTTACAGTGAACCATGCATGATAACACCTAGAATTTGCCTCGTTGGTCCAGTCGACTAAGTAATGCTATCTCTTGATATGATCATAGGTAATTTTGAAGAGTGTGAAACGATTTGATAGATACCTCTTTTGTGGCCTACCTTTTGAGTGTGTGTGAATCTCTTTTAAACATCCTTTGAGCCTTACCCTTATTTGGAAGAAACTTAATGAAAACATGATCGTTCTTAATCCACTATGTATAATCCACTTGATTTGTGGTTTATTGAATAGCCAACTTAGGCTAAAAGCCTAAGTTGGGGGTGTGGTGAAAATAGAAGGCAAGTCAAGAAGTGCCAGAAAATTCCCTTCTATCCATGTGTTGAGAAATATGGAACCCCTCTATACAAAAAAAAAAAAAAGAGAGAGATAAAAAGAAGAAAAGAATGAAAAAGAAAAAGATCAAGTTGTGAAATAAAGTTATGAAAATACAAAAAGAAATAGAGTCTCCAACAAACCATGGAAAGCGAATAATTGGATGACTTGTGAGCACAAATGAATTTGATGAGGAAAAGGGAAAGAAGTGTTGTGAGCACCACATTTCATGAGGATTAAAGTCACTGAGCCTAAATTACCATACCTTTGCACTCAGCCCCATTACAAGCATTGAAAAGACCTTTTTGATCTTGAGTGAGCTGAAACAATTGTCAATTGGAAAATACGGGCAAACCTATGGGTGAAAGCATGCATAGTGTTCTTCTTTGTGAGTGTGAGTGTTGCATTTATGATTGAACCATTATGTGTGAATATGGAATCATTCTTTGTGTGAGGGCATTTAAATACCTTTGTTGAGCTTGAACTTGCATTTGAAGCAAGTATAGTGAGCTTGAGATTCTTTGGTAGTGGTGAGTGACAACTTGAATCTTTGAGTGCACAATTGATCCTTGTGCAAGTAAGTTGAGACTTTTTGGGTGCATTCATGATTGAGTCTTGTGTAGCACTGTTTGAGACATCCTCTTTGAACTGTTGAACTTGAAGAGAAGCAAAAGTTTAAGTTGGGGGTGTTGATGAGTCCACAATTTAGACTCATTTAGGGCTTTATTTTGATAGATTTAGTGTCCTCAAATACATATTTTGTCTCAATAACTGATGTAAATACTTAAGTTTCAAGTATTTAGAGTTTGAGGCAAAACACGGACACTACTTGGCAAAAAGGAACAAGGTGGCTGAAAAGACGAAGAAAAGAAGGACTGAGGATCGCCTAAATCATTAGGCGAGTCACTGAATGGCCTTAATCTCGCCTAATTTTCTAGTGTGCTGAGCCCTGAAGGAAAAGATCAAGTCGGCGGTGAAAAGGAGCAGTTGGTGCGTCGCCAAGCAGTTCCGCGAAGCTGTACTATATCGCCCAATGATTCAAAACGTGAAGATTCTGAAGGCAAAAGCTGAAAGGCGATGAACCAAATCAAAGGGTGGATCGCCGAGTGTATCGACAATCCTGACTAACTGCACCGAGTGGTCCTTCACAGCACAAATTTTTGAAAACTATAAATACCCATTTAATTCAGTAGCTTAGTATCAAGAAATTTAGGAAGTTGTATAGAATTTTGAGACTTAGAATATTTCATTTTGAGTTCTTAGAGTTTTTGGGAGAAATTGTTCTTGAGCTTGAATGTTTTGAATGTTTTCATCTCTAAGAAATTGGAAGTGGGTCTTGAAGAATCTTCATCCTTGATGTGTTTATAGACCTTATTTATCGTACCTACTTGATAGGAACACTTTATGGTATCGATTTCTATCTCTTTTTCATGTCTAGCTAAAACCCCAATTCTTGGGGTATGATTACGTGAATATGGGTTAAATTTACTTTTGGGTATTGCTCATTGATAGTCTGTTTGCTTTTTAAATGTGATTTTGTTGAGTAGTTGTGTTTGAACTTAATGGAATTGTAGTTGCAAATATGATTTCATCTTCGTGTTTTTGGCTTGCTCGAGAGAGAGGTTTTAAAACCAAGACTTCTAAATCGATAGCTTATGGTTATTGGGTCGTCGTGGGTTCAGCTCGAGAGAGTGAACCCCAGGCCTTCTCCCACACATTCAGCTCCAGAAAGTGAATGGGCTAAGGTGAAAACTATGCTTAAATGCTGCAACTCAATGTTCGAGAGAAATCGAGTTGATTCGGGGTAAGTTGTTCGTTAGAGAATTTACCCCCACTAAAGTCTAGCCTAATTACAAATGTTCAGTGATTTGCTATCAATAACATTTACTCGATTGTTTATTTTATACCATATTCCTTTCACACCCCAAGAATCCCGTCTCCCTATCTTGCATCTTTATATTTTCACTGTTTTTGTTCACTAGTTGAATACAAAAACCCCCATAGATAATTGACATTCGTGTCACTTTTAGATTTAGTATGTTTTTATTCATTAATATTTATAGCTATGATTGATTAGAACATAATTTTACTTTCCTATTTGATTCTTGACTACTAACCGCTCCCTTGGGACTTGAACCCAACCCATTCAGTTGGGCTATATTACTACACACGATCGTTGATACTTGAATTGGAAGTTGTGTCTTTGATTATGTCAAACATCAGTTAACCATGGAAAACATATAATTTCATCATTATATCATGATTCACTACTAATTCAATCATAAACATTCAATACCCACTCAATTGGGTCAACGTTCAACATAACCCACAACCTTGAAGAAACCCTAACTAGAATTGGGGATTTTCTTCATCAAATTGGGGAATTCTTGGGGGCTCCATAGATGGAAGAATCCATGGATGATTAAGCTAACATACCTAGAATATAAAGCCTTACAAATCTTGAAACAATGGAGTCAAGTTCTTGACCTAGGCTTCAAGCTCTATCTTCTTCTTCTTCAAGTTTTAGAGAGAGAAATATTTGAAAGGAGATCTTTTTGGGATTTGATTTGGGTCTTGGGATATAATGACTTAATTGGGGTGCTTAAAGGGTTAAAATTTCTTATATAGGTGTTCTAAGACTAGGCAAAACGACCCCATTCAATAACCACCTAATTAGGAATTTCCTAAAAAGCCCATCGCTAGGCAACATGGTGCCAGGCACCACGACATGGCTTTACGAGCCGTGTTCACGACCACTAGTTGTGGTCCATGGACCAGTGGCTTGGCCTCAAGGTATTGGCCTCCACAAGACTAAGGCACCTTCACGGGCCTTCCCATGAGCCGTGGTCAAGACCACTGGCAGTGAAGTGGCTCGTGAAGGTGAGTCACTTTGAGGTAGCCTTTATGGAGCTACTGCCGAAGCTTCACAGACTACTTCACGAGCTGTGGTCCTCACCACTAGCCGTGGTGGTGGCCGTGAAGTTGAGGTAGTGCTTACCAAGGTTGGGGCAGCCTTGGCCCTTGCCCCTTGCCCCTTTGCCTTGCCAGTTGCCCTTTAGCTTTGACTCTTGTAGCCCTCGACTTAACCCTAGAAGGGCTAATAAACTACGGGGTGTTACAATTCATGAAGAGTTTTTAAGTATAATCTCTTTCAGAGAACCTTTTGAGTAATAATCTCAAAGCTTGAGGATGAGGAAATGTTAAATATATTTTTGAGAGTAGTATTGAGCACTGATATGGGGATGAGTTTATAAAATTCAATCTCCTCATAAACCATGTAGCCAATGTGGGTAGAAAACATCATACTTTTTAGATGATTCCTTTTTGATTTTTAAGCATATCTAAGTGGATCCACTTAGTTGAGGATGTCTTATACTCCGGCAAGGTATAAAATAGTTCTGGAAGCGTGGGCGAGACGCTGTATCATCACATAGCTCATAGTGATGGTTGTTGGTTAGAGAATCTCCCAAATTGAGTTATTTTGTATCTTTACATACAAACTGAGTTATTATTTTATTTTTAAATACATTGAGTTGTTATCTACTGTTTTAAAAGCTTTCATAATAATGCATCTTTATTATGGCTTTATATTGAAATGAGTTGAGTATTTCTGAGTATTTCTAAGTATTCTTGAGTTGAGTTGAGTTGAGTTGAAGTGAGTTTTGTTTCCTTTTATCAGTTCAAGCTTGCATGTTATATTCATTGTTCCCCTTACATGCTCGTGCATTTCATGTACTGACGCTATTTGGCATGAATCTTTCATGATGCAGATACAGGTAACCAGGATCATCAACTAGTGCTTCGTTGATCTGGTCCAGTTTCAGATTTTCTTGGTGAACCTCCTTGATTTAGGAGTATTCCCATTTACTTTTCAGTTCAGTTAGGATATCGTAGGTCTTGTTCCGACTTCCATCATTGTTGTTAGAGGCTTCATAGATAGACAGTAGTAGTTCACGAGTCTTTTTCCTTTATGTTGTTAATGTTTGAGACTTGAGTTGTCTCTTTTGGCCAGTGAATTTTTTACATAAGATATTCTGAGTATCTATTTTGAGACATTGAGTTAAAACATTACTTTTAAAGTTATTTTATTGTTGAGTAAGTCTTCCGTTGAGTATTGAGCCATGCAAGGGTTCGCTTAGGGCCAACAATGGTTCTTGAGTGCCGGTCACATCCAGGGTGTTGGCTCGTGGTGTGACAAACTTGGTATCAAAGCATAGAGTTCAAGATTCCTAAGGTGTCTATGAAGCCGTGTCTGTGGAGTCCTAGTTATCGGTGTGAAACGCGCCACATCTATAATTATGAGTCTACCACATTTAAGAACTATCTCACTTCTTTCATACTCTTTTCATGTGTAGTTCAACTCTATAAAGTTTCTTTCTAATTCGTGCTTGCGCATCTCTTTCAGATCATGCCTCTACTAAGAGCTGTTCGAGGTCGTCTTGCTAAGAGGAATGTTGATCCTCAGGATCAAGGGTGTCATGACCCAAGCGTACACCCTGGACGTAGTCGGCACTCGAGAACCATTTATGGTCCCAAAGCGAACACCCATCTGGCTGACTACAAGCGGAAGACTAACTCAAGCATGCAAAGCTTAAAACAGAATAAATTCATTGATCTCAATTACAAAGCTTTAACTCAAATGATTAACTCTGAATAAAATAGTATATTGAACTCGCCAGAAATAGGCAACTCAAGTGTTTAAAACATTTAACAAAATAAATGAAACAAACTTCTCAACTGTACTGTCTATCTATGAAGCCTCTACTATTACAGAAGGATATTGGGACATGGAATGTACGAGCATGTAAGGGGAATTCTAAAGCAAAAACATAAGCTTGAACTAGTGGGAAAAACCATACTTACCTCTTCTCAACTCACTCAACTCAACTTAACTCAAAGAAACATTGTTCAACTCAATGATAAGATATTCAACTGTGTGAAATAAGGCTCAACTCAATAATAAGGCACTCGACTCTGGGTACTCAACTTTTGATACTCAACTCTAGATACTCAATTCAATATAAAGCAACAATACATATGCAATATATGGAAAACTTTTAAAACAATAGAAAACAAATTAGTTTGTATGCAAGGATACCATATACACTCTGCTTGTATATGAAAATAAAAAGTAAACTATGTGTATATAAGAATACAAAATTTCTTTATGGGAGTTTCTCTAATCGACAACCATCGTTATGAGCTATGTGATGATATAATGTCTTGCATCACAATGCGAGGGTCGTCCTATATGTTGCCGGGGGTATAGAATCTCACTCACTAATTGGATCCACTAATCTACGCTAAAAGCATTAAAGAATCATCTAAAAAGTATGACCTTTTTCTACCGATGTTGGCTACACGGTTTATGAAGACTTTGAATTATCTAATATCAAACTCGTCCATATATCGGTGCTCAATACCACTCCCAAAATGTAGCTAGATCATATGTTTAAAAAAACATAACTCTTTCTGTGGATTGAGATTAATACTCCAAATCTTTTTCTAAAAAGAGATGTTACTCAAACTACTCAAAACTCTTTTGGAAATCTCAGTTTCCATCTCTTCTAAATGTTAAAACATTTACTCTTGGGAATACTTAGTTTCCATATATAATTTTAAAGAAAATGAACTTGACTCTAATCTTTCTCAACTCAAGTGCTCAAGTCTTAAAACAACTTTTGAATTTTTTTTAAAAGACTTCTCAGAATAAAGTTCATGCCGAATTATGGACGTGAGCGACTCAATTCAAGGTTTTCAATAACCATAACTAGAAGTCAATACTCGAGACTCAACAAACTCAGAATTCAAGAACTTTAATGGTAATACTCCTTTCAAGAATGCTCGACTGAGAGGAATTATGGGCATGAACAACTCAACTCAAGGACTTCATGGGTAATATGTAATAGTCCCATTATTAGGAATAAAATATCAAAAGGGATTAGGAACTCAATACTCAAGATTTAGAACTTGAAGATACTACTCATCTGAAAGATACTCAATTTATGGAGTCCATGTGGAATTTATGGGCATGAACGACCCGACTCAAGGTTCTACATAACAATATGGAACTCGTGTATATGACTCTTCTCAATCTCATACTTACCTCCCCAAAACTTAGCTCAAATTGATAGTTGAACAACCATCACTATGAGCTATGTGATGATACATTGTCTTGTCTCACGCTACTAGGGTCGTCCTATACCTTGCCAGGGTATAGAACCTAACTCAATAGGTGGATCCACTAGTTTATGATAAAATCATTAAGGAATCATCTAAAAAGTATGACCTTTTTCTATCCATGATGGCTACACAGTTTATGGAGACTTTGAATTATCTAAACTTAGACTCGTCCCCATATCGATGCTCAATACAACTCCCAAAATGTAGCTAGCTCAGATGTTTAAAAAAACATAACTCTTTCTGTGGTTTATGATTATTAATCCAAATCTTTCTCTAAATGAGATGTTATTCAAACTGCTCAAAATTCTTTTGGAAATCTCAGTTTCTTTCTCTTTTAAATGTGAAAACATTTACTCTTGGAAATACTTAGTTCCCATATATCATTTGAAAGAAAATGAACTCGACTCTACTCTTTCTCAACTCAAGTGCTCAAGTCGTAAAACAATTTTGAAAAAATTATAAAAGACTTCTCAGAATAAAGTTCATGCCGAATTATGGATGTGAACGATTCAATTCAAGGTTTTCAATAACCATAACTAGAACTCAATACTCGAGACACAACAACTCAGAACTCAAGAACTTTAATGGTAATACTCGTTTCAAGAATGCTCGACTCAGAGGGTTCATGCAGAATTATGGGCATGAACAAGGACGTCATGGGTAATATGCAATAGTTCCATTATTAGGAATAAAATCTCAAATGGGATTAGGAACTCAATACTCAGGACGTAGAACTTGAAGATACTCAATTTTTGGAGTCTATGCGGAATTTATGGGAAAACGACTCGACTCAAGGGTCTACATAACAATATGGAACTCGTGTATATGACTCTTCTCATTCTCATACTTACTCCCTCAAAACTTACCTCAAATCGATAGTTGATCTCAAAGGAATCACAATTAAACTCAAAGACTTTCTTTAAACTCTACTCTTAACTCTCTCTTGAATGCAAATTATGAATTCAAGAGTTATGGTTCATGATATGAAGGATCTCATGATGATAAAGTAGACTCATGAATGCATTCTCCTCATTCTTATACTCACTTGATTGGTCTTGAAACAAGTTATTAGGAGGTGTAGAAGACTCCTCAAAAAGACTCAAAGGGACTTTCTCAAAATGTTCGAAAGAATTCTCAAGACTTGACTCTTAACTCTACCTAGAATTTGAATTATGAATTATGAATTATGAATTCAAGGTTATGATTCATGTCATGAATGATTTCTAGATGTTTAGAAGTAGTTTAGAGTGTTTAGAATCAAAGGGGAGTAAAGGTACCCTTCGAAGGAACCCAGACAGACGAAACGACGGAGAATGGGTGGGGGCAGGTAACCCTGGAGCAATGAGTGGTGTGGGGCGCCAGCCCTCTACCTACAGACATGTGGTTAGGGCATATCGGCTGGTGTTGGGCTCCAGGCCCCAACCCAGAAAACCCCGATGACTTTTTTTGCTCGTTTTCTCACCCTAGTTCGCCTAGATTCGAACGGTTTCTTCCCCAATCAGTTGGATTCAATTTCTCAAGATCATTACAAACTAATCTACTCAATACAGCCCTTAAAACACTCACTTTAATCTCAAGAAATCATCAAAACCCCAACAAAACAAGATTTAGAATGAAACATGAACACTTATCATGAACTTAAATCTGTCAATCTTATGGACGAATATGAATATGAAAATCATGTTTGGCATGTGGGTGGACAAACCCAACACTATGGACACTTACATACCACTTAGGGGTTAAATCCATGGCGAAAATCCACAACAAAACTCAAGAACTTGAAGAAACTTTGACCT
The DNA here is from genome assembly GCA_035578085.1 of Solanum pinnatisectum. Classification (NCBI taxonomy): domain Eukaryota; kingdom Viridiplantae; phylum Streptophyta; class Magnoliopsida; order Solanales; family Solanaceae; genus Solanum; species Solanum pinnatisectum. The sequence goes on along the minus strand of CM069084.1, from coordinate 12,907,700 downwards.
TCCTCCTCTTTTCTCTTCTTGAACTCTTTTCTAAAACCCTAGTGTGAACTATGATTGTTTAAAGTGAAACAAATCAGTTTAGACACCTATTTAATTACTAAAAATGAATTAAATCTGATAGGGTATGGAAAAGACCAAAATACCCCTGTTAAATCCGGGTAACTTACCTTAAATAGATGGCATGTGTTCAAAAGAGTATATCTCACTCATACGAGCTTGAAAATTATCAAACTCGATGGCATTGGAAAGATAATTTAAATACCTTTCATTTGATATCTTATGGTGCACCTAACTCATCCTGTGCTAAAAGTTATGGTCATTTGAAGTTGACCGAAAACTTAGAAGAACCTAGGAATGACTTGAATGAATTTCTCTTTAGTTCTTTTTGGAACTCAAGTTTCTAGATCTAGTCACCTTAACACTTAAGAAAAATTTAAATTCCATGGTAAAAACTTACTCACTACGAAGGACAGTTCAAGTCTTTGCTCAAAAATTTTTCGGGGTGTTTCAATATCTCCCCCTTGGGATCATTCGTCCTCGAATGACAACTGAAGTGGGTATTGAATGGGGTTACTCTTATCATCTCTGCCATACTAACTAGAATTTTCCCACATTAATATTCAGAACCATCTAAAGGCTCTCATTTAGCTATTCCTCATAGTAAAACATAATTCTCGTCTTCCTCCTCATTTATAACCTAAGATAGAATTATCACACCAATATTATCACGATAACATCATTAACATTTTCTTTCTAACATTACGTTGTTACTAAAAGGACCTTTGAAAAGATATCTCCCATACTCTTTTGAACTCATTACAATCCTATTCTCAACACTTGACTTGATTTCTAATCTTATCACTCCCCTTAGGTCTAAAGCTGACACTTGAAAGCTACGGACCTATTCTATCATCTCTAACTAGTCTACATCCTTTTTGAGTCTAACACTCTGGAGAATTTTATCACATAACTATCAAACTCTCTATAAGCAGGTACTAAGACCTCTTTCTAAGGTGTTTGTCTTAGCCTCTTCTGATTACATACCCTCTCAGTGCACCTCTTATTGCTCTTGTTACTCTTTTGACTTAGCCACACTTCACTGCCCCTATCTAAAGGTTAGGGTATCTCACTTGTACCACTCATATTTATTGTAGCTAATCACCTCAATTACTTACCTACTCTATGTGAGGTCTTCTAGTTAAAATCTCAAGATAACATCAGCGTCCTCATGTTGCCATCCTTTTGATCACGAAGCTCATCTTAAATTCAAGCTTAATATTTATTATTAAACACGGATATCAATATGATTGCTCACTTACTATACTAACTTACAACTACTAGGTATAAATTCAGAAACACTCATCCACTAGGACCTCATGACAAGTAGTCAATCCTTACCTCTCATTCTCTACACTTACAATTTCTATCTCACTTCACTTCACAACGGAAGTACTATTCACTCATTCACTATACATCATTGCCTAATTAGTTCTATAACACTTTGAATATTATGGGCTCTCCCTCACAATCATAAGCCTAGCTTAGATCTATCACCTCATGAATACTCCTGCTCTTCTATTCAACACTTACAGTTGGTCATTACCTAGACAATAACACTTTATCACACACACATTTGTAGCTACAACACACTCTACCTCCTATGATGGAATCTTCACAACTCATCACTTCGTAGTCTATCCATAAGGGAAAACCCTTCATTAGTTACTTACTAGGTGCATAACTATAGTAACATAGCTCATCAAAACACCATCTTCTTTTCTTAGATCACTAAACCTCTGTATACTTTTCTCTAACTGTGGGCTCATTCTCTACTACTGCTCATAATCTTGTAGCTAATTCTACCTTTTCAGGTGAAGATATTACCCAAGCTCGAAACATACTCCCTCATAAGGATATTAGCTAAAACAAGGCTTAGAGCAGAAAGTACATCTCACTTTTAGCTTGAACGCATGATTCATACGGACATGAGTGCATTCCTTTGAAATTCAACACTTAACTCACTCATGGGCTTCTATCATGCCCCTTTAGAGTCTCATGACTTCCTCAAGATTTTTCTAAGAGCAACTAATTGATAAAGAACTGAGTTTGCTTTTCAACCACCTCTAGTATGAGGGGTAGTCGAATGGATATGAGAACGCACGAGTTAGAATGAGTCTCTATGACATAGCTCTATTGCAAGATTAAGAGTATAAAAGAAGGGAAACTTTTCTTAAATATCCGTAGTCCCTCATTTATAGAAGTGGGGTCCTCACAACCAAAAAATAAGATACTACTTGACATGGCTTCATAGACACCCTAAGACACTTGAACTTTGTGCTTTGAGACCATGTTTGTCACGATCCAAGCCTACACCCTAGATGTGGCCGACACTCAAGAACCATTTTTGGTCTGCAAGCAAACCCTCACCCTGTCTGACTACAAGCGGAAGACTAACTCAACCATACAAAGCTTAAAACTAAATAAAATTCTTTGATCTCAATTACAAAGCTTTAACTCAAATGATTAACTCTAAATAAAATACTATATTCAACTTGCTAGAAATAGGCAACTCAAGTCTTTAAAACATTTACTAAAATAAATGAAACAGACTTCTCAACTGTACTATATATCTATGAAGCATCTACTATTATAGAAGGATATCGGGACAACACCCACGACATCTCAAGTACTAACTGTAAGATAAAAGTGAAGTCTTTCGAAATATAAGAAGGCTCTCCAAAGCTAATTGGAATATCACATGACCTCAATGAAATGCCTGTTAATGATCCTGAATACCTGTATTTGCATCATGAAATGATGCAGGCTAAATGGATCAGTACATGGAATGTACGAACATGTAAAGGAAATTCTAAAGCATAAATATAAGCTTGAACTGGTGGGAAAGAAACATACTTTCCTCTTCTCAACTCAACTCAACTCAACTCAAAGAAAAATAGTTCAACTCAATGAAAAGATATTCAACTCAGTGAAGTAAGGCTCAACTCAATAATAAGGTCCTCTCTGGGTACTCAACACTGGATACTCAAATAAATATAAAGCAACAATACATATGAAATATAGGGAAAGCTTTTAAAAACAATAGAAAGCAACTAAGTTTGTATGCAAGGATACCAGATAAACTCTGCTTGTATATGAAAATACAAAAAAAAGTATGTGTATATAAGAATACAAAATATCTCTGTGTGAGTTTCTCTAATTGACAACTATCACTATGAGTGATGTGATGATATAACGTCTTGCCTTATGCTGCCAGGGGCATCCTATACCTTGTCGGGGGTATAGAACCTAACTCACTAAGGGGATCTACTAGTCTATGCTAAAAGCATTAAGGAATCATCTAAAAAGTATGACCCTTTTCTACCTATGATGGCTACACAGTTTATGGAGACTTTGAATTATCTAAACTCAAACTCATCCCCATATCGGTGCTTAACACTAGTCCCAAAATGTAGCTAGCTCAGATGTTTAAAAAACATAAATCTTTCTATGGTTTGAGATTATTACTCCAAATATTTCTCTAAAAAAGATGTTACTCAAACTACTCAAAACTCGTTTGGAAATTTCAGTTTCCATCTCTTTTAAATGTGAAAACATTAACTCTTGGGAATACTTAGTTCCCATATATCATTTTAAAGAAAATGAACTCGACTTTACTCTTTCTCAACTCAAGTGCTCAAGTCTTAAATCATTTTTTGAAAAATTCATAAAAGACTTCTCAGAATAAAGTTCATGCTGAATTATGGACGTGAATGACTCAATTTAAGGTTTTCAATCACCATAACTAGAACTCAATACTCAAGACTCAACAACTCAAAACTCAAGAACATTAATGGTAATACTCATTTCAAGAAAGCTCGACTCAGAGGGTTCATGTGGAATTATGGGCATGAACAACTCAACTCAAGGACTTCATGGGTAAAATGTAATTGTCCCATGATTAGGGATAAAATCTTAAAAGGGATTAGGAAATCAATACTCAAGTCTTAGAAGTTGAAGATACTACTCCTCTCAAAGATACTTAATTTATGAAGTCCATGCAAAATTTATAGGTATGAACGACTCGACTCAAGGGTCTACATAACAATATGGAACTCGTGTATACGACTCATACTTACTTCCTCAAAAATTACCTCAAATCTATAGTTGATCTCAAAGGATCCACAATTGAACTCAAAGACTTTCTTGAAGTCTACTCTTAACTCTCCCTTGAATGTGAATTATGAATTCAAGAGTTATCGTTCATGATATGAATGATCTCGTGATGATAAAGTAGACTCATGAATACATTCTCCTCATTCTTATACACACTTGATCGAGTCTTGAAACAAGTTAGTAGAAGTTGTAGAAGCCTTCTCAAAAAGACTCAAAGGGACTTTCTCAAAATGTTCGAAAGAACTCTCAAGACTTGACTCTTAACTCTACCGTGAATTTGAATTATGAATTCAAGGTTCTGATTCATGTCATGAATGATTTCTAGGTGTTTAGAAGTATTTTAGAGTATTTAGAATCAAAGGGGAATAAAGGTACTCTTTGAAAGAACTCATGCCACTCCCCGAACCTACACTCTGGGCTGGACTAGCTTACTACTCAGTAGAAGACTTTACTCAACAAAGATAAATCCATGTAATAAAACTAGAATGTTATAAAGGATCATTCAACTGACCAATAAGGCAAACTCAAGTCTCAACATAATAGAATGAAAATGAAAAGACTAATGAACTATAACTAGCTATTTGTGAAGCCTCTAAAACTATGAAGGATGTTGGGACAAGACCCCGATCATCCTAACAACTAAAAATACTAAAGTAATGTAAAAGGGATCCTCCGAAAAGCAAGAAGGCTCACCAAATGACTCTGAATGCTCAACTGGATCAACGAGGCGCTGGATGCTGATCCTACTTACCTGTATCTGCATTTTAAAATGATGCATGTCAAATGGCATCAATACATTGAATGTACAAGCATGCGAGGGGAATACTAAAACAAGACATAAGCTTGAAATAGAACCGAAGAAACTTACCTTGTCTCAACTCAACTCAACACATTTCAATATAAAACAATAATAAGGATGCAATATAATGAAAAGCTTTAAAACATGTAAAAACAACTCAGTGTATTGAAAAACACACAATAAATCAATTTGTATATGAAAATACAAATAACTCTATATATATAAGAATACAAAATATCTCTGTGGGAGTTTCTCTAACTGACAACCATCTCTATGAGCTTAAGTGATTGTACAACGTCTTTCGTCCATTTGCGGGGCCGTCCTATATCTTTTTGGGGTATAGAACCTAACTCACTAAGTGGATCCACTAGTCCATGCTAAAATCAATAAGGAATTATCTATAAAGTATGACCCTTTTCTACCCATGCTGGCTATACGGTTTATGGAGACTTTGAGCTATCTGAACTCAAATTTATCCCCAAATCGGTGCTCAATACTACTCCCAAAATATACTAGATCATATGTTTAAAAACATAACTCTTTTTGTGGTTTGAGATTATTACTCAAAAACTAGCCCAAAAGCTCTCTTGGAAATCGGTGTTTCCTCTGTTGGAAATCAGTGCTTCCTCTCATGTTTAAATGTTAAAATATTTTTACTCTTGGGAATACTTAGTTCCCATATAATCTTTTGAATAAATGAACTTCACTCTTGCTCTTACTCAACTCAATGCTCAAGTCTTTAAAACAAGATTTAAAACGTTTGCAAAATACTTTTGAAAAAGACTCTAAGAATTCTCTAGACTTGGTTCTTAACTGTACATTGAATTGGAATTATGAATTGATCAAGGTTATGATTTGAGATAGGAAAGATATCATGATGATTAGGAGTGCTTTCATATAGTTAAACATGAGAAACGATCAAGAAATTACTGTCTGGAAGCAAGTCCACGATGTAGAGATGCATTTTATTATTTGGTCGCGAAATAAATTTTGAGATAGAGGGGTCCGCGAACTCTCTGTGATGCGGAGAAAAATTCTATTAAAAAAGGGGCACGGGTCCGCGACGCGGACTGGGTTGCTAGTTTTACCCGACTTTTTCCTTCTTCATTTTCTAACCCTAATTCACCTAAATTCGATTCCTTTTTCTCAATTCCTCTTTAGATTCAGATACCCAGTATATATACACAATAATCTATTCATAAACGATTCTAAAATCGACACGATTTTCTCAAGAATTCAACAATCCCCACTTAACTCAAGAACGAAAGCCAGTATTAAAGAACACAATTCAAAATCATCAACTTTCAACTTTCTATGACAAATTTTTCTGAAATAAACATGATTGGCGTGTTGGTGAATGAAACCTATGCTATGAAAGTCTCACATACCTCTTAGGATTGAATCCTTGACGAACTCCATAGCCAAAATCGCAAGAACTTGACAAATTTTAACCCTTTCTCCTCCTTTCTCCTCTTGAGTTCTTTCTCTAAAAGCCCTAGCATGAAATTTGAGTACGTAAACTGAACCAATTCAGTTTAGACACCAAATAAATTACTAAAAATGGATTTAATTAATCGGGTAATGAAAATACCCAAATACCCTTAAAAAATCCGGGTGAATTTCCTTAGTCAGACAGCCCAACTTCAAACGGGCATATCTCTTTCATATGAACTCGAAAACTAGCAAACTCGGTGGAGTTCGAAAGATAATTCAAAGACCTTTCATTTGATATATTGTAGACAACCTAAATCATCCTATACTAGGAGTTATGGTCGTTTGAAGTTGACCCAAAACTCATACTTAACCTACTTGCTAAATTTCAGATTTTCGTTCTTTCCAAAAATGGTTCTTTCTAATTTTAGCTCTTTCAAATAACAGGATGTTACAACTCAGATGGACGAAACGACAAAGAACGGGTGGGGGCAGGCGACCCTGGTGCACTAAGTGGCAAGGGGCGCCAGCCCTTTACCTACAAAGGTGTGGTTGAGGCGCCCTGGGTAGCGCAGGGAGCCAAGCCCCAACCCAGAAAACCCCGATGACTTTTTGTTCTCGTTTTCTCACCCTAGTTCACCTAAATTTGAACGGTTTCTTCCCAATCACTTGGATTCTATTTTTCAACATAAGTACACACTAATATACTCAATACAGCCCTCAAAACACTCACTTTCATCTCAAGAAATCATCAAAACCCCAACAAAAAAAGATTTAGAATGAAACTTCAAGAACACTTATCAAAAACTTAAATCTTTCAATCTTTATGGACGAATTCGAATATGAAAATCATGTTTGGCATGTGGATGGACGAACCCAATACTATGGAAACTTACATACCTCTTAGAGGTTAAACCCATGGCGAAAATCTGCAACAAAACTCAAGAACTTGACGTAACCTTGATTTTTCTCCTCTTTTCTCTTCTTGTACTCTTTTCTAAAACCCTAGCATGAATTATGATTGTGTAAACTGAACCAAACCAGTTTAGACCTCTATTTAATTACTAAAAATGAATTAAATCTGATAGGGTAAGGAAAAGACCAAAATACTCCTCTTAAATACAGGTAACTTTCCTTAAATAGACAACGTGAGTTCAAAATGACATATCTCACTCATACAAGCTTGAAAATTAGCAAACTTGGTGGCGCTTGAAAGATAATTCAAATAACTTTTATTTGATATATTATGATCCACCTAACTCATAATGTGCTAAAAGCTATGGTTGTTTGAAGCTGAGCCAAAACTTAGAAGAACCTAGGAATGACTTGAATGAATTTCTCTTAAGTTCTTTTTGGAACTTAAGGTGATACATCTAGTGACCTTAAAACTTATGAAAAAATAAAATTCCTTGGTAAAACTTACTCACTACGAAGGATGGTTCAAGTCTTAGCTCAAAAAATTTTTGGGGTGTTACATCCAGAATCTACGAGTTCTTAAGAATGAATCCTCCAGACTTCACCGGTTCAAGTGTCACTGAGGATCCGGAAAACTTTGTGGAAGAGTTACAGAAGACATTTGAGGTTATGAATGTTGCTGATGGTGAGCATTTGGAACTAGCTACATACCTATTGAAAGGTGTTGCTAGAATATGGTTCGACCAATGGAAGAAGAGTAGAGCTGAAAGAGCACCAATTGTGAGGTGGGTTGTGTTCGAGGGTGCCTTTATGGGGTGTTTCTTTCCCATGAACTAAGAGAGGAAAAGGTAAGAGAATCCATCCCTCACTCTTAAGCTGGAATCCATGAGTGTGCATGAGTACTGCCTCAAGTTCACTAAAATTTTCAGTTATTCTCCGGAGATGGTTGCTGATATGAGGAGAAGGATGAGTTTGTTTGTTTTTGGGTTGTCTCATCTGTCAAGAAAATAGGGTAAAGCTGCGATGTTGATAGGTGACTTGGACATAGAAAGGTTGATGATCCATGTGAAACAAGTTGAGAAAGATAAGCTAAGGGATAGAGAAGAGTTTCAAAATAAGAAGGCTGAGACAACACGAAATGAGTTCGGGCAGCAGAAGAGCAATGCGAACCGTCATCTTTTCAACAAAAGCAAAATGGACCAGCTCTATCATTTGCAACTGCATCTGCACAAAAGAACTGAGATGATTTTAAGAATTAGAACTCTCAGAACTTCAGAGCTAGGCCTGCACAATCTCAAGATAGTGTGTCACAAGGAGGTAGTTGGACTTCTGCGTGTGCTACGTGTGGTAGGAACCACCCAGGAGCTTGTCGCGATGGCACCACTGGTTATTTTAAGTGTGGTTAAATAGGTCACTTCACGAGAGAGTGCCCTAAGAACAGGCAGCGTAATGGTAATGGGGGCAATAGAACCCAATCTTCTTCAGCGGCTCTGCCAGACAGAGCTGCACCTAGAGGATTTACTTGGCGGAGGAGCAAACTAGTTGTATGCTATTACCTGTCACCAAGAGAAAGTGAATTCATCTGATGTTGTCACTGGTATGATCAAAGTCTTTACTTTTGATGTATATGCATTGCCAGATCAAGGTGCGAGTCTATCTTTTGTGACTCCTATTGTTGCTATGAGGTTCGTTATTATTACCGAACAACTTCTTGAGCCCTTCAGTGTTTCCACACCTGTTGGTGAGTCTATTCTAGCTGAAAGAGTTTATTGTGATTGTACCATATCTGTCAATCACAAGGACACCATGGCTGACTTAATTGAGCTAGATATGGTTGACTTTAATGTTTTTCTAGGTATGAAATGGCTTCATGCTTGTTATGCCTCAGTCGATTGTAGAACTGGAGTAGTTCAGTTCCAGTTTCCTAATGAGCCAGTTATAGAGTGGAGGAGTAGTTCTGCAATGCCTAAGGGTAATTTTTATTTCATACCTTAAGGAGATAAAGTTAGTTTCCAAGGGGTGCATCTATCACTTAGTCCGAGTTAAGACACCACCTATTCAGTCAGTTCCAGTTGTGAGTGAGTTTCTAGAGGTCTTTCCAGATGATCTTCCCAGATTTCTTCATGAGAGAAAAATAGACTTCGGTATAAATATTTTTCCTGATACTCGTCCTATCTCTATTCTGCCATATAGAATGTCTCCAGCTGAGTTGAAAGAGTTAAAAGAGCAGACCTTCTTGATAAAGGCTTCATTTGGCCAAGTGTCTCACCTTAGGGTGCTCATGTCTTATTTGTGAGGAAGAAAGATGGTTTCCTTAGGATGTGTATTGATTACCGTCAATTGAACAGGGTTACTATCAAGAATAAGTATCCCTTTTCGAGAATTGATGATCTTTTCGATCAACTTCAGTGTGCCACCTGTTTTTCTAAGTGTCACGACCCAGACCGTCGTGATTGGCACCCACACTAACTAAATCAATAATACGAAGTTCTTATAAGCTCCGGGAGTTCAACTAGCATATAAGAAATAATGAGGAAATAATCCCTAGAACCTGAAACTAATTGTACCAAAACTCTGAAATGAACAAGTCTAAGAAAGGGGGCGCATCCCCGAAAACTAAACAAAACACCCTAAACAAATAGTCTAAGTCAGAAAAGAGTGGACTTAAACAAGAGAGATCCATGGTAACCTAAAAGAACTGGCTCACCCTTGAATCTGTTCATGCTCAATAGTCACCTAGCTGGGGTCTGTCAACCACAGTACAGTACTGGTAGGATCACGCAACCACTCCCATAAGTACAATACATACAAGCAATTACAACATAATAAGGATACATATACATAATACAATTCAATCATCAATTTAGAGCAACATACCATCTTTCATTATCAATGCCAAGTAGATATAACATGACAATCACAATGGTCCTCTCATGGGACCCAAACCCAAACTGTTAGTGTGCCGAAACGTTACACCCGATCCCAATTAGTTTGTCGGAACGTGACACCCAATCCCAATTAGTGTGCCAGAACGTGACACTCGGTCTAATGTATGTGTCGCAACGTGACACGCGATCTAATTTATGTGTCGAAATGTGACACCTGATCCGCTATTTTTGTCGAAACCTGACACCCGATCCAATCAGCACAACAACAATCACAATCACATCCATAATGCACAATCAAGTACACAAGGTCATGGCATGTATGGTTCACACATAATCATTTCATTAGGTTCGATTCATATTTCCTTATTCATGTACATGCATGCTTACAATGTAGCAATCAACTCGCATATATCAGAAAAATAGGAAGTCAAACCATCACCTACCTCGAAACCAAGCTTGAATCCCCCTAAGACACTTGAATCTTCCCTTTCCAGATTCTTTCCTCTTTTTCGTGGTCTATAAATAACAATTTAATACAAGGATCAATAAACGAGGCCTAATTACCTAGATTATAATCAACATTATCAACCCTATGCCAAACCAAAAATCCTAATACCCAATTTAGGGCTTTTTCACCATTAACTTCAGATCAAAACCTTCCCCCAACAATAATTACCAAGAATCTAAGTTCTACGGATCGAAAAACGGATTAGGGGAGTAAAATCCTTACCTTTAGTGCTAGAAGAGGTGGAAAACCTTTAAGAAATAGCCTTGGGTCATCTCTTAGCTCTCAAGAATGAAACTTGCAGAAAATAACATTTTTGGGGTTTAATTCCGTCTTACATCACGACTGGCCCGCTACAACAGACCCCCTTCCCGCCATAGCGGCCCCGCCTTGGCGGGATAAATCCCACCCTGGTAGCTTGCGCAGAGATAGAACGTCAGAATTAGAGTTTCAAATCCCCATTTCACAACACACTTTCAACCCATGACATTCAAAAACTACCCGTTCAATCAAAGATGTGTTTTAGGAGTTCTACTCGCCCAAATTCGATTCCATAAAGTCGTACAGGTTATTTAACGTCTTAGCTATCTACTCATGTAATCAAAATCATAATTACATCTCTCATTTATTACCAAATTTCCTTAGACCTAACATGACTCAGATTTCGTCCAAATCTGGACTAGGGTAGGAATTCTCAAGTCACTACCCAAAAAGTTTTTTGGCCCCAATTCTTTCCTCATTGGCTTTTCCCTAACGATGGAATCATGTCGTTACAATAGATACCAATTTACCCATTACTCATCCCCGAGTGATCAACTAGAAAAGATTGGCTAAACTAATGGCAGAGTAGTATCTGAATCGTCAAATTATTGGGATACTTATCTTGCATGTCCTAAGCTTTCGGACATCGCGATCAATAATTGCAACCGGTTCTTCCTCATACTGAAGGTCTTGGTTCAACAAAACCGAGTCTCACTTTATGATGTAATCTTTGTCCCCAAACCAACCAATTGAATACCTACATATCCTCTCATACAATGCCTCAATGAAGTCATCTCAATATTCGAATAATAAATATTGTTTTATGTAAATTAACTAACAACAAAAGCGATTCCCAATAACTACCAAAGTTGATTGAACACGAGTCTGCAACATGTTATCAAGGACCTTGACACAATCATCATGACGAATCCTTTCTCACATAACCATGATAAAATCCTAAATCAATACTTGTTACAATTAGAGGTGAACCTGAACCAACCAACACACACTCATAATACCCAAACAATCATAGTTCTTATCAACATCTCCATCTCACAAAATAAATTTCCATGAGCTTAACTTATAACAATTTGATCTTTAGACATCAGATACTCATCGAGGGATATGTCCACACATACAAACCCTCTAAAAACACTATCGAAATGCTAGATTTAGTAATTGTGATTGTAGATTACCCTTAAGAATTGTAGAATTGGACCCAATGATCCCTACATTCAACCACACATAATCGTTACATGACCTCGATCACAAGATGAATATTAAGATTATCGGACAACCATAGTTACGCATGGTAGCTCTTCTATGAATTCTCATAAGCAAGGTGGTACATGTAGAACCACTAAAATACTTTAACAACTCCAAGACAACACCAAATATGTCATATAAATTAACCAAATCTTGCCAATCATCCCACTCAACCAAGAGAACATCGCAGGATTAGTACACCTGATCCACCACTAGGGATCCACCCACAAAGTGAAAACACACGTGAGCATAGCTAGTGAATCATACTCACAACCATGTACAAAATGAATTAGATGGTCACATAAGAATTTACTGAATAAATATTGAATAACACTAAAGGTTTTCCTCTAAAGAGGCGATACCAGTCATTTCCATTCAGTTGACTCCACATACTCTTCACATCATCCCACTGAAGTCCACGCGCTCAATACTAACAACCATCATAACCACGCCGACCATTTACCTTGCTCTAGACCAACACTTTTAAATGAAAACCTTTCTTAGGTACTTAATAATCAACAGTAATAAAATTTATGACTCAACCCAGGTGTAAGTCCTTTCAAATGCTCAATACCTGATACAATTAATCATTTCTCGCCTTGCGAATTCATACCTTGACAAAATATATCACCATGAATGTAGACTTATAATGAAAAATCTGAATTGTAAATTCAATCGTATAACACAATCCCCTTATCTATCAACATTAACTTGTACCTTGAAGATTTTTATGAATTCATGGAAATTCGCTTATCATTTATTGCATCTCCATCGATCTTACAATATATTTCGCTAAAAATTCAATCGTACTCATTACTAAACTAAAAAACAAAAACAAAGCACGCATCATCACACTCGAGCTAATGTCTGTACACTCTTTTCTCAAGTCTTTTCCAATAGTTTTTAACCAATCTGACAGACCTGTGACACTATTACCATAGCCACATCAAAATGAATGAAATCACACATCTTTAAACCCAATTATCTACCCCTCTGAAGATACCTCTTTAGCGTTTGCAATCAAATAAAATATTCTTGCTCTCGCCTCTCTCTAAAGGTTGTACTACATCCCACTATTTTTTCTTCATTATGAATCTAGTTCTTTTAAATTCTATTCGAGTGGTGTCCCCCCATCTCTTAAAACTTTCCATACAACCGCGTTACTCACCAAATATTAGAAAAACGCAACCTTAGATACTCACAAGTCGTAATAACTATACAAAATTCTTTTAACCAACAATCTTATGATATAGATGCTTCTCATCACAGTCCATCACAAACTTTTATTACTATTATGCTTAGTTAGCCCTAGCTATCACTAAGAAGTCAACCTTTTCATCGACATGACACCTTAAACTCAGGTATACCCATCAAATTGAAAAGACTAACCAAATTTTATACGTACTTTCTTACTAAAATCTTCAATTGCCTTCACCCAAGTATACTCACTGGGACTTTCTTTATCCATAAGCTTGTCATTCCTGTATCAATCCACTCCTTTATGTCTTAAGATAAAATTACCAGTCCTCATACTACCATCCTTCTTCTTAACAAACAAGACATGAGTACCCCACAAGGAAGCACTAGGACGGATAAACCTTTATTAATAAGCTTCTGGATTTGAGAATTAAGCTCTCTCAATTCTGCAGGAGCCATGCGATAAGGAGGGATGGAGATGGGGCGAGTGCCAGGTTCCAAGTCAATGCAGAAATCTATATCTATATCCGGAGGCATACCAGGCAAATCGGTAGGAAACACTTTTCTAAATTCTGACACCACAGGAATAGACTCAATAGAGGGAGACTCGACCTCAACATCCCAAATATAAACCAATTAAGCTAAATAAACCTGCCCCACCAGTTTCCTAGCCCACACGGAAGTTATAACCTTAGCTAGCTTAGGCTTGTACACCCCTTCCCACTCTAACCTTTACCTACCCGAGATCTCTAGAGTTACCGACTTAGTATTACAATTACACACATCATAATATGGGGACAACCAAGTTATGCCTAAGATTATAACAAAGCCAATCATATCCAGAATAACCAAATCAGTCCAAGTCTAAAAATCCATAAACAAGATAGGACAAACACGTTACACATGGGTGGCTATGACAGACTCTCCAACTGGGTGGAAACATGGATGGGGGCATTAAGTACATCACAAACCGCATCAAACCCCAAGGCAAACTAAATTGACACATATGAATAAGTAGAACCCGAAACGAACAAAACAGTAGCCATCCGATCACAGACAATATTAGTACTTATGATCACTACATCAGACGCCTTAGCCTCGGTCTTGCCCGAAAAGGCATAAAACTGAGACCTGTTATCTTGACGGGAAACCTCCTTGCCTGGTTGCACTGCTCCTCTACCTGCATTACCATTTCCCTAGCCTCCACGACCTCACTGATTTCCTCCTCACCCACCTTGTGGACATCCTCTGTCATTACTACCCGCTGCGAGGGGTCAAACATATGTGGATGGGCACATTCTCTCCTCATATGTCCAGGTTCTCCACAATTGTAACATACTTAATAACTTAACCAAGTATGCATCGCTGCTATTGGAGTAGTCGTATCATGACCCTCTTTGATATACACTCAATCTAGGAAATCATAGTAGAGATTTTAACCTTAATTGCCACAACATAATTTTATCATTTACCAAGCAACCCATACATGTTATGACAATAATACTAAATGCATTTTCCAAAGTAGTGGTGTTCATTGCCTAGTCGTTCCTTACAAAAATTCTTGAATGTTGTCACCTATAAGCTTGAATCTGCATATTCGACCTTAATCCCTTCACCAGCGATGGATTTTCTCTTTTAGACTACAGCAAAGTGGAGTATCATATTTGGATAAAACAAAAACTTTTGCCTTAAAGGCTGCAACAAGTATATTATGTTGTTTTATATTCAGGAACTCATCTCTCCATAAGATAGTTATAAAATGTTTCTCAAGTCATGAGTAGTGCATTTACTAGTCGGCACTCAACATGAGACCACCACCACATTTTGGCGTCTCCCTTGAACTGGTATATCATAAACTCAATACCAAATCACTCTATCTTATCCATCTTATGAAGCAGCTAAGGACAATCAACAAGAAAATCTTAAGAATCTTCAGATTCAGTACCCATGAAGAATGAAGGTTTCAACCTTAAGAACATAACCTCATGTTTTTCTTTAGTTATTACATGCCCACAGTGAGTCAGGGAAACATACTTATTTCCAAGGAAACCTTTTCTATTGTTGGCATTGTTATTTCCACTTTTACAACTCAATTTTTAATGAGATGCAAAATAGAGTTAAGAAATTCAGATACCAATTTGTATCACCTACATACCAATTTGATTCAAGTCATATCAAGAAAAGAGTAGAAAGAAGTAAGTTTTTCCTAAAGTACTATAGCCTCTCGAAGAAAATTACAGATGTCTCTGTACCGTTCTGCAAGACTCTACTAGACCCATTTTGGTACAATGAGATCAACGAAGCTAGAGCTCTTATACCACCTTTGTCACTACCTAGACCATCGTGATTGGCACCAACACTAACCCTCCGGTAGGAGAACCATTACTACCACCCAACTAAGCAATTTAACCAAAGTACTAAGCATTTAAAGCTATGGAAGTAGGTTTAAATAACTAAATCAATAATATGGAGTTCCCATAAACTCTGAGATTTCAACTAACATCTAACAACTAATGCAGAAATAAGCCCTAGAACTTGAAAGTCATTGTACCAAACTCTGAAATGAACAAGTCTAAGAAAGGGATCGCAACCCCGAAAACTAAAAAAAACACCCTAAACAAAAAGTCTGAGTCTGAAAAGAGTGGACTTACACAAGAGAGATCCATGGCAGCCTGAAAAAACTGGGTCACCCTTGAATCCTGTCACGCTCAATAGTCTAATAGCTGAGGTCTGTCAGTAGCCGCCTGAAGATGCCGTGTACTCTACAAGAAGGAGCAAGTTTAGTATCAATACGTAACCACAATGTACTAGTAGGATCATGCGGCCACTCCCATAAGTATAATACACACAAGGAATTACAACATAATAAACATACATACACAGAATACAATTCAGTCATCAATTTAGAGCAACATACCATCTTTAATTATCAATGTCAAGTAGATATAACATGACAATCAAAATGGTCCTCTCATGGAACCCACACCCAAACTGTTAGTGTGCCGGAACGTGACACCCGATCCTAATTAGTGTGTCGAAACGTGACACTTGATCCAATATATATGTCGGAACATGACACCCAATCCCAATTAGTGTGTCGGAACATGACATCTGGTCCAATGTATTTGTTAGAACATGACACCCGATCTAATGTATGTGTCGGAACATGACACTCAATCCAATATACATGTCGGAACGTGATATCTGATCTAATCAGCACAACCACAATCACAATCACATCTATAATGTACAATACTCAAATTATATAGTCAGGCATATATCACACAAACAAGAAATCAAACCATTACCTACCTCGAAACCAAGCTTGAATCCCCCTAAGGCACTTGAATCTTCCCTTTCCAGATTCTTTCCGCTTTTTCATGGTCTAAAAACAACATTTTAATACAAGGATCAATAAACGAGGCCTTATTACCCAAATTACAATCAACATTATCAATCCTAGGCCAAACCCAAGATCCTAATACCAAATTTAGGGCTTTTCCACCATTAACTTCAGATCAAAACCTTCCCCTAACAATAATTACTAAGAATCTAAGTTCTACGGATCGAAAATTGGATTAGGGGAGTAAAATCCTTACCTTTAGTGCTAGAAGATGTGGAAAACCTTCAAGAAATAGCCTTGGGTCATCTTTTAGCTCTCAAGAATGAAACTTGTAGAAAATAACATTTTTGGGGTTTAATTCCGACTTAAGTCGCGACTGGCCTGCTATAGCGGACCCCATCCTACCACAACGGCCACGCCCTGGCGGGATAAATCCCACCCAAGCGGCTTGCGCAGAGACAGAACATTAGAATTAGAGTTTCAAACACCCATTTCACAACATACCTTCAACCCATGACATTCAAAAACTACCCGTTCACGCTAATATCAGTTTCAAGAGTTATACTCACCCGAATTTGATTTTATAAAGTCGTATAGGTTCCTTAACGTCATAGCTATATACTCATGTGATCAAAATCATAATTTGAGCTCTCATTAATTACCAAAGTTCCCTAGACCTCACATGACATAGATTTCATCCAAATCTGAACAAGGCTGGGAATTCTTAAGTCATTACCCAAAAGTTTTCTTGCCCTAATTCTTTCCCCATTGGCTTTACCCTAACAGCGGAATAAGGTCGTTACACTAAGATAAACCTCAGATATGGCTATCATCAGTTAAGAGTAAGAGAGAGTTATAATTCAAAGACATCATTTAGGACCCGTTATGGTCATTATGAGTTTCTAATCATGTTTTTTGGTTTGACTAATTCTCATGCAACATTCATGTACCTTATGAATAGAGTGTTTAAGCCCTATCTTGATACATTTTTTATCGTATTCATCAATGACATTTTGATTTATTCGAGGAATGTGGAGGATCATGCTAGTAATCGTAGAGTAGTTCTTCAAACTCTCTGAGATAGAGAGTTGTATGCTAAATTTTCAAAGTGTGAATTTTGTCTTGAGTCAGTGGCGTTCTTAGGACATATTATTTCTGGTGATGGGATTCGATTTGACACTTAGAAGATTGAGGCAGTGCAGAGTTGGCCTAGACCCACATCTCCAATAGATTTTAGGAGTTTCATGGGATTGGCTGGTTATTATAGAAGGTTTATAGAGGGGTTTTCATCTATTTCATCCCCATTGATGAAGTTGAGTTAGAAGACAACGAAGTTTCAATGGTGTGAAGTTTGTGAGAAGAGCTTGCATGAATTGAAAACTAAGTTGGCTACTGCCCCTAGTGTTGACCTTATCGGAGGGTACACAAGGCTTTGTGGTATATTATGATGTCTCCAGAGTTGGACTGGATTGTGTATTGATGCAGAATGGCAAGGTTATAGCTTATTCCTGCATACATCTTAATATTCACGAGAGCAATTACCCAAGTCATAATCTTGAGTTGGTTGCTATAGTTTTTGCTTTGAAAATATGGTGTCATTATCCTTATGGTGTTCATGTAAATGTGTTCAGATCACAAGAGTCAGTATGTATTCAGTCAGAAAGAGCTTAATCTTAGATAGAGGAGGTGGTTGGAGTTACTCAAAGATTATGACATGAGTATTCTCTATCACCCCGGTAAGGCTAATATGGTTGTTGATGCTTTAAGCAGGTTGTCTATGTGAAGTACCACCCATATTAAGGAATGTAAGAAAGAATTAGCCAAAGATGTGCACATATTTGCACGATTAGGAGTCCAGTTAATGGATTTCAATGAAAGAGGAGTGATGGTGATGAATGGGGCTGAATCATCTTTAGTGTCTGAAGTGAAAGAGAAATAAGAGCTAGACCCTATTTTGCTTAAATTGATGGCAAATATTCATAAGCAGAATGTGATGGCTTTTGAACAAGCGGGAGATGGTGTATTGAGGTATACTGGTAGATTGTGTGTACCAAAGGTGGATGAGCTCCGAAAGAGGATCATGGAGGAATCTCATAGCCCCAGATGCTCTATCCATCTGGATTCCACAGAGATGTATCATGACTTGAGAGAAGTCTACTGGTGGAGTAGTATGAAGAGGTGTATTGCGGAGTTCGTTGCTAAATGCCCGAATTGCCAACAAGTTAAGGTAGAGCACCAGAGGTCGTGGTATGGGTCAGAACATAAAACTTTAGGAATGGAAGTGGGAGATGATCAATATGGATTTCATTACTGGTTTACCGCAGTCTCGCTGGCAGCATTATTCGATTTGGGTGATTGCAAATCGAATGACTAAATCTACCCATTTCTTACCAGTAAAGACTAACTATTCAGCAAAGGATTATGCCAAGTTATATATCCAAGAGGTAGTAAGACTTTATGGAGTTCCGGTGTCTATCATTTTAGATAGAGGTGCGCAATTCACCGCACAATTTTGGAAGTCTTTCTAGAAGGGTTTGGGTTTGAAGGTGAACCTTAGTACCGCTTTCCATCCTTAGACTAACAGTCAAGCAGAGTGTATGATTCAGAATATAGAGGATATGTTGTGGGCATGTGTGATCGATTTCAAGGGTAGTTGAGGTGGATGATTGGGTGTATTTGAAGGTTTCATCCATGAAGGGTGTTATAAGTTTTGGCAAGAAGGGGAAGCTTAGTCACTGGTATATTGGTCCTTTTAGGATATCCAAGAGGATGGGCAATATAGCCTATGAGTTGGAGCTACCGTTAGTGAAAGCTACTTGGGCGGCTGAGGAGTATATGAAGAAGAGATACCCACATCTCTTTGAGTTCAGAGAAATTCAAAACCAAGGTACTAATTCTTTTCTTTGTACTTTTGAAGTTGAGATATTGTGTTAATTTGGGTGTTTGAGTTGGGTGTTAGATGTTGCCACCTTTAGTCTACTTGGATTAATCTCATTCGAGGGTGAATGTTCCCAAGGGGGAGATACTGTAACATCCCGCCTTAGAAAGTTCAAAGAATAGAAAGAACTAATTTGGAAAGAGCTAATTTGAGATTTGTTCGAGGTAAGCTTAAGTTGTGATTTTTGGATCAACTTCAAACAACCATAAATTTAATTACAAGATAAGATTGGTGGCCTATAGATATCAAATTAAAGGTCTTGGAATCCTCCTTCCAAAGCCACCAAGTTTGCTACGTTTCGAGTTCAGATGAGGGAGATATGCCTGTTTGAAGTTAGCTTGTCCAATTAAGGAAAATTACCCGAATTAATGAGGGGTATTTTGGTCTTTTCCTTACTTCATTAGATTAAAATCTTTTTGGTAATATTTTGAGGTCAAATATGATTTGGGTCAATTTTAAAATCCTAAATATGCTTAGGGTTTTAGAAGAGAGTTCAAGAAGAGAAAAGAGGAGAAAAGGAAAAACAATCAAGATTTCTTGCAAATCAAGGATTTGTTTTGCCAAATCGAGGTATGTAAGCTTTCATAGTGTTGGGTTCGTTCACCCACATGTCAATCATGTAAATTCAATCCGTAATTTTGTTCTTGTGGTTGAATGATTTGAATTCTTGATGGTTGTTCTTGAGGTTTTGTTCTTCATGATTTGTTTATGGAAGTTGATGAATTTTGAGGTGAGGGTTGCGATCTTTTATGGTTGTTCTTGAGGAAAAGCTAGTAGATTCTTGTGTACTTGTACTGGGTAATTGAATCTGAGGAAAAATTTAGGAAAACAATCGATTCTAGGAGAGTTAGGGTTAGAAAATGAGAAGAAAAATTTATCGAAAGGTTTTGGGGAACGGGTGGTGTGACGAGCCACTGATGCGCCAGAATGGCTGGCTCGCCACGCCTGAAGTACACCAGAAATGGTGCTCTCTAGTTTAGGGGTTGGCGCCCTGCACATTGCGCCAGGGAAATCGGCCCCCGTTCTGTTTTTGTCGTTTGACCTATTTGAGTTCCTTTAAGGTGTACCTTTATTCCTTTCTAATTCTAACTATTCTAAACTACATCTAAATATCGAGAAATCTTTCGCAACATGAATCATAACCCTTGAGTTCATAATTCAAATTCAAGGTAGAGTTAAAAGTAGAGTCTTTAGAGTTCTTCCGAGTTAAGCTTAAGTTGCGAGTTTTAGATTAACTTCAAACGACCATAACTTTCAGTACAAGATGAGTTAGGTGGCCCATATAATATCAAATGAAAGGTCCTGGAATCCTCCTTCCAACACCACCGAGTTTTCTAAGTTTCAAGTTCAGATTAGGGATATATGCCCGTTTGAAGTTAGCTTGTCTAGTTAAGGAAAGTTGCCCGAATTAATGAGGGGTATTTTGGTCTTTTCCTTATTCCATTAACTTAAAATCTTTTTAGTAATATTTTGGGGCCAAATCTTATTTGGGTCAATTTTATAATCTGAAAATATGCTTAGGGTTTTAAAAGAGAGTTCAAGAAGAGAAAAGAGGAGAAAAGGAAGAACGATCAAGATTTCTTGCGAATCGAGGATTTATTTTGCCAAATCGAGGTATGTAAGCTTTCATAGTGTTGGGTTCATTCACCCACATGGAAATCATGTAAATTCAATCTGTAATTTCGTTCTTGAGGTTGAATAATTTGAATTCTTGATGGTTGTTCATGAGGTTTTGTTCTTCATGCTTTGTTTATGGAATTTAATGAATTTTGAGGTTAGCGTTGCGATCTTTTATGGTTGTTCTTGAGGTAAAGCTAGTATATTCTTGTGTACTTGTATTGGGTAGTTGAATCTAACAAAAAATTTAGGAAAACAATCGATTCTAGGTGAGTTAGGGTTAGAAAATGAGAAGAAAAATTTGTCGGAAGGTTCTGAGGAAGGGGTGGCACGACACGCCACTATTGCGCCCGAGCGGCTGGCGCACCACGCCTGAAGTTCCCCAGAAATGGTGCTCTCTAGTTCAAGGATTGGCGCCCCGCGCCACTTAGTGCGCCAGGGAAGTCGGCCCCTATTCTGTTTTTGTCGTTTGACCCATCTGAGTTCCTTTAAGGTGTAGCTTTACTCCTTTCTGATTCTAACTACTCTAAACTACATCTAAACATCGAGAAATCATTCGTAACATGAATCATAACCTTTGATTTCATAATTTAAATTCAAGGTAGAGTTAAGAGTAGAGTCTTTAGATTTTTTTCGAGTCATTTTGAGAAGTCATTTACAATCTTTCAAAAAAAAATTTAAGACTTTAGTACTTGATTTTGAGGATGAGGAGAGTTGAATTTCATTTTTAAAAATGAATATATGGAAACTAAGTATTCCCAAGAGTAAATGATTTTACATTTAAAATGAGAGAAAGCATCAATTTCCAATAGTTCGTGAGTATAATCTCTTTTAAGATAACCTTTTGAGTAATAATCTCAAAGCTTGTGGATGAGGAAATGTCTTTAAACATATGAGTTGAGTTATATTTTTGGGAGTAGTGTTGAGCACCGATATGGGGACGAGTTCATTCAACTCAAAGTCCTCATAAACCATGTTGCCAAGGGTTATACTTTTTAGATGATTTCTTATTGCCTTTTAAGCATAGCTTAGTAGATCCACTTAGTTGAGGATGTCATATACTCTGGCTAGGTATAGGACAGTTCTGGCAGCGTGGGCGAGACGTTGTATCATCACATAGCTCATAGTGATGGTTGTCAATTAGAGAATCTCCCAAATAGAGTTATTTTGTATATTTACATACAGACTAAGTTATTATTGTATTTTAAATATATTGACTTGTTATCTACTATTTTAAAAGCTTTCATTATAATGCATCTTTATTATGGCTTTATATTGAAATGAGTTGAGTATTTCTGAGTATCCTGAGTATCCTTGAGTTGAGCTGAAGTGAGTTTTGTTTCCTTTTATCAGTTTAAGCTTGCAGGTTATATTCATTGTTCCCCTTACATGCTTGTGCATTTCATGTACTCACTCCATTTGGCATGAATCTTTCATGATGCAAATACAAGTAACCAAGATCATCAACCAGCGCTTCGTTGATCCAATCCAGTTTCAGATTTTCTCGGTGAACCTCCTTGCTCTAGGAGGATTCCCATTTAGTTTTTAGTTTAGTTAGGATGTCGTGGGTCTTTTGCCGACTTCCTTCATAGTTGGTAGAGGCTTCAAAAATAGACAGTAGTAGTTCATGAGTCTTTTTCATTTCCGTTGTTACTGTTTGAAACTTGAGTTGCCTCTTTTAGCCCGTGAATGCTTTACGTAAAATATTCTGAGTATCTATTATGAGACATTGAGTTAAAACTTTACTTTTAAAGTTCTTTTATTGTTGTGTAAGTCTTCCGCTGAGTATTGAGACATGCCAAGGAGTCGCTTGGGGCCAACAATGGTTCTCGAGTGACGGCCACGTCCATTGTGTAGGCTCGAGAAGTGACACTATGCTTCCTACCCTCCCACCCCGCCTCGAGACGCTCCTGCCCCGCTCTGCCCTCAGGGCACTGTACTTTGAGGCCCCTGCCCGCCCTGCCTTAAGGCCTCTTGCCCAAAGAAGCCCCCACCTTGTCCTCGAGGCACCATGCCTCGAGGCCCCCATCCCACCCCATCTCGAGGCCCCTCGCCCCACCCCGCCCCAAGGCTGCACCCTCACAGCCCCCGCCACGAGGTGCCGCTCATACGCACTCTGCCTCGAGGTGCCGCCCACATGCCTCCCGTCTCAAGTCGCCAGGCTCTGAGGCCCCAACCGATCCTCGCCCTGAGGCGCTATGCCCCGAGGACCCCCATCCACTCACCGCCTTGTGGCGCCATGCCCGGAGACCCCCACCTCACCCACATTCCCCCCGCCTCGAGGCGCTATTCCTTGATGTCCCCACCTACCCTCCTTCCTCTTTAAGGCACCATGCCCTGAGGCCCCCACTCACCCGCCCTGACCTCGAGGCGCCATACCCAAAGTCCCCCCGCCTCAAGGTGTCATGCCCCGAGGCCACCCGCCCCCGCCCCCCGCCTCGAGGAGCCATGCCCTAAGGCCCCCCGTCGCCCTCCGCCTCGAGGTACCACGATGTAAGATCCCCCGCCTCCCCATACCTCGAGGCGTCATACCCCGAAGGCCCCTGCCTCCCCCCGTCTTGAGGCGCCATACACTGAGGCCACATGCCCCTTGCCTTAAGGCACCATACCTCAAGACCAATCGACCCCCCACCCCCTCCCCCCCACACCCTCCTCCCCCCGCTTCGAGGTGCCCTGTCACGAGGCCCCCCGCCGCCCCTCGCCTAATGGTACCATGACTCGAGGCCTCCTGCCACCCCTGCCCTGAGACACCATGCCCTGAGACCCCCTGCCGCCACCCACCTCAAGGGGCAATGCCCCAAGGCCCTCTTCTGCCACCTGCCTCGAGGTGCCATTCCCCGAGGCCCCCCGCTGCCCGCCTAGAGGTGCCATGCACCGAGGCCCCAAGCCCCACCTGCTCCCCACCTAGAGGCGCCATGCCTTGAGGGCCCCTCAAAGCCCTCTGCCTCGTGGCACTATGCCATGAGGCCCCCGCCACGAGGTGCAACGCCTTGAGAACCCCCACCCCCACCTCTAAGCGCAATGCCCCGAGGCCCCCACCCCCCGCCTCGAGGTGTCATGCTATCTAGCCCTCACCCGACCCACCCTCTGCCTTGAGGCGCCATGTCCTAAGGCCCCTACCCACCCGTCCCCACCTCGAAATGCCAATCCCTAAGGCCCCTCACCCCGCCCTGCCTCAAGGCGCCATCTACACACTCCCCGCCTTGAGGCGCCATGCCTTGAGTCACCCCACCCGCCCCCCTCTTCTAGGCACCATAACTGGAGGCCACCTGCCCCCAACTCGAGGTGCCAAGGCCAGAGGTACCTTGAGGCGCCATGCTCCGAAGCCACCCGCTACCCCTACCTCAAGGCACCATACCCCGAGCCCCCCCACCCGCCCTCCACCTCGAGGCACCATGCCTTGAGGCCATATGCCCCCTCCTTGAGGTGCCATGCCCTGAGGTTCCCTCCACCCTAGCCTTGAGGTGCTATGCCCCGAGGCCACTCGTCCCCTGCCTCAAGGCTTCATGCCTAGAAGCCCCCACCAATCTGTCCTCACCTCGAGGTACCATGCCCCTACCCATCCACGCCCTCTTCGAGGCTCCAACCCACTCGCCTCCTTGCCACGAGGTGCCATTCCCCAAGGCCCTTACCCTCCCACCCCACCCCTCGAGGCGTCATGCCTCTAGGACCTTACCCTCTCCCAACCCCTGCCTTATAGCGCCATGCCCTAAAGACCCAACCTACTCGCCCCGCGCCTCGAGGTGCCATCCCCCAAAGCCTCCACCCACCTGCCCCCGCCTCGAGTCACTATGCCTTGAGCCCCTACACCAATCCAACCCCCGCCTCGAGGCACGAAACCCTCACCGCAAACCACCCGCACCTCGAGGCACCATGCCCCAAAGCCACCCCTTACGGTCCCCGCCTCGTCGTACATAAGGCCCACACCCACTTGTCCCGCCTCGAGGCGCCATGCCTAAAGCCTCCACCCATCCTATATCGTCCTCCGTCTTAAGCGTCATATCCGAGGCAACCACTCCCACTCTGGCTCGAGGTGCCATGATCTAAGGCCCCCACCTCTACCCCTCCTCCGAGGCCACTTGTCGCCCCCTATTCGAGGCGTCATGCCCCAAAGTAAACTACCGCCCCCCACCACCAGCACCCTGCCCGAGGCCCCCCAATCCATGAAGTGCCATGCCTCGAGGCCCGCCTCCCGCTGCGGCGTCATGCCACAGGCCCCGCCTCAGTGCCATGCTTTGAGGCCTCTGTCGCCCCTGCCTCGAGGTGACATTCCCCGAGGCCCCTCACCTTCACCCGCCTCGTAGTGCCATGCCCTGAGTCCCCCACGCCACCACCTGACTCGAGGTGTCATACCTGGCGTACCCCCCTCATTTCGAGGTGCCATGCCCCGATGCCCAAACCCACGCCCCGCCTTGGCTACCATGCCACAGGGACCCCCTACCGTCTCCTTCCTTGAGGCACTATGCCCTGAGGCCCCCACCCCACCCGTCCTCTGCCTCTAGGCGCCATGCCCTAAGCCCCCACCTATCCGCCCCTGCCTCGAAATGCCATGCCCTTAGGTCCATTGCCCCGCCCCGCCTCGAGGCTCTGCCCACACACCCCCTGCCTCGAGGCGCCATGTACCAATCCCCCCCACCCACCCAACTCCTCAAGGTTCCATGTCCTAAGGACTCCACCCATCCTCCATACGCCCCTCCACCTCGAGGCCACCCACCAACTCACCGCCCTCAGACACCAAGCCTCGAGCCCTCCCCCACCCCGTCCTCCACCCACACGCATGCTGCCTCGCAGCTAAATTCCCCGAGTGCCCCTGCCTCGAGGCAGAGTGCCCCTAGGCCCCTACCTACCCTCCCCCCGTCTCGACACCCCATGCCCCGAACCCCCTCCCACCCGCCCCCTCTCTCAAGGTGACATGCTCTGAGCCACCACCCAACCCCCTAACCACAAATGTCTTTTAAAAAGAATAAATTACAAGTATGCAAAATATCCAAATATATATAAAAAAAAAATTAAACAAGAGTATTTTATCTCTTCTACCATTTCTTCTTGTTCTTTTTAAACTTTTTTTTCATTGCTAATGGAAGTATTTGTGGAGTATTCATTTTTTCATTGTAATGGTGAAAAAGAAAGCTTCACATGAAACCTTTTATTATTTCTAAATACATGCAAAGGATCGTTATTTGGAAGGACAATTGGAAAAAAATACGATGATTTGGGGATAATGAAAGAGAAAAAAAATTGAATGAGAAAAACATGGGGAACAGAGAATGCAAAAGGCTCTTATAAAGTATGTATTTAGGCGTGTAAATGTGTATTTGCTATTTATTATATAATATATCCATAGATAATAAATAATTTAAACTTTAACTATACACATTGAATACATATAACTGTTTGCTATGCTATGTAGTTTTTTCATTTAATTAAGTTAAACTAAGTATTCAAAATTAGAATTGATCAAAACAAAAATAACTAAATACAATCCAATAATCAAGAGAGAGAGAGAGAGAGAGGGAGAGAGAGAGAGGGAGAGAGAATGAGTTTGGGCCTTTAGGGACTAAACTGCTGCTACCCAGAAACATTGGGCCAATTTTATTTCCCTTTTCAGCTTCTTTTGAAAAGCTTCTGCTGGTTTGGGCCTCTTTTTAGTTGTATATCAACATTGTATAAAAATGTATATAGATCATATCTCGGCTCTTTCCACCTATATATTAGCTTCCAATTCTTGACAAGGTTGACTTGAACAAGGAATGTTGGATTTCAACCCAATAAAATGCAAAGGGGAAGTCCCGATGGACTTATATGAGAGACGAGGAGAGTTCACATGCAAAGTAAACAAAGGAAAGGGATTAGCATCAATTTTCCTCTAATTTTAGTGGATAAATTGATATATTAGTGAAACTATGATAAGAAATGTAGAATACTTTCATAACTATACCAAACATAAATTTTTGTTCAACTTTTAAATTTATGACTTATTTTAAGTTATTTTTACATTTCCAAACACTTCCCGGGGTCAAAAAATGACTTAAAAGTAGGTTTGATCAACTTTTAAGTCAATCCAAACACCCTCTAAGTCCTTCCAATTAATTAAATCATAAGACAAAGGGCTAAATTAGCTGAGGAAAACAGTTTTTAAAAGTGCACTTAGTGCTTTTATCCTAACAAACAACCATTAAAATCTAAAAATAACAGATGCTTAGGATTATATGAATTGTATTTTTTTGCATATGAAACTTGAGACAACACATGAAGCAGTAAGCACAAGATCATAGATTTATCCTAATGGAGAGCAGTCTCCAAACTAATAAGCAGTATTTAAATATTTAGGAGATAAATTTTATGAGACATATATTCTGATTCTATTTCTAGCAAAAAAAAAAAATGCCATTGTACTTGAAACAAATAAAGGAAAAACTCCCACAGCAAGATCAAAGCATAAAGTTCTCACAAGAGTTAACCATAATGAAGTAATTGAGCCAACACAGCGAACGAATGGGTAGTCTTCAAGCTGAGCAATGATCCATTCATTTTAATAAACCCATACACATAATACTATCACTACACTACAGCAGGAAGATGGAGCAACTTCACTAGACACAAAGATTAAATATATCTAAAATAACTTAAGAAGAACGAAATTAGCTAAACAAGACTTGCATTGTACCCAATACTAGAACCACATGTCCAACATAAAGAATTTAATGCAAGAAATCTAATGAAAGAGATCTTGGCAGGAACTTTACGGTAATGAGAGCTTGCAACAAACTCAAATTATACCAAATAAGTATATGATAAATCAAAACTCTGAACAAATATTTAATTGTGAGGGAACATGATGCAAAGGAAACATCAAAATGAAAAAGAAAAAAAAAACTTAAAACTTATAACCACAAGAACCCTCTTAATGATTTATCATTCCACATATAGAAGTATCAACTCTCTACTAAAGAAAACAAGATGACACTTAAGACATTTTGGAGAAGGAACAAAGAGAGGCCGAGACTAAATATTTCTGAGTGAGGGAGGAGAACGGTATAACATTCCAACAATCTAATCGGGCAACAACCAGATCAAAGAGCTTCGAATTTTCAACATTTCAAGCAAAAATCCACATGTGAAGACATTTTTCAAACTTAGAAGCATAACAACTAGCAACATAAGCAATACATTTGTTTAACCTATATATAACACTGAGAGGAAGAATAGACACATCTAATAAAGAAACAAAATTCTTAAACAAATTTCTATATAGCTGTAAATCAAAATAATAAAGAAAGAAGGGATTTACCTCTTTTTGTGCAACAAGCCGAAACAACGAGCTCATAGTGATGGTTTTCGGTTAGAGAATATCCCAAATAAGAGTAAAGAGTTTATTATTATATTTTTATACATAGTGAGTTGAAATTTACTATTTTAAAAGCTTTATATATTGCATCTATTATTGTTTCTTTCACATTTGAGTTGACAAGAGGTGAGTATGTCATCCTAGGTTGTCAGTTTAGTACTTATGTTTCCGTTTTTCCCTTACATGCTCGTACATTCAATGTACGGATGTCATTCGACCTGCATCTTATTTATGATGCAAATACAGGTTTTCAGGGTCATTAACAGGCGCCTAGTTGATCCCATTGCATTCCTTCTACCTTTGGTGAGCCTCCTTTCTTTCCGGAGGGCTTCACATTATTGTTTTGTTCTTGTTAGGTTTTCAGGGGTCTTGTCCCGACATCCATCGTAATATTTAGAGGCTTCATAGACAACAGTATTTGAAGAGTCTTTCATTACTTTCCGTATTGATGTCTTGAAATCTTAAGACATTACTTATGTTTTACTGTGTATTTGCAGATAATTATTGAGTAAGTCATAACCGAGATATTTTTATTTTAATTATGCACTTTGAATTCCTATTTCACTTGAGTAAGTCTTCCGCTAAGTAATCAGCCAGGCCAAGCGTTCAACTAGTCTGTCCAACATCTCTGACCTTGTTCCAAGAAGATCTCACTTCTCCTTGGGGACCAGTGATGGTCCTCTAGTCCCGGCCACGTCTAGGGTGTAGGCTCGGGGCGTGACAAATTTGTGGAATGATTTTTGAATTTATGAATATGTACATTTTAATTTATTTAAAATTTTTGTAATAGATATTTAAAATAGTTTATCTATAAAATAATATTAATATTAAATACACATTGATACTTACCCTACTTCGTAATTTGAAGGGTATAAGGTAATACAACGAAAAGGAGATTCACACAACTTTAGCTTCATAATCAAATGACTTAGAAAGATCCCGTAATCTATCTCTAACCCCAACTGCAATACCAAACAAGAAGAAATAAGGCAGTTAGGCGAATTATGATGCAAACTAAATTGTTGCAAATAGTTGATCTACTTGTGTTGGTGATATGATAGATATTAGGTACTTCGATGGTGAACTTTTAGTGAATTATGATTGGATCGTATACATCATTTACTAAAATGACTTCACGTTATACACAACGGAGAGTCAGATAAAATCTATCCCACATTTTTCATTTTTTTTTAATGTTTAAACAAATTAGATTCTTAGTTTCTTACCCATAATACTTTTATTTTTCTGAAAACAAATGACATTCATTTATCATGAACACAATTACAAATATCAAGAATTCCTCCCATAAATATGCTTCAAATTTAAAGAATATCTTAGTCTTGAAGTGGCAGATAGTACACCAAATATATTGACCATATTTACTTACTTCACGAATTGATGACATCTATGTATAAAGTGCAAAGGATCACTTATGAGGGCAACATTGGTAAAAAAATTTATTGAGAAAATCTTACCCAATCACTAAACATACTCGTTATATGAGTCCCATATTTTTATTTTTCTATTATGATTCTCATACTTTTTCTTTTTCAATATAATAGAAGAATCAGTTTCAACATGTCAATTTATTGGCATTCAATAAAAAGCTTGAGAGTATAATAGTCTTTTCAACATTTTACAAGATAAGTTTGTGAAGATTGTTTCTTGTGCTTTGCTATATGGACCATATCAATAACTTAAAAAAAGGTCCATGCTTTCCTAAAGTGTTATAGAATTCAATTGGGAAAATGACAAAAATAACCTAAATTGACTTGAAAATATTTTTGTATTTTTCAAAGACAATTATTTTAAATTGTTTGAGATTGAAGAAACTCGATAATTAATTTACGTTGTAGAGGGTCAAAGTTGTGTGTCAACAACACAAATCAAAGGAGTCTCAATAAAATTAGTGACCTAAATCAAATTTAATAAGATGTGTTAAATATATAAGTTTACCTAAGAAAATAATAATTTAGCGTTTTTTTATATACTTGTTGTTTTTAATAGAGTATTCTTAAATGACAAAGTTTTTAGCTAATCTCACATAGTAATGTAAAACTAAAGATTAATTATACTTAATAAGATGTTAGTCATGTGTTTGCAATGCATAACCTTGGATGTTATTATAAAGAAATTATTTATTAATATGAAGATTTGAGCTATTTAATTCTAAATTTTAAAATATTTGAATCTATTTTTACACTCTTCATTATTATTTTAAATGAAAATAAAATCATAAAATTTATCATTAAAAACTTTTTTGGGTTTTCAATATTTTAGTGGTCTAAAAAAATGTTTACCAGTCATACCCTTGAGCCACGCCTAACACAAACCTTTAAACAATTATTTGAAATGATCTTCAAATATTACTTCAAATTTTGGAACAAAAAAAAATCGAAGCCAAGCAGTGGCTTAGCTAAATGATAATAATTTATCTTCATTTTATTTAATTTGAATTTTCAAAAGTCGAAGATTCTCTAAATCTCACATTTATCCCTAGCTAAACTTAATGTAACTTGCAAGAATAAATCAACTCTACGATATCAATTAGTTTGTACTGCCTAGTTATATATATGGATCCTTCGCTATCCCACTATTTTCAGTTCACAACTAATCTACATTGTTAAAAAGATTCAAAATATCTCCTGGAATGTTCAATGTCACGACTACCTTAAATATATGATCATTTCTTGACTGAAATTTACCTATAAGAATGACAAAGATAATTATAAGCACCATATGAGAAGTGACTAAGATAACAATTAAATGCAACAATTGATATTCTAAATCAAGAACCAAGAGTCAACAAAATTTACTAGTCTTGACATATCCGAACTATCTTCTCAGATGAGGCAAATTATGAAAAATGTAAAAAAAAAAAAAACAAGAAAAGAATGAAGGTAATATAAAATCATATTAAACTGAGTTGTTATATTGAAGAAAAATTACCTTCCTATTACTCCTTTCCAGTTTGTTCGACATACAACAATATTTAACAAGTGTTAAAAGTATTTTTGGGCGATTCTGTCAAATAGTGTACACGTGTTTTCTTTAACTGAAGAGCATCCTAGATACTCGAATTGCATAAGTGTATCACCTTTTTTTTCGATATGCAGCACTATAAATATTTGTGCATTTTCTATAACTCATCAAGCAGATTCAAACACTGAAATCAAAAGAAAATTATCAAGTTGTATAGATCCTATGTTTTTGTTTTCCTGAATTAAAATTTTCAAATTAAGCAAAAATCGCACTGACTCCAAGCTACTTTGATGGTCATAGGAGAAGAATCTTCAAAACATTCCTATAATTTGCTCGGGTGCTGTAATTATTGTATAAGAAAATTGAGATTCATATGAAAAAGATGAACAACCAAAAATTATTCTCTCATTATACATAACCTAAAAGCTGGCTTTTAACGATCAGAGAAAAATTCTATCATTATAAGTATATTTATTGCCACGCCCGAAGCCTACACCCTGGCATAACGGGCACTCGAGAACCATTGCTGGTCCCCAAGTGAACCCTTGTCTTGACTCAATACTCAGCGGAAGACTTACTCGATAATATATGAACTCAAAAGTAAAGGTTTCTCAAAAGTCTCAAAATAAATAACTTAGAATATTTAAAAACATTCAACTGGACAAAAGAGGCAACTCAAGTCTTGAATATTAACAATTGAAAATGAAACAGACTTCTCAAACACTACTATCTGTGAATCCTCTAATAACTATGAGGGAAGTTGGGAAAAGATCCATGACCTCCTAACAATACTAAAGTAGATGTGGAACCCTCCGAAGAAAGGAGGCCCACCATAACAACTCTAGAACTCCAAGTGGTATCAATGGAGCACCTGTTGATGACCCTGGTTACCTGTATTTGCATCATGAAAGATGCAGGCTAAATGACGTTAGTACATGAAATGTACGAGCATGCAAGGGGAACTCTAAAGGACAGACATATGCTTGAACTAGAAAAAAGGAAGAACATACTCAACTAAGTGGATCCACTAAGCTAAGCTTAAAAGAAATAAGGAATACAGGTTTCCTCTCGTGTTAAATGTAAAAGTATATACTCTTGGGGATATTTAGTTCCCTTATAATCATTTTGAAAAAAATGAAACATAACTCTTCTCATCCTCATACTCAAGTACTCAAGTCTTAAAAGTTTGCAAAAGGCCTCTCAAAATGACTCAAAGAACTCCCTCGAACTTTACTCTTAACTTTATCTTGAATTTGAAATGTGAATTTAAGAATTATGATTTGGATATACAGGATTTCTCAATGATTAGATGTAGTTTGGATAGTTACAATTAGGAAGAGAGCGAAGATACGTTTTAAAAGAACTTAGGCGAAACGAAAGGCGGAAAACGGTCGGGGGCAGGTGACCCTCGTAAGAGGAGCCAACCCCTAAACGCCTGAGCCCCATTTTTGGCGCACTACAGGCATGGCGCGCAAGCCCTCCTAGCGCATATGTGGCACGTCGCGCCACCCCTTCCCAGAATATTGTGATGAATTTTTATTCTCGATTTTTAGTCCTAATTCACCTAAGATCAATGGATTTCTTCAAACATCCTTAAATTCGTCCACCCAACATAAGTAAACAAAAATCTACTCAAAATACCTCAAGAACAACCCTCTGTCGCAAGATCCTTACCTCAAGAACTCATCAAAACCACATTTACAAAGAATGAAGAATGAAACCTCAAGAAATTCATCAAGAACCTTAATACATAGATTTTCATGGACGAATTCAATAATAAAACTCCTGATTGGAATGAGGGTGAACTAACCCATCACTATAAAAATTTAAATACCTTGTAAGGATAAAATCCTTGGAGAAATTCCTCAAGGAACGCAGGAATCTTGAGCGGCAGCGTTTTCTCCTTTTCTCCTCTTAAACTTTTTCCTAACCTTCCAAACATTTTAGACTTTAGCGTAAACTGATTTTAATCAGCTATGACCCCTAATTTGGGTGGAAAAACGTGTGGACTAAGTGGGTTAAGGAAAAGACCAAAATACCCCTCATTAATTTGGGTAAATTTCCTTAACTAAACAGGCTGAACTCAAATGGTCATATCTCCCTCATCCAAACTCGGATTTTCTCAAACTCGACAGCATTGGAAAGAGGACTAGAGATATTTTATTTTATATCTTATGGGTCTCCTAACTCATCATGTGCTAAAAGTATGGTCCTTTGAAGTTGACCCAAAACTTAAATGAATGACTTGAATAGATCTTCGTTAGTTCTTTTTGGAACTCAAGGTGCTACATCTAGTAACCTTAGCACTTAAAGAAAATTTAAATTCCTTGATAAAATCTTACTCACAATGAAGAATGGTTCAAGTCTTGGTTCAAAAAATTTCTGGGGTGTTACATTATCTCCCCCTTGGGATCATTCGTCCTCGAATGACAGCTGGACTGGGTATGGAACGGGCTTATTGTTACTATCTCTTTTGACTCATGAACTTGCTAACATAAGCTGAACTAATTCATACCGAAAGTTGGGACCTTCTATAGCACCTAAATCAAGAACGATATTGTTGTGAACATAGTCACGCTCTCTCTAAATTTACCTTATTTGAAACAAAGGAAATCTGGGCATGAAGTACGAATAGGAATACCTTGCCTGGGGTAATATGACTGCTAGATGTTAAGCTTAGAAACGCTCCTTAACTACGCTCTTCTTTTCTTATTACCATACCTTATTGGCTGCAACTCATAGCTCCCACAAGGGTACACGACTTCTCTTACCAAGGTTTGAGTCTAACGTCATACTCTTACTATATTCAAGCTTAACTGAAATCCTAAGGTTCGGGTTCTATATTTGTCTATAGGGAATCTTATCCCAAGAATATTTCTCTTTACCACCACATTTAATCAACACTGGGCTCATATCAAGAACCACCTAATGTTTCAAAACACCACATTCAAGCTTAGTACTCTAACAATTTCATGGACTCCTTCTAAGCAGCTCCTTAAGAAGTTCTCATTCTCTCATCATTTCTGCCATACCAACTGAAATTTCCGCATTACTACTCGAAACCAACTAAGGGCTCTCATTTAATTATTTCTCATAGTAAAACCTTATCCTCCTCTTCCTCCTCATTTATAACCTTAGATGGAATTACCACACCATCATTATCACGATAACAACATTAATCTTCTCCTTCTAACATCACTCCACTACTAAAAGGACCTCTAAAAAGATATCTCCCATACTCCTTTGAACTCCTTACCATCTTATTCTCAATACTTGACTTGATTTCTCATCTTATCATATCCCCCTTAGGTCTAAAACTGACACTTGAAAGCTATGGACCTATTTCATCATCTCTAAACTGGTCTACATCCCCCTTTTACTCTAACACTCAGGAAAAGTTTATCTCATGACTACCAAACTCTCCATAAGCAGGTACCTCTTTCTAAGATGTTTCTCTCGACCTCTTTTCATTGGCTCCTAAGGTTGCTTCATCTAACTCTTTAGGAAAACAAATAATCCTTACAGCAGCCTATTCCATATTGACAACTCAAATATACTATCTAGGCACACATAAAAAAATCATAACCTCAATTGGGACCTCGACTGGCCACATACCACCTCGGGTGAACCTCTTACGTCTCTACCTTCATTCCTCTCCTCTATGGGTTATAATACCACATTTTCATTGCAAGGTACCACTTTGATCTCCTCACCTATTTCAGGTCAAACCTACTAGATCAGATCTCAAAACTAACACCATCACCCTCACGTGGCCATCTTTTGATCACGACACTCATCTCAAATTCAAGTTTAGTGTTAAGTACTAAACACAAATATCAATATGATTGCTCACACCTTATACTACTTGCAACTACTAGAAAAGTAAAGAAACACTCACCCACTAAGATCTCATGACAAGAAGGAAATCTTTATCTCTCCATCTACCTATCTACAGATTACCCTCACCTTTCATTTCACAACTTAAGTACTATTTACTCACTTACTACGCACTACCTCTCAAATAGTTCTATCATCTTCTGAATACCAAGGGGTTCCCCCTTTAAAATTCATAAGCCTAGCTTATATCTATCACCTCATGAATACTCCTACTCTTCTATTCAACACCTACACTTGGTCATTACCAACACAATGACACCTCATCATAAACTCTTTTCTAGTTAAAATATACTCTAACTCATCCTAACGTGTAACTATTCCTCTTCCTTCTATCATGAATTCTCTACAACATTATTATTCCTTATTCTACTCATAAAGGAACTTATCACTTATAACTGACTCGGTGCATGATTGCAATAACATAATCTGCCCCATCATTATCTCTCTTTCATATATTTCTATACCTCTACATGTTTTTCTCTTAACTTAAGGGCACTTTTTACTACTACTGCTCATAATCTCATCATTCATACTATCTTTTAGGGTGAAGATATTACCCATGCTCTAAAACATGCTTTCTCATAAGGTTCTCACCTAAATAGGGTTTGGAGAAGAGAGTACATCAGGATTTCAGTTCAAGCACATGATTCATATGAATGTGAGTGCATTCTTTTGAACTCAATCATTAACTCACTCATAGGCCCCTCTCAAGTCCCTCTACAGGTCATGACTTCCTCAAGATTTTTGCTAAGAGCAACTCACCGATAAAGAACTGACTTTGCTTTTCGACAACCTCTAGTATGAGGCATAGTCAAATGAATCTTAGACACACACGAGTTTGAATAAGCTCATTACGACATAGTTCTATTGCACGATTTTTAGTATGAAAGATGGGAAAATTTTCTTAAATGCATGTACTACCTCGTTTATAGAAATGGGGCCCTCACAACCATAAACAAGACCCTATTGACACAACTTCATAAATACCCTAGGACGCTTGAACTTTGTGCTCTAATACCAAGTTTGTCATGCCCTGAGCCTACGCCTTGGATGTAACTGGCACTCGAAAATCATTGATGGCTCACAAGTGAACCATTGGACTGGCTCATTACTCAGCGGAAGACTTACTCAAGCAAAATGGGAAATCATGATGAAAAAATAACTTAAAATACTTAATTTAAACTCCACTTCAATAATTGTCTAAAAATAAATTAACAAATATTGGTTAAATGCCTCATGAACTCAAAACATTACAACAACAAAGGAAATAATAATAGACTCCTCGACTTTTAAACTATCTAAGAAGCCTCTACTATTACAGAAGGATTATCGGAAAAAGACCCATGACATCCTAACAACTGAAAGCAAAAAATGGAACCCTTTGGAAGAAAGGAGGCTCACCAAAGTTAACTGGAACCGCAACTGGTATCAACAGTGCGTCTGTTGATGACCCTGAATACCTGTATCTGCATCATAAAAGATGCAGGCCAAATGGCGTCAATACATGAAATGTACGAGCATGTAAGGGTAATTCTAAAGCATAAGCATAAGCTTGAACTGTAAGAAAAAAAAACATACTTACTGATTAATGTTTCAAGCACACCTCATCCAATTTTAGGTGCAAATGATCGTTCAGTAGTATAAAACCCAACGAAGAGTTGGGGTCGAACCCACAAGAAGTGGTACGTGTTCAAATTCAATCAGGAAGTACAAACGTGATCTAATAAGCTATAGGAATAGAAATTATTGAAAAGATACATAAAACCAAGTTAAAATGGGGTGTCAATAAATATCAGATTGGGGGGTTTTGGTTTGCAATTATCAACTACAACACAGTCAAACAATGATGAAATAATAATAAGGAGAAGAATTCTCGGGATGTGATCGATTATAGGTAAATTTTTCTATATGGATAATTGCAACTACTAATGAAAAGCTAAATATTAGTGGATAGGCTAGACTATAGGTGAAATAACTTTCTCTCGAAAAACTATTCTGCTTCAACTGATTTCTCTCGAATATCAACAAGCATAGCAATTAAAAACAGCCCACAACCTTAATATATCTTTTCTTTTGAGCAAGATGGGTAGGATTGGGTTTAGGATTCACTCTCACAAGGTGAACCCAAATCAACCCAATACCTACAAACCATTAATCACAAGCCTTAGCCCTAAAACTTCTCTCTCGAGCAAGTTAGGAACACAAAATTTGAACTGCATTTGCAACTACAATTCATAAATTAAACCTCAGCTAATCATTAAACCCACTTCAATATAGCATTTAAACTAGTAATTCACAATACCCATAAACTGATTCAACCCATAATCACATGATCACACTCTAAGAATTGGGGTTTTTGCCAAACATCATAAAAGATAAAAACGGTTACCAAATCGATTATCCATCAACTGGGTAAGGGCATTCAAGCCTTTACAATGCTTCCATTTGTAGAAAATTTGAAACCCACTTGCAAAATCTCCAAATTGAGTCTCAAAAAGCCTTCAAGCCTACTAAGAAACTAAAAAAAAACTTGAGAGAAAATTGTTCTATACTAATTCAGCATATCAAGTTAACTATTCAAAATCTAATTTATAGTCGCCAAAAATAAGCCACGAAGGGCCATTAGGCGTGGTAAGTCGGGTTCGCCGAGTGGTTCAGTGAACTGCCCTCTACTCTTTCTATCGCCTTTTTGTGTTGGCTCTCAGCATCCTCAAGTCTTGTAACTTTGGGCAATCACTTTTGGCATCACGGAACTGCTCGACGATTCGACGAATGCCCATTTTCTATTGCCGACTTGGTTTCTTCCCTCAGGGCTCGCATACTAGAACTTTAGGCGATCAAAATATCCACTCGGCGATTCGCCAAATGCTCTTGGAGATCATCAGGCCCACCTTTCTTCACTTCTTCAGTTTTTTTTTTTCCTTTTTGCCTATTAGTGTCCTTGCTTGCTCCTCAATTCATATACCTGAAAATCAGGGCTTTAACATCAGTTTATGGCACAAATTAAGCATTTAAGGACACTAAATCTATATAAACAAAGCCCCAAATGAGTCCACTTAAACTTTTGTTTGTCCTCAAGTAAAACTCAAGATCAACAGTTCAAAAAGGATGTCTCAAATAGTGCTGCATAAGACTCAACATGAATGCACACAACAAAGTTCAACTTACTCATGCAATGATCAATTGTGCACTCAAAGATTCAAATTGTGAGTCACCATTATCAAAGATACTCAAGTTCACAGTACTTGCTTCAAATGCAAGTTCAAGCTCAACAAAGGTACTCAAAAGTCCTCACAACAAAGATGATTCCATAGTCAGACACAATTTCTCAACAATTTAAAGTTCCTGAATCACATACAACTCTCACACTCACAAAGATGAACACATGCATGACTTCACCCATAGGTTTTCCCTTATTTTCCAATCAACATTCGTTTCAACTCACTCAAGATCACAAAGGTCTTTTCACGGCTTGTAACGGGGTTGAGTGTCAAGGTATGGTAATTTAGGCTTAATGGCTTCTACCTTCATGATGTGTGGTCTAAACATCATTTTTTTCTCCTTTTCTTTAACATTTAAATCATGCTCATAATCCACCGCATTATTCAACTTCACATCAACTACCGGATACCCCATTTCTTTTGCAACTTCCACTACTTTATTTCACAACTTTTTCATTCTTTTTCTTTGTTTTCTTCCTTTCTTTTATATTTTTACATGGAGGGGTTACATATTTTTCAAAACCATTACTCAAGGGGGGATTTCTCACACTTCTTGATTTTCCTTCTCTTTTCACCACACCTCCAACTTAGACTTTTGGCCTAAGTTAGCTATTCAACAAACCACGCTTCATGAAAATTATGGGTAAATGGATAAAGAGGGATCACAATTGTTTAAGTTTCTTCCAAGAAAAGGATAAGGCTCAAGAGGGTTCAAGCAAGGTTCACACATCTCACAAGGTTGGCCACAAAAGAGGTATATTGTCAAATTGTTTCACTCTTCAAAATTGTTGCCTAAGATCATTTCAAGTGCTTGCATCACTTAGTCAACTGGACCAATGGAGAAAATTCTAAGTGTCATCACACAAAATGTTCAAAGTAATCTCATCACACAAGGCATTGGCACCAATATCAAACAAGACTACACACTTTTTAGCTAGAGTGCAATGTTCATCAGAAGAGACTCATTTGATAACTGACTAGTCACAACGAGATGCTAAAAGTTCACACATTATCTATGCATCTTCATTAGCCTAATCGTAGCAGCACATTCATTTCGTTAAATTAAGAGCACTATTTAAGTGATCAGTATTGATCATAACCGACACTCAAATTTGCACAAGAACAGCCACAATCACACACAAAAGAGGTGGCAAAAATTAAAATTAGGTTAAAAACTATTTCCATTCAAAACAAGGGACATAAGCTAAAATATCCACAAGATCAAGATCAAAGCCTATATATATAGATCAATAAAACCCAATATTCACAAACAAAGTAGAATCACAAGAGGTAGGTATGAAAATACTTCACCCCACCTAACAAAAAGAAGCAGTTGTCCTCAAATGCAACTAAAACAATATAAAGTATCAAAAATAACAAAGAGGGAGGGGAAAATGATCCTTCCTACTCAATCACTCCATATGTTGGGGCATCATTACCCGGGGTAACACTTTGAGGATGGGCATCAGTGCCCGGTGTAGCATCAATTGTGGCTCCACTAGGACCTGCCATAGTAGTGTCTCTCAAGGAGGCCTGTCGAGATGTCTCAAACATGGCATCCTCTAAGTCGGCCAGATCCTCATAAACAGTTGCATCTCGCTCCTCAAGCTGTTACTCATCAGTCTCAGTCTTGGTCTCGGCCTCAGACTCAGCAGCAGTAGAATCCTCCATAATATCATCTCCGGTGGTAGCCGGAGGTACCTCAGCACAAGCTGGAATCGCACCACTCGGATCATTTGGGATCTCCACCGTCCCAAACAGTAAAGTGAAGTCTATGGACTTCAGATAACCCACATCCTTCTTAAGCTTAGAAACATCAGCTTTTAAAGTCGTAACCTCAATAGTCAGACCATGTCCTCTCTCGCTGTGAGAGCATCAATGGAAGTCTGGAGAGGTGTCAGTGTAACAGTGATAGCTCTCTCAATCATCCAAGGGACCTCAGCCTCTAACCGGGAAGCCCGCACATCGACAGAATAGGCTAGGTGCCCCATCTTGAGGAGCATGGCCTGAGTGATCAGAGGCACAGGCAGTGGATCCAGCGACTCACAGGGGCGGAGGCAACGGAAGAACTCGAGTGCGAGAAGGAGTGGAACTAGATGTACCTGAAGGCCCAGAGGCTGGAGTAGGTGATGCTACCTCTGAATGTAATGAATCGATATCAACCTCCAGGGATATGTCCACCAGAGAAGCTCTCCGCCTATCAGCCTCATCACATGTGTGCTCAGTCACTATGCGTCGGATGTTGATGGAAGATGTGGTTGTAACCTCAAAGTCCTTCTTCTCATCACGAGGAACTCCAGGCCGACGACATAACTCTGTAATAAGTACTGAGAATGGAAGGGACGTCTAGCGCTGCTTGGCCCTCATGTCCATCTCTTGCTTGATAATCAACCCCAGATTCAGCCACTTCTTGGCTATGATGGACCTGAGGCAGGACGCCTTTGGATGGTGGAGAACAATCTCATTCTGTAACGACATGATTGTGCTGCTGATGAAGCCAAACCAGTACCGAGATGCTATGTTTAGGTCTTTCTATTCTATTGGTACTCCAGCCTCAATCCACCTCGGGGTAGTGTCAGAAATCAAGGAAGCTAACCAACCCTTAAGATCATCCTGAGTCTTTATCGTGATCATACTCTGATATGCGTGTTCGTTATCTAAGGCCCTCTCAAATACGGTGTTTATCTCATTGCTGTCGCATCGTACTGTCCTCAGCCGGATCACCACAGACTCCACCGATCTAAAGGCACTGCTCTTCTTCTTTCCCTGGGTACCAAGTCACTGTAAGCGGCATAAAATTCTTGCACCCAGGTGGGAATGTATGTGGCTTGGTGAAGATCTCAAAATGGTAGAACCGAAGAGTGTCCCACACATTTGGGTATCTGTCCACTACACCATATGTGGACAACCTCTTCTTTTCTAAGACGGTCCTCAATCCCTCGGCCTTTAATCGATTGAGTAACTGGGGAGGAGGACCCTAAACTATGGTGGTGGAACCACCGTCTGTGCTGGAGCTGACACTGAATCTAAAACAGGAGGGGTTGGCTTTGGAATCCTAGATAGATCATTACGAGTTTTGGAACGAAGCTCTACTCTCCGGGGTTGAAGCAACTGATTATCCTCAGGCTCAGAAAAGGAGGCCTGAGAATCAAAGGACTCTCCCTCACTGTCGGAGTTGTGCTCTGGTGTCGCATCTATAGGCACCTTTCCCTTGCCCTTGCCTCCCTTTGGAGATAGTTTATTGCTTTTTATGTTGGAAGCAGTTGCTTTCTCATTAATCACAATTCCCCATACCCTTTTTCGAGGCGACGTGCCACTATTATCCAAATTTTTTTAGCCATATCTACCAAACACATAGAAACATGTTAGAAATAATCCAAAAAAAATTAGAAATTAAGTCGCAGACTGACTCACCAAACCAGTCACCGAATCACTTAGGCGAGCTAGATCGGGCTCGCCAAAAGTACCAGCGTGAACATTTTCAGAAACAAGTATGTCGACGATGTTCAGGGCTATTCAGCATATCATCGACCACAATCAGTGATCTTAGAATAGCCCGACGAATATTATATTGTATTTTAAGGGTTATAGGCGCAGAAAGGGAGATCGAAGGAACCTTTTGGTGAGTCGTTGAGTGAACTCGGTGAGCTCAAGCTTCCCGCCGAAAGTTATAGAATCAACTCAGCCAAAAAATGAAATTAAGGGTGATAAAAGGGGGACTTTGGCGAACCACTCGACGAAGCTCGCCAAATGGCCCAACGTGCCAGATTTGAATCCCATTTCCAAAAATCAAGCTTGCAGCCCCTAAATTCAAAATCAAATACAAACAATATTCAATTAGCACTAGATCCATATGACCCATGCCCTCGGGGTACTTAAACTTCCCCCAATTTGGCAAAAATTTGCCATTTGACACTTTTTTGCTCTTAAGAATGACGTCACACGCTCCATCATCAGGTAAATTACGTCATTTGGCACAACTCGGGGCTACTTAGACTTCACCCAACTAGACCTATTACAAAATTACCGTAACCCAACAGTTTAGAACCAATTTTAACCCTCAAAACACGGGAATCAATCTATTTAAGCACTTAGGCATGCATTTCAAATCAACACAGGTAAACCAACACAATACACACAATTTAAGCAATTACCCAACATCAAACACAACTCATCTACATATTGCATTCGAGTTCAACCACAAAGTTAAAGTGTGGGGTTCAGAAAACCAACCTTAATACCAAATTTCCAAATTTGAATAGCTAGGCGGCAAAGATTTCCAATTTCAAGCATGAGATCAAACAAAAATGCGAGTAAAAT
Organism: Solanum pinnatisectum; assembly: GCA_035578085.1. NCBI lineage: Eukaryota > Viridiplantae > Streptophyta > Magnoliopsida > Solanales > Solanaceae > Solanum > Solanum pinnatisectum. Next base: position 12,864,599 of record CM069084.1, on the reverse strand, counting down.
AGTAAAATAAGGAAGATTAACTAATGGGAGAGAGAGTACTAGAGTTGAAAATAAGAGAATATGAAGGATTTTGAAAGTTTAAACCATTTAGCCTTTAAAACCTTTCAGTTTGTGGCACAATCGGCAATGAAAGTCATGATCACCGACCCACTCGACGATGCGCCGAGTGGTGTTTTACCTCGCTGAGTTTTATAGGACCTCCAGGATATTTGGGGGTTCAAACGGCAGATAAAAGTGGGCTCGCCGACTTGTTCGGCGAGTCACCGATTAAGCAATTAGACTACCGAGTTTTACAGACTTCCACTTCAGGCTTGGTGGGTCCAACGGCGGTTTAAGTCAGGCTCGCCGACCTGTTCAGCATGTCGCTAATTGACTTTGGGCTTGCCAAAACAGCCATTTCCCAACACTTTTCACCTTTCAACCTGCACCATCAACACCCGTTATTCAAAATCAAAAACCAAAGCATTAAAAACTTGGGTTGCCTCCCAAGAAGCGCCTTAGTTAATGTCATGGCACGACGAGGATACCAAATCAAGCTTCATTTTTAGGGTTTGCCATTGTGTCACTAGGCAACCCCCCCTTGTTGTCTTGGATTCAAATGTGAAGAAATTTGACCCATTTGGGTCTCCAGCTGCTTAATAGAGGCTGAGTGAGAGGTCACTGTCTATTTGAGAGTCGAGACATCCTCTTTCATCTCTTTCAACACTTTGTTGAGAATGCGTGAAAGCATATCTTCTGTCTGGCCACCTTCATATTCCTTGGGCTTTTTACGCTCATGGGGAGGAACATACATATCCTTCTCCCCCTCTCTTTCTTTCCAAGTGGCGTTACGATCACGCCATTCTTTGTCATGGTCTCTCCTGCCCTCATCTCTATTACATCCTCTATTTCCACCCGGTCTTGGGTAGTTTGCATGATAACCTCCTCCTTGATTAGCTAGGAAGTTCACCTCCTCATTGTACAATGCTTCAAATTTTGCTTCATCAGGGTTTACTCCACCAACACCCATAGAATTAACACTCCTTGCACCAAAATCCATGACATTTTTAACCAAAATATCCAGCTGGGTCATCATTTTGGCCATGTTTTGGTCTCTCTCTTAATCCTTTTCGATATGCTCTTTTGTCATTTTATAAGTGAGAGGAGAGTCTTGGTCTTCGCGAGTGTACCATGCCCTGTTGATCTTGGTCATGCAATCAAAGAGATGGGTTGCTACTGCATAGGGCTGTTGCATTATACAACCCGTAGAAAGTTGATCAGCCACTCCTTTGTTTATCAAATTGAGGCTCCTATAGAAGTGTTGTAGCATCACATTATTTGGAAGTCCATGAGTTGGGCATTGAAGCACCAACTTCTTAAATCTCAACCATGTCTCATGGATTGGCTCACCTTGAAACCTTGGATGCCATCCCTTACAGTCATCATCTTCGATGGAGGAAAGAATCACACTTGAAATGTTGTGGTCAGCTCTTCCCAAGAGGTGATAGATTCCCTCGGTAACTCAGTCAACCATTTAGTAGCTTCACCCATCAAAGATAACAGAAACAACCAGAGATCGACCGATTCTTACGATATGTTCTTAAATGAGAACGGTCAACAAACATCCACAAAGTTCCTGATATGCTCATGGGGATCCTCATGAGCCAGCTCCACAAACAATCCTTTCGATTGTAGGAACTGAACATTGTGCTTGTGATGTGAAAAATCACATTTCCTTCTGCTGGAGGTAAACGAATGGCAGAAATACCACCCACTTGATTTGGGTCATTAACGTTTGGGTCATTGACATCATTGAGGTTTCCAATGTCGTCTTGATGGCCCACTTGGCTACCATTACTTCCATTAACGCTCATCTCCTCCTCTATTTAACACAATCAACTCAAAATCAAAAACTAAAATAAGTAGATTCAACTATAACTACAAAGATCACAATTCAACTTCAATAAAAGAATTTTAAACAACACCATTCCCCGGCAGTAGTGCCATTTTGATTAACGTTTCAAGCACACCTCATCCAATTCTAGATACAAACAATCGTTGAGCAGTATAAAACCAAATGAAGAGTTGGGGTCAAACCCACGGGGAGTGGTACGCGTTCAAATTCAATCAGGAAGTACAAACGTGATCTAATCAGCTATAGGAATAGAAATTATTGAAAAGATACATAAAAGCAAGTTAAAATGGGGCGACAATAAATGTCATATTGGGGGTTTTTGGTTTGCAATTATCAACTACAACACAGTCAAACAATGATGAAATAACAATAAGGAGAGGAATTCTTGAGATGTGATCTATTATAGGCAAATTTCGCTATATGGATAACTGCAACTACTAACGAACAACTAAATATCAGTGGGTAGGCAAGACTATAGGTTAAATAGCTTTCTCTCGAACAACTATTCTGCTTTAAGTGATTTCTTTCAAACATCAACAAGCATAGCAATTTAAAGCAGCCCACAACCTTTATACATCTTCTCTCTCGAGCAAGATGGGTAGGATTGGGTTTAGGATTCATTCTCTCGAGCTAAACCCAAATCAATCCAATACTTACAAGCCATTAATCACAAGCCTTGGCCCCAAAACTTCTCTCTCGAGCAAGTTAAGAACATAAAATTAGAATTGCATTTGCAACTACAATGGATAAATTAAACCTCAGCTAATGATTAAACCCACTTCAATATAGATTTAAACTAGTAATTAACAATACTCATAAACTAATTCAACCCATAATCACATGATCACACCCCAAGAATTGGGATTTAGCCGAACATCATAAAAAGATAAAAACAATTACCAAATCGATTATCCAACAACTGGGTAAGGGTATGCAAGCCTTTGCAATGCTTCAATTTGCAGAAAAATCGAAACCCACTTGAAAAATCTCCAAATTGAGTCTCAAAAAGCCTTCAAGTCTACTAAGAAAATAGAAAAAACCTCGATAGAAAACTATTCTAGACTAATTCAGCATATCAAGTTAACTATTCAAAATCTAATTTATAGTCACCAAAAATAAGCCACGAAGGGCCATTAGGCGAGGTAAGTCGAGTTCACCGAGTGGTTCAGTGAACCTTCCTCTGCTCTTTCTATTGCCTTTTTATGTTAGCTCTCAGCATCCTTAAGTCCTGTAACTTTGGGCGATCACTCTTGGCATTGTGGAACTACTCAACCATTCACCGACTACCCCTTTTTTGTCACCAACTTGGTTTCTTCCCTCAGGGATGGCACACTGGAACTTTAGGCGGTCAAAATATCCACTCAGGGATTCTCCAAGTGCTCTTTGTGATCATCAGGCTTGCCTTTCTTCACTTTTTCAGTTTTTTTGTTCCTTTTTGCTTGTTAGTGTCCTTTCTTGCTCGTCAATTCATATACCTAAAAATCAAGCCTTTAACATCAGCTTATGGAACAAATTTAGCATTTGAGGACACTAAATCTATATAAACAAAGCCCCAAATGAGTCCAAATCTCAGACTTATCACTTACCTCTTCTTAAACTTACTCAACTCAACTTAAACTCCCCTCAAGGATAGGATACTCAACTCAACGATAAGATACTCAACTCAAAGGTAAGATACTCAACTCGAAGACACTCTGCTCAAGATACTCAACTCAAGATACTCAAGGATAAAGCAACAATAAAAGATACAATATATGGAAACTTTTAAAACAATAGATAATAACTCAATTGTCTGTAAAAATATAATAATAATAATAATAATAATAATAATAATAATAATAACTCTACTGTATTTAAAAACACAATAATAACTCTTATTTCGGAGATTCTCTAACCGACAACCATCACTATGAGCTATGTGATGATATAGCATCTCACCCATGCTGTTAGAACTGTCCTATACCATGCCGGAGTATAAGACATCATAAACTAAGTGGATCCACTAAGATATGCTTAAAAAGTAATAAGGAACCATCTAAAAAGTATGACCTACCCATGTTGGCATACATGGTTTATGAGGACTTTGAGTTGTCTTAACTCGTTTCCATATCGGTGCTCAATACTACTCCCAATAATATAACTCATGCTCATATGTTTAAAAAAAATTCCTCATCCTCAAACTTTGAGATTATTACTCAGAAGGTTCTCTTAAAAGAGGTAGTACTCAAAACTCCTCATGAACTCATTTGAAAATCGAAGTTTACTCTCATCTTAAATGTAGAAACATTTACTCTTGGGAATACATAGTTCCCTTATATACAATTTTAAAAAAATGAAACTCGATTCTCCTCATCCTCATACTCATTTACTCAAGTCTTAAAACATATTATAAATAATTGTAAAAGATGTCTCAAAATATGGTTCATGCCAAATTATGGACGTGAATGACTCAATTCAAGGTTTTCAATAACCATATATAGAATTCAATACTCAGAACTCAACAACTCTAGAACTCAAGGACTCTGTGATACTACTCATCTCAAGACTACTCGACTCATAGGGTTCATGTGAAATTATGGGTATGACCTACTCAACTCAAGGACCTCCATATATAACATATGGTAATCCATAATTATGAAATATAGTTTCAAAAAGGGTTAGGAGCTCAATGCTCAAGAACTTAGAACTCGAAGATGGTACTCCTCCCAAAGATACTCAATTTATGGCGTTCGCATGAACAACCCGAATAAAGGGTCCCAATGAGAATACTAAACTCATGGGTACAAATCTTCTCATTCTCATACTTACCTCCTTAAAACTTAGCTCAAATCGATAGTTGATCTCAAGGGATTCACAATTTAACTCAAAGACTTTCTAGAACTCTACTCTTAACTCTTTCTTGAATTTGAATTATGAATTCAAGAGTTATGATTCATGATATATAGGATCTCTTGATGATTAGATGTGATTTAGAATAGTAAAATCAGGAAGGGACTGAAAGTACACTTTAAAAGAACTAAAACGGGACAAACGACGAAAAAAGGGCAAGGCAGGTGACCTTGGCGCACTAAGTGGTGCAGGGTGCCAAACCCTAAACTATAAACACAACATTCTGCCATAATTCTAGCATGGCGTGCTATCCCCCCACCTAGAAACTCCGACGAGTTTTGCTTCTCGACTTTTTGCCCTAATCCACCTAAAATCAAATGGTTTCTTCCAAACTCTCTTAGACTCATTTACCCAACTTAATTTTATGAAAATATACTTGAAAACTCTCAATAATAATGCTCATTGACAAGATTGTCTCCTCATGAATTCAACCAACCATTGTAATTCAAGAATGAAGAACAACACCTCAAGAATTTCATCAAGAACCTCAATATACTCAATCTCATGGATAAATTTCAAAGTGAAACTCATGATTGACATGTGGGTGAACGAACCCAACACTATGAAAACTTACATACCTTTTAAGGATCAAATCCTTCATGAAATCCCTCGAAGATCGCAAGAATCTTGAACGCTTAAAGCTTTTCTCCCTTTTCTCCTCTTGAACTCCTCTAAAAAAACCCTAAGCGCGTATAGGAATAACTAAAGCTGATTCCAATCATTTCAGACCCCTAAAAGGTTAATAAAAATGAGCTAGGCTAGTGGGGTAAGGAAAAGACAAAAATATCTCTCATTAATTTAGGTAAATTTCCTTAACTGGACAGGCTAAACTCAAATGGGCATACCCGATGTGCCGTGAAATCTTGGCACATTTGATACTCAAAACTAAGGATTAATTCTAGAACTCAAGTGTTTTTATGTGGATATGATGTGCTTGGTAATGTTTGAACAGGGAAAATACTTAAATGCGGGAGATGGAAAGAAGAAGAAGAAAATGATTCTGAAACATGCACCACGAAGCCCCAGACAGGCCGTGGTCATGATGACGAGACATCTGGAGGCTCATGGGGTTGAAGCAGTGTCAACAGGGCATGCTGAATTTGATCAAGTAAAGACCATAGAGACTATGATGGACTGTGGTCTCTTTTACGGTTCGTCCTAAAGTTCGTGAAAGAGTCCAGTGTACAGGCTTTGAGGAGCTAAGTTTTGGTATGGCTAAGTAAGGACCATGGATACATAGATGGGTCATGGTCCTCATGATGATTCGTGTTGTAGCTCGTGAAGGTAAACTAGTGTGAAGGCCTTAAGGAATTATGTTTTAGTATATCTAAGTAAGGACCACGGACACCCAGATCGGTCATGGTCCCCTTGACGGTTTGTGCTATTGTTCATGAAAGATCAGGATAAGAAGGGCCTCACATTGTCTAAGTGTGAGACCGCGGAAGGCCTCACGGGCCGTGAAGCTCTTGACAGACCGTCTTACTGTCTGTGACAAGTCCCGACAATTCAGTCCTACTTCGAGTAGGACTCTTTTTAGGCAGACTATTTGAATTAATTTATTTTTATTTTTGAATGATCTCGTCATAGCTTGAACAAGAGACTACTTTCCACATTTTGTACTTTGGCTTTTATCGATTTACTTTTGATCGAAACATGAAGTTGTTGATTTGGTTTTTGAATACCAAGCTTTCTTTGAATTTGCAATCTTTGTAAGTACTCTCTTTTAATGTATTCAACATATATGTTTGCTTATTCGATTGAAAGCATGAGTGTCTAAATACCACAGCTAGAGTTGTGGGAACCATTCTAGTAATCTAAGTGCATATTTACAGAATGAGTGGAGTATGATTATTATTTGCAAAATTTAATTCATACTTTCATTATTAATTCTTTCTAATGAGTACATCCATTAGAACTTGCCTGTATCTATCAATTGTTCAAGAGAAAATTGGTAGTTAGGAAAAAGTCGAATTAATCTGTTGGTTTGGAGCGAAAATTCGAGTTCGAGAGAAGAGAATTTTGACACCAAAATATGTGAAGATAAAATTAGATAACACCCTAAGACCGAGAGGATTTGAGTGGAAGTTATCTAACAAGACTGAGAAGTGTTAGATACACTTAATTCACTGGTAATCTGCAAAGAAACAATCACTTGAAACTTGTTCATGAATCAACACTAAATATAAAGTCATGGGAAACACACCCTGGTTTCACTCATTTATCATTACAACCTTGAGGTTAAAATCCTACTATTTGTGCTAATATGAGTATTATAACAAATTTTAGTTACTTGAAAATTACAACCAAATCCATTTTACATTTCACAATTACTTTCTTTAGGAAATAATAACAACAGCTGAATAAATGAGACAATGAAACTATTTTTGTGAGTAAATTCTCTGTGGGATCGACCTCAACTCACGTTGAATTCTATAAATTGACTTTGACCATTTATAATTCTTAATTGAAGTGTAAGTTTGGACGTATCTAATTTTGGTGCCGCTGCTGGGGAATTTCAAATTAGAAATATTTTACTAGAAATTATTCAAATTGTATTTATATTTCTTAATTTTACGTCTTGTTTTTTATCCGTGTCTTTGATGGGTAAAGTTCAATAGTGCATGCCCAATACCAGAAGTAAGGGAGCTCCATTGATTTCTTACGATCCAGAACTTAGAAAAACTATCTGCAAGATGGTCAACACACACGAACTTGAAGCTTAGAGGCAGAGATTGGGACTTGACGCTGAGACCACTGCTAGAGGTGCTCAACAAAATGCGGTGAATGACCCACCTAGGGTAGTAGGGGAGCAAGCAGAGGTGGAAGAAATAGTTCCTCCCCAACACCAACCAATAGCTACAAGGGGTCGAGCACCACAGCAACCACATATGGTCTTAGAGGAAGATGACCTGGACTTGGATGGGGTTGAAGCCAACCGAGCAATAGTGCTACCTGTATTACATCCAGGTGTGAAATTCACAATTACCATCACAATGATTCAGCTGCTTAATTTAAAGGGAATGTTCAGAGGTGCAATTGGTAGCTGACTCTACTGATCATGACATGCACTTTGAATTGATTATCACAATTTGTCCATCCAATCTATTAATCAACCATTATTGATCATCCAATTTGACGTGGAGTTCCAACATTTAACAGAGTCATAATCAAGTTCAAACTTTTATCCGCCTTATGATGCCCATGAGGGTTTTCGCCACTAAGACTCCTTTAACTCACATTCACCTTATAGTGCCAATTAGGGTTTTTACCTATAAAACTCTCTCATTTTTATTTCTTTCAGCTCACCTTCGTCTTATGGTGTTCGTTAGGATTTCACCAATAAGACTCTCTCATTTTTATTTCTCTCAGCTCGCCTTAACCTTGTGATGTCCGTTAGGATTTTCACCAATAAGACCCTCTCATTTTTATTTCTCTTAGCTCGCCTGCACCTTATGATGTCCGTTAGGATTTTCACCAATAAAACTCTCTCATTTTTATTTCTCTCAACTCACCTTCGCCTTATAATGTCCGTTAGTATTTTCACCAATGAGACTCTCTCATTTTAATTTCTCTGAACTCACCCTCGATTTATGGCGTCCGTTAGGATTTTCACCAATAAGACTCTTTCATTTTTATTTCTGTCGTGAAAAAGAGTATCTTTCATGGTGTCGTCATTTGTACCGTTAACATACTTACTCTTGCCATTTCAAAGGTTGATCCAACAATCTTTCTATGATTGAAACATGACTTTTCAACAAGGTTAGAAAGAAGTGACAACATGAAAGCTCAAATACGACTTTAAATGATGGGGTTGATGTTTAGCTTTGGGATACTAATAATAATAATAATAATAATAACAATAACAATAAAATAATAATAAATAAACAACTTTTGTCTCAGTTTTCTGCAATATGGAATTTTGGAGTTTTTATTTGGTTGGACCGAACCCCAATACTAGGGCTGCCTACGTATCTTGCCAAAACAAGAATCAGGTCAAACGTAGTTCAGGTGGATTAATTTTTTTTTTTTGGGAAGAACCAAGGAAGTGGAAGAGCTAAGGAAGTAAATTAAATCTCAACAAGAGTAGTAACATATGACTTAATACTTAGACACAGAACCAAGAATTTCCATTACATCAACCTTTACAATGTCAAGTCCAAACATGAGGGTTTTTAATACTGAAAAATCAAATCATATGTAATATCTTTTCACGGCATTAGTGTTGATGACCATTTATGTCATTTTGCCTTCTATATCTGCTAAGTAAAGAGCACCATTGGATAATACCTTCTTTACAATGAATGGCATGTTACAATTTGGAGAAAATTTCCCTTTAACTTCGGCATGGTGTGGCAGAATGCGTCTCAATACTAATTGACCCTTTTCGAAACGTTTGGGACGCACCTTTTTGTTGTATGCTCATGCTATTCTTTTCTGGTACAATTGTCCATGACATACTGATGTCAGTCGTTTCTCATCAATCACGCTTAGTTGCTCCAACCATGTTCTGACCCACTCATCATCATTGATTTCAGCCTGTACGACAATCCATAGGGATATAATCTCAACCTCTGCAGGTATAACTACCTCAGTCCCATATACCAACGAATAGGGGGTGGCACCTACTAACGTACGTAATGTAGCGCGATAACCCAACAAAGCAAAAGGCAACTTTTCATGCCATTGTTGAGAACCTTGCACCATTTTACGAAGTATCTTTCTTATATTTTTGTTAGCAACTTCTACAGCCCTATTTGCTTTTGGGCGATACGGAGTCGAATTTCGATGTTCAACCTTAAATTGATGGCACACGTCTTGCATTAAATGACTGTTGAGATTTGCAGCATTATCGATAATACTTACCTTTGGAATACTGAATCGACAAATGATGTTGAAATGAATGAAATCCACCACGACCTTTTTGGTCACTGACTTGAAAGTTATTGCTTCCACCCACTTTGTAAAATAATCAATGGCTACCAGGATGAACCTATGACCATTCGATGTTTTTGGTTCTATTGGTCCAATCACATCTATTCCCCATGATATAAAAGGCATGGGACAGACATTGCATGCAACTCTGAGGGAGGAGAATGTATTAAATCACACTGTATTTGACATTCATGACATTTACGAACAAATCGTATGGAATCTCACTCCATGGTGAGTCAATAATAACCTGCTCGAAGTATTTTCTTTGCGAGAACATATCCATTCATGTGAGGTCCACAAACTCCAGAGTATACTTCAATCATGATTGTTGAAGCCTCTCTAGCATTTACACATCTTAGAAGACCCAAGTCAGGAGTCTTTTTGTACAAGATTCCTCCGCTTAAGAAAAAACCGCTAGCTAGTCTCCGAATAGTCCTTTTTTGATTACTAGTGGCATTAGTCAGACACTCTCCGGATTGAAGATGTGCTTTAATATCATGGAACCAAGGTTTACCGTCAATGTTTTAATGAAAAAGAAATAACATGACTAATGTTTTGAAAAATCAACTCAACTTAGTTTTAAAGAAAAATTAATTTTCAAAAGAGAGTCGCCACTTAATTTTTAAAGAAAAACTAAGAAAACTTATAAATCTCAAACGACATAAACAGATAAAAATCCTTTGGAATTCAAAGGGGGTTTGGTGTTCAATTTACATTTCGAGAAGATATTATGCACTCGAAATGTCCGCTAACTTGCGGTTGACCAACGATTTGACTAACTTTAGAAAAAATAATTAAGTAATAAAATCCATTTTTTTATATGGAAGTAGATAAACCTAAAGTATATTTTTTTAGAAAAATAACTCATATATTAACGAGACAACTAATAAAATAATTCATAAATAAAACAAGTAATAAATAAAATATAAATATTTCAATTTGAACATAAAAAAAAAAAAAAAAGAAGAATGATTTTCTTTTGGGAATTTAATTAAATAAAACCAATTCAAATAAAAGGCTAGTCAAATACAAATAAACAAATAAATATATAAATGAAGAGAAATCTTTGGACTTGGGCTTCCTTGCCCAAATTCAATTAATGTTGGGCTTTTGGCCCACCTGTCCTAATTCTAAGAGATGGGCCACCTGTAAATTCAAGGATTTCAGCCCATTTGACCTTTCTACAACTTGCCAAAATTGTCTTTTGGGCTTTTGTCCCTTTTTGCCTTTGAGAATTCTGTGTATACGTTCTATGTATACCAATGTATATGAGCTGTATTTTGAGTCCGTATTGTTGCTTTATTCCTGTATATCAATTTTTGACCTGTACCCATGTATTTCGAATATTTCTGCCATGTATATCATGTATGCAATTGTTGTATAGCAGTGTATACTGCTGTATACAACATGTATACAACTGTTTTTTGAGCTTTTGGAGGCTTGCATTAGCTTCCCTTTCACCCTCGAACACCAAAGGTTGACTTGGTACTCGAAAATGCAGGGAGATGATGAGAAAGAGTCCTATTTAGACTGTGCGAAGTATCACGTGTAAAAAGAGTGAAAGGAACGAATTAACATGAGATAATTTAAGATTGTCACTAAGAAAGTTTGCTAATAAAGAGACAATAGTCAGAATCAGATTCATCAAATAATATGTAAGTTTAAGATATGAATCACATGCATCAAATGAAGTAAAACAAAAATCTTTATCTTCAACAGCAAGACAATGCACTTAGATTAATCATATGTAGGTATATTCAAACTAAAGACAATTCGTAGAGCTATTTTGATCATTTTTAGAAAGAAACTTATATGTAAATATGAAAAGAAATCATTTATATTAAGTAGATGAATCCAAGAATGACCAAAATTAGATCAACCAACTAAAAACTGATATGAACTGAATCATAATACTCAAAAGCAATGGGAGTCATGTAAACTTAGATCAAGTCAAATTTCAAAAAAGAAAGAGAAAGACACAAATCAACAAGAGCAATAGATGAAACAAACACGTAATGAATGGATAAATTCTAATGAGTGAACAAAGAGGACAAATGGACAGAAGTGTTTCACTAGTTGGAAATGGTGGAGTTGGATTCAAAATGCAACACATGTAGTCAAGAAAATCCGAATCATTAACAGAACCTTATACTTAAAACTCATCAACAAAATTTGGACCAAAACAACAAGCAAAACGAAGGCATAGAAATGGCTCTAATATGTCACTCTAAGCAGTGAGGCAACAAAGAGATTCAATAAAACGAGAAAACTAAGCCATCGGAATGAAAATGCGATTACACTAAACACACTTTATCACATCAGTTAATTTCAAGAACTTGTAGACCTATATAAGTAACAATCTTGAACAGTAACATCCTAAATGCAACACACCTAACGCTTGACATCAGAATAAACGAAATAATATTTATTCGACGACATTCAAGAAGTAGGCTCGAGAAGAAAACGATGAAATGAACTCAAAAACAGAGAAATACCAACTACATAATGGCAACAATTTAAAGGGACACTAAGAGCAAGTATTGAGGGTACTTGAAGATAGAAATAGAATCACGGCGTCAAGAACTCAGATAATACCAACACCACAACTTATTAATGTCATATCAAAATAACAAAGATGAAATAAAAGATGAAAAGAGGAAGGCGTTACCTTTTGCCGAGCAGCATTTTGGGATAAACGAGACTTGGAATTGACTCCCACCACAACAATAAGACTCCGACAAGCTTTGGTGAGCAGAGAACGAAAAAGAAAACCCAAAAATCTAGACTCCAAATAACTGTATTATCTATTTTTCCTATTCTGTATGTGTTTTGATGTGTGTTTATGTTTCTTATGACCTTTCTTACTCTGTTTTCTTTTGCCGACTATCTAACTCTATTTTTTCCAATCCAAAGAATGAAGAAGAAGAGATTATTTATAGATGAAATTAGGGCTGAACATTACGCTAATCGAGAGGGATTTTGGATGAATTTGAAATTCGAAATTCAAATTCCTCTAAGAGATAAGGTTGCTATTGGAATTTTGTATGAATCTTGTACAATTCTTCAACGGATACAAGAGGAGAGCCACTTGATTGAAGCGAAGGACGAACGAGGGAGAAGATTGAGACACCTGGACTGATTCAAGAATAATATCGTACGAAGAGGGGCACATATCGATGCTTGACTCGGGTCGCTGGATTTTCTGGGTCGGTTTTCTGGATTTGGAGCGCTGTTGTGCGTTTGTCGCTCTGAGGAGAAGAAGAACGCATACAACAGTCGGGTCGGGGTCGGGTTATTTGGAAAATGGATGGGTTACTGAAATGGAAATAGAGAGTGGGTTGAAGAATTGTATTAGGCTGTTGAAAGGTGGCCCAAAATTCTTGGTCTTATAATGATAAGGTGAGAAGTGGCTACAATTGCAATCATAATGAATTACAATTACAATTATAACCAATCGATGCTGAAATTAGCCAAATTGAATTAAATTGACAAACTCGACTAACAACAAAATAAGAAGAATTAATATCAATTAATGAGCTTCTTAATCTTGACGAAATAAAATAATTAACTTGATTGTGAAATAATTAATTTAAGTACAAACTAGTTAATTCAAAATTGTAATCATGATTTAAACCGAAATAATAAAATACTTAGCTAAAAGTAAAATCTTTCGATATGATTTTCAAATATTTATAAAATATACTAGATATACATAAAATTATATAAAATATATTTATTATTTAAAAGTATTTTTAAAAAATGATTAAAATCACTTTAAAACTTGAAAAAATATTTTGAATTTTTTTTTAAAAAATAATTATTCTAAATCGCTTGAAATTAAGAAGTTCAAAAATCAATTTATATTGTGGAGGTCCAAAATTGGGTGTCAACAACTGTCCCTCATTTGACTTGGATTGATGAAAGAAATTCGAGGCAAATGAAATTGATGAATCCAATTTTGGCCGACCACATCTCCATCTTTCAGAAAAGGGATTTGGTACGGACATTAGGAATTATGGCTGAACCTCGATATCGGGTTTCCTACATATCTCAGGCTATATGAGAATTCAGGCCACTTGTAGTTCGATACACTTGATTTAATGCACGAGTCTGAAAGAGTTCAAAAGCTATCCAGATATCGAATTATGAAGAGATCAGATTGCTCAAGAATAAGATTTGAGAGAGATTGCTGGAATACAACCGAGCTTTCAACCTTTAGCCCACTTACATATCCTTAAACCTTAGGAATTAGGCTGTTTGTAGTTCAACTCGATCAGTTGAAAAGGAAATCTATTATGTAAGATAACCTTCGGTTTTGGAAAAGTGACAAAGCAAGTCGAGTATGAAAAGGGGGCTTGCAACCTCTTAGCTGTGAATGTGGCATGCTTCACACCTATAATTAAGAACTTGCATGGACATAATTTCCAAAGTTCTTGGTGTATTGTCACTCGGATTGGACAGATGCCTCCGGTGAAAACCAAAACTTTCAGATGCAAAATTGGAACCGATAAACCCAAAGAAAAACCCACATGCCTTCTGATAGGGGTGTGGTTTGATTATGGTGGAAGTCGTTCCTCAACTCGCGTCCTAAGAGTTTGATACTCCTCTCTGGACTATGTCCCAGTTCGCTGCTAAGAAAAAGTTTCACGTTGTGCTGCATCCTTTTGATGTCGTCCGCACCTGTGGTTTGTTTTGAGAATTCATCCTTTCGAATGCTCTCGACAAAGAATGAGATAAAACTTATTAGCATAAAATGTAATTCAAATGGGGAGATAGCGTCTTTTACCGTGTTGACACTTAATTTCTCTCCTTGAACATTGACGTCAGCTTCCTCAAGTTTGACGTAAAGCAAATAAAACTTGATTTTGTATTTGCAATATAATCTTCAGTGTACTCTTCATTTGATGTCAAAATTATAAAATAGGTTGATGTAATATGTTGATCGTTCTCTTGACGTCATTGTTGATGGTTCTCTTGATGTCGTTCTTGTAATGAAAATGATGCAGTCGATGATGATTTTTCTTTCGGTGCATGGATGCTCATAATATTCCAATTGTAATGAGGTGGATGGCTCGATAATATTCCAACTGTAATGAGATGGAGGCTCGATAATATTCCAACTGTAATGAGGTAGATGACTCGATAATATTCCAACTGTAACGAGGTCGATGACTCGATAATATTCCAACTATTACAAGGTGGATGACTCGATAATATTCCAACTGTAACGAGGTGGATGACTCGATAATATTCCAACTGTAATGAGGTGGAGGATTGATAATATTCCAACTGTAACATGGTGAATGCTCGATAATAGTCCAACTGTAATGAGGTGGAGGCTCGATAATATTTCAATTGTAATGAGATGGATGCTCGATAATATTCCAACTGTAACGAGATGGATGGCTCAATAATATTCCAACTGTAACAAGGTAGAGGCTGGATAATTTTCCAACTATAACGAGGTGGAGGCTCGATAATATTCCAATTGTAACGAGATGGATAACTCAATAATATTCCAATTGTAATGAGGTGGATGGCTCGAAAATATTCCAACTATAACGAAATGGATGGCTCGATAATATTCCAACTATAACGAGGTGGATGGCTTGATAATATTCCAACTGTAACGAGGTGAATGCTCGATAATAGTCCAACTGTAACGAGTTGGAGGCTCGATAATATTTCAACTGTAACGAGGTGAAGACTCGATAATATTCCAACTATAACGAGGTCGATGCTCGATAATATTCCAACTGTAACAATGTGGATGGCTCGATAATATTCCAACTGTAATGAGGTGGATGACTCGATAATATTCCAACTGTAACGAGGTGGAGGATCGTTAATATACCAATTGTAATGAGGTGGATGGCTCGATAATATTCCAATTGTAATAAGGTAGATGGCTCGATAATATTCCAACTATAATAAGGTGGATGGCTCGATAATATTCCAACTGTAACAAGGTGGATGCTCGATAATAGTCCAACTGTAATGAGGTGGAGGCTCAATAATATTCCAAGACAGTTCAAAATAGGAACCTGAAATGGACAAACAAATATACGAACCACTTATGGGGTGGATCACTCAACAAAACTATATACCAAAGTCTTTGATCGTCCAATCAAAATACATAATCCACTTATAGGGTGGATACCCAACAAATTTTGAAATCTTGACCCTGACATTGCCAAGAAACACGTATGCCGAAATTGCTACGTGACAAATCATACTAAAAAAACTATATCGACGTATATGCACGTCAGGACTATGACTCTCTCTTTAAAAGATGGAATTATCGAGGAGAATGACTTAATTCTTTCACATGAAGATGAAAGTCACTTCCGTCTTCCTTGACAAACTCAAACAAAATTTGAGTTTGTTACTCACATCTTTAACTGTTATCGAAAACTTGTAATGATCTAATAACTTCGACTGTCATAAGGATATTGAGATCACCAGCATCTTTTCTGATGTGATGGACTTGGTGATTTTCCCTTGCAACACTTCTAAGATAGGGTCCCTTTTGATCATCTTCAGATTTGATGTCGATTTCACAGATGATCCTGACTTTACCAATACTATCACCTGCAAAGCTTCACACCAAACATTAGTATCGATGCAGAAGTGAAGAATATAAGTAAAGATAAAGCATTAGATTAAGTCATTTGGCTTATCAAGATTAGGCTATAATGAGCCTAATAGTGACTTTGATCGTGACTCGTCACTACCGATCCTTCAACATGCTGTTTCTTAAAACTTTGAAACAATCTATTAGCATTTATCGTCAACATTCCTGCAAAATAAAAAGAAACTATTTATAAATCACTTGAGGCAACATAATGAAATGAAAATAAAATGACATGGAAAGATTTCTATGTTATGTTGATGAGGCCACGATGAGTGTAAATGACGCCTTTTGTCACACTTGACACCTTTACATTGCCATTTATGTGACTTCGATGTTCCTGCATCCAAAGAAAAATTCTTAGTTTGAAAGACTGATTTGTGTTGGTCTTGTCTCCATGCTCCTTCATGTAGTTGGCTTACATGCTCGTTCGTCCTTTGCAAGATAGTCTTGATGGAATTTTTGAGGACCCTCCTAAAAATTTTTGTCCCAGTCTAAAATATGGAAGAACTCTTGTAATTTGCTTTGTCATTTCATAGGTTGCTCACTCAGGAATTTTGAGGTCCCTCCTAAAATTTTGTCCCAATTTGCTTCAATAATCATAAGTATAAGTTCTTTAACCAATGACATTTTTGTAAACATTTTGAGATGATCTCAAAAATTCTGTCCTAGTTGCCAACTTGGTTCTCTAGAAAATTTGATCTTGCTATTTTTTTTTTTTAGATGCACTCAAAAACTAACCCAGTTGCATTTTGATCTTCAGTCTTGACTTATTAAATAAGTCTATCTTCGAATGAATTTTTGAGATCCTCTCAAAAATTCTGTCCCAGTTTCCATTATAAAGAGAAATGGAAATCTTATGAGGAATATGACCGAGCCGTTGTGGCGCCTATGTATCCCGTTGAGGCAGGAATCAGGTCAATCGTAGTTCCAAGTACGAAGAAATACTAAAAGGGATAAAAGGGTGATCGAGGCCGACACATGCGGCCTACGTATCTCATTCTTGAGAATTCAGGTCAAACGTAGTTCATTACAAGGAATGTGCGATAAAATGGGAATAAAGAGATTAAATATGCATTTTCAAAGGAAAGATAACAATAACTTCATATGCAAAATTCTGTCCAATACTGGCATACTTCTTTTCAATCTTTGATGATGAATATCTTCAAATGACTCTGTTCAAAATATCTTGCACTTACTCTTAAGAATCCAATACGTGATCCCTTGAGGTGGTTTCCTCAATATGGATCAGATTGTTGTTGATCATGTTTTGAATCTTGTGTTTAAGGGTTGAACAATTCTCTGTGTCGTGTCTAACAGCTCATGAATAATAAGCACATTTGTGGTCAGCCCTGTAAAATTTTCCCAAAGGATTGGCTGGTCTTCCTTCAATAGGATGTAGCATACCCATCGCTTTCAACCTTTTATAAAGTTGAGTTTGAGATTCCCTTAGTGGTGTAAATACTTTAGGAGCCTTCCTAAAGTTTGGACCATGGAATCATTTCTAATTGACATTGTGGTTTCGATATTTCCTTTGTGAAGCCGACTGCATATGGGTAACCGTCACCGTAGATACCTCTTCTACTTTTCCCTTTGACATATCTATGTCACTAATTTTGGTAGTTTTTTCGTTAGCTCGCAGTGCAGTAAGGTTTGTGACCTTTCCAGTCTTTAAACCATCTTACAAAGCTTCTCCGACCTTGACGATCTCAACAAATTTTTGTCCTATCATGCACAACACTCTTTCATAGTACTTAGGCTTTTAAGTTCGAATAAACATTTCAGTGATTTCATGTTCAGACATAGGAGGTTGAACTCTTTCACCCTTTTTTCTCCAACGAAAAGCGTACTCTCAATAGTTTTTTGCAGAGTTCTATTTGATCTTCTCCAAATAGTAGCAATCAGGGGAAACTTCTATGTTATGTCCAAATATTTCATTAAAATCCTTTGCGAGTGCATTCCAACTCATCCATTGCTTTAATTCTTGCGATGTAAACCACTCTAGAGCTTCTCAATTTAGACTTCGACTGAAGAGGCGCATCAACAATGCTTCATTTTTTCCAACTCCTAGGAGTTGATCACAATAAGCTTTAAGATATGCTAGAGAATTTCCAGTTCCATTAAAAGTGACGAACTTTGGCACTTTGAACCCTTCCAGAAGGTCCAAATCTGGATGAATGCAAAAAAATTTGTAGTTCAGCCCCACCTCTTCTAAAGAGTAATCAAGTTCTTTTATCACTTTCGCAATCTCTTCCATCATGATCTGCTTAGTCATTTCCTCTTTGGCCCTCTACTTCTTCTCCTTCTCTTCATAGTGGTTAAGTTCGGAATAGGCAGTATAGTGAAGGTGTGGTTCGGTTTGGATAGGGATATCAAAAGTGACTTTTAAAGGTAAGGGTTGAGCGTTTGGTAACTTGATTAGATATTTGAACAATTAACTAATGGAGCTTGGTAATATGGATGGGTATTTTGGTAATGTGGAGGTGGAGTTTGTTAAACAAGAGGTGAAATTTGGTAACTTGTTGGTGGAGTTTGGTAATTAGGAGGTAGAATTTGGTAACTTGGTGGTGGAGTTTGATAACCTGATTGGGTATAACAAGCTGGATATGAATTTTGTGGAGCTCGAGGATAACCTTTGTAAGGTGAGGATTTTCTGAAGTGTCCTTTTCCATCAGATGCGCAGGAAATAGAAGACACATCCTTTCTCTTCTTTTTCAACAATCCTGAAGATTCAGTTGGGGTGACAATGCGAGAAATCTTTCCAATTTTAATTTCATCTTCGATCGCCTCACCTACCTTGACTATCTCGGCAAATTTTACTCCAATGAGCAACATTATCCTGTCATAATACTCTGACTCTTGAATGCGTATGAACACTTCAATAATCTCCTTCTCAAACATAGGAGGTTGAACTTGGGCGGCCTTTTTCCTCCACCTATACGCATATTCACGATAGGTTTTAGTGGATTTTCACTTAATTCTCTCCAAAGAATAGAGATTAGAAACAATCTCCACATTATAGGCAAACGTTCGACGAAATCCTTAAATAGTGCATTCCAGCTAGACTACTACTTTATCTCATGGGAGGTAAACCATTCCAACGCTTCTCCATTCAAACTTCGGCTAAAAAGCCGCATTAATAAAGCTTCATTCCTTCCAACTCCCATGAGCTGGTCACAGTAGGACCTTAAGTACACCAAGGGATTCCCTGTTCCTCCGAAAGTGTCAAATTTTGGTACTTTAAACCCTTCCGGGAGGTCCAAATTTGGATGGATGCACATTTCCTCATAACTCAACCCATCAACTTCAGGAATACAGTGCAACTCTTTCATGGCTTTCCTGATCTCTTCTTTCATATTCAGCTTGGGTTCATCTTCCTTTGACCTCCACTTTCTCTCTTGTTCCTCATAGTGATCAAGCTTGGAAAAGTTGGCATAAGGTTCATTTGGAAAGTAGTCTTTTGAGGCAATGGCAGAGCAATGGAGGGATTTCTGGTTTTTTGAGTGACTTGATAATTTTGGGGGAAAGTTTGGGGGTCGGTATGTTGATTTTGGTGATGGGGGAAGGTTTGTGGATTGTTAACATTTTGATTTTGAGGGGGAGGTCAAGCTTACGGGTTGGCATTTTGATGAGGAGGGAAGGTTTGGGGGTTGGTACCTTGAGGAAGAGGTGGTGCTTGATAAGAGACGGAGGCATGATGGGGATTTGGGGCAGTTAGGTTGATGATTGAGGGATTTTGAGCGGGGTAAGAGGGCGGGTTATGAACCTGTTCCACGCTTGGTGGAGGAAAGTGGAGTTGAGGTCTTCCATCTCCTAGAGGGTTGAAAGCGAAAATTGGATTAGGCAAATCTTGTCTTCTTTGCATTTCGACCCTTATTTCGGCAATCTGTTGCATCAACTGCATAATTAATTCATTTTGATCAGCGGCGGCGGGCTGAGCCACGACAACATCAGTCAGGTCAATCTCGTCATTGTTATCACCCATTACTGCCTTTCTTTTTTGCAAACTTTGATCCGGGAAGGAATCTTTTAGGGCCTTAGATCTTGTGAAATAAGGATGATCAGCCAACTTATCAACACAGATTAGTTCTAAGTACCTAACAAAGAAAAATAACTCAAAAGATAAACGTGTTAGTCTGTGTAGATGATAAATAATACAAAATATCACACAATGACCACAAACACATAAGAGTTGCTCCACTTGAAGATAAACTAGCCCACGCATTTAGAGAAATGACTAAATAGACATGAATTTGTCTATTTTATTTTGAGCTTAGTGAATCATAAATGTCGACTTGAGCCGAGACAAAGTCAATTGTAGTGCTTATGTGTTTACTTAATTTTTTGTGTGATATTTTGCATTATCCATTATGAACATGAACTAACACTTTTATCTTTTGAGTTTTTCTTCTGTTTAAGCGAGATGTTGATCTATGTCAAAGTTTAGAAGTCATTGTTCATCCGAAGTTGCAAGGGACAAGTGGACTTGCGAAATTCGAGTCTTTGTATTTCACAAGACATTAATATTAAGTCAAAAAGATAAATCAGGGAAGTATTTGTCTATGAAGTTGCACTCATTTATTTTTTATTATTTTGAATGTTGGTCCTGCTCTCACACATTTCTCATATTTTTTCAGGAAAATCATCCCCGAAAACAGTCGAGGATGGTCATAACAATTTGTGGTTCTCGTAGATAATTGAGAGAAGACACATTGCCAATGGACATTCAAAAAAGAATATGCAACAACAATGGGTTACTGTAAAAAAAAATGGGAGACCACATTCAACAGGCAGTACAAAGGTCGATAGTTAAAGAGGATGCAAGAAATCACTCTGAGTTTGTCTAAATTTTACAATTATTTTATGCCATATATGAACGAACTACGCGTACTTGATTCTCATTTCGGTGAGATACGTAGGCAGTCCTTCTTGGGTTCGGTATTTATTCTTTCAAATCTCAGGAAAAAAAAAAGAAAAAAAGAAGAAAAGAAAAGTAAAATAGTTTGTGCATATTTTCAAAGGCATATTAGTTTGTGCATATTTTCAAAGGCATATCGTAACGAACTATACGAACCTGATTCTCATCTCAGTGAGATACATAAGCAACCCTTGTTGGGTTAGGTATTCATTTTTTCAAAAGTAAAAAAAAATAAAAAAAATTGTGTGTATATGTTCAAAGCCATATCTAAATGGACTACGTCTGACCTGAATTCTCAAAAATGAGATACATAGGCGGCCTATGTTAGCCTCGTTCACCCTTTTTACCCCTTTTAATGCTTCCTTTCATAACTGAACTACGTTCGACCTAAATTCTCAAAAATGAGATACGTAGGCGGCCTATTTCGGCCTCGGTCGGTTCCTTGTTTTATTTTCTTATTTTTGTTAATCCTCGAGAAGGGGAACTACATTTGACTTGATTCCTACCTCAATACGTAGGCGCGACAATGGCTCGGTCATATCTCTCGTAAGATTTCTGTTTTTCATTTACAATAGAAACTCAGACAGAATTTTTGAGAGGGACTAAAAAATTCTCAAGAAGAAGATCTCTCCAGCAATGTCAAGTCTGAAGTTACTTTGAGATTTGCAATTGGGACAAAATTTTTGAGAAGATCCCAAAAATTCAGTGATTTACCCATCAACATTTAAAGATACATCAAGACAATTAATTGTGATAGAAATTTTTGAGGATGACCTCAAAAATTTCAATAGGGTTCATCAGCAGTTTAGAGCAACTTTGAATACTTCCCAACGGAGTCGCCATTTTGTTTACATTCCTATCTTATTTAAATAGAGAGAAACGTCGTGGTGACTCGAAAAATAATCAACTAAATTAATTTTAAAAGAATTATAAGAAAAAGAGTTTTAAAGGAGTCGCCACCTAATTTTAGGAAAAATTAGGAAACTAATTAACAAATATCTACGAAACTAATAGATTCTAGGTAAGAGGTTCAGGTTATTCTGAAGGGAAGGTGTTAGACATCATTTGAAATCCACAACTGTGGGTCTCGATTGAATTCATTTTTTCAAATTGAGGAGTAGATAAAAATAATATACAACTATAATAATCATGCAATATACACAAGTAATAAAATAAAACAATAATATAAGAAACGACCTATGTTTGCCTAACATCGATATATACAAACTAATGAATAAATAATATAATTTGAATTTCATTCGATTAGCTTCAATGGGAAGCAACTCTGGGGTTCTTGTAAACACACTTAGTAAAGTGTTACTGATAAATTAATATGAATAAAAATAAATGAATCAAATAATAACTTAAAAATAAAGAAAACCAGTCTTATTAACATGGAATGCCTTGAAAATCGATGGTAATTTCTTCATCGGCCAATTTTAACAAACAGAATACAAACATAAACTAAATTTCCATCTTTCAACATTGGAAATGCCTCCAAAACCGACGGAGATATTTTATCATTGGCCAACTAGTGCATACAAGCTACAAACAATAATAAAAAATAAAACAACACATGACTTACTGGAAATTCTTGAAAATGCATGAAATTGAACAAATGAATAAATGAGGTAAACACTAACAATAATACTAACAAAAACACTGAAATCTTGATCTATTATCAATAAGTACAAACAAAAAAATAAAAATAAAATATTGTAAAGATTTATTCGAATCAACTTTTGAAAGGAACAATCATATTTGAATAAAATTCTCCATGGAGTGACCAAAGGGTCAATGAGTCAACCAAGACAAAATCACAAACAAAATTAATAACCAAATACTAACAACCAAACTTAACAGTAGCAAATTAATATCAGAAATAAAATGAAATAGAAGGCCCTAAAACAGTGAACAAAACTTTAACAAGAATTATGAACGACTTAAAAAATATCAAAATAGAGATGACAATGGCCAAAAATTAAACAAAGTAACAACAGAATAATAAAAATCAACCAACATTTGCAAACAGTAGCTAAAGGGAAAAACAAAAGGAAATAAAAGAATAGAGTTACCAGCCTTTGTATTCGACAGAGAAGCACCGAACTCACGGAGAATCGAAATCTCACTAGATCTCGTCGGAGTTGGGAGCTTCTAGTTCGTTGTTGTTGAACTGTTGTGGAGTCACGGAACATCAGCGAATTAGAGCTTTGACTTGTCGGAATACCTATAAAAACAAATGGTAATTAAAGAGGGGAGAGGGGAAGGGAAGAAGAAGAGCAGTTGGGTCTATTCTCCATGTGCTTTTCGCCGGAGTTAGTGTTTGGTCGGGGTTTAAGGTGTGTTGTTCAATTGATTTTGAGGGCAGTTTTGGGTTGTTGCTCGCTGGTGCAAATTTGGTTGCCGGAGATGGGTTCTCCGGCGTTGAACAGTGACATGAAAGGTGCTGGACATTGGGGTTTGGGGTCGTTTGGTTACTGTTTTATGGGGTTCTGATGGCATCAAATAGTGGGGATTTAGGTGGCTATTTGCCAACGAGCACTTAATGAACTTCGTAGCAATATGCAAATCATAAGAAATCCCTAGAGTTATCCAGACTGCTGTAAGACTGAGGCAATTTACTTTATCTCTCACTAGGGAGGCGACAAACTGGTTGAATGAACTACCAGATGATTCAATCAGGACTTGAACTAAACTGAAAGAAGCCTTCTTGGAATGGTTCTATCCGGAATCACAAGAACTACATATGAAAGATGAAATAAGTGCACACAAGCAACAACTAGGGGAAGCAATGCATGATACTTTATGGAGATTCAGCCAAAAGCAGAAGAAGTGACCGAATCATGGTCTTACTGAAAGATATTTAAAACATGCATTCCATAGATCACTAAGTATGTTGTTGATGTAGTGTGTGGAGGTTCATTCATGAGAAAGACATTCCCCGAAATTATGCAAATAATTGATGAAGTCTCGAAGAATAATAGAGCATAGCATACTAGAGATGCTGAAAGCGGAGATCTTAGGCTCACATTCGAGCTTTCAGCTGAATAGAAGAAGCGAGAAGAAGAAAGGGACCAAGACATGGCTCATATGAGGACTCAAATGGATCTACTCACAAAACACATCATGTCTGGTCCAAAGAAGGTGAATGTTGTCGGTGCATCATAGAGATATGAAGATCAGAAGATTGACTTAGATGAGGAGGACAAATACTTGAGTAATCAGGGGGATTTCCATAATTATAACTCGGGCAACCAAGGATATACTTTTGGAAATCAAGGTCGAAGCTACCTAAGAGATGGGCAATATGAAAGATCTATAAACAGAGAACAGGGCAACTGTCAAAATAGAGATGGATACAGAAATGACCGCAATGGTGTATATGTGCCTCAAGGTGTTAGGGATCAAGTAGGTGAAATTCCACCATATCTAAAATAAAGGATATGTTAGCTAAAGTTCTGCAAAAGGTTGAATCTATTGATGCAGGTGTAAAAGAAATAAAAAGTCAGGTGTAAAAGAAATAAAAAGTGATTTCTCAGGTATGAATCAGCTAGTGGATTCTCACACCACTTTTATCAAGTACGTGGAGCAACAGTTGGGACAACTAGCAGCATTGCAAAACCCAAGGAATAATGGTTCATTAACAAGTGACACTATTACCAACCCTAAAAATGATGGGCATTGCATCGCCATTACCACCAATAGTGGTAAGATCCTTAATTAATCATAATTGTAGGTATTGAGCAAAAGTAGAGTATAGGGATAAATGAGGAAGCAAAGGGTGAAGATGAAGATATAAATGATTCAGAAGTGGCTCAACCAACAACTGAACCAGCTAAGGTAAAAGAAACGGAAGTAGAGGCAACTTTGCCTTTACAACAGATACTAAGACCTCCTCCTCCATTCCCTTAAAGACTCATGAAGAAAGCTGAAGATGGGAAGTTTGAAAAATTTATAACTATGCTGAGATAGTTATCAGTGAACATCCCATTAATAGAAGCTCTGGAGCATATGCCAAGATATGCTAAGTTCATAAAGGACTTAGTCACAAAGAAAAGAGTTGTAAGTTTTGAACCGACTGACAATATCCATCATTGCAGAGCTATCACTACCAGATCCTTAGTGTAAAAAAAGGAGGATCCAGATGCATTCACTATGCCTTGCACCATCGGCGCATTTGTGTTTGCAAAAGCTTTGTGCGATCCAAGGGCGAGCATCAATCTGATGCCTCTAGCTATATATAAGCAATTTGGTTTGAGTGTGCCAAAACCTATGGCTATGAGGTTGATGATGGCAGATAGGTTAGTAAAGCGACCTGTGGGTATTTTATGTGATGTGCTCGTAAAAGTGGACAACTTTATTTTTCCAGTTGATTTCATGATTCTGGATTGCGAGGAAGATTTTGAGGTTCCCATAATATTGGGAAGGCCATTTTTTGCCACATATCGAGCTCTAGTTAATGTTGAGAGTGGAGAACTGAAGTTCAGACTCAACAATAAAGAGGTAAATTTAAAATATGTAGGTCTATGAAGCAACCACAGGACATGAATGTGGTGTCTGCGATAGATGTCATTAATGAGGGGGGTTTTAGAATTTGCTATTGAGGAAAGGTTCGCAGTGGAAACGTTGGCAGACGTGATAACGAATTTTGAGGAAGACCTCCAGGATGACTATGTGGAGACTCTAAATGTTCTGCAAGGTATGGGGTCACATTCTTACACTCCAGAGAGATTAGATTTAGACCTAAAGAACAAGCTAAATCCTCCAGCAAAGCCGTCTATTGAGGAACCACCTGTACTTGAGCTGAAACAGTTACCCGTTCACTTAAGGTATGTCTTCTTGGGTACTAATAACACATTTCCAGTCATTTTGGCTGCATATCTAAATAATTAACAGGTTCAATTTGTAATCAAAGTTTTAGCAAGGTACAAAAGGGTGATTGGTTGGACTATTGCTGACATCATTGAAATACCTCCGAGTATTTGTACTCACAAAATCCAACTTGAGAAGGATTACAATCTTACTATAGAGCATCAGAAGAGGTTAAACCCACCAATGCAAAAGATTGTCAAAAAGGAAATCATAAAGTGGTTGGATGCAGGGGTGGTGTACCTCATTTCTGATAGTCATTGGGTTAGCCCAGTGCAATGTGTGCCCAAGAAGGGTGGTATGACAGTGGTCACAAATGCGAAGAAAAAGTTGATTCTGTAAACACCAGTCACAGGTTGTGAGTGTGCATGGATTACAGGAAGTCGAACAAGTGGACCTTGAAGGACCGCTTCCCTATGCCATTCATGGATCAGATGCTTGATAGGCAGGCTGGTAAAGGTTTGTATTGCTTCTTAGATGGATACTCTGGGTATAATCAAATATTAATTGCTCTGGAAGATCAAGAGAAAACCACATTTACATGTCCTTATGGTACCTTTGTGTTCAAGCGCATGCCATTTGGATTGTGTAATGCACCAATAACTTTCTAGACGTGTATGATGTCCATCTTCTCGAACATTGTAGAGGACACTTTGGAAGTGTTCATGGATTAGTTATCTGTGGTAGGTGAAACATTTAATGATTGTTTGTTGAATCTTAGCAAGTCACTACAGAGATGCGATGAGGCTAACTTGGTGCTTAGCTGGGAGAAGTGTTATTTCATGGTTAAGGAAGGCATAGTCCTAGGACACAAAAGATAGATGGTTGAACCACCTTTTCTTAGAAGAAGCTGTAGAGGGTTTCATTTACCCTACATTATAGAAAAAAGTAAAAAAGAGTGGACGAAGTAAAAAGAAACAAAAGAAAAAAAAGGTACATAAGGAATGAGAAAGAAAAACTTGATTATAGAAATCGAAGGTTAGGCGGATCACTTTATTCCTATCTCTTACCCTTTTTTAATATAGCCAATTGCCAAAATGCTAATGTACCCTCGTGTACAGCACTATAAGTTAATTTGGGGTAAAGAATCCCATTGCAGGGCAAAGTCCCACGAGAAAGAACATGAAGAAGTACACTGATAAGCTTCTCAACCTTAATTAATCACTCTAATTTTCCAATTTCATTCATTGTCATTTGCTGATAATGAGTTTCACACTTACAAGAATCTTTATTGTAATATCAGTATGTGATCCTTTATGGCCATTCAACATTAAAAACTAAATATGTTCATGGTTATGGTTAAAAATCAAAATGCAATCCGAACAAAACTGATTAAAAAACCGATGTTTGGTTTGGTTAGGTTTGGTTTTAAATTTTGAAAACCGACACTATTTGGTTTGGTCAAGTATTATAATCCTAAGTCAAGTTCATCAAAAATCCATTATTTTATTTATCTACCCGACCTCACATAAGATAGTCACATTTTCTCTTAATTTAATCACTTTGTTTGTTGTAACGACCAGATTTCGTCGTTAGGGAAAAGTCAATGGGGAAAGAATTGGGTCAGAAAACTTTTGAGTAGTAACTTGAGAATTCCTAGCCTAGTCCAGATTTAGACAAAATCTGAGTCAGTGAGGTCTAGGAAAATTTGATAATGAATGAAAGACCTGATTATTAATTTGATCACATGAGTAGATAGCTAAGACGTTAAGAAACTCGTACGACTTTACGGAATCAAATTTGGGCGAGTAGAACTCCTGAAAGTGATCTTAGCATAAAAGGGTTGTTTTTTAATGTCATAGGATGAAGGTGTGTCGTGAAATGAGAGTTTGGAACTTAAATTCTGACTCTCTGTCTCCGTGCACTCCGCCAGGGCGGGATAATCACGAATTAAGTCGGAATTAAACCCAAAAATGTTATTTTCTGCAAGTTTCATTCTTGAGAGCTAAGGAACGACCCAGGGCAAGTTCTTGATAGTTTTCCACCTCTTCTAGCACTAAAGGTAAGGATTTTACTCTCCTAATTCGTTTTTCGACCCGTAGAACTTAGATTCTTGGGTAATTGCTATTGGGGAAGGTACTAATCTAAATTTAATGGTTGAAAAAGCCCTAAATTGGGTATTAGGATCTTGGATTTGGCCTACGGTTGATGATGTTGATTTTAATCCGGGTAATTAGGCCTCATTTATTGATCCTTGTATTAAATTGTTGTATTTAGCCTACAAAAAAATGGAAAGAATCCAGAAAGGGAAGATTCAAGTGCCTTAGGGGGATTAAAGATTGGTTTCGAGGTAGATGATGGTTTAATTTCATGTTTATGTGATGTATGTTAGTATTTGCTTCATTGTAATGCATGTATGTATGTGAATATTGCACTATTGCCCACATTTAATGCAAATGAGTATGAATGAATGATTGAATGTCATGAATCAACACTTGATTGTATGATTATGAGAATGTACATTGTGATTGTGGCATGTTGAATGGACCGGGTGTCACGTTCTGACACACTAACTGGGATCGAATGTCACGTGCCAACATATACATTGGATCAGGTGTCGCGTTTAGACACACTAATTGGATCTAATGTCATAATCCGGCACACTAACAATTTGGGTATGGGTTCCACGAAAGGACCATTGAATTGTCATATTTATGTGTTAATGAAATTATGGAACTGTAAGTTGTTCATAATTGATAACCGGTATATGTGTATATATTCTATGCATGTCATATTTACTATGTTGTGACTGCCTATGTATGTTCACTTACTGGAATAGCCGAGTGATCCTACCAGTACACTGTGGTTGTGTACTGATACTACACTTGCTCTTTCTTTGTTGAGTACAGGGCATCTTTAGGTGGCTACTAACAGACCTCATTTAGGAGATCACTGATCGAGATCGAATTTAAGGGTGAGACAGCTCTTCCAGGCCACCATGAGTTCTCCTTTTGTTTAGTCTATTCCTTTCTGACTGAGACTATTTAAATAGGTTTTGCTTCTGTTAGTTGGGTTTATACCCATTTTCTTAGACTTGTTGAATTTTAGAGTTTTGGTATATTGACTTTCATATTCTAGGGGTTGTTCTTCTGCATTAGTTTGGTTAGTTTTATTTAAACCTTTGGAGTTTATGGGAACTCTATATGATTTATGTATTTAAATCTGCTTCCGTATCTTTAAATGTCTAGCTTTTAGGTTAGCTGAGTAGTATTAATGGTTGTCCCACCGGAGGGGTAGTGTGGGTGTCAATTATGATGGTCTGGGTCGTAACAAAATTAGTATCCGAGCCATAGGTTCGTTGATCTTGATGTACCAAAACGAGTCTAGTAGAGTCTTGCACAACGGTACGGAGACGTCTGTACTTCTCTTCGAGAGGCTATAGGACTTTAGGAAATCTCTCAGTTTTCTCTTGTCTCCTTTCGTGCTATAACTTGATTCAAATTGGTATGTACTGATTAGATGGTTAACACTACATTCAATGGTGTTAGGCTCGTAGCTCTCGTCAGTGTGCCAACTGAGTAATCCGCTGCAAGACGTCGCAGTTGAGGCTAGGGTAGAAGAAGGGCAAGGGGCAGAGGCTGAGGAAGGGTAGCACTCACTAGGGGTGGAGCACCAATTTAGAATGCTCCCCAGAGATAACGTTCCTCCCGCACATCATGAATAGGTAGAAGAGAATGTGGAGATTGAGGACGAGGAGGATGTTGGACAGGAAGAGGTTGCACCGGCTAGGAACACCGACATTCCTTCCTTAGATCCAGTGTTAGCTCACCAGATCATGTCTTTTCTGAAAGGATTGATTGATCCTGGAATCCTTCCCGCAATGCAAGCTGCCCAACCCCCAACCAACCGCCCCGTTACTGTTACTAGTCCCAGGAGAGATGCCACATTAGGTACTGATTCCTTTTCTGTCCTTTGTTGGACCCCGTAATGACTGGTAACGAGCATGAGATGTTGACTAAGTTTCTGAAGTTGAAGGTGCCTCTGTTCCATGGTTGTGAGAGTGAGGACGCCTACGAATTCATCTTAGATTGTTATGAGAGGTTGCATAAGTTAGGTATTGTACATCAACATGGAGTAAAGTTTATGACTTTCGAGCTTCAGGGCGAGTCTAAGCAGTGGTGGAGAGCATATGTGGAATGCATATTGTTAGTTCTAGCCCCACTCACTTGGACCAGTTTCTTGCTCTATTCTTGGAAAAGTATGTGCCCCGGACCTTGTGAGATCGTAAGAAGGATGAGTTCATGGCTTTGGTGTAAGGTGGTATGTTTGTGGCTGCTTATGAGGCTAAGTTTCATGCTTTGTCTAGATATGCTACGCAACTGGTGACTACTAAAGAGGAGAGGATTTGTCTATTCGTCAAGAGACTAAACTCTGAGTTACACGTATTGTCCGTTCATATGACTTCTGTGGGGAAAAGTTTTAATGAGATAATAGATTTTGTGAAGAAAGTGGAAGAAGTGAGGTGTTATGGGCAAGCTAAGGCATTGGCTAGCAAAGCTAAGAGCACAGGTAACTTTCAAGGTTCCTACACCAGAGGTTCAGGGAGGCCGACACTTGCAGCCCGACCCATTCAGTCTGCTATGCCCGCTTCTACAGGTAATTACTCAGGAACTCCACATCAAAATTTAATTCAGGATAGCCAAGGAGACGCACCTTCGGCGGGCAGCGGGCCTTCTTTTGATCGCACTTGTTATAATTGTGGATAACCTGGACATATAAGGAGAAATTGTCCCCGCCCGCACATATTGACCCCGCACAGCAGCAGTCTAGAGCAGTGGTACTCGCGGGCAATGGTAATAATGGTCGAGGACAACCACAAGGTGGGCGAGGATCAGCGAGGCCGTGGAGGCCGGGGAAATGGTAACATAGGGAGAGAAGTAGTGCAGCCAGGCAAGGAGGCCTCCCATCAAGATGACAGGGCTCAGTGTTATGCCTTTCCAGGCAAGAGCGAGGCAGAGTCTTCTAACGCAGTTATCATAGGTATTATTCTTGTATGTTATCGGATGACTACTTTTTTGTTTGATCTGGGTTCTACTTATTCTTATGTGTCCGTTCAGTTTTCCTTAGGATTTGATATGATTTTTGATGTACTTGATTCCCCCATTCACGCATTACCCAGCCATAGTCTGTCATAGTCACCCATGTCTATTGTGCTTTTCCTATCTTGTTTATGGATTTTCAGACTTGAGCTAATTTGGTTATTTTGGACATGACTGACTTTGATATCATTTTAGGCATGACTTGGTTGTCCCTCTATTATGTTATGCTTAATTGTAATACTAAGTCTGTGACTCTACAGATCCTGGGTAGGGAAAAGTTAGAGTGGGAAACGGTGACAATCCTAAGCCAGCTAAGATTATATCCTCCATTCGGGCTAGGAAACTGGTGGGGCAGGGTTGTTTGGCTTATTTGGCTCATATTCAGGATGTTGAGGTTGAGTCTCCCTCTATTGAGTATATTCCTGTGGTGTCAAAATTTAGGGAAGTGTTTCCTACCAATTTGCCTGGTATGCCTTCGAATAGAGATATAGATTTCAGCATTGATTTGGAACCTCGTACTCGCCCCATTTCTATCCATCTGTATCGTATTGCTCCAGCAGAATTAAGAGAGCTTAAGGCTCAAATCCAAGAGCATCTTAATAAGGGATTCATCTGCCTAGTGCTTCTCTATGGGGTGCCCCTGTCTTGTTTGTTAAGAAAAAGGATGGTAGTATGAGGATGTGTATAGACTATCGTCAGTTGAATAGGTCACCATTCAGAATAAGTATCCACTACCTCAGATAGATGGTCTGTTTGACCAATTGCAAGGTGCATCCTTTTTCTTTAAGATTGATCTAAGGTCTGGTTACCATCAGTTAAAGATTAGGCCTGAGGATATACCAAAACCGACATTCAGAACCCACTATGGGTACTATAAGTTTCTAGTTATGTTGTTTGGGTTGACAAATGCGCCTGTACTTTTCATGAGTTTGATGAATGGTGTGTTCAAACCATTTCTGGATTCGTTTGTTATTGTGTTCATTGATGACATTTTGGTTTATTCGAAAAGTGAGGAAGAGCATGCCGACCATCTTCGTATTGTTCTGGGTGTTCTTAGGAGACAAAAGTTGTATGTGAAATTTTCTAAGTGTGAGTTTTGGTTAACTTCGATTGCCTTTTTGGGACATGTAATTTCAAGGGAAGGGGTAATAGTAGATCCCCAAAAGATTGAAGCAGTTAAGAATTGGGTCCGACCTAGCTCTATTACTGAGGTTAGGAGTTTTGTGGGGCTCGCTAGCTACTATTGACGGTTTATGAAAAACTTTTCTTCTATTGCCACACATCTAACAAGTTTGACAAAAAATGAGGTACCTTTAGAATAGACTGAGAAATGTGAAGAGATCTTTCAAAAGCTCAAGACCCTTTTGACCACAGCCCCTATTATAGCACTATAGGTTGAAGGTACAGATTTTATTGTTTATTGTGATGCTTCACATTCTGGTTTGGGTGTTGTGTTGATGTAGGATAAGAGTGGTATAGATTATGCATAGCAGAAGTTGAAAGTACATGAACAAAATTACCCGACACATGATTTGGAGTTGGCATCTGTAGTGTTTGCTCTCAAGATCTGGTAGCAATATCTATATGGTGTCAAGTGTGAGGTATTTACTGACCACCGTAGCCTACAACATATATTCACCCAAAAAGATCTAAATCTGAGACATCAAAACTGGATGGAGTTACTCAAGGACTATGATGTGACCAACCAGTATCATTCGGGTAAGGCTAACGTGGTGGCAGACGCATTAAGCTGGAAGGTGGTGAGTATAGGTAGTCTATCTTTCTTGGGTGTATCCAAGCGACCTTTGTCTAAGGAAATCCAAACCTTGGAGTCTAAGTTCATCCAGTTGGGCATCTCGAAATGAGGTGGGATGTTAGCTAGCATTGAGGTTAGGGCCACTTCATTGAGGAGATCAAGGCCAAACAATTTAAGGATGAGAATTTGAATGAGCTTAGAAAGATGACAGTGTCTATTAAGGCGCAAGATATGACTCTTGATGTTGGGGGTGTGCTTAGTTTTAAAGAAAGGATTTGTGTTCCTCGAGTGGACGACTTGATTCAAAATTTATTGACAGAATCTCATGGTTTGTGGTATTTCATTCATCCGGGTGTGACCAAGATGTACCGAGATTTGAAGCGACTTTATTGGTGGTATGGCATGAAGAAAGACATAACGGAGTTTGTGGATAAGTGTCAAACTGCTAGCAAGTGAAATATGAGCACCAAAGACCTGTAGGTTTGCTTCAAAGGATGCCAATTCCGGAATGGAAGTGGGAAAGTATAGCTATGGATTTTGTGGTTGGTCTTCCTATGACACTGGGAAAGTATGATTCTATTTGGGTAGTGGTCGGCAGATTAACTAAGTCAACCCATTTTATTCCAGTCAGAACAGACTATAATGCCCAACAGTTAGCTAAGATTTATGTGAAAGAGATAGTGAGGTTGCATGAGGTGCCCCTTTCTGCCATCTCAGACCGTGGTATGTCGTTCACATCCAAGTTTTGGGGAAAATTGCATGAGGAGTTGGGTACTCAACTCACTTTTAGCACCTCTTTCCATCCGCAAGTGGACGGGCAGTCAGAGAGGACTATTCAAGTGTTAGAGGACATGTTAAGGGCATGTCTGATTGACTTTGGAGGGCATTGGGATAAGTTGCTACCTTTGTGTGAGTTCTCCTATAATAACAGTTACCACTCGAGCATTGATATGGCACCATTTGAGGCACTGTATGGGAAAGGATGTAGATCACACATCGAATGGTTTGAGGCTGGAGATGTAAAACCTTTGGGGGTTGACTTGCTGAAGGATGCTCAAGATAAGGTAAGAAGCGTCCAAGCTAAGCTTCTAGAAGCCCAAAGTCGACAGAAAAAGTATGCAGACTATAAGGTAAGAGACATGGCATTTCATACCGGTGAGCAAGTTATTATTAAATTGTCCCCCATGAAAGGGGTGATGAGATTCGGCAAGAAGGGTAAGCTTAGTCCTCGATACATTGGACCATTCGAAATTCTTGACTGTGTAGGACCAATTGCTTATAGATTGGCTTTACCTCCTAACTTGTCTGGAGTTCATCCAGTATTTCATGTGTCCATGTTGAATAAGTATCATGAGGACAAGGATTACATCATAAACTGGGACTCAGTTTTGTTAGACAAGGACCTTCATTATGAGGAAAAATCGATTGCAATTCTTGATCGTGATGTTCAGAAGTTGAAGAACAAGGAGATTAAGTCCATAAAATTTCAATGGAAGTATCGTCCGGTTGAGGAAGCCACTTGGGAGATCGAGAAGGACATGCAAGACAAGTATACCCAGTTATTCAACGATTCTGTACTATCGCATTCTTTACTTTAGCCAGTCTTTCCTAGTTGATCACTTGGAGACGAGTGATGGGTAAATTGGTATCTATTATAACGATCTGATTCCATCATTAGGGAAAAGCCAATGGGGAAAGAATTGGGATCATAAAACTTTTGAGTAGTAACATGGGAATTCCTAGCCTAGTCCAAATTTGGAAGAAATATGAGTCAGTGAGGTCTAGTAAAATTTGGTAATGAAAGAAAGATCTAATTATGAATTTTACCACATGATTAGATAGCTAAGATATTAAAGAACCCGTACGACTTTACGGAATCGAATTCGGGCGAGTAGAACTCCCGAAACTGATCTTAGCGTGAACGGGTTGTTTTTAAATGTCATGGGATGAAGGTGTGCTGTGAAATGGGAGTTTGGAACTCAAATTCCGACTCTCTGTCTCCGTCCAAGCCACCAGGGCGTGGCCGTTGTGGCAGGATGGGGGCCACCATAGTGGGACAGTCGCGAATTAAGTCGAAATTAACCTCAAAAATGTTATTTTCTGTAAGTTTCGTTCTTGAGAGTTAAGGAACGACTCAGGGCAAGTTCTTGACAGTTTTCCACCTCATCTAGCATTAAAGGTAAGGATTTTACTCCCCTAATCCATTTTTCGATCCGTAGAACTTAGATTCTTGGGTAATTGCTATTAGGGGAAAGGTTTGGATCTGAAATTAATGGTGGAAAAGTCCTAAATTAGGTATTAGGATCTTGGGTTTGGCCTAGGGTTGATGATGTTGATTTTAATCCGAGTAATTATGCCTCATTTATTGATCCTTGTATTAAATTATTGTTTTAAACTACGAACAAGCGGAAAGAATCCAGAAGGGGGAAGATTCAAGTGCCTTAGGGGGATTCAAGGTTGGTTTCGAGGTTGGTGATAGTTTGATTTCATGTTTGTGTGATGTATGTTAGTATTTTCTTCATTGTAATGCATGTATGTTTGCGAATGTTGCACTATTGCCCACACCTAATGCAAATGAGTATGAATGAATGATTGTATGCCATGAATCAGATAAGTAACCTCATTCAGATACATTTAAACAATAAATAACTCCATTGATACATACCCAATTGTTTCTCTTAGAGGCAGGGTAAACTTCGGGAACATTTACCTCCCTCTATGATTTATCCATTCCAATAGTGAAAATTTAGTTACTTGATTTAAACGTATGAACTTCTACGTTTATCATCCAACATTTTGACCTTGCTGGACAAAGTTACCGGGTGTCTCTTACTAGTGGGAGGTGACAGACATTCGAAAGTAGTCGAGGTACGCGAAAGCTGGCCCACACACCATAGTTATCAAAATAAAATAATCAAGATTTTGAAAATATGGCTCATTCAAGTACTTGAGGGGAAAATTAGTAACACAAGCCAAGTGATCTTGGCTTAAATTGTATATGACATTTTTTTGGTCACTTAAAGCTATGTAACTAATGAAGAATTGACCTACACAACTTTTTTTTATGTGATTCAATGAATAAGGGCTCCGTAATCAGAGCCAAAAGATTTTGTAACGCACATAAAACACATTAAAAACTTAGCAGGCAGTTGTTTCAAAATTTCAAAGACGAGCACGGATGGAATTGCCGGAATGCAAGAACTACCAATGGCAAGAACAATCTTCTTTTTCTCTATGAATACTTAGTTGTGGCAAGACGATCATAGTATTTTTTTTTTATGTGAAAAGTGTAGTATTAAAGGTGTCTTTAAGTTAGACTAGGTTTAACCACAATTTTCTATACTTATACACTACTTAAAAGTTGTAAGCCCTTATGCACGTATCGTGCGACTAGTATATAATAAAAAAGTAGTGGGAGACATGCATTGGAGCTCTTTATTCGATTTGATTATATAGCATAGTAGAGAAAAATTGTAAAATCACCAAAGGGCTTACATCCACTTGACTTCATACTTGGATGTTCTCTACGGTGGCTGATCCAGGATTTTCATTCAGGTGTTCGAAAAATAAAAGTATGAACGTGTGAATAAGCCAACAAAACACAATTCAAAGTAAGTAGTAGTATATAGTTTATAGGTACAAAAAGTTAGTTCCGTTACAAGAGACCTTTTAGCATGTTTGCATTTTCTTTCACGTTTGGATTTTTTGAAACTAAAAGGAGACCTACCACTACACTAGAACGTCTACTTCTTGTTCATGAGGCAGTTTAAAATTAATATATCTACATAAATACAGAAAATTTACCTTATATATACAATGCAATTTTTTGTTGAAGGGATTCAGGTGAACCCCCTAGAACCCACGTGGATCCGCCCCTGGTCTTCTAGACCTAGGTCGTAACAAAAAAATGTAAAAATAAAAAATTTACAATCAATGTTTCTATTTCATAATTTTCTACCATCGAGAGTTGATCAAATTATTCCTTCCGATCATATTATATGTCTTTTGAAAATTTTACATAATCTTTAAAAAGGACATTTAATAGTGTAAAAATTAAATTAGGAGTAGAAACCAAAGTTAATTAGGATTTTGGTATTTGACGTTTATTTAATTCATACTCCCTCCATTTCAAATTAATTGAATTGTTAGAGACATTTTTCATTTTTCAAATTAACTTAATTGTTCAGTTTTCAAGACCGCTTTTAGAGTGTTCTTCCAATTTACCCTTCATTAGTTAGTGTTGGAATTAGTGATTAATTAATATTTAATTATTTTAATCATAAATTTGACAATAATTAATAAGCGTAAAAGTGGAAAGTTATGTCTAATTTATGTCTTAATCTTTTTTTTTAAAGAGTGTGAAACACCTCAATAATTCAATTAAATTGAAATGGAGGGGTATCTAGTTAGAATTTATTTGTCTAATTTATATTGGTCTACTAGTTCTATTATAGATAGGGTGCTCTGTCACATTTTATAAAAAAAAAAAAAAACAATACAATAAGAGTATTCAAGCAACTGAGTAAAGTCTTCTACCTCTTCTCTCTGATTTCTTTTATTTTATTTTCTTATTGAAGTCCGGCTATTTTGAATTTGCATCGCTCCCTGTCAAGGATTTTCTCGTATTCAGAGCTCGAACCTGAGACTTCTGGTTAAGGGATAAGCAGTCTCATCCACAGCACCACATCCTTTGGTAGTATATTTAAATTATCTTTTACAATAGTATATGCATACTAATAGTTTTGAAATATAATGAGAAAAATTTGGATTTTTTTTTTAGTGTGAGCTTGTTCATATCATCGGTCTCAAGTTCGGATAGATAAAGAAGTATTGTCGGTCAATTGGAAATAATCTTTTTTATCCCATAAAAAAAGGAGTAAATACGCCTAAATATTACCTTGTGCAGATCCATATATGATATTATACTGAATTTGTTATCGTTATTATTGTTGTATTCAAACTAAACATGCCAAACAAGGTTGCTTCCTGACTGTTTTGGTTTGGAGAAAAAAAAATAGTACTATTAAGAAAAACATACAAAATAATTTTTTTTAATTATTATTATTATTATTATTATTATTATTATTATTATTATTTATTATTTGTATTATTATTATTATTATTATATATTATTATTACTATATATTTTTTTTACAGAACTCATAAAAGTCATTAGGACCAAATTATAAGTCATATTTGTAACCACCTACCACGCACTCATAGTAGTCAAATTACAGTGATGATTGATAACGACGAGGAACAAAGTTCTTCGGAAGACTTTTAAAACTAATGATTTGGAATAAATTATAAATATTTATATACTTATAAATTATTTTATTAATTTTTTAATTAAAAATTAAATTAAATTTATTTTTTAAATATAAAAAAATATCATTGTTTTTTTAAATATGTTAAAAATGAACATCACGGTTGATTGGGTGTACAAAAACAGATTTAATTAATAACTCGAATAGAAAAAAAGCTATTGATTCATTGATATCGGATTATTGGGTTAGCAATTTTTAAATCTTTTTGTTAATTATTTTATTGAACTACTGGTTTGGTTTCCAATTATTAAATTTTGGTTAACTTATGATTAAACTAATCGTGAAAATCAATAAGATCGTATTAAAATTGCATTTTTATCTATAATCATATAAAAGAGGTTGTAAAGTTTAAATAGAAATTCTTTCTTATTTTCTAAATCTTATTTGTCTTCTGAGCAAGGTATCATGAATTGTAATTTTGTCATTTCAATTGACAAACAGTAGCATGGATGAATCTTTTCTCAAATGAAATGGCGTATGTTAAGCCCAAACTTTTAAATCGGAGAGTCTTTTCATAAATAACGTTTTTCATTTAATAAATCGCGTATACCATTAATCTCAGTATACACCCTCTCTGGACCACCACCATGACTTCCACCGCTGTCAACCACTGCCTTTAGTGGCGGTGACAGACTTTCCGATGCCACGACAGTCACCGCCACATCAACTTCCTCCTCCACTAATCCTCTGCCTTATCATCACGGCCCATTGGGCCGTAACTCTAGGCCGAGAACACGTGCTTCGCGGACAACCCCAACAACTGTATTCAATAAGACCGTAGAAATTTCTGGGGCAGGTTCAACAATTTTACCGGAAATCAAATTGGACCGGTTCAATCACAAGGGCCCATTCAGTTTTTAGGCCCCAGAATATTAATTTTGTGAATCCTAGTACATACAATATACCGTTTCAGCAGCAAGTACAACCAAATCAGCAGCAAGTACAAATTGGGGACACTTTATTTTTTCATGGACTAGGAAATACTATACGTTCTTCTATATCTAATAATACGGAGACTTCTGAGAATTTGGTTATGGTTGATGATAGGATCAATAATACATTGTCACGTCAGCATCAACGAGGATGCCACTGAAAATAATTTCACACACTACCAAGAATCGTAATGGGAGTGGATCGATAATGATTCATCCACTTTAAAATAGAGAGCTCGAGTCTTTAAATTTCTAACAAGGTATTCAATTCTATTTTTTGTTTTGTTTTGTTTTGTTTTATTGTAACCTTTTCTTCTTTTGC
This sequence comes from Solanum pinnatisectum, assembly GCA_035578085.1. Taxonomy (NCBI): domain Eukaryota; kingdom Viridiplantae; phylum Streptophyta; class Magnoliopsida; order Solanales; family Solanaceae; genus Solanum; species Solanum pinnatisectum. The sequence goes on along the minus strand of CM069084.1, from coordinate 12,825,090 downwards.
GTAGTGTAATTTTTTTAAAAAATAAATTGTTCTTTCTCTACCTGTAATTTATCGACTTCTTTATTGCAGTTTTTACCCTATAGTTTTTGTGGTTTTAATGGAATCTTTATTGTATGCTTTCTTTCCTTTATGCTTATTATAAAAAAATTGGAAAATGACCAATAATATTCTTGGACTATTTGAAAAGGTTTAAATATACATTCCATTCACTTATTGGGCTAAAAATACTCCACAATCCACCTTTTTGGTCCATTTCTATCCTTAAAGTTAAATCTAAATAAAAAATAAATAAATTAAATTCCAACCCATTTAATTTCTCCTATCCCCCTTCAATCCATTCCAATGCTCTATGACCCAAACACAATAGAAGACCCATGAAAAGCAAGTAGTGAATTCGGTTAGTGAACATTACAAATCTCTTCTTCATTTCAAAGATATGGTAAACAAATTTCATACTACCAAAACTAAATGGGCATGCAAAATTCTTTTTTTTTTTTGTCCTAAATTATCTTTAAATTTCCTTTTCAACTCTTGATTTTAATTGAAAGTGATCAGAAGCTATGAGCAGTATATCCATTAGCAGAATCAGAAGATTCTCCATTAAAACTTATCATCTTCAAGCAATCTTGAATTTCATTGTCCGATATCAATTATCATCAATTGATCCCATAACCCTTCTTCTGTATCAATTTTCTGTTGTAATTACATCGACTGGTGTTGTTGCACTTGCAGGGCTGCAGTAGTAGTAGTATTCGTTTGTTGAATTGATGTGTAATCTGCAAATGAGAAATGTTCCAAGCCATACTCTGGATGTTCTTCTCTTCTTCGCAACATATTTTTAAAGTCTTGTTATTGCCAGCAGCAGCAGCTGGGGTTCCAAAATAGTTGCAACCTAAACAACTATTTATTTTGCAGAATTGACAATCATTTCTTGTTGTTATGCTTAAGGAGAAAGAATGATAAATCTACCTTTTTAATGGGTCTGTTAATTGGGTTTGGGTCATGACCCATTAGAATGGGTCGGAATGGATTGGAGAAAATTAAAAGTATGTTATTTATAAAAAAATGACTACAATTTATATCTTTTTCTAGCTGTATTTCTTTATATGTTTTTGTTTTTCTATTTATACACTAATATAGTTTTAATTACAATGAACTAAATAAGGAACATGTATTAATTGTGTAGCATATGAATACTTTGAATTCAAATTGGTATCTCTATTTATAAGACTTAAAGTATTAATATATCAAGGATACAAATATTTATGAAAACTTAATGTATTAATATATCAAACAAGGTAAAGTATGACAATTAACATATGAACATGACAATTTGAAAAATGAATACATTGTTATTATTCAAAAAAAATGAATACAACATATATATATATATATATATATATGTATATATATATATATCTTCTTAGTAACCCCGATGGATTAACCTGTAAATACCTAGAAAAGTTGCAAGTCCACCATGGTCAAGGAACTGAAGGACTTTATTTCTGGGTGTGGTTGAAGAAGCAGGTACTAAGAACATGGGATAAGGAAAAGAGATGAATAGAGTAACAAAAAAAAAAAAAGTAATTTTGGGAGAAATTACATAGATTTAGTAAAATAAAAACTACTAAACTGGATAAGGGACGCGGAGGAGGGAGTACTGAGTAGGATTTTATAACCTAATTCAACAAACTCTTTACAAAACGCTTTATTTTTCAACCATATCATATATATATATATATATATATATATATATATATATATATATATATATATATATATATACATACAACATAGAAACAAGAAAAATGGAAAATAATAGAATGTGTAGGTATCAAAGTGTGCAAGTATTCGCTTATATAAAAAAATTGATAAATCCAACAAATGTCAATCTCTTTTTGGTCAAGTTTTTTCTGTAATACTTGAGATTTGGTGTTAACTCATGTATTTGTTTATAAAAATATAGGATTAATATATTCAATTATACTTGTATTGCCTAATCAATCTTTTAAATTGAATTGGATAGATTACATATGTTGTAACATCTCGCAACTAGAAAGAACTAGAAGGAAGTCTAAAATCTGGAAATAGTTATTTTTGGAAAGTATAAGGAAATCTGGAAATATTTTTAAGTTATAATGAGTTTTTGGTCAAATTCAAACAGCCATAATTCCTAGATCAGGATGAGTTAGGTGTGATTCCAAAAATGGTTGGAAAGCCCCTGGAATGAGCTTTCCAAGGCTGCCAAGTTTGCGCAATTCCAAGTTTGTATGAGTGAGTTATGCTCTTTGGAAGTTGGGCTGTTGGATTAAGGAAATGTCCAATCCGGAATTTTAAGGGGTATTTTAGTCCTTTCATTGCCCTATTATTTTAATCCGCTTTTAGGAGTTTAATATGGGTCAAATCAGATTTTAGTCAATTTTAAAATTTGGGATTTCACGCTAGGGCTAAGGAGAAAGGAGAAGAGAAAAGAAGCAGGAAAAAAGGGCAAATTCATCAAGATCGATCAAGAAGTTGGTGTTTTCGCCAAGGGTTTACTTCTACCAGGTATGCGAGGCCCTCATAACATTGGGATCGTTCTCCCACGTGCCAAGCATGTTTATTTAAGTTTGGATTCGTCTTAAAAGAATTTGAATATTGATGATCTTGATATCTATTCTTGAATTCATATATTGTTCTTGAATTGACTGAGTGGGGAAGTTTCTGAGTTTGTTACATCGTATCATAGGGTCGTTTTGACTTAGGTTCTTAGGTACATTTGTTGGGTATCTGTATCTAAAAGTAATTTGAGAAAAAGAACCAAGTTTGGGTGAATTGGGATTGGAAAACTAAGAAGGAATTTCGTCGGACGAAATTAGAGGGCAGCCACGCGTCGCATGCCTAGTGCCTAGATTTGAACATTTCAGCTTCGCGTCACGGAGCTAACACGAAGTATTCTGCCTCAAAAGACGTTTTCGAAACCAAAATTAAATTATGCCTCCGCGTCGCGGACCCACCTTCAAATATTGATTTTCTGTTTTTTCTCATGTTTAACTATCTAGAATCATTCCTAAACATAATGAGATCTTTCCAGTCACAAATCTAAATCCTTGAATCCATAATTCAATTCAAGATTAGTTAAGAGTCAAGTCAAGAGCAGTTAAGGTCAAAGTCAGGAGAAGTCAAGGGTCAAGTTAAGATAAGTTCTTAAAGTTTTCAAAAGTCTTTCACAAATGTTTTAACTTTGTTTTAAATCTTAAGTTTTGAGTTCAGTAAAGATGTATAGTTGAAGTTCTTTTCTTCAAAGAAGTATATGGGGACTATGTATTCCGAAAGAGATTTAAAAATGTTTTCACATTTAAATAAGAACGGAAACTGAGATTTCCAAAGAGCATTCAGGCTAGTTTTTAGAAAAGAGTAATAGCTTTCTAAATGAAGCAAGCAGGGAAACTTAGATTTTCAAGATAGCCTTTGAGTTAAGTTTTCAGTACTAATCTCAAATCACAGAAGAAGTATGTTTTTAAACATAAGAGCTAATATTATATTTTTGGGAGTAGTATTGAGCACCGATATGGGGATGCGAGTTCACATTAACTCAAATATCCATAAACCATGTAGCCATCAGGGGTAGAAGAGGGTCATACTTTTTAGATGAATCCTTTTCACATAGACTAGTGGATCCACTTAGTAGTTCAAGTCCTATACTACGGGAAGGTATAGGATGGACCGGGCAGCGTGGGGCTAATAACGTTGTATAATCACTATAGTTCTTAAGTGTTGGTTGTCGGTTATAGAAACTCCCACAGCAGTAATTGCATGGTTCTTCAAGGGGTCCTGCTTAGTATGGATGGGGGTATGGGACTTCATTCATGCATTGCACAAGTAAACTTTGAAAGGGATCATGATATGTCTTTTATGAGTTGACGGCATGTTTTAAACAATTTTCTTTTTCTTTATATTGCACTTGTTTTAAACTGCTTTATAATGAAATGAGTTCAGTTAAGTGAGTTGAGAAAAGGCAAGGTAAGTGTTTCTTTCAGATTCTTTTCAAGCCTATATTATGTTTAGCATTCCAACTCGCATACTCATACATTCAATGTACTGATGCCAGTTGGCCTACATCGTCTTATGATGTAGACGCAGGTAACTAGGATCGGCATTTTGGTGCATCGTTGATCCAGTGAGCAGTTCAGAGTCTGTTGGTGAGCCTTCTTGCATTCCGGAGGGTCCATTTCATTGTTTTCTAGTTTAGTTCATTAGGATGTTGTGGGGTTTGTCCCAACATCCATCTCAGTTGTTATTAGAGGCTTCAGAGACAGTCAGATGTTAGTTCTTTAGTCTTTTCATTGTCATTATTCCATGTTAAGACTTGATTTTGCCTTAATGGTTAGTTGAATGTTCCTTTATAACATTTTTGTTTGTTATATGAACATATCTTTGTTGAATTTAAGTCTTCTGCTGAGTTAAGTAAGTCAGGCTAAGGGTTCGCTTGGGCCAGCAATGGTCTTCGAGTGCCAGTCCCGCCCAGGGTGTAGGCTCAAGACGTGACAAACTTGGTATCAGAGCACAGAGTTCAAGAGTCCTAAGGAGTCTATGAAGCTGTGTCTGTAGAGTCCTAGCTATTGATATGAAGCGCTCCACATCTATAATTAGGAGGCTGCAATATTTAGGAAAATTTTCTCACTTCTTTCACACTCATTTCATGCGTTAGAGTTTGATCTCTAAAAATTTTCCCTCTAATTCATGCCTGCATGTGTTTCAGATAATGATACCTCCATAAAGAGAAGTCAGAGGTCGTCCTGCTAGGAGAAATGTCGAGGAACACGGGGTACCTAATGCACTAGAAATGCAACCCCAAGGAGAGGTCACCCATTCTGAATTCCGTGAGACTATCCGGATGTTCAGCCAAGTTGTGACTCATCAAGTTGGACAGAGAAGTAATCGCATGAAGTGGCTAATACTTCAAGAATCCTTGAGTTTTTAGGGATGAATCCACCAAGCTTCACAGGTTCAAGTGTCACAGAGGATCCAGAGAACTTTGTTGAAGTACTTTAGAAAATTTTCAAGATATTGCATGTTGTTGATGCTGAGAGGGTGGAACTAGCTGCATACCAACTGAAGGGTATCGCTAGAGTCTGGTTCGACCAATGGAAAAATAATAGGGCTGAGGATGCACCAATAGTGAGTTGGACTGTGTTTGAGAGTGCTCTCATGGGATGTTTCTTTCCTCGTGAGTTGCGAGAGGCAAAGATAAGAGAGTTTCTCACCCTTAATTTGGAGTCTATGAGTGCTCATGAGTACAGTCTGAAGTTCACACAACTTTTCCGCTATGCTCTAGAGATGGTTGCTAACATGAGGAGCAGGATGAGTTTATTTGCTGCTGGGTTGTCTGGTCAGTCAAGCAAGGAAGGCAAGGCAGTTATGCTGATAAGTGATATGGACCTAACAAGGCTTATGATCCATATGCAACAAGTTGAGAAGGATAAGCTGAAGGATAAAGAAGAGTTTAAGAATAAGAGGGCTAAGACATCAGGGAACGAGTTCAGAGCTAAGCCTGCCTATTCTCAGGGTAGTATGGCGCAAAGGGGTAGTAAGCCTCCTGCTTGCGCCAAGTGTGTTAGGAACCACTCAGGTATTTGTCGTGAGGGCTCCACTGGTTGTTTCAAGTGTGGTCAGACTGGGCATTTCATGCGAGAGTGTCCAAAGAACAAGCGGGGAAATGGTAATGGGGGCAATAGAGCCCATTCTTCATCAGTTGCTCCACCAGACAAAGCTGCACCTAGAGGAGCTACTTTCGGTACTGGCGGAGGAACAAACCACTTATATGCTATCAGCAGTCGCCAAGAGTAAGAGGATTCACCAGATGTTGTCACTGGTATGATTCAAGTCTTTGACTTTACTGTTTATGCCTTGCTAGATCCAGGAGCGAGTTTATCTTTTGTAACCCCATATGTTGTTATGAACTTTGATGTTATTCCTGAGCAACTTAGTTAACCATTCAGTGTCTCTACGCCTGTTGGTGAGTCTATTATAGCAGAGAAAGTCTATCGTGATTGTCCCGTTTCAGTCAATCACAAGAGCACCATGGCTGATTTAATTGAGTTAGACATGGTAGTTTTTTATGTCATTCTTGGTATGGACTGGCTTCATGCCTGTTGTGCCTCAATTGATTGTAGAACTCGAGTAGTCAAGTTTCAATTTCCAAATGAGCCAGTCTTAGAGTGGAAAAGCAGTTCAGTAGTGCCTAAGGGTCGTTTCATTTCGTGCCTTAAGGCAAGAAAGTTCGTTTCTAAGGGGTGTGTCTATCACTTAGTCCGAGTTAATGACTCAAGTGTTGAGGTACCTCATATTCAGTCAGTTTCAGCAGTATGAGAGTTTCCAGATGATCTTCCCGGAGTCCCTCCTTAGAGAGAGATAGACTTCGGTATAGATCTTCTTCTAGATACTCATCCGATATCTTTTCTGCCATATACAATGGCACCAACAGAGTTGAGAGAGATTAAAGAGTAGTTGAAATACCTTTTTAGAGAAAGGGCTTTATTCGATCAAGTGTCTCACCTTGGGGCGCTCCGGTCTTGTTGTTAGAAAGAAAGATGGTTCCCTTAGGATGTGTATAGATTATCGTCAGTTGAACAAGGTTACCATCAAGAATAAGTATCCTCTTTCGAGAATTGATGATCTTTTCGATTAGCTTCAGAGTGTTTCCTGTTTCTTGAAAATTGACCTCAGATCAGGCTATCATCAGTTAAGAGTAAGGGAATGTGATATCCCAAAGACAGCTTCAGAACCCGATATGGTCATTATGAGTTTTTGGTCATCTCCTTTGGTTTGACTAATGCACCAGCAGCATTCATGGATCTTATGAATAGAGTCTTCAAACCTTATTTAGATATGTTTGTTATCGTCTTCATTGATGACATACTAATCTATTCAAGGAATGAAGAAGATCATGCTAGTCATAGTTCTCCAGACTTTGAGAACTAAGTGTGAATTTTGGCTTGAGTCTGTGGCATTCTTAGGCCATATTGTGTCTGGAGAGGGAATTAAAGTTGATACTCAGAAAATTGAGGCAGTGCAGAATTGACCTAGACCCACATCTCCAACTGATATTAGGAGTTTCTTGGGTTTGGCTAGCTATTATAGAAGGTTTGTAGAGGGTTTCTCATCCCTTTCGTCTCCTTTGACGAAGTTGACTCAGAAGACAGTGAAATTTCAATGGTCTGAAGCTTGTGAGAAAAGCTTTCAGGAATTGAAGAGGTTGACTACTACACCAGTTTTAACCTTACCAGAAGGTACTCAAGGTTTTGTGGTGTATTCTGATGCATCTAGAGTTGGTTTGGGTTGTGTATTAATGCAGAATGGCAAGGTTATAGCTTATGCCTCCAGACAGTTGAAAGTTCATGAGAAGACCTACCCAACCCATGACTTAGAGCTGGCCGCTGTGGTATTCGCTTTGAAGATATGGCATCATTATTTGTATGGTGTTCATGTTGATGTGTTCACTAATCACAAGAGCCTTCAATATGTGTTCACTTATAAAGAGCTCAATCTCAGACAAAGAAGGTGGTTGGAATTAATTAAGGATTATGATATGAGTATTTTTTACCACCCAGATAAGGCTAATGTGATTGCTGATGCATTAAGCAGGTTGTCTATGGGTAGCATCGCCCATGTTGAAGAAGGAAAGAGAGAGTTAGCAAAAGATGTGCACAGACTGGCACGCCTGGGAGTCAGACTTATGGATTCCATAGAAGGAGGTATAGTGGTGATAAATGGGGCTGAGTCATTGTTAGTGTCAGAAGTAAAAGAAAAGCAAGACCAAGATCCCATTTTGCTTGAATTGAAGGCAAATGTTCATAAGCAAAAATTATTAGCTTTTGAACAAGGGGGAGATGGTGTATTGAGATATCAAGGTAGATTGTCTGTACCTATGGTGGATGGACTCCAAGAGAGGATTATGGAGGAAGCTCATAGCTCCAAATATTCCATTCATACAGGTTCCACAAAGATGTATCGTGATTTGAGAGAGGATTATTGGTGGAATAGCATGAAAAAGGGCATTGCAGAGTTTGTTGCTAAGTGTCCAAATTGCCAGCAAGTGAAAGTTGAGCACCAAAGGCCCGGTGGTTTAGCGCAGAATATAGAACTTCTAAAATGGAAGTGGGAGATGATTAATATGGATTTCATCACAGGTTTACCAAGGTCTCGCAGACAGCATGATTCTATTTGGGTGATTGTCGACAGAATGACAAAATCAGCCCACTTTTTGCCGGTAAAGACAACCCATTCAGTAGAAGATTATGCCAGGTTATATATTCAAGAAGTGGTAAGACTTCATGGAGTCCCAGTCTCCATTATTTCAGATAGAGATGCACAATTTACTGCACAGTTCTGGAAATCTTTTCATAAAGGCTTGGGTTCAAAGGTGAACTTAAGTAATTCCTTTCATCCTTAGACTGATGGGCAAGTAGAGTGCACTATTCAGAAATTAGAAGATATGTTGAGGGCTTGTGTGATTGATTTCAAAGGGAATTGGGATGATCACCTACCTCTCATTGAGTTTGCTTACAACAATAGTTACCATTCTAGCATCTAAATGGCTCCTTATGAAGCTCTTTATGGAAGATGATACAGATCTCCTATTGGATGGTTTGAAGTGGGTGAAGGAGGGTTGATAGGACCAGATTTAGTTCACCAAGCTATGGAGAAAGTAAAGGTGATTCAAGAAAGGTTGAAAATGGCACAGAGTCATCAAAAATCCTACACTGATGTTAGGAGAAGGGCGTTAGAGTTCGAAGTAGATGATTGGGTATATTTGAAAGTTTCACCCATGAAGGGTGTTATGAGGTTTGGTAAGAAAGGGAAACTTAGTCCCCGGTATATTGGACCTTATCGCATAGCCAAGAGGATTGGCAATGTAGCTTATGAGTTGGAGCTACCACAAGAGTTAGTTGCGGTTCATCTGGTATTTCATGTCTCCATGTTGAAGAAGTGCATGGGCGATCCTTCATTGATCATACCAACTGAAAATATTGGGATCAAGGATAGCTTATCTTATGAGGAGATTCCTGTGCATATTCTAGATCGCTAAGTTCGCAAGTTGAGAACAAAGGAGGTAGCATCAGTCAAAGTCCTTTGGAGGAACCAATTTGTTAAGGAAGCTACTTGGGAATCTGAGGAGGATATGAAGAAGAGACATCCAGATCTCTTTGAATCCAAAGGAAGTGCAGATCAAGGTACTAATTTTCTTCTTGGTGCTCTTTAAATTATGAGCGAGCATGTTATTTGTTGCATTTGCTTGTTGGGTGTTTGAATTTGATGTTACACCCTAAGCCTAATAAGAGTAATCTCATTCAAGGACGAATGTTTCCAAGGGGGAGATATTGTAATATCTCGCAACTAGAAAGAACTAGAAGGAAGTCTAAAATCTGGAAATAGTTAATTTTGGAAAGTATAAGGAAATGGAAATTTTTTTAAGTTATAGTGAGTTTTTGGTCAACTTCAAACAGCCATAATTCCTGGCTCAGGATGAGTTAGGTGTGATTCCAGATATGGTTGGAAAGCCCCTAGAATGATATTATCAACACCGCCAATTTTACGTGATTCTGAGTTTGTATGAGTGAGTTATACCCTTTGGAAGTTGGGCTACTGGATTAAGGAAATGTCCAATCCGAAATTTTAAGGAGTATTTTAGTCCTTTCATTGCCCTATTATTTTATTCCATTTTTAGGAGTTTAATATGGGTCAAATAAGATTTTTGTCAGTTTTAGAATTTGGGATTTCATGCTAAGGCTAAGGGGAAAGGAGAAGAGAAAAGAAGAAGGAAAAAAGGGCAAGTTCATCAAGATCGATCAAGAAAGTTGGTGTTTTTGCCAAGGGTTTACTTCTACCAGGTATGTGAGACCCTCATAACGTTGGAATCATTCTCCCACATGCCAAGCATGTTTATTTCAGTTTGGATTCGTCCTAAAAGCATTTGAATATTGATGATCTTGATATCTATTCTTGAATTCATATATTGTTCTTGAATTGACTGAGTGGGGAAGTTTTTGAGTTCCTTACATCGCATCATAGGGTCGTTTCGAGTTAGGTTCTTAGGTACATTTACTGGGTATCTGTATCTAAAAGTAACTTGAGAAAAAGAACCGAGTTTGGGTGAATTGGGATTGGAAAACTAAGAAGGAATTTCGTCGGATGAAATAAGAGGGCAGCCGCGCGTCGCGCGCCTAGTGCCCAGATTTGAACATTTCAGCTTCATGTCGCGGAGCTGACACGAGGTGTTCTACCTCAAAAGATATTTTTGGAACCAAAATTAAATTATGCCTCCGCGTCATGGACCCACCTTCAAATATTGATTTTTAGTCCTTCTCATGTTTAACTATCTAGAATCATTCCTAAACATCATGAGATCTTTCCAGTCACAAATCTAAATCCTTGAATCCATAATTCAATTCAAGGATCAGTTAAGAGTCAAGTCAAGAGCAATTAAGGTTAAAGTCAATAGAGGTCAAGAGTCAAGTTAAGATAAGTTCTTAAAGTTTTCAAAAGTCTTTCACAAATATTTTAACTTTGTTTTAAGACTTAAGTTTTGAGTTCAGTAAAGATGTAAAGTTGAAGTTCTTTTCTTCAAAGAAGTATATGGGGCCTATGTATTCCCAAAGAGATTTAAAAATGTTTTCACATTTAAATAAGAACAGAAACTGAGATTTCCAAAGAGCCTTTGGGCTAGTTTTCAGAAAAGAGTAATAGCTTTCTAAATGAAGCAAGCAGGGAAACTAAGATTTTCAAGATAGCCTTTGAGCTAAGTTTTTGAGCACTAATCTCAAATCACAAAAGAAGTATGTTTTTAAACATAAGAGCTAATATTATATTTTTGGGAGTAGTATGGAGCACCGATATGGAGATGCGAGTTCACATTAACTCAAGTCTCCATAAACCATGTAGTCATCATGGGTAGAAAAGGGTCATACTTTTTAGATGAATCCTTTTCGCATAGACTAGTGGATCCACTTAGTAGTTCAGGTCCTATACCACGGCAATGTATAGGATGGCCCGGGCAGCGTGGGGCTAATAACGTTATATCATCACTATAGTTCTTAAGTATTGGTTGTCGGTTAGAGAAACTCCCACAACAGTAATTGCATGATTCCTCAGGGGTCCTACTTAGTATGGATGGGGGTATGGGACTTCATTCATGCATTGCACAAGTAAACTTTTAGAGGGATCATGATATGTCTTTTATGATTTAATGATTATGAGTTGACAGCATGCTTTAAACAATTTTCTTTTTCTTTATATTGCACTTGTTTTAAAATTCTTTATAATGAAATGAGTTCAGTTAAGTATTCATAAATTGAGAAGAGTCAAGGTAAGTATTTCTTTCAGATCCTTTTCAAGCCTATGTTACATATTTTGCATTACAACTCGCATACTCGTACATTCAATGTATTGATGTCAGTTGGCCTGCATCGTCTTATGATGCAGACGCAGGTAACTAGGATTGGCATTCCGGCGCATCGTTGATCCAGTGAGCAATTCAGAGTTTGTTGGTGAGCCTCCTTGCATTTCGGAGGATCCATTTCATTGTTTTCCAATTTAGTTCATTAGGATGTTGTGGGGTTTGTCCCAAGATCTATCTCAGTTGTTATTAGAAGCTTCATAGACAGTCAGATGTTAGCTCTTTAGTCTTTTCATTGTCATTATTCCACCTTGAGACTTGAGTTTGCCTTAACGGCCAGTTGAATTTTCCTTTATAACATTCCAGTTTATTATATGAACTTATCTTTGTTGAGTTTAAGTCTTCTGCTGAGTTAAGTAAGTCAGGCCAAGGGTTCGCTTGGGGCCAGCAATGGTCTTCGAGTGCGATCCGCCAGGTGTAGGCTCGGGCGTGATGATATCTGATACTTGTATGCACAAATCACCATTTCAACTTGTGTTAATATTACAATGTAAGTATCTATGTATATAAGTATTCTACTATATACAAATTTGACAATCACACAAACCTCAATCTCTTTTTGCTCGTGTTCTTCCGTTACTACTTTTTTTTGTATAATTATAACTATTGTAATGGAGAAAGCAAAAAAATTCTTCAATCGAACCCCTATAAAAATAGATGAAAATATAGATGGATAAAAATATAATCTTCATAAAAAAAAAAAAAGAGAAAAAATAAATTAAAAGATACTTGATGAATTCAAATCACAATCACACAAACCTCAATCTCTTTTTACTCATGTTCTTCCTTTACTACTTATTTTTTTATATATAACTATAACCACTGCAATGGAGAAAATAAAATAATTCTTCAATTGAACCCCTATAAAAATAGATGAAAATATAGATGGATACAAATATAATCTTCATAAAAAAGAGAAAAAAATCAATTAAAAGATACTCGATGAATTCAAAACACAAAAATTGCTCCTAGAATCATCAAAAATATCTTAAATTGGAAGGAATATGGGAGGAAAATATTGAGAATATGTGATATAGGAATATTGATGAAAGAGAAAGTATTAATGAGGATAAATTGAAAAACTGATCACATAAAATGTGCCTAGACATGATTAATTATCCTTGTGATAATAATTTCCCATTTAATATTTAATAACTTTCCTGATTATTTGTATATAATTAACTTTGCTATTTATTGTGTAGTTATATCCATATAACCTAAAAAAAAAACTATAGCTATTTGTTTTAACTATATATTGATGTTTGCCATATTCTATAGTTTTTTCAAAATTAAACAGGAGGAACTTTCACATATAGCCACTCAAAAATAGCATAATTACTCTTCATAGCTATAGTTTCATAATTACAATTTGTAGCTACATGTTACAGGGAGGAGAAAGGCGAGCGAGACTGGGAGAGAGAGGAAAGAGGTGAGAGAGAGGGGGCAAAGAGTGGGAGAAAGGTGAATTGTATATGTATATCGATTAGATAATTGTATATTATACATATGTATTTGCATATATGGCAAGCGAGATTGGGAGAGAGAGGAGAGAGGCGAGCAAGATTGGGAGAGGGAGGAGAGAGGCTAGCGAGAGAGGATAGAGAGTGGGAGAGAGGTGAATTGTATATGTATATTGGTTAGATAATTGTATATTATAAATATGCATTTGTATATATGGCAAGAAAGATTGGGAGAGGGAGGAGAGAGGCAAGCGAGAGAGGGAGTGGGAGAGAGGTGAATTGTATATGTATATCAGTTAGATAATTGTATATTATACATATGCATTTGTATATATGGCAAGCGAGATTGGGAGAGAGAGGAGAGAGGCGAGCAAGATTGGGAGAGGGAGGAGAGAGGCGGGCGAGAGAGGGCAGAGAGTGGGAGAGAGGTGAATTGTATATGTATATCGGTTAGATAATTATCTATTATACATATGTATTTATATATTATGGCGAATTATACATATACAAACGTGGCTAATTATACAAATTCAAAGTCAGCCCACGTAATTAATGTATAATGATAGTCGCGAGTGGTAATTCTAGCAAACTATAGCTATGATGAGTAATCAAGTAGTATAAGTTTGCTTAACCGCGTAATTTTCCCTTTAAAGAAGTTGTGATTTAATTGTGTCTAATAAGAAAATGCTACATAATAAATAATAATAATAATAATAACATTTTTTTAAAAAAAAAAAAAAAGCTATTAGATTTAAGGGTAGAAATGAATCAAAAAAAGTGATTGAGGGGTCCCCTGTTATTAGCCCAATAAGTGAATGAGGGGTATATTTAAACTTTTTCAAATAGTCCAATAGTATTTTTGGCCCCGAAAACATTTTAAGCGATATTCATGTTTTCAATTACATAATTAAATATTATTGAAAACAAAAAAAAAAATCGACAAATAAACCTTTTTAAACTTATTATTTAAAAAAGGGAAAATGCATTAGTACCCCCAGCCTATGTCCAAAATCCCTGAGACACACCTAACCTTTACTAAGGTCCTATTACCCCCCCCCCCCCCCACCGAACTATTTTTTAATTAATTTTATACCACTTTTTGACCTATGTGGCAATATAAACCAGATAGGTTGGAAGCTTTGTTCAGCACGTACTGGGCCCCACTTTTTCAACTTTCTAAAAAGTAAGTTATCAGTTCAAAACTAGCTTTTACACTTTCCAAAATTTCAAAAAGCTATCACTTTTTCTTCATTTTCATCCCTTTCTTCATTTTCACCCCTTTCATCTTCACAAAGGAATTTCCCAAAACAACGGCAGCCTTCATCCTTTTTCTTCATTTTCATCCCTTTCATCTTCTTCTCTTTCAAATCACCCATTTCTTTTACATCGCCACCCTTCTCCTTTGAATTGATGTTGAGATTTTCATAACGATTTCGAAGGCTTTCACCTTCATCGAAAGAAATTTAAAATCAGAACTCATAATCGACATAAAAAGGTGTAAATATAAAGAATATATTAAAAATTTACTTTACCTTTTCGAATCAAGGAGCAATTTAACTTGAATGATAATGGAGGTTTTTTTTTCAAAGATGAAGAACACTGATAAAGAAGAAGACAACTGAGTTAATGTTTATTTTTTTCAAGTTTATTTTAACACGTGGCCAATTTTTATTGGTCAGTGTTGTCTAAAAACTTCACCCACGCGCCTAACATAGGTGAAGTCACAGACTCAGCCACGTAGGCCAAAAAGGGGTAGAAAATTAATTTAAAAATAAGATCAAGGTTAATAGTACCTTAGTAAAGGTTAGGTGTGTCTCAGGGATTTTGGGCATAGGCTGGGCGGTACTTATGCATTTTCCCTTAAAAAATATGAGTATATGTTTTCACTTTTAATCCAATTTAGGTGTATTTGTATATATAATTTAAAATATCTAGGAAAAAGACAATATATAACGATCCTTTGTTTTGTGATTATGATTTTCGTTTTTGGATGCTAAGAAACTGATTGGAAGTGATATTCATGTTTGTCATTACATATTTAAATATTATTGAAAGAATTAAAGTAAAAAAAATTAAAGCTCAATTTTTGAACGTTTAAAAAGTTTGAAACCTCATAAATCAATTTTGTGATTTGTGAAACTTTTGACACTTTGATGATTGGGGTTCATGGGGTGTCATTTTGAAATTGTGATTAAAATTTAGAGCTATTCCACAAAGAGTTGACAAATCTCTAATGGAATTAATTTCTTGGTTGAAGTTCATAGGTGACGAAATATAATTTTATATACTATTATATAATAATGTAAAAATGCATGATTTTTTGGTTAAATTTTTTTATGGGCGTCCGTGACAATATATTAAATAGTGTGCGTTGGTTCGGAGAGGAAAATATCGGTATTTTCAAGTTCAAATGAGGCTCGGAATGGGAAATATAGATTTTTCCATTTTTTCGTGCATTATAGTCTATGGCTTTTGGTGATATGTGCGCCCACAATTTTTTGGCCAAACATTTTTGTGCATCCCAGACGACCTATTTAATGGTGTGCATTGGTTCAGAGGGGCGAATGTCGGTATTTTCAAGTTCAAATGAGGACGGACAGGAAATAGGGATTTTTTTTATTTATTATATGTTATAGTCCATGAATTTTGAGTGATATGTGCGCCGGCGATTTTTTGTTTGGAATTTTTGTGGGGTCCGTGACGACCTATTTAATGACGTGCGTTGGTTTTGAGGGGCAAACGTCGGTATTTTCAAGTTCAAACGAGGCCCGGAATAGAAAATAGAGATTTTTCCATTTTTTCATGTGTTATATAGTCCATGAATTTTGGGTGATATGTATGCCCGATGATTTTTTGGCCAAAATTTTTGTAGGCTTCCATGACGACCTATTTAATGATGTGTGTTGGTTCGGTGGGGAAAACGTCGGCATTTTCAAGTTAAAACTAGGCCCAAAATGGAAAATAGAAAGTTTTCATTTTTCGTGTGTTAAGTCCATGAATTTTGGGTGATATGTACGTCCGACTATTTTCTGGCCAAAATTTTTTGTGGGCATCTGTGACGACCTATTTAATGGCGTGCGTTGCTTCGGAGGGGCAATTGTCGATATTTTAAAGTTTAAGAAATGCCCAGCATAGGAAATATGGATTTTTCCATTTTTCGTGTGTTACAGTCCATGACTTTTAGATGATATGTGCGCCTGATGGTTTTTTGGCCGAATATTTTGTGGGTGTCCGTGAAGACCTATGTAATGCATGTGTTGGTTTGGAGAAGCAAACGTCGGCATTATAGAGTTCGAGCCCTAGAACAGTAAATAGAGATGTTTCCATTTTTCATGTGTTATAGTCCATGGATTTTGGACGATATGTGCGCCCGGTGGTTTTTTGACCAAAAATTTTTGTGGGCTTTCGTAATGAAAACATCGACATCTTCAAGTTCAAACTAGGCTCGAAATGGGAAATAGAGATTTTTTCATTTTTTGTATGTTATAGTCCAAGATTTTGGGTGATATGTCTGCTCGGTGTGTTGGTAAGGTTTGTGTACACTCTAATTATTCCAGACCCCATTTTATGAGACTAGTCCTGGAAACGTGCATTGCACGTTTGTCCCCTAATTGACATTAGAAAAGTTATTTTATATAACTATAAATACCATAGTGGAGCGTACATAAATTCATCGCTAAGTTTAAAGCTACGTCCTTTTGTATGTAAGTTTGACATAAGAATATAACTCTTCACAAAATATAACATTAAATCTTGTGTCAGATGTTGGAGGTTTGATATTTTTAATACTTCATGAAAAATAAAATTTTTATTATATCAGAGGAATTAATATATTTTAATTACTAAACGTCAATTTTAATAATCAAAAAATAAATTTGCTAAAAAAAAATATACGTATAAAGAAAAATATTACAAAATGTCTAGGTGGTGTAATATCAAATTTATAGAAAAAATTATAAGTTCAAACGGAAAAGAAAGAAAAGTAAATAAAGATATGTCATCCATAATGAAAGACATCACATTAAAATATATAGACAAAAATATTATCATATTGGTTGAATTACATTTTGTTAGAAGTTGACTTGCTACAGACAAAATGTTTCATATGTATAAAAAAATAAAATTATTTTAAAAAAATAGAAAAGAAAGCATGACTATGTTAAAAATACAGATACACTATATTTCTTAAACTATATATTAAATGATCTGTATGTAAAAAATTAAATATGAATTCTAGTACAATAAAATTCAATGTAACATTTGCACTAATTTTTACTTTACATTATTTTTTATTTTATTTTTACTTTTGCACTAATTTTTGTACCTCTCTGTAATAGTTAAGTACATGAAGTTTCTAAACATTTGAGATTACATATAAAAAGGAAAAAAGTACAACCATGTTATTTTAAAAAGATAAATGATGATCAAACAACGAAGAAGACGTAACTATAAATGCTTATCAAAGAGCTTACTCTTTTACGAGTCTAGTTGTGAAAATATTTTGCGGGATTTAACATGCTTACCCTCAAAAAAATTAATTATAAATATAAATTGGGATTAGCTTAATCATATTTATATCCTAAAGATAACAGAAATGAAGAATCCAAAAATATAGTAATCAATTACGAAGTTATATTTAAAAACTCAAAAAGATGGACATATTGTCACAACCCAGACCGTCGTGATTGGAACCCACACTAACCCTCCGGTGGGAGAACCATTATTATAACCCGACTAAGCAATTTTAATGAAAACTAAGCATTTAAAGATACAGAAGCAGGTTTAAATGACTTAAAAAATATGGAGTTCCCATAAACTCCGAAGGTCTAACAAACAATTATCGCGGAAATTTAACCCCTAGAACTGAAAGTCATTGTACCAAAAATGTGTTAACCAACAAGTCTAAGAAAAAGGGGTGCAACCCCGAAACGAACATAAGTAAAAGTCTAACTAAGCAGTCTGAGTCCAAAATGAATGGACTAAATAACTGAAAGATCCTTAGCAGCCAGAAAGAACTGGCTCACCCTCATATCCGGTCTTCAATCAATGATCCCCCAGCTGAAGTCTATTAGTAGCCGCCTTAAGATGCCCTATACTCAACAAAGAACGAGCAAGTACAGTATCAGTACAAAACCACTGTGTACTGGTAGGATCACGCGGCTACTCCAGTAAACGAAATACAGGCAGGTAATTACAACATAATACATAGTTCAATTAACCTTTCAGGAGCAACATACAACTTTCAAATATCAATGACATGTAGACATAAATGTAATAATCACAAGTGGTCCTCTCATGGAACCCACACCCAAACTATTAGTGTGTCAGAACGTGACACCGGATCCAATATATATGTGTCAAAACGTGACACTCGATCCATATGTGTGTCGAAACGTGACAATCGATCCAATATATGTGTCAGAACATAACACCCGATCCAGTCAGAACAACCACAATCACAATCACACCCATAATGAACAATGCTCATAGTCATGCAATCAAGTAAAGGGTTCATGGCATGTAATTGTTCATACATACTCATTTTCATTAGATTTGATTTACATTTCCTTATTCACATACATGCATGCATACAATGAAGCAATTAACCGGCATATATCACACAAACAGGAAATCAAACCATCACCTATCTCGAAACCAAGCCTGATTAATCCTAAGATACTTGAGCCTTCCCTTTTTGGAGTCTTTCAGCTTGTTCTTGATCTAAAACAAGTAATTTAATGCAAGGATCAATAAACAAGACCTAATTTACCTGGATAATAATCAAACATCAATCCTACATCAAATCCAAGATCCCAATACTCAACTAGGGCTTTTCCCACCATTAACGTCAGGCCAAAACCCTCCCCAACTATAATTATCCAAGATTCTAAGTTCTAAGAATTGAAATATTGATTAGGCGAGTAATAATCTTACCTTTAGCGCTAGAAATCGTGGAAAAATGTCAAGAAACTGTCTTGGGTCGTCCCTTTGCACTCAAGAACGAAATTTGCAGAAAAAATAACAATTTTGGGGTTTTTCCCCGATTTAAGTCGCGCCTGCCCCTCCATGGCAGGCCCCAAGATGCCACAGCAGCCCCGCCCCAGCGGATTGAATGGAGGCAGAAGTTCAGAATTTGAGTTTCAAGCTACCATTTCGCAACACACCTTCAACACTGGACATTCTAAAACTACCATTTCACGCCAAGATCAGTTTTGGGAGTTCTACTCGCCCAAATTTGATTCTGTAAATCAGTACAGGCTCCCTAATGTATTGGCTATCCACTCATGTGATCGATTTCATAATTAATCCCCATTCATTACCAGATTTTCCTAGACCTCACTTGACTTAGATTTCGTCCAAATCTAGCCTAGGCTAGAAATTTCCAAGTCACTACTCAAAAGTTTTCTAGCCCAAATTCTTTCCTCATTGGATTTTCCATAATGACGGGAACATGTCGTTACAGATATGAAAAATAAAAATTCACTTACAACTTCATATTGGATAATATTCTTCTTGTAACTATGATAATTTACATATTTCTCAACAAAAATAAGATGAATATGCATGGTATTTTAAAGAATACATATAAATGAATCAGTAAGAATTCTTACAATTACAATTGGTAATGAAAATTTTACATATGATGTAGACTAACCTAATGTATAATGCAAGATGATCACTAATTTGGATGAAAGAAGTGAATATATAGAATGTAGTATGAGTGTCTTTGATAGACTCTTCATTACCCCCACTTATCTTACAAATTAAAATTGAAGGTTATTAGAGTCTACATTACCCACATTTAGTACATGAATATATGATTGCATTAAGATCTTGTTTGTTGCATGAATTTAAATATAACTATTACTTACTATTTAATTAATTAAATAGATACTAATATTTAATTTATTTTAGGGGTATGATAAGGGCAATATGCTAATCCAACTTTGAGGTTAGGAACTTCCACTTATAATAATACTAGTTTCGACACACGTGCGTTGCACGTGAATATCAAATGATGTACCACCCTATTTTTAAAAATAATATGGATATTAAATATAAAATTAGTCACTCTTAAAATCTCTTAGTTACACCTCTTAAATATACTTTCTCCTCCCTTTCCCATAGTGCATTACTTTGTTATTATTGCATTGTTGGTGTTCTTACTTTTAATATAATATAATATAAATAAATATTGATACAAAATATAGAAGATATACTAAATTGGATGTTTTTAGTTGGAGTATTAGATTAATTTAACATTCATGTTAGGAAGTTTTCTAATTTAACTGAACTTTGAGCTGTCAACGTCTGTAAATAAAACTTGAGGTTTTAAGAAGAGAAAAATAGAAAACACAAAAAAAACGTAGTTTTAAAATGTGAGGGAACCCCTCCATTTATAATTAAAAATGTATAGTATTAGTATTTGCATATTGTTTCTTATTATAAAAATATAGAAGATATACTAAATAGGGCGTTTTAAGAAGAAGAATAATAATGAATATTTTTTTTAAAAATATAGTTTAAAATTTTGAGGAAGTCCTTCTTTATATAGCCAACAAAGGGTAGTGTATGAAAAACTGATTATTGTGCCTTATAAAAAGAAGTCAATGCCCTTCAGAAAGGTCACAACTCATCGGAAAAGTCATAACTCTTCGGAAAAGTCTCAACCCTTCGAAAAAGTCACAACTCTTCTGAAAAGTCGCAACCCTATAGATAAGGTCACAACTCATTGGAAAAGTTATAACTCTTCGAAAATGTCACAACCCTTCAATGCGAAAATGTGTCTGCCTTTAATATAATATAATACACATAAATAAATATGATACAATATAAAATATAGAAGATATACTACATTTGGTGTTTTAAGTTTGGGGTATTATAATAATTGAACATTTAAGTTAAGTAGTTCATTCTTTTAAGGTAGTATAGACAGATAGATAAAAAAAGATAGATATAGATTGGTCTAATTTTAATTTGATATGAAATTTTAAAAATTAAAGAAGACTTTTAATTTAAGAACTTTTAGTATTTTGAGCATATTAATAAATTGAGAGGGGGGTTGTTAGTATTTTGAGCATTTTAATATTTATTAATTATTAATTTGTCTCATAATACCCATAGAATTAAATGCATTTTTCTACTGCCTGTTGTGGACTTCCCATATGTTGCCGTTGGAATGGGTAACTGATGTATTACTACTGTAGTAACATCCCACCTTAGAAAGAGCTAAAACTAGAAAGAACTAATTTGGAAAGAACTAATTTGAGAATTTTGCAAGTTATGCTTAGGATGTGAGTTTTGGGACAACTTCAAATGACCATAACTTTCAATACATGATGAGTTAGGTGGCCCATAACATACCAAATGAAAGGTATTGGAATCCTCTTTCCAACGCCACCTAGTTTGCTCAATTTTGAGTTTGGATGAGGGAGATATGCCCGTTTGATGTTAGCATATCCAATTAAGGAAAGTTACCCGAATTAATGAGGGGTATTTTGGTCTTTTCCTTACCCCATCAGCTTAAAATGAATTTAGTAATATTTTTGGGGTCAAATCTGATTTGGGTCAGTTTTCATAATCCCAAATACGCTTAGGGTTTTCAAAGGAGTTCAAGAAGAGGAGAAAAGGAGAAAAGTTCAAGGTGTTCATCAAGATTCGGGAGATTTGTCGAGGGGTTTCGCCAAATCGAGGTATGTAAGTTTTATAGTGTTGGGTTCGTTCACCAACACACTAATCATAATCTACATATTCGAATTCATCCATAAATATCGAAGGATTTATGTTTTTGATAAGTGTTCTTGAAGTGTTGTTTTCATTCTTGAACTAGGTTGGGTTTGATGAGTTCTTGAGATAATTGTATTGAGTTTAAGAGTTGTTTTTCAATAGATTCTTGTGTACTTGTATTGGGTAATTGAATCTAAAGAAAACTTGAGGAAATCAATCGATTAAAAGTGATTTAGGATCAGAAAACGAGAGAGAAAATTCATCGGATTTGCTTGGGGAGGGGCTGGGGCGGCGCCCCAGTAGTGTGCCAGATTTAGCTCCCTAAAGTTTAGAGGTTGGCACCCCGTGCCAGCAGTGCGCCAAGGTCGCCTGCCCCTACCCTTTTTCCGTCGTTTTCTCCGTCTAAGTCCTTTTAAAGTGTACCTTTACTCCTTATTGATTCTAACTACTCTAAACTACTTCTAAACATTGAGAGATCATTCATAACATGAATCATAACCCTTGAATTCATAGCTTCAAATTCAAGGTAGAGTTAAGAGTCAAGTCTTGAGAGTTCTTCCGAGTCATTTTGAGAAGTCTTTACAATCTTTTAAAACTTGTTTTAAGACTTAAGTACTTGAGTTTGAGGATGAGTAGAGTTGAGTTCATTTTTTTCAAAAAGATATATGGGAACTAAGTATTCCCAAGAGTAAATGTTTTTACATTTAATATGAGAGGAAACACTAATTTTCAAAAGAGTTCAGGAGTAGTTTTGCCTACCATCTCTTTTAAGAGAAACCTTTGAGTAATAATCTCAAAGTTGAGAATGAGGAAATGTTTTTTTTAAAACATATGAGCTAAGTTATATTTTGGAAGTATTATTGAGCATCAATATAATTGAGAGTTCATACAACTCACTGCCCCCATAAACCATGTAACCAACATGGGTAGAGAGGGTCATACTTTTTAGATGATTCCTTATTTCTTTTTAATCATAGCTTAGTGGATCTACTTAGTTGAGGAGTTCTATACCACAACAAGGTATAGGACAGTTCTGGCAGCGTGGGCGAGACCTTTTATCATCACATAACTCATAGTGATGGTTGTCGGTTAGAGAATCTCCCAAACAGAGTTTATTTTGTATTTTACATACAAACTGAGTTATATTCTACTTTCCAACACATTGAGTTGTTATCTACTATTTTAAAAGCTTTTCTTTATATCGCATTATTGTTATTGTTTTTACGGAAAAAGGACAAATATACCCCCGAATTTTGATAAATGGTACGTCTATGCCCTCCGTTATACTTTCGGGTTGTGTATACCCTTACCGTCAATATTTTGGTACGTATATACCCTTAATTTAAATGGAGGGACACGTGTCATGATCTATGAGACACGTGTCATGATCTTAATGGTCTATGAGACACGTGTCATGATCTTAATGGTCTATGAGACACGTGTCATGATCTTAATGGTCTATCCAAATTTAAATTAGACCATTAAGATTATGACGCGTGTCTCATAGACCATTAAGATCATGACACGTGTCCCTTCGTTTAAATTAAGGGTATATACGTACCAAAATATTGACGGTAAGGGTATACACAACCCGAAAGTATAACGGAGGGCATAGACGTACCATTTATCAAAATTCGGGGGTATATTTGTCCTTTTTCCCTTGTTTTTATATTGAAATGAGTTGAGATTGAGTTGAGGTTGAGTTGAGTTGAGACGAGGTAAGTTATTTCTTTTGTTCCAGTTCAAGCTTATGCCATGTTTTAGATTTCCCCTTGCATGCTCGTACATTCCATGTATTGACGCCATTTGGCGTGCATCTTTTATGATGCAGATATAGGGAATCAAGATCATCAGCCAACGCTCTGTTGATCCAGTTGAGTTCCAGCTAGAGTTGGTAAGCCTCCTTGCTTTCCAGAGGGTTTCACCTTAAATTTACTTTTCAGTTAGTTTTGTTATTAGGATGTCGTGGGTCTTGTCCCGACATCCATCTCAATTAGTAGAGGCTTCATAGATAGACAGTAGTAGTTTATGAGTCTTGTTCATTTCCATTGTTTACGTTGAGACTTGAGTTGCCTCTTTGGCCAGTTGAATGTTTATTCCTAAATATTCCGAGTTTAAGTATTTGAGACTTTTGAGCTAAAGCTTTCTTTTGAGTTCATTTGTTGATGAGTAAGTCTTCTGCTGAGGGTTGAGCCAGGCCAAGGGTTCGCTTGGGGCCAATAATGGTTCTCAAATGTCGTCCACGTCTAGGGTGTAGGCTCGGAGCGTGACAACTGCATTACTCCATTGGAGTTAGTGCCATATGCACTTCAGTTTTGCCACAAATGCACAAGAGTTATTTGAATAAAAAGTTGTGGGGGAGAGAGAAACAAGTATAAAAATGGGTTAGACATTCAATTTCACGAAGACATGAGTTTCATTAATATAAACTTAAGCTATTTGCATTTTTTAAAAATAGACAGAGACCAAACTTGATAAGTTTTTGAATACTTAAAGGAATTAACCTGTCAAATGAATAGTTAAAGGACCAAACTTGATAACGTTTAGAATAGTTAAAGGATTAAATCCGGTAAAAGTTTCATTAATATAAACTTAAGCTATTTGTATTTTTTAAAAATAGATAGAGACCAAACCTGATAAGTTTTTGAATACTTAAAGGACTAAACCCGTCAAATGAATAGTTAAAGGACCAAACTTGATAACGTTTAGAATAGTTAAAGGATTAAATCCGCTAAATGTATAATTAAAGGACCATTTTAGACCTACTCCAATAGTTCAGAGAACATTTATGACATTTTCTCATCACATACACACACACACACACAGATATATATATATATATATTTATATATATATATATATAAATATATATATATATATATATATATATATATATATATATATATATATATATATATATATATATATCATTTATATAGATATAACATTTATTTTAACGTCAACTACTACATTTTAATAATTTTTTTTGAATGACGTGAAACACACGTGCAAAGCACATACAAAATTCGGAATTACAATTTGTAGATGATGATTTTAAGCTCGCTTTCACAATGAAAGTTTTCGTGGTAAACGGAGAAAACGAGAAAGCAAATAACTTCATTGAACTCATAGAAGTTGGCGTGGCAAGTGTTCTTGGCGTGCTGTTGGGCTTCTTCTGCGGAGTTGAGCAGTGTTCCGCAATCACCACACTGCAATAACACATTTATCGCCGCTATTATAGTTGAGGTGATTTTTTTCTTTCAGCTTTTGCTTCTCTAATGAGTTTATGAACTTTTATGAATTTATTATTTTTTTGTATTTATAGCTAGGTTTTGCAAGGCATTTAACCACGAGAATTTTTTACTATTTTCAATTATTTTTTCGGTTTATTTAAAAATCAGCTTTTAATTATAAAAATATCCAAATCTTATTTATGATGAAGTTAGAGCTGACATGGGTCATTTATACAAGGGACCATGAGGCTGATAGAAACAGCTCATAACTGCCTTGTGAAGAACATGGAAATAAATATGATTTTGATTCTAGGAAGCAGCCCAGGGGTAGGTGAGGTGAATCAAGTTTAACACACTTGATTCCTTGTGAAATGATAGCAGATTGATTCTAGTAAAAAAAGAAAATAGAGAGATGGGATAAAATCAACTGAATCATATCATAAGATAACATAGGTTGTGCAAATCAAGCTAACACAATCAAGTTTAAATAATTCACATGAATGTCCTTGACCTAATCAATACCAGGGTACAAATCAAATTGGTAATAATTCAATAAGCTGATCTACACAATCAACTGAATCATACATTAGTCAAAGCAAACATAGGTTACAAATCAAGCTAACACAATCAAGATTAGACAAACCCCGAGATAGTAGTCCTTGCCTAAGTTATTCACATTGTTTAAACCGAGTTGGAAATAATTTACTCAGCTGATCTACGCCTCAAACTTGCAGTGTGCTGCTTCTTTTTCATAGAATGTTGAGTCACAAGATGAGAGATCTTAGCAAAACCAAACTTCTTCCTTTTTGTAGGGAGATGATGCTTAAGTGCGTTCTCTTTCTCATCCTTCTGACTTGATTGCAACTCACCAGTGGGTTTCCCGAGCATTTGGGCCAGCGATACTGTACGCTTTCCAGCTTTTTTTCCAGCCCGAAATCCATTCTGAAACTCTTCTGTTAAAAGCAACTTCTTGTTCAATATTTGCCCTATTGATAGAGTTGTCTTTAGAACTGGTTTTAACTCATCATTGACAAGAGTCATGCCATTGACATCAACCAGGACAGAGTCTTTCCTATGCTGAGATGAGGATGGATTTTTAAACTTGGATGAATTCTGTACTGAACGTCTTCTCTGTCCATTTTCAGACCTCCATTTGCGCAAAGCTTCCTCTACTGCTAATTTTCCTTCATTTGCAGCCTCCACTCGGCTCAGTGCTTCTTCTAATGCCTTCTTACTAACTTTAACTTCTTCTGTAGCTTCTTCTACCTTCTTCAAGATTTCTGTTTTTGACACATCAGCTTCATCCACTAGCATCATTGCATCTACTTCTCTTTGCTTACTAGCTTCCTGTGCATCTTGAGCTTTGGACAATAGAGATGAATACTCCTCAAAGGTAAGAGCTACCCCTTCCTCAGGCCTTCGTCGTAAAGTTGCAAACGAGTTCTCACTGCTTGATAGGGCCTTAATTTCAGTAAGAGCAACAGCTTCAGCAGCTTTGGCTGCTGCTTTCATCTTCTTCGCTGCAACCAACCTGATCTCTGCTGTTTTGATCCTTGTCTTTGTATGTTCAATCTCAGACATAGCCCTCAATACTTCTGATTTAGCAGCTTCTCCTACTTTCTTAAACTGCTCGGTCTCAGCAGTCAGTCTCTGGAGCTCCCTCGTCAAATCGACAGCATCACAAGGACCACCACCTTCAGCATGTTTCACCAGCTCTAGTTTTTCTTTTGTTTTATTTAACTCTTCTTCAAGAGATGAAATCTTTGAGGAACTTGAAGATAATCTTTGGCGGATTTTCTCAAGCAAGATTCTTTCCTTTTCAATTTTCTTATTATATGATTCAACAGTGGTTCGAATATCAGCAAGATCACTAGTCGTCCTGGTCAAGTTTAGTTTAGCCTGTTTTAATTCCAATAAAATTAAACCTGGAGCTGAAGAGGGACATTGATCCAAACCACCGGTTGTGTCCTGATTATTGCTTACAACTTTTTCACTGTTTTCCGTATCTGCTGATTCATCAGCAAGATGTACATCCTTAGCTTCGGCATCAGCACCTAGTGTAGCATTGACCTCATATGCCTGCTTCTGCAACTTCGATTTCAGCTCTTCTATCAGAACTTTAGTGCTTTCCAGTTCTTTTAAGACCTCAAGTGTTTCCCTCTCTTTCAAAATGAGATCTTTCTCCAACTGCACAGCCTGTTCTTCCACTTTTGCAATGTCAAACTTCTCTTCAGCAACCTACATCCAAGGGAGTAAAATATATAATTGAACATGAGGCACAAAACAAGCAAGTTAGGGATACCACATCAGGATTTTGATCGGGAATTCAGGAACTAGAAAGGTTCATTCAATTGTCTACGAATAAAGACCATCGTGAAGAATACAGATAGGACTAACATGTTTGACATTTGGAGGATTTGGTAAAGAAATAGCAGGACAATTATGCAATTGTGATACTTCAACAAGTAGATGCTCAGTTTTCAATAAAAGTGGCATCATCTGAAGACATTCTTCCGAATCATCCCAAACCTAAACGACGGAACTGGAAATATGGTCTTATGCAAACTTTGTTGCATTTTAATCAGAAAACTACTAGTAAACAATGTGCTTTAAAAGGTAGACCTTGACAGCAAAACTACTCCTTCATTGGCATTTGCAAATAAAAGCAACCAAAATCTTCAATCAAAATAAAATGAAGTAAATTCACAAAGAGGCCAAGATGTGTCAATAAGTAATACATATACATAAGAAAATGTTTTTACCTAGCTACACATTGTAATTTTCCAAAGAAAGGAGTGTCCGTTGACACCCCTCAAATACATGTCACTCCGCCACTGTCTACAAGGGAGATGCAAACTAGTGTAACACGATGAGCCTCAATGTGCTTGCTTTCACACAATTAACAATGTAATAATGAATTGAGGTGCCCTTAATATGATTAGTATATCCTTATATTCACACAGACAATAAAAAGTTTGTATCTACTAGGGCCAAAAAGTACTAGGCACAGCTGTACCTGTCTCTGTAAAACCGCATAAAAGATTCATGAAACATACAACAACAACAACATACCCCCGTGTAAGCCAAACAAAGTGGGTTCTACGGAGGGAAGAGTGTATACACACCTTACCTCTTAGCCCTACCACTCAAGGGTAGTTAGACCGTTTTCAATAAACCCTTGACTCAAGGAAACATGCAAAAATAATTGCGCAAATTTCACCATAAATAATCTACATTTTCTATTTAAGTATATACAAAATTTAGTAATTTCTAAGGCAAAATAACCACAAATTTAGGCAAAATCCATCCAAAAAAAAAAAAAAAAAAACTCAAACCTGAGAAGAATCCCCAAAAGACTTATGAAGAGTGGGTTTCCAAAACCCAATTCCACCAAATCGAGTTGCAGCTTCCTTAACTGACTCAAATGGAGCAGAAGTATCAATCTCCGCCTTAACACAAGCATTTTCCTTCTTCTCCACCAAAATGACAGAGTCCATTTCAGAAGCATCCATTATAGAGAAAAGCCACAAAGGAAAAAACAAGGAAGAAAACAAAGGGGTATGAGGAGAGAGAGAGAGAGAGAGAGAGAGAGAGAGAGTACAACAATGAAAAAGAAAGAAAAGAGGAAGTGGGTGAAGATATCAAAAAAAGAGTGTACTGAAAACTGAGGAGTGGAGCAGTGTAACGTTGAACAATGTTGGATCATATAACGACAACCAACGTCTACATTCCCTCATTCTTGCCCTTTTTCTTTACTTGAGAGGGAACCAAATTTCAATTTTTACCCTCTCTACTATTATATATGTTTACTTTTTACTGGTTCTTTTTTAATTGTAATGTTATATTTTAAAAAGTTAATTTGATTAATTTGTTAAATTAAACTAACTTATATTAATTTGATATTTTAACATAAAAATCTAAATATTCAAAAATTATATAAAAAATAATAAAATATTATTAATTGCAAGTTCTTTTGTATCAATGTAATGGGAAAAATGCATCTTATAATATTAAGTAAAAATTCATATAGTTGAATTCTAAAAAGGAAAACTATGATCAGTAAAAAAGGAACAGGTATATTGTATTTAAAGCACACGGACAAATAAAAATGTTGATTAAACCTTGTCTTAGTAAAACAGTTTAAAATAGATTAAATTGTCATTTACTGATTTTTTTTTCAAATAATTGTCATTTGATTATTATTTTAATACGTAGGATTTTAAAATCAATTCAGGTTTTAACTATTAAATCTTACATATTTATAAGATGTAAGAATACTCCTAATAGTCAGAACTTTAGATCATTTATTTTATCGGGTAAGAAGAGAGCCTGTTTGGATTGACTTAAAAAAGTAGTTTTAAGTAAAAAAAAAAAAAATCAAACTTTAATGACTTTTAAGTCAAAAAATATAAAGTAGGAGGAAATCTAGTTTTGTTTATAACATATTTTAAGTCATTTTAAATTTATTTTAAGTTATTTTTAACTTTGTTAAACACTTTCTAACTGATAATAAGTCATTTTTTTTTTACTTATTTTGAGTTATTCTTATATTTGTCACACTTCCAGAAATCAAAACTGACTTAAAAATAAGTTTGATCAACTTTTAAGTCAATCCAAATACCCTCTTAGCTTCAATAAGTTGTAAAAACACAGATTTGTTCTAATTGAGGTTGATGTATATAATTAAAGGAGATGTCATTTGTGTTTTATTAATTATCTACATAGATGCTTGATAACACACGCATAAATCTCCAAAATTTGAGTCATATGTGTCTAATAAGTTATCAAGTCTTTATGTGCTCAATTAAAATAAATCATTATTAGTCTAATTAAATGAAATTTACTAACAATTTAAATAGGTTGTCAAAGTATTCCACCCAAAAAGAAGAAGAAAGAAAGGCATTAAGGTGAAATTTAAACTTTAATAAGAGTCCGTTTGGATTGACTTAAAAAATAATCAATTTACTTTCAAGTCATTTTTAGTTTTTGAGAGTATTTGACAAAGTTAAAAATAATTTAAAATCGATATTCCCCCTCCTTTTCAATTTTAACTTAAAAGTTACTAAACTTGACTTTTCACTTTTAAAAAACAATTTGGCTTTAGTTAAACCAAATGGTCTCCGAGTAGTGTTTCCATATATTTTATAAATTTAAATGTTGAACAAACTTTTTGAGATCTTAAATCGTAAAACCACAAATTTCAAGGTGTTAGCTTTGATGACATTATAATTATAATATAGACAAATGCATAAAGAATTATCAACACAACCGTTGCACTAGAATATATTATAAAAGCAAATCTTCAGTCAAATACGTCCCAAGTCCCAACCCACCTACTCCATTCTTAATTGGCATAATACATAAACATGACCCTTAACTTGGCGTTAGCGGATAACTATGACTTTTAACTTTGGTTGTGCACAAGTAGGCACATAAACTTGTATAAAATTAAACAAATAAACGCATTCGTCCTACATGACACCCTACATGAGCACAAGTAGACACATAAACTTGTATAAAATTAAACAAATAAACACATTCGTCTTACATGACACCCTACATGACAATTTTGTGTCTTACGTGGCATCCTATGTGTATTATGCCATGTAGGGTATGTGTGTCTACTTTATTTAATTTTGTACAAGTTTAGGTACCTACTTGTGCACACTCAAAGTTGAAGGGCATAGTTGTATATTGAAGCCAAGTTAAGGGTCATATTTATGTATTATGTCTTCTTAATTCTAACGTAACTTTGGTTGGATTCCAAAAAATATTACTCCCTCTGTCCCATTTTATGTGAGGTAGTTTGACTTTACACAGAGTTTAAGAAAGAAATGAAGACTTTTTAAACTTGTGGTCCAAAATGAATGATACAAATTTGTGTGACTGTAAATCATTTTATTAAGAGTAAAATAGTTATTAATCATTCGTCAGGAACAAGAAAGGGTACTTTGCCAATGATTTTATAGTTAAATTGTTATTTAAAATAGAAATATATCATTTTTCTTAGACTGACTAAAAATGAAAGTAAATCATATAAATTGGGACAGAGGGAGTAGTTACAATCATTGAATTAATTTTGGTTTACTAACCACTTTGATTAATTCTTTATTTTTAGAGGAAAAAAAAATCCTCTTGTAGTAGAGGTGTTAGCAACCAACTATCACAAAGTAAGTTTATTCACATTAATTACGATACTTTAATCTTGAGTTTATTCACATATTTCAATTAATCTCGTGAACTAAACGACTTCTAATAGTGTAATTGACCAGGAAAGGGAAAAAGTAGTATAAAGTAATTGCTTTATGGCCCACAAACACACTGACAGATAACCGTTTTAACATTAGCGAAGTAATTTGACATTACTTTGTGATATTTGGGGTTGGGGGGGGGGGGGTGTGTGAATTGACTTCTTTTTAGTTTAGAGTAGTTCAATAGTTGACTATTATTTCTCCCGTTTCATTTTTGGTGACAGTATTTGTTTTAAGTATTGTGTTTAAGAAAAAAATGAAAATTTTTAAAATTTGTGTTCTAAAACAATTCTTAGATATTTATGTGACTAAGATTTATTTTATTAAGAGTATAAGAGAAATTTTAATACTCCCTCCGTTTCACAAATAATTGTCTAGTTTGATTTGACACAAAATTTAAGAAAATAAAGAAAACTTTTGAATCCTGTGGTCCGAAATTAAAGTTATATCAAATGTACAAAATTGTCCTTTAATCTTGTGGCCTTAAACATACCACGTGGAAAGCTGAAATTAAAATGTTACAAAAAAAAGAGATCATTTTTTTAGAAACAGACTAAAAAGAAAAGAAGGTCATTCTTTTTTAAATGGACGGAGTACTAAATTGTTTCTAATTATAGTAAGGTGACCATTCTTTTTTCGACAGACTAAAAGTAGAGGTGTACAAAATCGAACCAAAAGCCAAATCAAACCACAAACTGAGTCAAACCGACAAAAAACCGGACTAATGGTTTGATTTGATTTGATTTGGTTTGGTGTAGGGAAAACACTTGACTATACTTGGGCTGGATTGGTGTAAGGATGACAATGGAGCGGGCCGGATTTAAGGCTATGCAGGGCGGGGCGGGGCGGGGCGGGGCGGGATGTGGGACGGGTTTGAGTGGCTTGTCTTTTTAAAATCAATGCGGGCCGGGTTGTGGATATATGTGATTTTATGTAAGTTTAAACTTAATTTTAATTTTTTACATGTTATAAGACTGATAGAGAATTATATATTAAGATAATTTCTTTAAAGCTACAAAAATATTCAAGATAGTAAATGAAAATGATTCAATAAAAAATAATTCAATTTCTTACATGTTTCCCAATTGACCTCTAAAAATAAAATTTTAAGTCATTATCTATTAAATTAATACAAATTAATGAAAAAATGAATTTATTTTTATTAATTTTATTTTTAGTATCAAACTTAACTAGAAAAAAGAAAATATTAAAAAAAATTATGCGGGGCAGGGTGGGCCCGATTGAAAATTAAAAAATATGTTAAGCTCAACCCGCCCGCCCCGCCCGCCCCGCCCTGCACCGCCCCATTGCATCCCTAATTTGGTGTAAACTAAAAAAAGTCAACCCGAGAACAACCCCACCTGATCCGACATTATATATATAATTTCTAAAATTTATTTTATACATAAAAGTATTCACTTTGACATAATTTCTAAATATTTCTTATACTTTTTTCATAATTTTTATTTTTTAACATATTATTTGAAGTTTTCAAAACTTATAATTTTGAATGGTCAAATAAATGTTATAATCCATAGATATTTGTAACTCTAATAAAACTCAAATCAAAATTAAATTAATGCTAATGCTAACAAAAATATAATTCAACAATAAGAATGACAATAATGTTGAATAGTTGTTTTTTAGTTTTACATTGGTTTAGGCATTTAAAATACATAACCTAATTTTAATTTTCTTTGATGTTTAATTATGTAATTAATACTTATTAGATTTATTTTAGCATGATTAGTTAGAACTATTAAATTATGATCATTTTGACTATTTGCCATATTTATTTATGCGATTTTATTATTATTTTTCGTTGAATATTTTAATGTCATCACTCATCTCATATTTTGTGCTATTTTCTTAAGAAACACCTTAGATAGTTATATTTTGATATGATTAAAGAAATATTTGGAACACAAGTTAATCATATGTTTGTATGATACTTTACCGAGAAAACTCAAAAAATTCCGAGGTTGAAAAATCTGAGTTTTATTAGTTTGATTTGGTTTATAAATTAAAAAAATCAACACAAATAGTTTGGATTGATATTTGAAAAATTAGAACCAACCTGGTCATGTACACCCCCTACTACATAGGAAAGGGTGCCACTTAAAATGAGAAGTATAAAGTTAGGTATGATCCTGCAAGAAGGTTAGTGAAGCAAAACAGAGAAATGTGTCGTTTAAGTAAAGAAAGAAATATAAGGGTTTGTTTGATATCTGGTTAGAGTTATGTAGGTATTAGTAATATATGTATTAGTTATAAGTGAATTTATATATTGTTTATGCATGTATTAGTTATACGGAGATTAATTATACATATTATATTTATTCCACTTTTATGTAGCATAAAATAATGCATAAATTCCCTCATAATTTATACACATATTAGTTATGCGCGTTTCAAACTTGCCAACCCAACGTCATACTAATTTTATATATGAATAACTTATTTTCTATCTACCTACCAAACGTTGTATAAGTTATTCGGATCACTGATGTGGTTTCTGTTAGACTTTGTCCTGATATTTTTACCTTATTTGAGGTTTATTTTCTCCGAAGGAAAGTCAAAGTATTACCATAAATGATTTAACTTTTTTTGCAAGTATAATATTACTTTCGTTCATATTTGAGTTAGTCCTCCATTGGAGAAAAATTCGGAACTCTATAATTGAAGACCACTATTCTCATACCAGACAAAATATGAACATCCACAATGTAGTCATTAAAAAGTTTTGTTTATGGGGATGTCTTCTCTCTACAGTTTTTATGTTTTTTTATTAGTTTTAAAATATGTAGGTCAATTGATCAAATCATATTAATAATATTTTTTAGTATGTTTTTATTTATCGCCAACATGATTTGCAAATTATAAGCTTGTACATGACATACTGATTCTGTTGTATTCTCTTATAAGCTATTACAAATTACAGTGTTTCAGTAATATATAGAAGTATCTAGGAATGCAAGTGAAGTTGTTTAGTATTTTACACTTGAGATAGTCTTCTTTATATGGGTTTCTGTTGAATCTCAATTTGAAAAATGATTAATTCCTTTGATCTATTTGTTGATTGCGATCTTGATTGATGCTAAGAATGTGATGACTTCACATCTTTCCTTATGCTTTTGGAGTTGCTTAGTGATGTAAGACAATCTTTGCTTATATATTATGATTGATATTTGAACTTTAAATGCTTCTTTCTAGCCATTTCAGTTGATTTCCCTTGTAGCTGGCTGATATGCTTCCTTCCAAGTTTAGCTGATTGAGACAGGGAATTACACTGCTATAATTGAATAATTTATTTCCTTATTTAGGTTAACCTATATGCTTATGGACTCAATAATCTTCTGTGATTTACTGCCATTCTATTTTAGGGATACAATTTTCTTGATTTCAATCAAATCTTTTGTGATACGTCTAAATTACACCTCATATCAAGAAGTATAACATAAAAGTTGTCAAATATAGAATAGAACTAGGTTGGGGTCAATTTTCATTGGGAATAGGTTAAAAATTAAGCCAAATGCAGTTATTTACTATTAGCCATTTATTTTCGTAAAATGGGATTTGTAGAAATTGTTTATCTTTCGATATCAATTGTAACTAAGTAACGATATTATTATTTCAGTAAAATGGAGTCAATTAAGAGAAGAAACTAGGGTTGCAGTCACCATGACTTCATGACTAAATCACATGACTAACGGTAGTAAACACTTCGGGGTCGTTTGGTTTGAATACAAGTTATGATGAGATTATTTATGCTGGTAAATTATGTTGAGATTAATTTTGCTGGGAGTAGCTTTTATTGCTTGTTTGGTTTGTCATATTCAAACTTATATTCATTGCATAATTTCTAAGAATAAGTTGTTTGTTTACAAAAATACTCTCCACCATATTTAGTTTTTTTTGTACATTTTATTCGCAAGCTTTGGTTATTCATTTTATTCACAAGCTTTGGTTATTCCTTCTTAAAAATAAATTTCATCTTGTTTAGTTTAAATATTTTTGTGTATGCATTTCCATGATTATGCCGTGTGTTTTTAAAATTAAACTTTCATCTTATATAACTTAGAGAAAAGACATAAAATCCCCCCGAACTTGTCCGCACAACTTACTTTAGCACTTTAACTAAATGGGTGTTTAAATACCCCCCTTAACATCTTTTAAGTGTTTTTTTTCAACCCTCCCATCACTAGCCCAGTTGAAGGCCGGGTGTTGTTGAGTCACACACATTTTTATTCATCCACGTGTATATTAACTAAATTCCTAATTAATTACTTAAATCTCCATAATACTTGTTTTTTTCATCATTAATTGTCTTCCCCAATGCTTGTCACCTTCTCAACAACAACTCTTCTTTTTACAGTGAAATTTTCTTCAACTTTTCTTCTTCCATTATATAATAATTTTCTCTTTATGAAAAAAAAAACTTCTCCAATTTTCTTTTTTTCGTAAGAAAATAGGTTTCAATATTCTATTTGTAGACGTTAATTTCCACATTAAATCAATAACTCCTATATCCACCATGATTATATCTAAAATTGAGCCAAAAATAAATCCATCGATGAATTTACCCCTCAATCTACATATTATTCTTCAAATTTCAATTGCAATTTCAGTTCTGTTTTAGTTACATCATACCACCTTCCTCGAAAATTTAAAAAATTATTTGCATGAAAATGTTAATTTATCAATGAATTGGATGAAATCTCCACAATCAATTTTTTGCCAACAATATCTTTGAAGTTTTTTTAGTAGAAATCGACTTGTTTTTTTAATAACTCTTTAAACTGATAGATCTAATAATCTTTTTGATGTCGAAAATGGTGTTAGTGAATCAAACACCAAAAATTTTGTCAAAGCAAAAAAAAAAAAAAGAAAAAAAAAAAAGATTAAAAACAGAAAAGAAAAGAATAAGAAAAAATGTGAAAAAAGTTACATTTGGGAGTAAATGTTTACCTTGAACTGAATGAAAAGAATAACCAAGAGAAAGAGTTTTGAGAAAAGAAAAATAAAGGAAGAAGAAGATGCAAAAAAAGAACCTACAGAGACATAGAAGTTAATTGAAAAATAAAATGTTTAAAAATTAGTAAAATAAGTTATTAAATATGTCATCCAATAAAAAGGTGACATGTGTCAGTTTTTTGGTTTTTTTGTATCTAACGTGCTTATAGAAAGTTGGTGATACAAATTTTGCCACGTCACCCTTTAAGGGGTAATTAAATTCACTTCAAATTAAATTAGGGGGGTAAAAAGACACCCGTACAGTGCTAAAGTAAGTTGTGCGGACAAGTTCAGGGGGGATTTTATGTCTTTTCTCTATAACTTAAAATAAAGCTTCCAACTTATTTAGCTTAAAAATGAAATTTCCATCTTATTTTACCTTAAAAATAAAATTTTCATCTTATTTAGTTTAAAAATAAAACTTCCATCTTATTTAGCTTAAAATAAAATTTCCATTTTAGGTTTATTAAAGTAATTTTTTATTATTATTAATGTTATCTACATTTTAAAGATATCTACATTTTAATTGCTATATAAAATATAGTTTTTAAGTGAGTAATAAACTATTTAATTTGAAAATATGTAATTTAGTATTGGAGTGAACATTTTAAGAGAAATCAAAGTATAAATAAATATAAGAATTATGCAAATAAATCCAACTTATAATATATTCATAAATAAAAACTATATTACTAAAATGTAATTTTTTAATTAAAAAATATATTACTATAAAAAAAACAAATAATTAAGGTTGTGAATGTTATTATAAATGTTTTTAAAATTATGTTAGTATACATGAATGTAAAAGTGGTGTATAAAAGAGAATTTAAGAAGGGTATGTTTGTTATTTTATATACTTTATCCCAGGACAAGTTATCCTGAGATTACTATTCCACCTCCCTGGAGGGATAACTTATCCCAGTACTAATTGTTAATCTTGAAACAAGTTATCCCAACCTTTGCAACTAAATGGTGGATTAAAGGGCACAAAAAAATTATCCCGGGATTAACCCCTCTTATGAATTAGTTCCTACGAATGGAAAGTTCCTACAAATTAGTTCCAAAAAAGTGTCAGTTCACATTAGGAATAGAGACCGTTAAGGATGTATTTGATTTTCCTTTTTTTGGTTGAGATTGGGATGGTATGAAGCACACTGCTTGTCTATCCTATGCTTTGCAAGCCTACATAAGGTACAAGATCGAAAAGAATGCATTGTATGGATGCTCACGCTTTGAGAAAGAAGGACACTTTCAGAGGCAAAAGGACATGGGGAGATATTGTCTGTGATCCACGGATCTCCAATCGTGTTTAATATTTAAGTGATGGTACCTCGACCTCAAATCAATATCAGAGAAAATAGAAACACCCTGCAACTAGTCAAACAAATCATCTCTATGAGGTAAGGGGAACTTATTCCATATGGTAACCTTATTTAATTGCTAGTAATCTGTACACATCCTCATACTACCATCTTTATTCTTTACAAAAATCTGGAGCACCCCAAGGGGAAGCACTAGGATGAACAAATATTTTTATCAAGCAGTTCCTAAAGCTGAGTCTTAAGCTCTCTCAACTCTGCCGGTGCCATACAATAGGAAGGAGTATATATTATGTGAGTGCTTGGCTCCAAATCAATACAAAAGTCTAGTTCCCTACCGGGGACATACCAGGAAGGTTTGTAGGAAACACCTCCAAAAATTCTGAAACCACAAAGATATACTCAATGGAAGGAGACTCTACACTAACATCATGAATATGAGCCAAATAGACCAAAATACCCCGCAACTGGAGATCTACATCTATGCCCATATAATGCCTTACATCTGCATAGGACTTCTGGCGATTGTGGGCTTTCTTAAGTCTATCTCTGATGAGCTAAACTTTTTACATAGCATCATGAACCGAATCTGGCCCTATCAAGGCTGCTTCACCTACTTCAAACCAACCAACTGGAGATCTACATCTGCGCCCATATAATGCCTCATAAAGGGCCATTTGAATGCTGTAGTGGTAACTATTATTGTATGTGAACTCTATAAAAGGAAGGTGATCATCCCAAATACCCTTGAAGTCGATCACACAAGCTCTCAATATGTCCTCTAAGGTCTGAATGGTACGCTCTGCCCGACCATTCGTCTGTGGATGAAATGCTATTCTAAGGTTAACCTGAGTACCAATGCCTTTCTGAAATGACTTCCAGAAATGAGAGGTAAATTGAGGACCTCTATCTAAGATGATAGACAAAGGAACCCCATGCAACCCGACT
This sequence comes from Solanum pinnatisectum, assembly GCA_035578085.1. NCBI lineage: Eukaryota > Viridiplantae > Streptophyta > Magnoliopsida > Solanales > Solanaceae > Solanum > Solanum pinnatisectum. The sequence goes on along the minus strand of CM069084.1, from coordinate 12,786,702 downwards.
ATCTTATTAATGTAAAGCTTGGTGTAGTCCTCCATTGAATTTGTAGTCTTGACAGCCAAAAAGCGCGCAGACTTATTAACTCTGTCAACTATCACCCAAATGGAGTCATGTTGTCTGCGAGTCTGAGGTAATCCTGTAATGAAGTCCATGTTGATCACTTCCCACTTCCATGTAGGAATATTGATCTCTTGAGTCATACCCCCTGGTTTCTGATGTTCTACCTTCACTTGTTGGCAATTAGGGCACTTAGCCACAAAATCTGCTATATCCCTCTTCATGCCATTCCACCAAAAGACTTCCCGTAGATCACGGTACTTCTTAGTAGCGCCTGGATGAATAGAATACCTGGAGTTATGGGCTTCTACAAGGATCTGCTGACTCAACTCACCTACCTTAGGAACACATAATCGACCCTGATAGCGAAGCACACCATCTCCCACTTGGGAGAAAACCTCAACTCTCTGCTGATGAATTGCATCCTTAAGTTGAAGCAATATAGGATCACTGTCTTGCTTTTCCTTAACCTCCACTACCAATGAAGATTCTGACCCATTCTGAACTGTTATACCACCATCTGATATGCTCATAAGGTGAATTCCCAAGCGAGCAAGCCTGTGAACATCCTTTGGTAGTTCTTTTATTTCTTCCTCAACATGTGCTACACTAAGCAAAGCATCTGCTACTACATTTACCTTACCAGGATGGTAATGCACACTCATATCATAATCCTTGAGGAACCCAGGCCATCTCCTCTGGTGAAGATTCAAATCTTTGTGGGTGAACACATACTGAAGGCTCTTATGGTCTGTGAACACATCTACGTGAACACCATACAAGTAATGTCTCCAAATCTTAAGTGCAAACACCACTGCTACAATCTCGAGGTCATGAGTTATATAATTTTTCTCATGTACCTTAAGTTGTCTAGAAGCATAAGCTATAATTTACCTTGTTGCATCAACACACAACCTAGGTCAACTCTGAATACATCACAATAGATCACAGAACCGTTAGAACCCTCTGGTAGAGTCAAACAGGAGTTGTAGTCAACCTAGTTTTCTGTTCTATGAAGATATTTTTGGAATATCACTATCTCTGACTCTGAGCTGATGATAACCAGATCTGAGGTCTATCTTCGAAAAATGACTAGCACCCTGAAATTGGTTAAACAAGTCATCAATCCTGGGGATAGGGTACTTATTCTTGATTGTGACTTTGTTCAACTGTCGATAGTCAATGCACATCATGAGAGAACCATCTTTCTTCTTTACAAACAACACTGGTGCATCCCATGGGGAAATACTGGGTCTGATGAAACCCTTATGTAGAAGGTCTTTCAACTGCTCTTTCAATTCCTTAAGCTCAGCTAGAGCCACTCTTTAAGGAGGAATAGAAATAGGCTGGGTATCTAGAAGGAGATGAATTCCAAAGTCAATTTCCCTTTTGGGAGGAACTCCGGGAAGATCTTCTGGAAAAACTTTTGGAAAATTATTTACTACAGGAACTGACTCAAGAGTTGGGGTTTCGGAGCTTGAATCCTTAACCCGAACTAGATGATAGATATACCCCTTGGAAATCATTCTTCTATCCTTAAGGTAATAAATGAATCGACCTATAGGCGCTAAGCTACTTCCCTTCCATTCTAAGATTGGTTTGTTTGGAAACTGAAATTGAACGATCCTAGTTCTACGATCGACTGAGGCATAACAGGAATGTAACAATCCATGCCTAGAATGATATCGAAGTCTACCATTTCTAACTCTATAAGATCCGCTGAGGTGACTTTCTGAGAGATAGTGACAGGGCAATTTACGTATACCCGTCTAGCTATAACTGGGTCACCAACCGAGTAGAGGCGAGAAGGGTTCTGAGAGAGTTTCTGGACTAACATCGAATTTGACTGTTATATAAGGAGTTACAAAGGAAAGAGTAGCCCCTGGATCTAACAAAGCATAAACATCTAAGTTAAAGACTCGTAACGTACCAGTGACCACATTAGGAGAATCTTCCTGATCCTGATGAGCCTGAAGAGCATACATCCTGTTTTGGCGCTGACCGGCACCTGTACCAGATAAGTTGCCCTACTGAGTCGGCAACCTGCTGGTGCTGCTGAAGTTGTGGACTGAGCTATACCATTATTACCTCCTTGACCCTTCTTGAAAGAATGACAATCTCTCAACCCGTGAACAGACTTACCACACCCAAAACATCCTTCCTTTCCTATAAGACACTCACCCTGATGGTTCTTACCACACTTAGGACATGTTGGGTAGGTCCTAGTACCCGAAATCAAGCTTCATTCTTAGGGTTTGCCATTGTGTCACTAGGCAACCCCCCTTGTTGTCTTGGATTCAAATGTGAAGAAATTTGACCCATTTGGGTCTCCAGCTACTTAATAGAGACTGAGTGAGAGGTCACCGTCTGATTGAGTCCTTACATCCTCTTTCATCTCTTTCAACACTTTGTCAGACCCTTCAACTTTGTTGAGAATGCGTGAGAGCAAATCTTCTGTCTGGCTACCCTCAAAATTTTTGGGTTTTTGACGCTCTTGGGGAGGAACATGCCTATCCTTCTCCCCCTCTCTTTCCTTTCAAGTGGCGTTACGATCACACCATTCTCTATCACGGTCTCTCCAGCCCTCATCTCTATTCCATCCTTGATTTCCACTCGGTCTTGGGTAGTTTGCATGATAACCTCCTCTTTGATTAGCTAGGAAGTTTACTTCCTCATTGTACAACGCTTCAAACTTTGCTTCATCGGGGTTCACTCCACTAACACCCACAACATTAACACTCCTTGCACTAAAAAATTATCCCGGGATTAACCCCTCTTATGAATTAGTTCCTACGAATGGAAAGTTCCTACAAATTAGTTCCAAAAAAGTGTCAGTTCACATTAGGAATAGAGACCGTTAAGGATGTATTTGATTTTCCTTTTTTTGGTTGAGATTGGGATGGTATGAAGCACACTGCTTGTCTATCCTATGCTTTGCAAGCCTACATAAGGTACAAGATCGAAAAGAATGCATTGTATGGATGCTCACGCTTTGAGAAAGAAGGACACTTTCAGAGGCAAAAGGACATGGGGAGATATTGTCTGTGATCCACGGATCTCCAATCGTGTTTAATATTTAAGTGATGGTACCTCGACCTCAAATCAATATCAGAGAAAATAGAAACACCCTGCAACTAGTCAAACAAATCATCTCTATGAGGTAAGGGGAACTTATTCCATATGGTAACCTTATTTAATTGCTAGTAATCTGTACACATCCTCATACTACCATCTTTATTCTTTACAAAAATCTGGAGCACCCTGAGGGAAGCACTAGGATGAACAAATATTTTTATCAAGCAGTTCCTAAAGCTGAGTCTTAAGCTCTCTCAACTCTGCCGGTGCCATACAATAGGAAGGAGTATATATTATGTGAGTGCTTGGCTCCAAATCAATACAAAAGTCTAGTTCCCTACCGGGGACATACCAGGAAGGTTTGTAGGAAACACCTCCAAAAATTCTGAAACCACAAAGATATACTCAATGGAAGGAGACTCTACACTAACATCATGAATATGAGCCAAATAGACCAAAATACCCCGCAACTGGAGATCTACATCTATGCCCATATAATGCCTTACATCTGCATAGGACTTCTGGCGATTGTGGGCTTTCTTAAGTCTATCTCTGATGAGCTAAACTTTTTACATAGCATCATGAACCGAATCTGGCCCTATCAAGGCTGCTTCACCTACTTCAAACCAACCAACTGGAGATCTACATCTGCGCCCATATAATGCCTCATAAAGGGCCATTTGAATGCTGTAGTGGTAACTATTATTGTATGTGAACTCTATAAAAGGAAGGTGATCATCCCAAATACCCTTAAAGTCGATCACACAAGCTCTCAATATGTCCTCTAAGGTGCAGATGGTACGCCCGACCATTCGTCTGTGGATGAAATGCTATTCTAAGGTTAACCTGAGTACCAATGCCTTTCTGAAATGACTTCCAGAAATGAGAGGTAAATTGAGGACCTCTATCTAAGATGATAGACAAAGGAACCCCATGCAACCCGACTATCTTATTAATGTAAAGCTTGGTGTAGTCCTCCGTTGAATTTGTAGTCTTGACAGCCAAAAAGCGCGCAGACTTATTAACTCTGTCAACTATCACCCAAATGGAGTCATGTTGTCTGCGAGTCTGAGGTAATCCTGTAATGAAGTCCATGTTGATCACTTCCCACTTCCATGTAGGAATATTGATCTCTTGAGTCATACCCCCTGGTTTCTGATGTTCTACCTTCACTTGTTGGCAATTAGGGCACTTAGCCACAAAATCTGCTATATCCCTCTTCATGCCATTCCACCAAAAGACTTCCCGTAGATCACGGTACTTCTTAGTAGCGCCTGGATGAATAGAATACCTGGAGTTATGGGCTTCTACAAGGATCTGCTGACTCAACTCACCTACCTTAGGAACACATAATCGACCCTGATAGCGAAGCACACCATCTCCCACTTGGGAGAAAACCTCAACTCTCTGCTGATGAATTGCATCCTTAAGTTGAAGCAATATAGGATCACTGTCTTGCTTTTCCTTAACCTCCACTACCAATGAAGATTCTGACCCATTCTGAACTGTTATACCACCATCTGATATGCTCATAAGGTGAATTCCCAAGCGAGCAAGCCTGTGAACATCCTTTGGTAGTTCTTTTATTTCTTCCTCAACATGTGCTACACTAAGCAAAGCATCTGCTACTACATTTACCTTACCAGGATGGTAATGCACACTCATATCATAATCCTTGAGGAACCCAGGCCATCTCCTCTGGTGAAGATTCAAATCTTTGTGGGTGAACACATACTGAAGGCTCTTATGGTCTGTGAACACATCTACGTGAACACCATACAAGTAATGTCTCCAAATCTTAAGTGCAAACACCACTGCTACAATCTCGAGGTCATGAGTTATATAATTTTTCTCATGTACCTTAAGTTGTCTAGAAGCATAAGCTATAATTTACCTTGTTGCATCAACACACAACCTAGGTCGACTCTGAATACATCACAATAGATCACAGAACCGTTAGAACCCTCTGGTAGAGTCAAACAGGAGTTGTAGTCAACCTAGTTTTCTGTTCTATGAAGATATTTTTGGAATATCACTATCTCTCGACTGAAATGATAACGGATTCGAGGTCTATCTTCGAAAAATGACTAGCACCCTGAAATTGGTTAAACAAGTCATCAATCCTGGGGATAGGGTACTTATTCTTGATTGTGACTTTGTTCAACTGTCGATAGTCAATGCACATCATGAGAGAACCATCTTTCTTCTTTACAAACAACACTGGTGCATCCCATGGGGAAATACTGGGTCTGATGAAACCCTTATGTAGAAGGTCTTTCAACTGCTCTTTCAATTCCTTAAGCTCAGCTAGAGCCACTCTTTAAGGAGGAATAGAAATAGGCTGGGTATCTAGAAGGAGATGAATTCCAAAGTCAATTTCCCTTTTGGGAGGAACTCCGGGAAGATCTTCTGGAAAAACTTTTGGAAAATTATTTACTACAGGAACTGACTCAAGAGTTGGGGTTTCGGAGCTTGAATCCTTAACCCGAACTAGATGATAGATATACCCCTTGGAAATCATTCTTCTATCCTTAAGGTAATAAATGAATCGACCTATAGGCGCTAAGCTACTTCCCTTCCATTCTAAGATTGGTTTGTTTGGAAACTGAAATTGAACGATCCTAGTTCTACAATCGACTGAGGCATAACAGGAATGTAACAATCCATGCCTAGAATGATATCGAAGTCTACCATTTCTAACTCTATAAGATCCGCTGAGGTGACTTTCTGAGAGATAGTGACAGGGCAATTTACGTATACCCGTCTAGCTATAACTGGGTCACCAACTGGAGTAGAGACTGAGAAGGGTTCTGAGAGAGTTTCTGGACTAACATCGAATTTGACTGTTATATAAGGAGTTACAAAGGAAAGAGTAGCCCCTGGATCTAACAAAGCATAAACATCTAAGTTAAAGACTCGTAACGTACCAGTGACCACATTAGGAGAATCTTCCTGATCCTGATGAGCCTGAAGAGCATACATCCTGTTTTGGCGCCGACGCACTGCATTTATAAGTTGCCCTCGAGTCGGCAACTCTTGTCTTCTTTGAAGTTGTGGACTGAGCTATACCATTATTACCTCCTTGACCCTTCTTGAAAGAATGACAATCTCTCAACCCGTGCACAGACTTACCACACCCAAAACATCATTCCTTTCCTATAAGACACTCACCCTGATGGTTCTTACCACACTTAGGACATGTTGGGTAGGTCCTAGTACCCGAAATCAAGCTTCATTCTTAGGGTTTGCCATTGTGTCACTAGGCAACCCCCCTTGTTGTCTTGGATTCAAATGTGAAGAAATTTGACCCATTTGGGTCTCCAGCTACTTAATAGAGACTGAGTGAGAGGTCACCGTCTGATTGAGTCCTTACATCCTCTTTCATCTCTTTCAACACTTTGTCGGACCCTTCAACTTTGTTGAGAATGCGTGAGAGCAAATCTTCTGTCTGGCTACCCTCAAAATTTTTGGGTTTTTGACGCTCTTGGGGAGGAACATGCCAATCCTTCTCCCCCTCTCTTTCCTTTCAAGTGGCGTTACGATCACACCATTCTCTATCACGGTCTCTCCAGCCCTCATCTCTATTCCATCCTTGATTTCCACTCGGTCTTGGGTAGTTTGCATGATAACCTCCTCTTTGATTAGCTAGGAAGTTTACTTCCTCATTGTACAACGCTTCAAACTTTGCTTCATCGGGGTTCACTCCACTAACACCCACAACATTAACACTCCTTGCACCAACACCCATGACATTTTTGGCAAAGATATCCATCCGGGTCATCATTTTAGCCATGCTTTGGTCTTTCTCTTGATCTTTTTCGATATGTTCTTTTGTCATTTTATAAGTGAGAGGAGAGACTTGGTCTTCGGGAGTATACAATGCCTTGTTTACCTTGGTCATGCAATCAAGGAGTTGGGATGCTATTGCGTAGGGTTGTTGCATTATACCACCAGGAGAAAGTTGGTCAGCCACTCATTTGTTTATCGAATCAAGGCTTCTATAGAAATATTGTAGCAGCACATTATATGGAAGTCCACGAGTTGGGCACTGAAGCAGCAACTTCTTAAATCTCAGCCATGTCTCATGGATTGGCTCACCTTCCAAGCATTTGAAACCTTGGATTCCATCCCTTAGAGTCATCATCTTCGATGCGGGAAAGAATCTAACTTGAAATGCTGTGGTCAGCTCATCCCATGAGGTGATGGAGTCCCTTGGTAACTCAGCCAACCATTTAATAGCTACACCCATCAATGAGAACGAGAACAACCTGAGATGGACCGATTCTTGCAATATGTTCTTAAATGAAAACGGCCCACAAACATCCATGAAGTTCCTGATATGCTCATTGGGATCCTCATGAGCTAGCTCCCCAAACAATCCTTTTAATGGTAGGAGTTGAAGCATTGTCCTTGTGATGTGAAAAACAACGTTTCCTTCAGTTTGAGGTAAACGAATGGCACCAACACCACCCACTTGGTTTGGGTCATTGACATTTGGGTCATTAACATCATTGAGGTTCCCAATGTTGTCTTGGTGGCCCACTTGGCTACCACTACTTTCGTTAACGCTCATCTCCTCCTCTGTTTAACACAAGCAACACAAAATCAAAAACTAAAATAAGTAGATTCAACTATCACTACAATGATCACAATTCAACTTCAATAAAAGAATTTTAAACAACACCACTCCCCAGCAACGGTGCCATTTTGATTAAAGTTTCAAGCACACCTCATCTAATTCTAGGTACAAATGATCGTTAAGCAGTATATAACCTAATAAAGAGTTGGGGTCGAATTCCACAGGGAGCGGTACGTGTTCAAATTCAATCAGGAAGTACAAACGTGATCTAACTAGACATAGGAATAGAAATTATCGAAAAAGACATATAAACAAGTCAAACGGGTTGATATGAATGTCAAATGAGGGGGGTGGGGGTAGGGTTTGGTTTGTAATTATCAACTACAATGCAGTCACAAACAATTTGAAATAACAATAAGGAGAGGAATTCTCAGGATGTGATCGATTATAGGCAAATTTCGATATATGGGTAATTGAAACTACTAGTAAATAGCTAAATATCAGTGGGTAGGCTAGACTATAATTGAAATAGCTTTCTCTCGAACAACTATTCCGCTTCAAGTGACTTATCTCGAACATCAACAAGCATAGCAATTAAGAACAACCTATGACCTTAATACATCTTCTCTCTCGAGCAAGATGGGTATGATTGGGTTTAGGATTCACTCTCTCAAGTTGAACCCAAATCAACCCAATACCTACAAACCATTAATCAAAAGCTTTGGTTCAAAAACCACTCTCTCGAGCAAGCTAAGAACACAAATTAGAACTGCATTTTCAACTACAATTTATAAATTAAACCTCAGCTAATGATTAAACCCACTTCAATATAGTATTTAAACTAGTAATTAGCAATACTCATAAACTAATTCAACCCATAATCACATGATCACACCCTAAGAATTGGGGTTTTAGCCGAACATCATAAAAAGATAAAAACAGTTACCAAATCGATTCGCCATCAATTAGATGAGAGTAATTTATTCTTTACAATGCTTCAATTTGCAGAAAATTCAAAACCCACTTGCAAAATCTCCATATTGAATCTAAAAAATTCTTCAAATCTACTAGAAACTATGAAAAACTTAAGAGAAAACTGTTCTAGACTAAAAATTGATTAAAAGCTAAAGAGTACTCCTCAATTTACAGTTCAAATTTCTCTTTATATTTGCCAAAAATTAGTCACAAAAGGTCATTGGGCGATATAAGTGAGGCTCGCAAAGTGGTTCGGCGAGCCGCCCATTGCTCTATTCTATCGCTTTTTTGCATGAGCTCTCAGCATCCTCAAGTACTGTAACTTTGGGCGATTTTCCTTTGCATCGCGGAACTACTCAGTGATTCACCGAGTGCCCTTTTCCTGTCGCCAACTTGGTTTCTTCCCTCAGGTTTGGCATAATGGAACTTTAGGCGGTGAAAGTAGCCACTCGGTGACATGCTGAGTGCTCTTGGAGATCATCAATCTCACCTTTCTTCACTTCTTCAGTTTGTTTTTTTCCTTTTTTCCTACTAGTATCCTTGTTTTGCTCCTCAATCATATACCTGAAAATCAAGGCTTTAACATCAGTTTATAACACATATTAGGCATTTGAGGACACTAAATCTATATAAACAAAGCGCCAAATGAGTCCAAATCTCAGACTCATCAGTATGCCATGCAAAGTTGATTTTGATCATCTCATCAAGCAAAGCTGAAGCAACTTCAAATGGTTGTCTTATAATTCCACCTAGGATGAGTTGATTGGCTATCCTTTTGTTCACGCTATCAAGACTCTGGTAAAAAAATTGCAACAATGCTTTATCTGATAACTTGTGATTAGAGCATTGTAATACCAACTTTTGGAACCATAACCATGTCTCATGGATAGGTTCACCTTCAACTTATCTAAAATTTTGGATTCTGTCCCTAAGCTTTACCATCCACGAAAGAGGAAAGAATCTTTCAAATAACGCCTTAGTTAATTCTTCCTTAGTAGTGATTGAATCCCTTGGTAATTCAACCAACCATTTCGAAGCTCTCGCTATTAGAGAGAAGAGGAATAACGTCAACTGAATGGACTCTTGGTGATATTCTTGAAAGTTAATGGACCACATACATCCACAAAATTGCGAATAGGATCATGGAGATCCTCATGAACTAGACCCCCAAACATTCCCCTTCATTTGGAGTAATTGAAGCATGGTTCCAGTTCTGTGAAATATAACATTCCCCACAGTTGGTGGTGACCAAATAGCTCCTAAACTTCATATTGCAATAAAGTTCACATCATCCAAATTCCTGACATCATCATTTTGCCCATTTTAACTAGCATCATTATTTCCACTGACACTCGTATCATCACCTATAAGAGAACAACAATGAAATAAATAGTAAGAGTATTCTACTACACCAAATCAATTCACAAAATTACTTCACTAAATGAATTCTAAGAGCCATTCCCCAACAATGACGCCATTTTTTATAACACTCAAATTACTTGTAGAATAATTAAATAAGTAAACAATTGTTAGTAATCTATTTCCTAACTTATGAGGTCAGGGTTGTAGCACATATGGAATGGTATATGAAAGAATTCAATTATGAAGTCAAAGAGTGATCTAATCCATTGTAGCTAGATGGTGATAAGGATGGATAAATTCTACTTATCAAATTAAGTTTGTTTAGTAACCAATTTTGAAAAAATAAACTAAAACGAATATTTAACAAGTAAGCAAATAAAAAATCTAGGAGTGTGCGGAAGTGGGTATTGATTTAAAAAGGTGGATTAACGTGATTACTCAATAAAATTAATTACCTAGGGATAGGTTGGGTCAATCTCAAACACAAATTGCATTTATCAATCACAACATGCTTATCATATGAGTTATTCTTAGACACTCCATCTGCAATCTACTAAGCAACCCATTAGCTTGACATAGATCTTCTCTCTTGAGCAAGTCTAGCATATAGAGATGAAACACCAAATTTCTTTCTCAAGTAAATAAGGAATTCAAAACTAATACGTAAGCATCAAATCAATTTTCCACTTTATATAATCTTTCTCAAGCAATATATAAAGATCTAAAGTAGAACTAAGTTTTCAACCTCAATTCATAAATTAACACATGACAATCAATTCGAATTCATGGTAATTAAAGTAAAACAAAGAAAGACACAATATTCCACTAATTTAATCAAAACCTAGTTTCATTTGCACACCCATAGGATTGGAGTTTCAGTCAATCATGCTAAAAGTAAAAGAAATTATACCAAAAACATTCTCAGCCATAAAATTGTTGATTTACAACTTCAAATCTAGAGACCCACTTCCGAATTCCACAAAAAAATTGCTTACAAGCTTGCTTCTTATTCAAGAAAATAGAAAATTATACATTACTCTAATTTTAGAAAGTCAAAGATCCAAAATGTATGATCAAAGATGTAACACCCCGTAGCCTTGAGAGGGAAGTTTAGCATGTTTTGGAGTTCCAAGTGTCACCCACGAGGTCACCCACACTTCGTGGTTGGACCCACTGATGAGTGCACAAATCGGACTCATTTAGTTCTATATTTTGACAGAAATTGTGTCCTCAAATGCTTATTTTATCTCAATATCTGATGAAAACCCTTAAGTTTCAGGTATTTGAAGTTTGAAGGAAAGCATGGACACTACGTCGCAAAAAGGAATGAAAAGGCTTAAAAGAACGAAGAAATGAAGGCCTGAGGATCGCTGAGTCCACTTGGTGAGTGGTCGAAGGGTCTTACTTTGCCTTTTGTTCCAATGTGCTGAGCCCTAAAGGGAATGATCAAGACGACGGAAAAAGGGAGCAGTCGGCGCATCACTAAAAAGTTTCGAGAAGCAGTACCATGTCGCCCAATGACCCAGACCATGATGATGCTGAAGGCTGGTGCAAGACGGTGATGAACTACACCAAAAGGTGAATCGCCGAGTTGATCGGGGATTCCGACTAACGATACCGAATGATCCGCTGCAGCACAAATCTGTGAAAACTATAAATACTAGTTAGAGTTGTAGTTTTAGGTGAGGAACAATTATTATAATTTTCATATAGTATAGTAGTTTTTGATAATTTTGCTCTAAGTTTGAGAGGGTTTTGAAGACTTAAAGATCCAAAGGGTTTCATCTTCAAGATTTGGATTTGAGTCTCTTGGATTCTTCAATTTTGGCCTGTATCAATACTTAAATCTTCATACCCAGTTGAATGCGAGCTCAATTTGGTATAAATTTCTACCTCTTATACATGTGTGGCTAAAAACCCCAAATCTTGGGGTGTGATTTAGTGAATTTTGGTTAAGATAATTGTTGGGTCTTTCTTGCTAATAGTTTAATCGTAGTTTAATTGTGATTTCGTTTAGTAGTTGTGGATGAATTTAATGAATTTATAGTTGCAAATACAAGTTTATTTATGTGTTTTTGGCTTGCTCGAGAGAGAGGTCGTAAAACTAAAACTACTAAATTGATGGCCAGTGGGAGTGGGTTGACATGAGGTTCAACTCGAGAGAGTGAATCCTAGTCTCATTCCCACACACTCAGCTCGAGAGAGTGAGTGGGTTAAGGCGTAGGCTGGTCTTTATGCGGCAAGTGGGTGTCTGAGAGGAACACATTTGAAACGGGGTAAGTTGCTCGAGAGAGAGATTATCCCCCTTAAAGTTTAGCCTAGTCACAATTATTCTATGAATCTTCTATCGAAAGCATGTACCCAATAATCTAGCTTAACCCGTATTCCCATCACATCCCAAGGATCCCCTCTCATTACTTATAAATCCTTGTTTATTTTGTTGATTTTACTTACTAGTGACAAAACCCCATTGTTAATTGACACTCTTGTGTCCCCCTTTAATTTACAATATTTTTAATCATTAATGTCTTTAGCTACGACTAGTTAGAACTTAATTTTATTTTTCTATTAATTCTCAAAACCACTCTCTTGGGAACGATCTCAACCCTTGGTTGGGTTACTTTACTATTGTATGATCGTAGACACTTGCATTGGAAGTTGTGTCTTGATTACGCAAACATTACCCACACCCCATAGGTGGGCAGAGTGGGTGAACTCCCTCTCAAATCGGCCTAAGACAGTGTCCATGGGTAGGACCCACACCTCATGGATGGGTCCACACCTCGTGGATACGGGCCGTGGTTCCCAAGCCTTGTTGCCAATCTACAGACCCCAAACCACGCCCAACCAGTACGGGCTGTAGGTCCACCTATGCCCAGTGGTCGAGGTCTCATGGATGGGGTAGAGGTGGTTAGTTGAGGATTTAATGGAACTTTCCGATTTAGTTAAGGATTAAGTGGTGTCGTTTTACCATAATCTAGACTACCTATATAAAGACTTTAAACCCCTAAATTAAGTTAATTAAGTCATTCTCTCAACTCACCAAAAAGAAACCCAATTCTCTCCGAAATATTGTTTGTCTAGCTAGGTCAAGTCTCCAATCTTAGAAGAAGAAGGATCAAGCTAGGTCAAGTCTCCAATCTTCCAAGCTTTGTGAGGGCTTTGTAACTAAGGTATGGTAGCTTCTTCATCCATGGATTCTCCATTGATGGAGTCCCCTAGAATTCCCCAATTTGATGAAGAATTCCCCCAATTCAAGTTAGGGTTTCTTCAATGTTGTGGGTTATGATGTATGTTGATCTAATTGAGTGGATATTGATTGTTTATGATTGAATTAGTAGTGAATCATGTTATTATGATGAAACTACATTTTTTCTATGCCTAAACTACTCTAGATGATGAAATTGAAGTAATGTGGGTTTATCCCTTTAAAAAGGAAATTTAGGATTTAGAGATAATATTCTAGGGTTGATGATATGTATAGTAATTGATTGAGAATAAAAGCATATAGACATGAATTGAATTAGATTAAAGTGTATATGATGGATCACGATTAGTAATGCTTGAGATTGAGCCTTTATGATGATATATGATTAGAATTGCTTGAGAATGAAGCATGTGATTAGAATGTCTTGAGATTTAGACATATGTGAGGATTATGAGAAGTATTGCTTTGAGAGTAAGGCTTGAAGTTGTGAATGTTGATTACTAGGGCTTTGAGAGTAAATATAATATGATGAATTATGTATGTTAAGGCTTTAAAAGTGAAGCTTATATGATAATGGTAGACCATTTGATAGAATTGTTGTGGAAGGACTTTACCCACCTAATCTTCCTTATGAATGATTGAGTGTATGAAGTGATAGGATCACTTGAGTTTTAATGAAATCCATGTCTAATGTTAGAATTCTAGATGTGATGATTGGAGGAAAACTTTAACCTTAAGGAGGTGAAGTAAGAGATTTAGGCATGTTTTATGAAATCTATGTATATGCTCTAAGAACACTTTGAGAGTGAAGTGTCTATGATTAGGATGTTGGTGTTGTTGTGTTGTTGAAAGGATATTCTCATATACACACCTTTGCATGAATATGATATGATATGGAAGGTTCTCTCACATAGAATGATTCTAGGTTGAAAGGCTTGCTCACCTAAAATGAATCTAAGTCCAAGGACTATGAAATGTGAGAAGGCTTGAGGTGATTCCCCAAAGTCCTTCAAAAGAGAGGGATGTGAGTTGATTTCCCATATTCCTAAATAGCTAAACATGAGGTGATTACCCATGTCATAAGATGATAAGTGTGAGGTGACTACCCTTAATAGATGACTTCTAAAGCAAGGCAAGAGGTGAGTACCAATAGCCTTTAAAGTGATATGGAGGCGAATACCTATATCCTATTATGATGGACATGGAGGCAAATACATATGATCCTTATAAAGTGATATGGAGGCGAATACTTACATTACACTACATTAGGACATGTAGGAGAATACCTATGATTCCTTAAAATGAACATGGAGGTGAATACCTATGATTCCTTAAATAAGGCAAGAAGTGAATAACCATTAGCTTTCTTAATGGGCCTAGAGGGGAATCCCCTTTTGTCTAGAAGAGTAATGATGAACTAAGACATGCTTAAAGAAGTATCTCATAGTTTTCAAAGGTTTTATAAGGGGGACTAGTCCCCAATCAATAAGTATGTTTATGATGAAATAAGGTTACTTCAATGAAGTATCGTGAGTATGTTTTTACATGAGATATGCTTGTATAATGTAAGATTAGATTGGATTGTTGCTAGAATTACTTTCCTTGATAAGTTTGACTTATGGTGAAGGTTCCCTTGTCTATGAGAATTAAGCTAAGGATGAGATCAAAATAGGATGAATATGTATGATGGCCTAAAGTGGTACTTAGTATGGGTGCGATTATGTGGTCTTATCCATGCATTGCACAAGTATGCTTTAAGGTTACTTATGAAGTGGTTTTCTCATGTTATGAAGATCTAATTTGCCTATGCCTATGACTACATTGTTATCTCTTATGATTATGGTTTATGTCTTATGTTGACTAATGCTTATGTTATGCCTATGTTGATGATTATGCTAGCTATCATATTTAGTACTTGATTGTACTAACAAATACTCTTGCTACATTCTTATCAAATGTATGGTCCGGTGATATTGAGTTCCATCCCCATGGCTAGGTTCTTAGTAAGAGCAAGGAGTGAAGACTTGGTGAGTCCTCATAGCATCGAGGATTTGATCACCTTTCCTTTATGTCTTTCTTTTATGTTTAGACTTTTGTATGGGCTGCGTCCCAAAGATATTCATGTTTTAGATGGTTTGAGACAAAGTGTAATAGACTTCTGCTCATTTTATAAAAGACTTTGATATTATGGAAAATGTTTTAAATTTCCGCATCATTCTATTTAATTTATGTTATGATATGCTAAGTGGCTTGTAAGAGGCATCTCGGGGTCTTGTGCGCCATGTTACATCTAGGGTGTACTCGTGGGTCATGACAAACTTGGTAATCAGAGCACAAGGTTTAGAATGATTATAGGATGTCTCAAAACCACGTCTAATAGAGTTTTGTTCATAAGTGTGAAGCGCACCACATTTATGAATGGGAATCTATTAGATGACTAGAAATCTGACTTCTTCATTTCTCTAAGTCGTGCCATGGAGCTTATCTCTATAAGGTCTTTCTCCTAATCCTTACCCCGATGGTCTACAGGATATGGCTAATACAAGGGAAAATGCTAGAAGGAATGAGGAAGACATAGTGGATCAAGAAGTTCCTCCACAAGCTCTGATTAACCCTATGGATGAGAATGTGACTAATGCGGAGTTTAGATCGGTTTTTCAAGTTTTGGCTCAAGCTATGACGACTTAAGCCAATAGAGAGGTGATTTCTCCCGTGGACCCTAATGTGAATTCCGTGGCTTCAAGAGTGAGGGACTTTGCTAGGATGAACCCTCTGGAATTTTATGGCTCCAAAGTGGAGGAGGATCCTAAAGGGTTTATAGATGAGGTATATAAGGTACTTCCTATTATGGGGTGACTTTGGTAGAGAAGACAGAGTTAGCCACTTATCAATAGAAAGATGTTTCTCAAGTGTGGTATGATCAATGAAAGGAAGAAAGGCAGGTAGGAGCGGGCCCCATTGAGTGGGAAGTGTTTAAGTTGGCATTTCTTGATAGGTTCTTTCCCCTAGAGTTGAGGGAAGCTAAGATGCAAGAGTTCATTAACCTTAGGCAAGGTAGTACGAGTGTTAAGGAGTATGCCTTGAGGTTTACCCAGCTATCTAAGTACGCTCCTTCTATGGTGGAGAATTCAAGGGCTAAGATGAATAAATTTGTGATGGGAGTGTCTGACATGGAAGAAAAAGAATGCCGAACGGCAATGCTTATCCAAGATATGGATATCTCACGTCTTATGGTGCATGCCCAACAAATTGAGGATTTTAAACTCAAGGAGAAGAATGGGGATGCAAAGAGGGCTAGAACCAGAGATGGAAACTCTCCAACATAAGGTTCAATGGACAAGGTCGCCCTAGGTTTAGACAACAGTTCCCCAGGCAAGGGCCCTCAAGTACTCCTAAGTTCAACCAAGAGAGAGTGTCTAACCTTAAGCCTCGAGGAGATGGTAGTGGGGTTCTATTACCAGGGTGTAATAAGTGTGATAGAAGGCATGATGGTGAATGCTTAGTAGGGTCTAATGTTTGTTTTGGTTGTGGCAAGCTAGGCCACAAGATAAGGCATTGTCCTACAATTGGTAGAAATGAAGGAGATAGTCGTCGTAGATCTCAACCCTACCCTTCATCTGGTCCAATTGGTTCTGGTGCGAGTGCCCCTATACAGAATAGGTTTTATGCACTTCAAGATAGAGGTGAAGAATAAACCCATTCTAAGGCAAACATGAAAAATAACATAGGAACCTCACTACAACATTCACAACTATAACAGACTGATGTGCCACGAAATCGTGGCACATTTGATGCTTAATACCAATGAACTAATACTGGAATTAAGTGAAATTTTGGATTATTTGATGGGTTTGTTAAATGTGTTGGCATAATCTGGGTTGTATAGAAAAGTAAAAATAAGGAAAGCAGAACTGATGTTGACCAAGTAAAGTTCACGACCAACTTCACAGACTGTGAACTTCATTACGGTCCATGGTTGAGCTCGTGAAAGTGCGGCAATGCTGGGCCTTGAGAAGATGAAGAGGAGGAATAACCAAGTGCAGACCATATGTGATTCTATCACCTCATGTATTAGTTCATAAAATTCCTCTTTCATCAACAAAGACCCACACCATGTCATCAACTTTCAAAAAAATGGGAATTACAGGGGTTCATGGGAAAACATCATTAAAATCATAGGAATTCATCAATTCATGCTTAATATAACTCAATTTAATCAATTAAATCAAGTTTGAAAGGAACCCCTGACTTTTGAATAAAACTCCAACAATTGGAGATTTCTACCTTTTTGAAATTGGAGATTTTAAGGGAACTCCATGGATGAAAGGTATCCATGGATGAAAGCTACCATACCTTACTATCAAAGACCAAAGAAATTGATGAACAAAATCTTACTCTTGAAACCCTAGCTTGAATCTTCTTCTTCTTCTTCTTCTTCTTTTTCTTCTCCTTTTCCTCCTCATTTTTCTTCTCCTTCTCCTCCTCCTCCTCCTCCTTCTCCTTTTCCTTCTCCTTCTCCTTCTACTTCTCCTTCTCCTTCTACTTCTCCTTATCCTTCTCCTTCTCCTTCTACTTCTACTTCTCCTTCTCTTTCTCCTTCTCCTTCTCCTTCTCCTTCTTCTCCTGCTTCTCCCTCTTCTCCTTCTTCTCCTTCTTCTCCTCCTTCTTCTCCTTCTCCTTCTCCTCCTGCTTCTTCTTCTTCTTCTTCTTCTTCTTCTTCTTCTTCTTCTTCTTCTTCTTCTCCTCCTCCTCCTCCTCCTCCTTCTCCTTCTCATTCTCTTCTCCTTCTCCTTCTACTTCTCCTTCTCCTTCTATTTCTACTTCTCCTTCTCCTTCTCCTTCTTCTCCTTCTTCTCCTTCTCCTCCTTCTCCTCCTTCTCCTAATCCTTCTTCTTCTTCTATACAGAGAAATATTTTGGAGAGGATAAACTTTGGTAATTATTTTGGGTTTTGGAATATATGACTTAATTAGGGAAATTTTAGGAGTATAATGCGTATATACTTCTACTAGGCTAGGGGTAAAACAACATAGTATAGCTTTAAGAAAACTATGAAAAGAAATTTAAGACCCTAATTTAATTGTAAGGGAATTGCTCGCTGAGGCTCGCCCAAGGCACTTGGCGACTCGCCAAGGGAACCCTACTTATTCTATGGAGCAGACCACTTAGGCGATGGGGAGGAGCCTTTGGTGATACGCCAATCTAAATGGTGAGCCCCGACCTGGCTCACCCAATTTTCCAGCAACTAGGGTTATCTAGGCAGTACACTAGGCGATGTGGGTGCACTTGGCAAATCGCCAAGTCTCTTTGGCGACCACATTGTCCCTCGCCAAGTTGGTTTGGGAAGGAAATGCTTTCCCTCAACAATTTCCAAGGTATTATAGGCCCTTGCCCCCACACACTTAGCCCTAGGTTAGCCTACAAGTTTCTGGGGTGTTACACATATATCTAGATGCCATACTACTCATACATTGATGGCATACTCGATTGTTATACTAATCATGTTTTAGAAACACTTTTATCAAAACTCATCTTTACTTTTTAAAAGCTCAGTTTAAGAACTCAAGTGTTGGCTTTAAAAATCTTCTCAAAATTTATAACTCAAATCATAGGGTTCATGTGCAATTATGGACATGAACGATTCAACTCAGGGATTTTAATAGCAATAAGAAAACTCAGTACTCAAAACTCAAGACTCAAGAACTCGAAGCTCATAGCTTAATGATATTTCTCCTTTCAAGTATACTCAATTTATGGAGTTCATGTGGAATTATCGGCATGAACGACTCGATTCAAAGATATCAATTACAATATAGACTCATGAATACAACTTTTCTCATCCTCCTACTCATTTAATCAAGTCTTGAAACAAGTTATAAATAATTGTAGAAGACTTCTCAAAAAGACTCAAAAAACTTTCTCGAACTCTACACTTAACTGTACCTTGAATTTGAATTATGAATTCAAGAATCATGATTAGGATATATAGGATTTCTCAATGATTAGATATAGTTTGGATATTTAAAATTGGGAAGAGATGGAAGATAAGTTTTGAAAGAACATATTCGGTTGAAGAATAGCGAAAGAAAGTGGCCTGACGCTCGAGGCGCTCTACTAGCGCGCCATGCTAGACCTCAATTTATTGGGGGTCTAATTGGGCAAACGTCAGACCTCTATTTACTGGGGGCTAATTGGTCGCACTGCTAGTGCATCACGCAAGGCCTCTATTTACTAGGGGTTTGATTGGGCGTACTGCTGGCGCGTCACGCTTGACCCCCATTTATTAGGGGTCTGATTGGGCGCACTGCTGGTGCGTTGCTCTAGGCCCATATTTACTGGGGATCTGATTGGGCGTACTGCTAGCATGTTGCACCAGCCCCCCTGAGGCTATGGGATCACGCCGCCCAGCCCAAACCTAGAATGGGCAAGGTCTTTCCAAATGATCTTCCCAGAGTCCCTCCTGTAATACCGTAGAAACTAGTAGGCTAAACTAGAGCTAAACGTGAGGGTTAGATTCAGGGGAATGGGCAAGGGCCAAGGAAGAGGACTACGACAGTCCACTCTCCCCTAGGAAATACCCCACCTACCACGCCCACCACCAAAACTCGTGGTGAGGACCACGGCCCTTAGTTGGCTCGGTGGGCTAGGCAGTAGCCATGCCAAAACTGCCCAAAAGTTGACCCTCCCCACGAGCCACTTAACGGCACGTGAAGGCCATCACGGCCAGTGGGAAGGGTCGTGGTCTTGACTTGGCCTTGTGGGGGTAATGGGTGGCAACCCTAGCCACTTCCTCAAGGCCCTCAAGAGGGACCACGACTCGTGGTAGGTACCAGGGCTCGTGGAGCCCTCCGTGGAGTTCCCTTAGATTTTAGGGGTTAAGGGTGGAGTGGCTTACCACTGGTCAAGGGAGCACGATAACCATGAAGGGCTGTGTGACCCTTGACGGTCTGTGGTGCCTCACGTGAAGGGTGAGGCAGACCACTAAAACAAAAGGTTAAGTGGTCAATTATGGTTTTAATCTAACTTAAGTGAGGTCATTTTTCCTAAGTCTAGGACCACTATATAAGTCATTTTAAGTCTAAAACTCACCAATAAAGTCATAATTTCCAAAAACCCAAAAGAATCCCAAAGTTCATCCTCTCTAAAATATTTCTTTCTCTAAAAACTTGAAGAAGAAGAAGAAGAAGAAGAAGAAGAAGAAGAAGAAGGAGATTCAAGCTAGGGTTTCAAGAGCAAGATTTTGTACATCAATTTCTTTGGGCTTTGATAGTAAGGTATGGTAGTTTTCATCCATGTACACCTTTCATCCAAGGAGTTCTCTCAAAAACTCCAATTTCAAAAAGGTAGAAATCCCCAAATGTTAGGCTTTAATTCAAAAGGCATGGGTTCCTTTCAAACTTGATTCCAATGGTTGAATTATGTTATATTAAGAATGAATTGATGATTTCTTATGGTTTTTATGATATATCCCCAAGAACCCCATGAAACTCCCATATATCTCAATTGTGATCTTATGATGTAGGTCTTTGTTGATGAAAGAGGAATGTTATGAATTTATGCATGAAGTGATAGAATCACATGAATTAAAATGAAATCCATGTCTAATGCTTGAATTCTAGATGTGTTGATTGAAAGTAAGCTTTGAACCTTCAAAAGGGCAAAGTATGAGATTATGCATGTTTTATGAAATCTATGTAAATGCTTTAAGAACACTTTGAGAGTGAAGTGTCAATGATTATGATATTGTTGTTGTGTTAATTGAAAGGCTTTCTCACCTAATTGAATCTAAGATTTACATGTAGACATGGACAGTGAAAGGTTTTCTCACGCATGATCTAAGAGCTATCCTAATGAACTAAGTTGGATTGATTTTCAAGGACATCCTTTCATGGAACATGAGTTAAGTCAAGACTTAATAAGTACTTTGTGGGATTAATCTTAGCACCGAGTGGATATTGAATATGAGATGGAAGCTTTTATGAAAGTTGAGTCCAACTTCCAAATGGGGACCTTTTACGCTAGTTGAGTCCAGGTTTCCCAAGTATGTCTCATAAGATGGAGACCTTTTACGCAAGTTAAGTTCGGGTTTCTAGTAACAATCTCCTTATCCCATAAACTATGTGCCCCCGTAGGATATTTAGCTAGTGGATCCACCTAAGCTAACAAACCATGGTTCTACCTTAGGTAAGTTGGACAACACTTTTCGGTGTGGGTAACACTCGGTGGTCATGTTATAGATCACATGGTCTCATGTTGGTTAAGGCTTATTCCCACAACAAGAACATGAATAATGAACTACGATTACTCAAGAAGCTGTGTATATGTGTTCAAAGGCTATAAAGATGATGATGATTTATATTGCCTATGTTTTATGACTTTTGATTTCTAACGTCTTATATTATGTTTAACTTTGTAAATTGCATGCTTTGAAATGAAATGTCCCCTTTTAGCATGTTTTAAATGTTTTTATGCATGACTGTCATAGTTAGTGCATTTTTGTACTAACGCCTACTTTTTCCTACATTTTTTCCAAGTGTAGGGTCCAACACTCCAGATAATCATTCTTGTGGCTAGAGCTTGGATTTTATTGTTTTCTGGAGCTTGGTGAGTCCTCATGGTTCGAGGACGGACTTCTCATGTTCAGTTTCTTTCATGTACTTTCCTTTTTGAACATGTTGTATGGGCTTGGCTCTATTTCATTTAATGTTGTAATAGATGGCTATGATGAAACAAAGTGTCTAGACTTCCGCTTTCTTGTATGAAAAACTTTTTAGACTTGAATTGTATTTTACTCTTATTGTTCTATTGCTTATGTTATGAGAACTAAGTGGCTTGTATGGAGTCCTTCGGGGTTCAGTACACCAACATCTAGGGGGTACCCCTGGATCATGACAAATTTGGTAATCAGAGGACAAGGTTTAGAATGGTCCTAGGATGATGTCTTATAAGACACGTCTAGTAGAGTCTTGTTCATGAGTGTGAAGTGCGCCACATTTATAAATGAGAAGCTACAAGATGTTTAGGAAAATTCCACTTCTTTTATTACTTTTAAGTCATGCGATAAAGTTTAACTCTATATGGTCTTTCTCCTAATCCTTATCTGGTGGTCTACAAGACATGATTACTAAAGGAGCTTTCAGTAGTGGAATTGAGGGAGACAATAATGATCAAGGATCTCCTTTTCAAGCTCCTCAAGTTTCGGTTGATCCTTTGACCGATCAAGTGACTAATATGGAGTATATGCCTTCTTTTCAAGTGGTGACTCAAGCCGGGATAAATCCTCTAGATTTTTATGGGTCAAAGATTGGGGAAGATCCTCAAAAGTTCATAGATGAGGTCTATAAGATGTAGGAATTTATGGGAGTGACTCTAGTAAAGGCGGTAGAATTGGCCGCTTGTCAACTTAAGGGGGTTGCTCAGATTTTGTTCAACCAATGGAAAGAAGCAAGGCCAGTAGAAGTGAGTCCCATGAAGTGGGAAAGGCTTAAGAATGGTTTTCTTGATAGGTTTTGCCCTTTGTAGATGATAGAGGCTATGGTACTTGAGTTTATTAACCTTCCACAAGGTAACATGAGTGTTAAGGAATATGCTTGAATGTTTACTCGGTTGTCGAGATATGGTCCATTTATAGTGGCCGACCCTGGGTCGAGAATAAGAAAGTTTGTGTCGGGTGTGTCCGACTTGTTAGTAAAAGAATGTGATATGACTATGCTTGATCGTGACATGGATATTTCTCATCTTTTGATTTATGCCCAACGGATTGAAAAGGAGAAACTTAAGGAGAGGTCTAGGGAGAAGAAGAGGCCTAGTATTGATGATGATAATTCCTCTCAAGAAAGGTCGGATGGATAGAGTCATCCTAAGTATAGAAAAAGGATTTCCAGACAAGGTCCTTCTAAGGTTTCCCCCAGGTTTAACAAAGAGAGGATGTTTAACCCTAAGTCTCAAGGGAAGGGTAGTAGATCCCTATTTCCTACTTGTGCTAGGTGTGGAAAAAGGCACGAGGGTAAGTGTCTAACTGGCCTAGAGGGTTTCTATGGTTGTGGCAAAAGTGGTCACAAAATGAGAAATTGCCCAATACTTACGGCTAGAGGAAGAGAGGGAAAGAAAGCTCATTCATGTGGTTCGGGTACTAGTGCTCCAAAGCAAGATAGATTCTATACTACCCAGGCTAGAGGTGAACTAGAGTATCCTCCAAATATGGCTACCGATATGTGATAGTTTTTCTAATAGATGTTTATGTTTTATTAGATGCTGATGCTACCTCAACTTTTGTGACGCCAAAGTGTTGCTACGAAGTTTAATGTTCTACCAGATGTGTTGTTAAAACCTTTCTCTGTATTTACTCTTCTTCAAAGTGATTCTATTGTGGTTAAGAGGGGTTTATTGAAAGTGTCCCATTTCCCTATCTCATAGAGTTACTCTTGTTATATTGATTGTAGAACTCGTGTAGTCAAGTGTTAGTTCCCAATTGAGCCTATCCTAGAATGGAAGAGGGAAGTTCTATGCCTAGAGGGTAGTTTGTCCCTAATATGAAGGTTAGAAGAATGATGACTAAAGGTTGCTTTTACCACCTAGTTAGGGTGAGGGAAGTAGATTGTGTTTAGCCAACCTCACAAAAATTGACCTTAGGTCAGGTTATCACCAATTTAGGGTGAGAGGTGAAGATATTCCAAAGACGACTTTTAGAACCCGGTATGGTCATTATGAGTTTTTGGTAATGTCGTTTAGGTTTACTAATGTTCTAGCGGCATTTATGGACTTGATGAATATGGTGTTTAGACAATCTTGACATGTTTGTGATTATGTTCATTGATGATATTTTGATCTATTCAAGGAGTGAGAATGAACATGTTGATCATTTGGGGATCGTGATGCAAGTTCTTAAGGACCAACAACTTTTTGGCAAAGTTTAGCAAGTGTGAATTTTGGTTAAGGTCCGTAGCTTTCCTTGTTCATATTGCATCTAATAAGGGTATTGTGGCAGATCCTAAGAAGATGGATGTGGTCAATAGTTGGCCTACACTTCTAACTCCTTCAGACATTAGAAGCTTCTTGAGTTTGGCTGGTTATTATAGAAGGTTTGTTGAGGGATTTTCTTCCATTGCCTCTCCATTCATGGCTTTGACTCAAAAGAAGGCTAAGTTCACTTGGTCGGAAGCTTGTGAGAAAAGCTTCCAAGAGTTGAAGGATAGACTTACTTCCGCTCTGGTGTTGACTTTACCGAAAGGTACGGATGGTTTTGTGGTATATTGTGATGCCTCTAGAGTTGGGTTGGGATGTGTGTTTAGGCAAAATGGTAAAGTGATTTCTGATTCTTCAAGGAAACTTAAAGTCCATGAGAAGAATTATCCTACTCATGATCTTGAGTTAGCGGCGGTTGTTTTTGCCTTAAAGATTTGGAGGTACAAATTGTATGGGGTTCATGTTGATGTGTTTACCGATCAAAAGAGTTTAAGATATGTGTTTAGTCAAAAGGATTTGAATTTTTTCCAAAGAAGTTGGCTTCAACTAATGAAGGATTACGACATGAGTGTTCTTTATCACCTCGGTAAGGCAAATGTGGTAGCAGATTCCCTTAGTCGATTGTCTATGGGAAGTGTTGCTCATATCGAAGATGATAAGAAAGAGTTGGTTCGAGATGTTCATAGGTTGGCCCAATTAGGTGCTCAATTAGTGGGCTCCACTAAGAGTGGTATTATGGTTCACAATGGGTCCAAATCGTCTTTTGTGGGGGGATGTGAAATCTAAGCAAGGTCTTGATCCTATTTTGGTTGAATTGAAAGAGGTGGTACTTAAGATATCTATTGAGGCTTTCTCCCAAGGGGGAGATAGTGTACTTGGATACCAAGGTGGTTGAGTGTCCCTAATGTTCATGATTTGATCCACTTGGAAATTTCACCTCTGAAGGGTGTGATAAGATTGGTAAGGAAGGGAAGCTTAGTCCCCATTTTTGTAGGCCCATATAAGATTTTGAGATGTGTTGGTAAGGGTTGCTTATGAACTTGATTTGCCTAATGAGTTGGCATTGGTACATCCGTTTTTCCATGTCTCTATGCTTAAGAAGTGTGTTAGACATCCGACTTCCATGTCTCTTAGAAGGGTTGAGAGTTGATGAGAATCTTTCTTATGAGGAAGTTCCGGTTGGGATTTTAGATCGGCAAATTAAGAAGTTGAGAAACAAGGAAGTTACTTCCTTAAAAGAGTTGTGGAGGAATCATTTAGTTGAGTGTTCTACTTGGGAGGCCGAGGCCGATATGGTGTCCCGTTATCCTCATCTTTTTCCTTCTACTCCTATTCTAGCTTAAGATGATGAGTTCCTCTTGAGTTTTCCTTGCTTTGGGAGTCATGTGTGTTATATGTGTTTTCCATGATTACCTTATGTTATGCATGTTCATGAGAAACTTATGTTTAGAAAGAAAATGAGTTTGTATGAATGATTTTCCTCATGTTGTTGTGCATTGAGAATGAATTGTGTATTGACTTCATGAGCTTAATTGATGAACATGCTTTAATTATGCTTTTTGAGAGTAAATTGCATAAAGGCTCCATGAGATTGTGTTGAGCATGTTTTTAGTTTGGAGAAGGTAATTCCTTCCAAGAACATGAGAAATGTTGAAATTTCATATATAATGGGTTGTTAGATGTAGTTCCTACTTCCTTGTGATGCATTGAGTATGATTGAGTTGGAGTTGATGTTTCCTCCTTGCTTGGGTGCATTTCATGATGTTGCATGCAAGATGGGCTGCTAGTCTTGAGTCTTTTTTTGTAAGGTATCTAAAGCGTCATTCGAGGATGAATGTTTCCAAGGGGGAGATATTGTAACACCCCAAAAACTAGTAGACTAAACTAGAGCTAAATGTGAGGGTTAGAGCCATGGAAATGGGCAAGGGCTAAGGGAGAGGAATATGGCAGTCCACTCTCCCCTAGGCACTACCCCACCTACAACACCCACCACTGCGGCTCGTGGTGAGGACCATGGCCCTTTGTGTGGCTCGTGGTGGGCTAGGCAGTAGTCATGCCAAAACTGCCCAAAATTTGACCCTCCCCACGAACCACTTAATGGCTCATGAAGGCCACCACGGCCAGTGGGAAGGGTCGTGGTCTTGACTTGGCCTTGTGGAGGCAATGGATGGAAACCCTAGCCACTGCCTCAAGGCCCACGAGAGGGACTACGGCTCGTGGAGCCCTCCGTGGAGTTGCCTTAGATTTTAGGGGTTAAGGGAGGAATGGCTTAGCCATTGGTCAAGGGACCATGCGCACCATGAAAGGCTATGTGACCCTTGAAGGTCTGTGGTGCTTTAACTGAAGGGTGAGGCAGACGACTGAAGCAAATGGTTAAGTCGTCAATTCTGGTTTTAATCTAACTTAAGTGAGGTCAGTTTTCTAAGTCTAGGACCACTATATAAGTCATTTTAACTCTAAAACTCATTCAATTTAGTCATAATTTCCAAAATCCAAAAGAATCCCAAAGTTCATCCTCTCCAAAATATTTCTCTCTAAAAACTTGAAGAAGAAGAAGAAGAAGGAGATTCAAGCTAGGGTTTCAAGAGCAAGATTTTGTACATCAATTTCTTTGGGCTTTTATAGTAAGGTATGGTAGTTTTCATCTATGGATACCTTTCATCCATGGAGTTCTCTCAAAACCTCCGATTTAAAAAAGATTGAATCTCCAAATGTTAGGGTTTGATTCAAAAGTCATGGGTTCCTTTCAAACTTGATTCTAATGGTTGAATTATATTATATTAAGCATGAATTGATGATTTCCTATGGTTTTTATGATATATTCCCAAGTACCCATGAAATTCCCATATTTCTCAATTGTGATATGATGATGTGGGTCTTTGTTAATGAAAGAGGAATGTTATGAATTTATGCATGAAGTGATAGAATCACATGAATTACAATTAAATCCATGTCTAATGCTTGAATTCTAGATGTGTTGATTGAAAGTAAGCTTTGAACCTTCAAAAGGGCAAAGTATGAGATTATGCATGTTTTATGAAATTTATGTAAATGCTTTAAGAACACTTTGAGAGTGAACTTTCAATGAATATGATATTGTTGTTGTGTTGATTGAAAGGCTTTCTCACCTAATTGAATCTAAGATTTACATGTAGACATGGACGGTGAAAGGTTTTCTCACGCATGATCTAAGAGCTATCCTAATGAACTAAGTTGGATTGATTGTCAAGGACATCTTTTCATGAAATATGAGTTAATTCAAGACTTAATAAGTACTTAGTAGGATTAATGATTAGCACCGAGTGCATATTGAATATGACATTGAAGCTTTTACGCAAGTTGAGTCTGACTTCCAAAATAGGGACCTTTTACACTAGTTGAGTCCAGGTTTCCCAAGTATGTCTCAAGAGATAGAAACCTTTTACACAAGTTGAGTTCGGGTTTCTAGTAACAATCTCCTTTTCCCATAAACTACGTGCCCCCGTAGGATATTTAGCTAGTAGATCCACCTAAGCTAACAAACCATGGATCTACCTTACGCAAGTAGGACAACCCTTTTTAGTGTAGGTAACACCAGATGTTCATTTTATAGCTCACATGGTCTCATGTCGGTTAAGGCTTATTCCCACAACAAGAACATGAATAATGAACTACGGTTACTCAAGAAGCTTTGTATATGAGTTCAAAGGTTTTAAAGATGATGATGATTTATATAGCCTATGTTTTATGACTTATGATTTCTAACCTCTTATATTATGTTTAACTTGGTAAATTGCATGCTTTGAAATGAAATGTCCCCTTTTAGCATGTTTTAAATGTTTTTATGCATGGTTATCATACTTGGTACATTTTTGTACTAACGTCTACTTTTGCCTACATTTTTCCCAAGAGTAGGGTTCGGCACTCGAGGTAATCATTCTTCTGGCTAGAGCTTGGATTTGATTGTTTTCCCGATCTTGGTGAGTTCTCATGGTTAGTGGACATACTTCTCATATTTAGTTTCTTTCATGACTTTACCTTTTGAACATGTTGTATGGGCTAGGCCCTAATTCATTCAATATTGTAATAGATGGCTATGATTAGACAAAGTGTCTAGACTTTCGCTTTCTTTTATATAAAACTTCTTAGATTTGAAGTGTGTTTTACTCTTATTGTTTTATTGCTTATGTTATTTGAACTAAGTGGCTTGTATGGAGTCCCTCGGGGTTCTATACACCATGTTACATCTAGGGGGTAACCCTGGGTCGTAACACCTCCTAAGAGAGAAATCGACTTCGAAATAGGCATCCTTCTTAATTCTCGACCTATCTATATTCCGTTGTATATAATGGCTCTAGCTTAGTTAAAAGAGTTAAAAGAGCAGTTGAGAGATCTTCTTGATTAGGGCTTTATTCGACCAAATGTCTTGCCTTGTGGTGCTTCAGTCTTATTTATGAGGAAGAAAGATGGTTCCCTTAGAATTTTTATCGATTACCGCCAGTTAAACAAGGTCCCTATAAAGAATAAGTATTCCCTTCTGAGAATTGATGATCTTTTCGATCAACTTCAGGGTGCCACTTGTCTCTAAGATAAACCTCAGATCTTTCTATCATCACTTGAAAGTAAAAAAGTGGCATGCCGAAGACATCATTCATGACTCGTTATGGTCATTA
The DNA here is from genome assembly GCA_035578085.1 of Solanum pinnatisectum. Classification (NCBI taxonomy): domain Eukaryota; kingdom Viridiplantae; phylum Streptophyta; class Magnoliopsida; order Solanales; family Solanaceae; genus Solanum; species Solanum pinnatisectum. The sequence goes on along the minus strand of CM069084.1, from coordinate 12,757,833 downwards.
TGAGTTTTTTGTCATGTCTTTTGGCTTGACTAATGCTCCTGCAGTGTTCATAGATCTTACAAACAAACTGTTTAAGCCATATCTTGACATGTTTGTTATTTTGTTCATTGATGACATATTGATTTATTCGAGGAATGAGGAGGATCATGCTAGTCATCTTAGAATTGTCCTACAAACTCTCAAAGATCGAGAATTGTATGCTAAATTTTCTAAATGTGAGTTATGGCTTAAATATGTGGCATTTTTAGGCCATATTATATCTAACCAAAGGGATTTAAGTTCAACTCAAAAGATTGAAGCAGTGTAGAACTGACCCAGACCCATATCTCCAGCTAACATAAAGAGTTTTTTGGGATTGGCGGGTTACCATAGAAGGTTTGTCGAGGAGTTTTCATCTATTTCATCCCCGTCTCTAAGCTGACTCAGAAAACAACTAAGTTTTAATGGTTTGAAGCTTGTGAGAAAAGCTTTCAGGAATTGAAAACTCAGTTAATTACTACCCTAGTGTTGACCCTGCAAAAGGGTACAAAAGGCTTTGTTGTTTATTGTGATGCGTCTCGAGTTGGACTTGGTTGTGAATTAATGCACAATGGTAAGGTGATAGCCTATGCCTCCAGACAACTTAAGATTCACTAGAAGAATTACCTAACTCATGATCTCGAGTTAGAAGCAGTGGTGTTTTCTTTGAAAATATGACGTCACTATCTATATGGTGTCATGTGGATGTGTTCACCGACCACAAGAGTCTCCAGTATGTTTACAGTCATAAGGATTTTAATCTCAAACAAAGGATGTGGTTAGAATTGCTCAAGGACTATTACATTAGTATCATATATCGCCCATGTAAGGCTAATATTGTTGTTGATGCTTTGAGCAGGTTATCTATGAAAAGTACTGCTCATTTTGAGGAAGGCAAGAAAGAATTGGCTAAAGAAATACACAAACTTGCACGTTTGGGAGTCCATTTTCTAGATTCCAATGAAGGTGGAGTTGTAGTGATGAATGGGGTAGAATCATCACTAGTGTCTAAAATAAAGGAGAAACAAGACAAAGACCCTGTTTTACTTGAACTAAAGTCAAATGTTCATAAGCAAAAGATGATGGTTTTAGAATAAGGGGGAGATAATGTGTTGAGATATCAAGACAGATTGTCTGTACCAAAAGTGGATGAGCTCCAAGAGAGAATCATGGAAGAAGCTCATTGTTCCAGATATTCAATTCATCTCGGTTCCACAAAGATGTACCGTGACTTGAGAGTCACTTGATGGATTAGTATGCAGAGGTGTATGTAGATTTCATTGCCAAGTGCACAAATTGCCAACAAGTCAAGGTGGAGCACCAAAGGCTTAGTGGTGTGGCTCAAAACATAGCTCTTCCAAAATGAAAGTTGGAGATTATTAATATGGATTTCACTACTATCTTGCCGTGATCCCGCATGCAGCATGATTCGATTTGGGTGATTGTAGATCGGATGACTAAATCAGCCAATTTCTTGATGGTAAAGACTACCAATTCAGTAGAGGATTATGCTATATTATACATTGAAGAGATAGTCCAACTTCATAGTTCCCGTGTCTATTATTTCAGATATAGATACACAATTCATCGCTCGGTTTTGAAAGTCTTTCCAGAAATGTTTAGGTTTGAAGGTAAATCTGACTACTGCTTTTCATCCTCAGATAGATGGCCAAGCAGAGCGCACAATTCAGACCTTAGAAGATATGTTGAGGGCATGTGTCATAAACTTCAAAGGTAATTAAGGCTACCACTTGCCTCTCATAGAGTTCACTTATAATAATAACTATCACTGCAGTATCTAAATGGCTCCCTATAAAGCTCTTTATGGGAGAAGATGTAGATCGCCTATTGGTTGGTTTGAGGTTGGTCAAGCTGAGTTGACAGGGCAAGACATGGTTCATCAAGCCTTGGAGAAAGTGGAGATCAGTCGGGAAATGGAAAAAACAATGCAAAGTCCTCAGAAATCATATACTGATGTTAGAAAGAGAGACTTAGAAATTAAGGTTGATGATTGGGTCTACTTAAAGGTTTCACCCATGAAGGGTGTTATGAGATTTAGTAAGAAGGGGAAACTTAATCCCCGCTACATTTGTTCTAAAGAAGTGGTACCTTTAAAATTAGCTGCAGTTCATCCGGTGTTTCACATATCTATGCTAAAGAAGTGTTTAGGTGTTCCTTCAGTTATTGTACCTAAGGAAAATATTGATATCAAGGACAATTGATCTTATGAGGAGCTACCCGTTTAAATTCTTGATCGTGAGGTTCACAAGTTTAGAAACAAGGAGGTCGCATCAGTTAAGGTATTATGGAGGAACTAATTTGTTAAGGAAGCTACATGGGAGGCTGAGGAGGATATGAAGAATAGTTACCCTCGTCTCTTTCCTTCAGAATAAATTCCAAACCATGGTACTAACTCTTTGTAAAGTACTTTTTAAGTTGATATGCTGAGTTGTGTTAATTGCATGTTGTGTGCTCGAGTTGGGGTTGTTAGATGCTTCCCACCCCTGTTCTTCTTAGTGTAATCTTATTCAAGGACGAATGTTATCAAGGGGGGAGATATTGTAACACCTCGAATTTTGAAAGAACTAACTAGAAGTTCGTACAAGTTAACCATCAGTTTTAAGTTTCTGGTCAACTTCAATTGACCATATCTTTTAGCACATAAAGAGTTAGGTGGTCCATGACCTATATAATCTAAGGTCTTTGAGACCTTTTTCCAATGCCTCCATGTTTTCTAAATTTCGAGCTGGGAGTAAAAAGTTATGTCCATTTGAGTAAAGCCTCTCTAGTAAGGCTTTTCATCTATTTAAGGAAAGGGTATTTTGGTCTTTTCCTTTTCCCACAAGGCCTAAAACGTTTTTATCATCCTATTTAAGGGTCTAATCAGATTTATACCACTTTTCCACGCTCCTAAACACTTAGGGGTCGTTTGGTAGAGTGCATAAGAATAATGCTAAAATAGAGTGTATTAGTATTGCTTGCATTAGGAATGCATGTATTAGTTATGCTTCCACTAATTATACATAGATTACTTTAATGCATTGTTTGGTTTGATGCACTAAAAATAGTATGTATTGCATTTAATTTTTTTTTTTACAAATACACCCTCCACTTTTACAGTGGAAAAAATGTAAAAAAAGGTTTTGAGGGACAATTGGGTCTTTTATCATTTTAATGCATGCATTAAAACTATTACATTGCTAATACCTAGAAATCGATAGCACTAGCAATGCATACCTTAATACATAATAGAGTGTATAACTAATGTAAGCATTAGTTATACATAGGTTGAAAAAGAGTACCAAACAAGGTACTATTAATACACAAGGCTAAATACACTCTACCAAACGACCCCGTAGGGATTTAGAGCGAATATTCAAGAGGAGAAAAGTGTAGGATTTCAAGCATTCTTTCAAGAATTGAGGATTTTGCCAAGAACAATGTTCTTTCCAGGTATCTAGGCTTCTCAAAGTGCAGGACTCGTTCATCCTCATGCCACACCTATACTTCGTTGATGAATTCGTCCATGAAATTGTTTATTAAGATGATTCTTAAGTAGTTCTTGATTTTAACTCCATTCTCTAATAGTGGAGGTTTTGAGTTTCTTGAGTTAAGGATCTATAGTATGAGTTGTGAATCTTGATAGGGTTTATGTGAAAATTTTATGAATTCATATTGGGTTTGTGAATCAATGAGAGTTTGGAAGAAATCACTCGATTCTAGATAAGTTAGGACCCGAAATTGAGAAAGAAAATTCGTCAGAAATTCTTGGCAGGGGTGTGGGGCGGTGCGCCAGCCATAGTGCTGGAACTACTGGTCAGTAGTTAAGGGCCTGGGGCACCATTCCAGTAGTGTGCCCAAAGCCTGGCCAGTAGTTTATGGGGCACCAGGGTCACCTGGTCCTTTTCTTTTCCGTCCTTTATTTCGTATATGTTCTTTCAAATCCTGTCTACATTCTTTTCTTGATATTAAATCTTAAAGTCTTCATTAATACTTGACAGATCCTACATGTACTAATCACATGTCTTAATTTACATTTCAAATTAAAGTAAAGTTAAGAGGAAAGTTCTAGAGGTCCTTTTGAGTCTTTTTGAGAATTCTTTTACAATTGATTATAGTTTTGAACTAAGTCATGAGGAAGTGAGCATGAGAATGAGAAGAGTTACATTCATGATTGAAAAATGAGTATAAGAGAACTAAGTATTCCTAAGTGTAACACTTTTACATTTAAAAGTGGGAAATATTAATTTCTAAATGAGTTTATGAGTTGAGAGATGTTTCAAAATATGGCCTCTTTTAAGAAGATATTTTGAGTAATTACCTCAAATTGAGAAATAGTTATGTTTATACATTTGAGCATGAGTTTATATATTATTAGGAGTAGTATTGAGCACGACATGAGGATGAGTTCAGACAACTCACATTCCTCATAAACCATGTCGCCAACATGGGTAAAGGATCATACTTTTTAGACGACTCCTTATTACTTTTAAGCATAACTTAGTGGATCAACTTAGTTGAGGTGTTCTATACCCCGAAAATGTATAGCAGTTCTGGCAGTGTGAGAAAGACATTATATCATCACATAGCTCATAATGATGGTTGTCGGTTAGAGAATCTCCCTAATAAGAGTAAAGAGTATTTTATTGTATTTTTATACATCATTGAGTTTATATCTTCTGCATTATAATGTTTTAAATATTGCATCTATCATTGTTGCTTTTGTATTGTGTATATACTTGCATAATGTAAACTTAATATTAGGAAACCAATATATATACATACATATAACCTAATTTATAATGAGGCATGTGTGGGAGTTGCCCTCAAGTTTTTAAATTGGCAGTTTGGTCCATTGTATTAAATGAGGGGTAAAAAGGTAAATGAGTAAAATCTAATTTAACCAAAATTGGTGGGAACCAAAAGGAAGGGAAGCCAGGGATCCAAAAGGGGAAATAAAAATTACCAAATCTCCATACCTGCCCCCACCGGTTGCTCTCTTTTTCTTCTTCTTTATGTTCTTTCTTGCATTGTTTCTGTTCTCTTCATCTTTTTCTTTTTCTTCTTGTTCATACATTGTTGTTATTGGCTGCTATTCCTTGTGCTTCTTCTTCTTGAAGTAGATTTAGCTAATTAGTGGATCAGATTTCATTCTATATCAATTGGCATTACTTCATAAGTGATTGTGTTCACACACCAATTTGTTTGGTAAGTAAAATTAATAGTTCTTTGAACTATTCATCATCTTGGTATACCTGCAACTTTTTCAATAATTAACATTTGTGTTCCAACACGTGGTTATATCTTTTGCAACAGTTGACTCATGTTGAATAAGTGAAATATTAAAACAGGTGATAATCTTATGTTGCAATAGAAAAGTCATATATTGCAAGATATGACCGACATGTTGCAACATACTAGTCATATGTTACACTAGATGACTTCCCTCTTGCAACATATGATTTAGTTGTCGCAATAGAATAGTTGTATGCTGCAACATATAATTTATCAATTGCAACAGAATAGTCATATATTGTAACATATACCTTACACGTGTTGCATCATATAACTTCCACATATTGCAACATATTATTTATCTCTCCCAATATAATAGTCATAGGTTGTAACATATGACTTACATGTTGCGACATGTAAATCATATGTTGCAACATATGGCTTACATCTCGCCACATATCACTTACATGTTTCAACATATGATTTATTTGTGGCAACAGAATATTCATATGTTTCAACATATGACATACACATGTTGGAACATATGACTTACATGTTGCAACAGAATGGTCACATGTTGCACTAGATGACTTACCTCTTGCAATATGTGATTTATTTGTCGTAACATAAAAGACATAAGTAGCAGTAGAATAATCATATGTTGGAACATAAGACGTACATGTTGCAATAGAATAGTCATATGTTGCACTAGATAACTTATACATGTTGTAACATATGATTTATCTGTCGTAACATAATATACATATGTAGCAACATATGACTTATATGTCGCAACGGAATAGTCATATGTTGGAACATATGATTTACATGTTGCAATAGATGAGTTACCTCTCGCAACATATGACTTATATTTCGCAACTTAATAGTCATATGTTGCCACATGAGACTCATATGTTGCAACAAATGCAAAAGTTGTATTTTATCATTTAGTGCTAACTGTTTTTTGAATTAATTTCTTCAGGTACAATAAATGAAGGGATTATTCATAGGAGTTGATTGTTTTGGTGAATGAATCGAGAAGAAAAATGAATATATTTGGCGTTGGAAGGATAGTATCACTAAACACTTGATATGGATGACTGCCAAAAGAAATTTTTATAATGATTTTGTGAAATTAATCATCCATCATTGTCGGCTCAATTGTTAACCAAAAGATCTTGTCATCAGTTACATTCCCAACATTTTTCATAGAGAGAAGGTCCTACCTTTTAAAATAACCAATAAGCCTAGTTTGCTTGTTTATTTGGGAGAAGCAGTGAGGCCTACGTTAAGAGCCTACCTAGTTGAAAATCCTATTGAGGAGAATCAAAAGCTAGAAGAAGACCAGCAAGATATATTAAATGATGAATTTGATGTTGTGGACATGAATAATCATCATGATGAATTTGGAAGAGATGAAGTGTTCGACCTTGGGGTGGACCAAATTCCTCCTACACCTATTATTGGAAGCAACAATCCAACTTCTTCTCAATTACTACGGGTGAGCAATGTTCAAGATGATGATATCAGTTTTTATAAGGGAATGACATTCAAGAACAAGGAAGAACTAGTAACTTCATTGAAATTTGTTTGCTTGAAAAAATATTTTAGACTGACAAATGTGATCAATTTTTATAATGTGTATTCTTTTAAATGTTCACATCCAGAGTGCAGTGGTGGTTGAGGGTATTGACACCCAATTTTGGCTCTCCACATTTGTTTGACTAAAGTTTTAATAATAATAATAATAATAATAATAATATATATATATATATATATATATATATATATATATATATATATTACAAAATTTTTGTAGGAATACGAAAATATTTTTAATTATTTATTTTTTATTTGATAAATTTATTTTATAAATATTATTTCTTATATAAATTAAATATATTATATACATATTACTACTTACTTTCTCATTTTTTTAAATATTTGCGTCAAACAAATTTTGTTCTTAAGAGTTAACTCGATTTTTCTAATTATATATAATTTCTATTGTTACAATAAATATTTTTCGACATTTTTCAAAATTAGGAAGGCTTAATTAATTAATGAGTTACTAATTTATATTAATTTTAATTTTAGAATGGCTAATTTTATCAAATAAGCTAGTCTTGCAAAATAATTATTTTTAATTTAATAAATTAAGGTTATTTAATAAAGAAGAAGTTATAATTTAAATAGACCTAATTTGAGGAAAATTTGGCAATCCAAGTCATTCTAATGCGGCCAATCCGCACGTGCCACGTAGGAAGCACATGGATTTTGCTTCTTTAGCTCCAATATCGGCCCTACAATTTAATCTAACAACCTTAATTATTCTATCCTTTAAATAATAATAATAATAATAATAATAATATATATATATATATATAATATTATTATTACTATTATTTTTAAACCCTTTATTTTTGTTAACCGTTTGATCAAACGATCGGACGGCCCAAATTAATCAAGACTTTTCTTTCTCCTCAAAGACCCCCACCGCTCCTCTAATCCTTCAACTTCCCAGACCAACGATCTCATCTTCCTCTTCTCCCAAAAATCAACACGTCTCTTCATCTTTTCCAGAGAAAAGATATCTTGTTCTTCTTCCCCATCACGCCGCCCACGCTTCTTCCTCAGACTCCCTACGCTAGCTATGCCTTCTCCACAGATGCCTATGGCTGCCCCAGGCTCCTCTCCCTTCACCCCATGGCTGCCCCCATGTGCTCCCCCATCCCCTCCGTCAGAGAAACAACTCTGGGCCGCTGAAAAAACGCCTCATCAATCACTCATCCTCTCAAATCGACCTGAAAAGGTCGATTCTTGAAAAATTTGGTCGTCCCCCTCATCATTTCTTTCCTGTTGCCTCTGAGATTTGCGTTTCCAAGAATTCAAATTTTGAATTCTTGGAGCCGAATTTGGGCTATAAAAGGAGGACTTCGGTTCTCATCAAAATCACCCAAGAATCGACTGGAAAAGAAAATCCAGAATTGAACAAATCATTCATCAAAGAACATAAGCAAAAATCCAACAACAATCCAGCGAATTTTTTTTTTTTTTTGTGTTAAATTCGATTTGGAGGAAGTTCTAAGTTGAATCTTGACGTCAAAGCTCTAGTTGCTGCTCAACACAAGGTAAAATTCTTCTTCTCATTTATTTTTATCTTTTGTTGTCATCTAGTTTGGTCTTTTGAAGAAACGTTGAGTGTTCTCTGTTTTTTCTAGCATTCGTCCCCCGTTTTCTCCGAAAGTCGAGATAACGAATGATATGTTTCCCTCTCGATCCCATTTGTTTTAGTATTTGGTTGTTTTGGCACTACTAAAAAAACAGTGAATACTGACCTAAAAATTACCGACCTCAAATTTAGTCGTCCCCTTCATCATTTCTTTCCTGTTGCCTCTGAGATTTGCGTTTCCAAGAATTCAAAATTTGAATTCTTGGAGCCGAATTTGGGCTATAAAAGGAGGACTTCGGTTCTCATCAAAATCATCCAAGAATCGACTGGAAAAAAAAATCCAGAATCGAACAAATCATCCATCAAAGAACAGAAGCAAAGAACAGAAGCAAAAATCCAACAACAATCCAGCGAATCTGTTTTTGGTGTTGAATTCGATTTGGAGGAAGTTGTAAGTTGAAACTTGACGTCAAAGCTCTAGTTTGCTGCTCAACACAAGGTAAAATTCTTCTTCTCATTTATTTTTATCTTTTGTTGTCATCTAGTTTGGTCTTTTGAAGAAACGTTGAGTGTTCTCTGTTTTTTCTTGCATTCGTCCCCCGTTTTCTCCGAAAGTCGAGATAACAAATGATATGATTCCCTCTCGATCCCATTTATTTTAGTATTTGGTTGTTTTGGCACTACTAAAAAAATAGTGAATACCGATCTAAAAATTACCGATCTCAAATTGAGGTTGGTAATTTCTGACCTCCGGAGGTTGGTATTGTTAAAAAGAAAAAAAATAAAAAAAAATTTAGAAAACCGACTATTTATGCAAAATAAAGCGGGAAAACCAAATTCTGACCTCTGGAGGTCGGAATTTTTCCCGAAAAAAATGGATTACAATAAAAACCGACCTCTTGATGTCAGTATTAAATAAATAAATAATTAACAATATTTTATTTTTCTCAATTAAATATAAAAAACAAAATTGAGAAATATTTTGATTTAATTTTATTTAAATCGTTTTTCAGAGGACAGTTTTGTGTAAAATAAAAAAACAAAAAGAATTATAATACCGACTTTCAGAAGTTAGTAAAATTAAATAGTATGTAATTAAATTAATTTTTCATTAAAATATTTATATAGTGACTTTCAGAAAATTAATAAATTAATATTTTCAATTAACTTTAAATAAACGGTCCTTCGGATGACAGTTTTATATAAGTTAAAAAATAAATTAATATAAAATACCGACCTCATGAGGTATTTTTATTTCATCTAATTACTTTTAATAAAAGCGACATTCGGAGGTCGGTTTGTTTAAAATGTTTCTATTAATCATAATTTTGCTAGCATAATACTAAATTTTTATTTTACACCTACAATTAATTGTTCAAAAAAGTGTAACAATTTTGTATACTTTTATAAATAAAAAGTTAGATCAATAATTCATATTTAGAGTATAAAACTACGTTGATATGAAAACAGACTACAAGTAGTCGGTTTTTATGCAAAATAAAGCGAAAAAACAAATTCCGACCTCAGGAGGGCGGAATTTTTCCCGGAAAAATGAATTACAATAAAAACTGACTTTTTGATGTCGGTATTAAATAAATAAATAAATAAAAATATTTTATTTTTTCTCAATTAAATATTAAAAATAAAATTGAGAAATATTTTGAATTAATTTTATTTAAATCGTCTTCCGAAGGACGGTTTTGTGTAAAATAAATGGGTATTTGTAGGTCGGTATTCACTGATTTTTTTAGTAGTGTGGAACCCAAGATGTTGGTCTGTGTGAATTTTTTGGAATGGCACATAACTTGATTTGCTTTCATGTCATTGATACTGATATGTGCTACCTTCGACTAATGAAAAATTACAATTCACTTTCATGTGAGGCAAGAATTCTCTATTCTACATAATCAAGTGCCAAGATGATTAAAGTTCATACTAGAGTTTATACGTACTTATCCTTTTTTAGCCATGTAAAAGTTTTTCTTTACAATTTTGTTGTTCTTGTACATTCCTGTCGTGTTGCTATAATGTTGTATAGTGATACTAAATCAAGGTGCTTGCTTTCTTTTTCCAAAATCAAAAAAAAAAAAAAAAAAAAAAAAAAAACGAACGATTAAAGTTCTTATGTTTTCTTCCTGGGCATGATAGTATACCCTTACTCATGTTTTTGTCATGGTTGATAATTGTTAGAATTCCAATCTGCTAACAACCTGTTTTGTTATAGTTTTGAGTCCATTTTAGTAACCGTTGCTTTAAAACAATTTCTAAATTTGTGAGTCTTCTTAGTTTTGGTTCAAAATGTTAGGGTTTTGCCCTGATTTTCTTACCATAATTTAAGAATTATTTTTCCTTAAAGAAAAGACAAAACATTACCATAAATGTTTTTACTTTTCTGAAAGGAAAATATAATATTCTTTCATATTTGGTTTATTCTTTCCTTTTAGGAAAATGTTTTAGAGTAGGAGTCCTTTTCTAGTAAGAAAAGGTTTTAGGACTCTATAAATATAGGTTTGTTTCTTCTAACACAAGAACAATAACATCCACAATGTAGTCATTTAAGAGTCTTGTTTATGGGGAGATTTTCTCTCTATAATTTTTATGTTTTTTATTAGTTTTTAATTATGTAGACCAATTGGTCATATCATATAATAATATTATTTCTTTTAGTATAGTTTTATGTGTCGTCTAATTTATCAACCATATGATTTGCAAATTGTAAGCTTCCGCATGACGCTCAGAGCACATGGTTCACAGATCCGGTGGTCCTATGGTTCAACGAGGTTGAAGACAGGCTCAAGATGGTTTCAAATCAATTTGTAATCAATTTGATGATAATGAAGATTTTTTGTCAAGCTACATGTGGAGAAGAAGTTTCAACCATATTTTCAACATTCCTGTTGCTGCAATTTTTAAAAATAAATACAAAATATTTTTAACCCATATATTTTAAACTTTATTTTTAATCATGGCAAGCAATAATGATGAAGATTTTGTGAAGAACAAGATTATCATGCAATGAAGAAGACAGATCAAGCTTTGTCAAGAAAATCCAGCCAAAAGGGGAGATTTGTTAGGGTTTTGCCCTGATTTTCTTACCATAATTTAAGAATTATTTTTCCTTAAAGAAAAGACAAAACATTACCATAAATGTTTTTACTTTTCTGAAAGGAAAATATAATATTCTTTCATATTTAGTTTATTCTTTCCTTTTAGGAAAATGTTTTAGAGTAGGAGTCCTTTTCTAGTAAGAAAAGGTTTTAGGACTCTATAAATATAGGTTTGTTTCTTCTAACACAAGAACAATAACATCCACAATGTAGTCATTTAAGAGTCTTGTTTATGGGGAGATTTTCTCTCTACAATTTTTATGTTTTTTATTAGTTTTTAATTATGTAGACCAATTGGTCATATCATATAATAATATTATTTCTTTTAGTATAGTTTTATGTGTCGTCTAATTTATCAACCATATGATTTGCAAATTGTAAGCTTCCGCATGACGCCCTAATCACCTCCATAACCCAACACAAAATGCGTCTTTGTCCAGCCTAAAACTAATCTCGTTCTTGCTTACTGCATGCACTCTTTTAACTTGATATTCTCTTAAACTTATGGGCTGCTTAACTTCCCCTTTCATATCCGTCTGAAGCACAACTTCTCATTATGCATGTTTAGTTTAATTTTCATGCTTGCATACCTTTAGATTTTAGCGGTTTAAGCTTCTTATACATATATGATCTCCTATATTGTGATGATGGTATTCTCTATATGAAGTAAGCTTATTTCGGCTAAAATGTGGCTGTTAGATTTGGTTAAAGGCTCCAGCTTCCTATTCCATGTTTTAATCAATTTGTCTCGCCTCTTGATTTTTGGTTGTTCATGTATTCTTGATCTTATTAGCTGAAGTAGTTTAAAGGTTTAAAAGTAAATCTACAATATCGAATGTTCAGTTCATGGTCTATTTTCCTTGAATATTTTAGCAAAAAGAAGCGAAGTTTTGGAGCAAATTTGGTCTACTATCAGAATATAGCTTCTCTGTTTGCAATTTCTTATTGTGTTAATATTGTTATGCCTCAAACTTCCCACCTTATTGTGAGTTAATGTGCTGATTTGGTTGTTAAAAAATAGTAGACAACCTTTATTTGCATTCTTAAACTAGCACCGAATTGGCTTCCTAGTGTAATAGAATGTTTGATTTGATGCTAATTAATTTGGGTTAAATGATGTTATTTTCCTCTCTTTAATTCCAAAGGTAAAGTTTCTCTAATTGAATTTCAACGTTAAAAGTTTCCGCTTCTAAGGTTCCATGTGCTCACTAAATATTAGTTTTTGTTTATTCAACGACGTGTATTTATTTCTCTAAGTGATATAGCACTTGTTGGTTAAAGTTTGGCGCCAGAATGCTTTCAACTATGCCTTCAAAATTAGAATGGAACCATATAGGTTTGAACTTTGAAGTGTGTTTGATTTTCTTGTTTATAGATCAATAAAATGCTATTCCAATGCATACATCATGTTTTGGAAGGTCCAATGAGATGCCCCACCTGATTAATTGTGCACTTTGGCCGAAGAATGAGCGCTCCTTTTGTTTACTTTAAACTCATACTTCTACTTATATATATCTTTTATCTATTTAGCTTTGTCGTGCTTGATCATTTGATCAAGTTACTAATCTTTATCTGTTTATTTTTTTCATGTTTTCATGTACAACTGGAGAGGTGAAGTTTCTACTTTGGAACTCGTTTTGGCCTAAAATATTAGGCCAACAACAATTAGGATCATCGCGGTGCTGAAACCTCACAAATTAGGAGTCCAATATTTCTTAGCCTTTCTTTCGTGGTCTTAATTATATTGTTGGATATGTTGGCTAACCTTTACTTATGCCTACATAACTCTTAAGCTTTGATATATTGCTTGTCTTTTATTTTGAAGATTATTTATGTGAGCTAATATCATTTGTTTGTGAATTTAGTGGAAATACTTTTAGAACAAATGATACAAAATATTTTTGGAAATGGGTTAACATTTGAAGTTTTACTTATAACATTTTATTTGGCGTTAATCTTAAGGAATAGGAAAATTTATTATCTAAAAATCCCAGTTGAAGCTTTAAAGGGCTAAAATAATATTCATTTAGGCCTATCTATCGCTTAGGACCCCCAAATAAATTTGAAACTAGTTTAAAAAACAAAATAATCAATTGCCCTTTAGAGACACATATTTTTTGAAAACAAGTAAGGAATTAGGCCCTATTTTTTTAATTAGCAAAAAAGAATAATTGTAAGTTATGAGATAGGTCCCACTAGTTAAGCCAGTTTCATTTTTCTTTAAATTACTTTCATATCCCTTTATACATTTAGGTTATTTATTAACATTTTCTTTCATTTATAAAGGCGTAACTTTTCAAAAGGTTTAACTTGGAGTGACATTTTCAAATGTTATGTACCTATTTTGATTTGTATTAAACCATGTATTTGAAGTTTAAGTTTAAACAACTTAGAAATACAGATTTTTGGGTCCCAAAAGAGTAGGATTTCAAGCTTAAAAATTAGAAGATTTCCAAAAGCCCTAAGGTGTAGTAATTGGAGTATTACTAAGTACGAGAAAAACTCATCCATTGGGATTTCCAAATGAATTTGAGCTTAGTTTTAAAGGCTAAAATAATTACCTTTAGAAACACATCAGGATAAATAATCACCTTTAGAGATACATAAGGCTAAAATAATTAACTTGGGGAATTATTATTTTTTAGAAAATAAGTAGGAAAGTAGGCTTTTATATCTAACAAAATAAATATAACTATAGAATAAGTCTCAATAATTAGGCCTAGTTTATATTCTTTTGACATCACCCCCTTTATGAAAATATTTTCTATTGTCGCTTTTTAAAATCAAATATTACTAAAATATTTTAATTTCTTAACACATTATTTAAAGATTTTAGATATGCCAACAGATTCAAAAATACAAGGTACATACATATATATGTCATACGCAGAAAGGTACAAATTCTATATTTCTTAGTTTTCTCTAGACGTAACTTATTATTTTGTTACACTTCATATTATTTTTTTCTCATATCTACTATCACTTTTACAAATGTTACTTATATTTTTTTACATAAATTTATAAATCACTACACTTTAATATACACATTATTTTACTACACATTTGCACCCGACTACTATCTCATTTTATTTTATTTTCTTTCACGTCTTAATTCTATATATAAATAAAACAACAAATTTTCATATCCTTTAAACTCAACATTTATTTTGGATACATTTGTATAAGACACATCTATATTTTTTCAAAATATAAAATTGTCATACATTTTTAGTACATTTATTTGTTTATTTTTTACCGTATGATAAATATACTACTATTAATTTTATTTAATAGACACACACACACACACACACACACACATATATATATGTCGTACCTTGTATTTTACTTTTTTTTCTTAAACTAATAATTTACTTACCATTGATTTTAAACCAAATAAATAAATAAGTTTTCCTAAATTGAGTTTAAGGACTCTCTTCGGATAGGCTCTGAGGGATGCTTAGAGCCTTCCCCTTGAGTAACAAAAACCCTTACTCAGAATCTCACTGTTTCGCAAATCAAAACAGAGTTTATATTTAGATATTTAAAAATTGGTTTTCCTAATATTTTCCTTAAAATTTAGGTGGCGACCCTAAAACAAAAATATTTTTTTTCAAAAATCAGAGTGTCAGCTGATGAGTCCACAATTAGGACTCATTTAGGCCTATATTTTGATAGAATTAGTGTCCTCAAATGCATATTCTATCTCAATAACTGATGTAAACCCTTAAGTTTCAGGTATTTGGATTAAGAGACAAAGCTTGGACGCTATTAAGAAAAAAGGAACAAAGCGGCTGAAAGAACTGAGAAAAGACTTCCTGAGGATCGCCTAAACTATTAGGCGAGTCACCCAAAAGTCCTAAATCCCGCCCAATGTTCCAGTGTACTGAGTCCTGAAGGAAAAGGTCAAGTTGGCGATGAAATAGAGTAGTCGTCGCGTCGCCGATCAGTTCAGCGAAGCAGTACCATATCGCCCAACAACTCAAAACGTGAAGAGGCTGAAGGCTAAAGCAAGAAGGCAGTGAAATCGACCAAAAGGCGGATCGCCGAGCGTATCGGCAATCCCGACTAACTGCGTTGAATGGTCCTCTGCAGCACAAATTTTCAAACACTATAAATACTTGTTTTAATATCGTATCACGGCTATTTATTCAAACTTTTTTTTTACAGTTTTTGGAGAGTTTTAAGTTTTAGAGGGTTTTGGAGACTTTGTTCTAAATCCTTGAAGATTCAAAGGGTTTCAACTCTAAGAAATTGGATGTGGGTCTCAAATATTCTTCACTCTTGACGTGTTTTAAGACTTAATTCTTCATACCCAGTTGACGGAAACTGATATTGGTATAAATTTTTATCTCTTTTACATGTCTAGCTAAAACCCCAATTCTTGTGGTGTGATTTTGTGAATATGGGTTAAATTATCTGTTGGGTCTTGCTTGTTGATAGTTTATTTGTTGTTAAATGTGATTTCATTTAGTAGTTGTGTATGAACTTAATGGGATTGTAGTGGAAAATACAATTTCATCTTAGTGTGTTTGGCTTGCTCGAGAGAGAGGTCGTAAAACTAAGACTACAAAATTGATAACCGGTGGTATTGGGTCGACATGGGTTATGCTCGAGAGAGTGAATCCTAGTCCTTCTCCCACATATTCAACTAGAGATAGTGAATGAGCTAAGATGGAGGCTGTGCTTAATGCGGCAACTCAGTGTTTGAGAGAAATCGAGTTGACTCGAGGTAAGTTGCTTGACAGAGAATTTACCCCCACTATAGTCTAGCCTAATCACAAATGTTCAACAATTTACTATCAAAATCATGTACCCGTTAGTCTAGTTTAACCCGTATTCCTATCACATCCCAAGAATCCCGTCTCCATATCTCGTTTCCTTATATTTTTACTTTTCTTAGTTGTTAATTAATACAAACCCCCATTGATAATTGACGCTTTCGTCATTCCTTAGATTTAGTATGTTTTTATTTGTTAATATCTATAGCTATGACAAATTAGAACATGATTTTATTTTTCTACTAATTCTCAAAACCACTCCTTGTAGGAACGATCCCAGCCCTTGGTTGGGTTATATCACTACACGCGATCGTTTGGCGCTTGAACCAAAATAGTGTCAGTTGATTACGTCAAACATCAAAATTGCGCCGTTGCCAGGGAGTGGTGTTACTTGAGAATTATTATTTGAGTCGAATTTTGCTTTCGTTAGTCATAATTTTACTTCCTTAAGTTTTAGTTTTGTTTTGCTTGTTTGTGTCTTGAAACAAGAAAGATGAGTATGAATGGTAACTATGGGTACCAAATGGACCAAGTGCTATCTTCTCTCTACCCAGAGCCAAAAGAGGGGTGGCCTCATGAAAATGAGGCAAACCTCACTAATGGAACTTGAGTGAGGAGTTGCATCGTGCCACGACATTAAATAAGGCGCTTCTTGGGAGGCAACCCAAGGTTTTACCGCTTTATTTTTGCTTTAAGAAATAATGGTGTGATGTTTGTTGAGGTCGAAGTATGGAAAGTAAGTGAAAAGTGCAAATTGCGAGCCAAAGATCCAGTCGGCGCATCACTGAAGAAGTCGGTGACCCCGACGTAGACCGTCGTTGGACTAAAGACAACTTCAAAGTGGAGTCGTAAAACTCAGCGTGCCCAGGAAATTATTGGCGAATCACCGACCTGGACGGTGATTGCGATATAGCCCGCTGTTTGGACCCCCAGTTTACCTGGAGGTCCAGTAAAACTCAAAGAGGTAAGTATCCACTCGGCAAGTCATCGAATGGATCAGCGACCACGACTAGTGTCACCGAATGGGCGAGAACTAAACGGTTTCTTAAAGGGCCAAAGGTTTAAACTTTCAAACTCTACACTTTCCCTCACTTTAGACCTTCACAAACTCGCACCCATTTAGTATTTTCAATATTTCTTGCGTTTTTACTGTGTTTGAGTGGTTGATTGGTGCTCGGAGTTGGATTACACTGCCGCCTAACATTTCAAAAGTATTTTAATCGGCATCTAAGGTTGTTTTTCCGAACTCGAGTTTATTTTTATCGAATTTATACTCATTTGCAATGATATTATCTTGGTGAAGTGTGCTGGGCCTCTCTGATAGGATTAGAATGTTTGAATGCCTATTTTAATTTGATAATCTTGCCCGTAATGTTTTGACTGTTGAAATCCCTTATTCTTGTGCTTTAAAATGAATTAAATTTTGTGGGGTTGTGCTTGTATGTTGTTTAAGTTAGTTGGGTGAAGTCTGAGTAGCTCGTATTTGTGCCAAAAGATGTAATTTGCCCAATGATAGAGCGAGTGACGTCATTCTTAAGGGCAAAAGTCATTGATTAGCCAAATTTGGCAAAATCGGGAGAAGTTTGAGTATCCCAGGGTAATAGGTGCTATAGGTCTAGTCTTAATTTGAGTAGTGCATGTTTTGATTTTGTTTTCTGGGGTTGCGGGGTTGAATTCGAGAAGTTGGGTTGAAAGTAGGCACGTTGGGTCATTTGGCGAGCTGGATCAAGCTCGCCGAATCACTTGGCGGTTCCTCGAAGGTCCCCATCTCACCTTTACTTTCATTCTTTATGTGTTGTTGGGTTCTGTAACTTTCAGGGAGAAGCCTGAGGTCGCCGAAGGCACTCGGTGACTTACTGAAAGTCTTTTTGATTGCCTTTTGTTTGCACCCCTTAATTCTTGTTGCACTGTAACTTTTTGCGATCTGACCCTTGCTCACTAAAGCGATTCAGCGACTCGCCGACTGGTTCGACGAGTCTGTCTGCAACTGATTTTCTATGTTTTTGTTTGAATATTTTCTAACTTTTTCTCAATGTTTTGTAGACATGGCCAAACCTAAAGTTGTAGGAAGAAACATGCCACCCCGAAAGATAAAAGCACACAATTTCAATATAAATGAAGGGAGGTCAAATCCTCCCAAGAAGGGAAGACAAGACCTCCACCTGGAGACAAAGGCAAGGGCAAGAGGTCCATTTCTGACAGGGAGACTACTCCACGAGGCCCCTCTATTCCTTGATGGGCCTGGGTAATCTATGCAGATATGCGGAACTTTTTGGCGGATACACCTGTGGCATCTCCTGGTGGATCTGGTAGTACTGTTCCTCCTGAGGTGACCCCGGGCACGGATGCCCAGATCCAGAGTACTGCATCGGGCACTGATGCCCAAACAGATGGAGTAACTGCTTAGACAGGATCCCCTCTTTATTTGCATTTGAGGACAAATGTTTTTCATTTATTGTGGGGTGAGGCCCACATTTGTGCATATCTCTTTTGTTTATCTATTTGGGCCTTGTGCTAAATTTGTGTTACACTGCTTTTTGTGGAAGGTTTGAGCTTGTGGCTCCTTGCTTTTAATTGAAAATGATTTTCTACCCTTCCAAAAAATTTTTGCCACCTCTTGTATGCAGTTTGAATATAGCTGTTTTTTTAGCAAATTTGAGTCTCGGTTTTGATCATTATTGATCACTCAAATAGTGCTCATAATCGAACGAACATGAATGTGTGGCTACGATGAGACCAAGTGAAGTTACATAGTCAATATGTGAACTCTTTCCATCTCGTTGTGACTAGCCAATTATCAAATTGATTCTCTTGTGATGAACGTTGCACGCTAGTGAAAGTGTGGAGTCTTGTTTGACTTTGGTATCGATGCCTTGTGTGATGAGCTTACTATGAACCATGCATGATAACACCTAGAATTTGCCCCATTGGTCCGATCGACTAAGTAAGGCTATCTCTTGATATGATCTTAGGCAATTTCGACGAGTGTGAGCCAATTTGTCATATACCTCTTTCGTGGCCTACCTTGTGAGTGTGTGAACCTCTTTTGAACACCCCTTAAGTCTTACCTTTTTTTGGAAGAAACTTGATGAAAACATGACCTTTCCTAATCCGCTACCTATAATCATCTTGAATTATGGTTGATCTAATAGCTAACTTAGGCCAAGGGTGTGGTGAAAAGAGAAGGCAAGTCAAGAAGTGCAAGAAAAGTCCCCTTTAACCCATGGTGTTGAGAAAAATGGAACCCCTCCATATAAAAAAAAAAAGAGATAAAAGAAAAGAAAAAGAAAAAGAAAAAGTTGTGAAATAAAGTTATAAGAAATGTAAAAAGAAATGGGGTTCCGAACAATCCATGGAAGGTGAATAATGGGATGACTTATGAGCACAAAAGAAAATGATGAAAGAAGAAGAAAGGGAATGTTGAAAGCACCACATTTCACGAGGATAAAAGTCACTGATCCTAAATGATCATACCTTTGCACTCAGGCCTGTTACAAGCCTTGAAAAGACCTTTTTGATCTTCAGTGAGCTGAAGCAAATGTAGATTGGAAAATACGGGCATACCTATGGGTGAAAGCATGCAATGTGTTCTTCTTTGTGAGAGTGAGCATTGCATTTGATTCCAGAACTTTAAATTGTTGAACCATTGTGTGTGAATATGGAATCATTCTTTTGTGTGAGGGTATTTGAATACCTTTATTGAGCTTGAACTTGCATTTGAAGCAAGTATAGTGAGCTTGAGAATCTTTGATAATGGTGTGTCACAACTTGAGTCTTTGAGTATACAATTGATCCTTGCATGAGTAAATTGAGCCTTGTTGTGTATATTCATGATTGAGTCTTGTGTAGCACTGTTTGAGACATCCTTTTTGAACTGCTGAACTTGAGTTTTACTTGAGGACAAGCAAAAGTTTAAGTTGGGGTGTTGATAAGTCCACAATTTGGATTCATTTAGGGCTATATTTTGATAGAATTAGTGTCCTCAAATGCATATTTTGTCTCAAAAACTGATGTAAACCCTTAAGTTTTAGGTATTTGGATTGAGAGAAAAAGCTTGGACGCTACTAAGCAAAAAGGAACAAAGCGGCTGAAAGAATGGAGAAAAGACTTCCTAAGGATCGCCTAAACTATTAGGTGAGTTGCCAAAAAGTCCTAAATCCTACCAAATGTTCCAGTCTACTGAGTCCTGAAGGAAAATGTCAAGTTGGAGATGAAATAGAGTAGTCGGCGCATCATCGATTAGTTCCGTGAAGCAGTACCATATCACCCAACGACTCAAAATGTGAAGAGGTTGAAGGCTAAAGCAGGAAGGCGATGAAATCGACCAAAAGGCGGATCACCAAGTGTATCGGCGATCCCGACTAACTGCGCCGAATGGTCCTCCGCAGCACAAATTTACAAGCACTATAAATACTTGTTTTAATATCATATCACGGCTATTTATTCGAACTTTTCTTTTTTACAGTTTTTGGAGAGTTTTAGAGGGTTTTGGAGACTTTGTTCTAAAACCTTGAAGATTCAAAGGGTTTCAACTCTAAGAAATTGGATGTGGGTCTCGAAGATTCTTCACTTTTTACGTGTTTTAAGACTTAATTATTTATACCCTGTTGATGGAAACTGATATTGGTATAGATTCTTGTCTCTTTTACATGTCTAGCTAAAACCCCTATTCTTGGGGTGTGATTTTGTGAATATGGGTTAAATTATCCTGTTGGGTCTTGCTTGTTGATGGTTTATTTATTATTTAAATGTGATTTCAATTAGTAGTTGTGCATGAACTTAATGGGATTGTAGTTACAAATACGATTTCATCTCAGTGTTTTTAGCTTGCTCGAGAGACAGGTCGTAAAACTAAGACTACTAAATTGATAGCCAATGGTATTGGGTCGACATGGGTTCAGCTCGAGAGAGTGAATCCTAGTCCTTCACCCACACATTCAGCTCGAGAGAGTGAATGGGCTAAGGCGGAGGCTGTGCTTAATGCGGCAACTCGGTGTTCGAGAGAAACCGAAGTGATTCTGGGTAAGTTGCTCGAGAGAGAATTTACCCCCACTATAGTCTAGCCTAGTCACAAATGTTTAACAATTTACTATCAAAAGCATGTACCCAATAGTCTAGTTTAACCCGTATTCCTATCACATCCCAAGAATCCCGTCTCCATATCTCGTTTCCTTATATTTTTACTTTTTTTAGTTGTTAATTAATACAAACCCCCATTGATAATTGACGCTTGCTTCTCTCCTTAGATTTAATATGTTTTCATTCGTTAATATCTATATCTATGACTAATTAGAACTTGATTTTATTTTTCTACTAAATCTCAAAACCACTCCCTACGGGAACGATCCCAACCCTTGGTTGGGTTATATCACTACACGCAATCGTTTGACACTTGAACCAAAATAGTATCAGTTGATTACGTCAAACATCAAAATGGTGCCGTTGTTGGGGAGTGGTGTTACTTGAGAATTATTATTTGAGTCGAATTTCACTTTTGTTAGTCACAGTTTTACTTACTTAAGTTTCAGTTTTGTTTTGCTTGTTTGTGTATTGAAACAAGAAAGATGAGTATGAATGGTAAATATGGGTACCAAATGGACCAAGTGCTATCTTCTCTCTACTCAGAGCCAAAAGAGGGGTGGCCTCATGAAAATGAGGCAAACCTCACTAATGGAACTTGAGTGAGGAGTTGTGTCATGCCACAGCGTTAAATAAGCATTTCTTGGGAGGCAACCCGTGGTTTTACTGCTTTATTTTTGAATTAAGAAATAATGGTGTGATTTTTGTGTAGGTCGAAGTAGGAAAGTGAGTGAGAAGTGCAAATTGGCGAGCCTAAGATCCAGTCGGCGCATCACCAAAGAAGTCGGCAACCCCAGCTTAGACCACCGCTGGACTAAAGACAACTTTAAAGTGGAGTTGGTAAAATTCGGCGTGCCTATGAAATTATTGGTAAATCATCGACCTAGTCGACGATTGCGGTCTAGTCCGCCATTTCGACCCCCAGTTTAATTGGAGGTCCAGTAAAACTCGGCGAGGTAAGTATCCACTCAGCGAATCGCCAAATGGATCGGCGACAACAACTAATATCGCAGAGTGGGCGAGAACTGAACGGTTTCTTAAAAGGCCAAAGGTTTAAACTTTCAAACTCTACACTTTCCCTCACTTTAGACCTTCACAAACTCGCACCCGTTTAGTATTTTCAATATTTCTTGTATTTTTACTATATTTGAGTGGTTTATTGGTGCTTGGAGTTGGATTACATTGCCACCTAGCATTTCAAAAGTATTTTAATCGGCATCTAAGGTTGGTTTTCCGAACCCCGAGTTTATTTTTATCCAATTTGTACTCATTTGCAATGATATTTTCTTGGTGAAGTGTGCTGGGCCTCTCTGATCGGATTAGAATGTTTGAATGCCTATTTTAATTTGATAATCTTGCCCGTTGAAATCCCTTATTCTTGTACTTTAAAATGAATTACATTTTGTGGGGTTGTGCTTGAATGTTGTTTAAGTTAGTTGGGTGAAGTCTGAGTAGCCCGTATTTGTGCCAAAAGATGTAATTTGCCCAATGATAGAGCGAATGACATCATTCTTAAGGGCAAAAGCCATTAATTGGCCAACTTTGGCAAAATCGGGAGAAGTCTGAGTATCCCAGGGTAATGGATGCTATGGGTCTAGTCTTAATTTGAGTAGTGCATGTTTTGATTTTGTTTTCGGGGGTTGCGGGGTTGAATTCAAGAAGTTGGGTTGAAAGTAGGCATGTTGGGTCGTTAGGCGAGCTGGATCGAGATCGTCGAACCACTCAGCGGTTCGCCGAAGGTCCCCATCTTGACTTTAATGTCATTCTTTATGTCTTGTTGGGTTCTGTAACTTTCGGCGAGAAGCCTGAAGTCGTCGAAGGCACTCGGTGACTCGCCGAAAGTCTTATTGATCGCCTTTTGTTTGCACCCCTGAATCCTTGTTGCACTGTAACTTTCGGCGATCTGACCCTTGCTCACTATAGCGATTTGGCGACTCGCCGATCGGTTCAGGGAGTCTGTCTGCAACTGAATTTCTATGTGTTTTTTTGAATATTTTCTAACTTTTTGTCATTGTTTTGCAGACATGGCCAGACCTAAAGTTGCAGGAAGAAACATGCCACCCCGAAAGATAAGAGCACGAAATTTCAAAATAAATGAAGAGAGATCAAATCCTTCCAAGAAGGGAAGACAAGAACCTCCACATGGAGACAAAGGCAAGGGCAAGAGGCCCATTTCTGATAGGGAGACTACTTCCCGAGGCCTCTCTATTCCTTCATGGGCCTGGGGTTTCTATGCAGCTACGCGAAACTTTTTGGCGGATACACTTGTGGCAGCTCCTGGTGGATCTGGTACTATTGTTCCTCCTGAGGTGACCCAGGGCACGGATGCCCAGATCTTGAGTACTACATCGGGCACTGATGCCCAGACAGATGGAGCGACTACTTAGATAGGATTCCCTCTTTACCTCCCTCTCTGTCTTTATTTCTTTTCACTTTTGCATTTGAGGACAAATGTTTTTCATTTATGTTTATTTGCATTTGAGGACAAATGTTTTTGTGCATATCTGTTTTGTTTATCTATTTGGGCCTGGTGCTAAAATGACAAATTTTCATATCCTTTAAACTCAACATTTATTTTGGATACATTTATATAAGACACATCTATATTTTTTCAACATATAAAATTGTCATACATTTTTAGTACATTTAATTATTTATTTTTTACCATACGGTAAACATACTACTATTAATTTTATTTAATAGACATTTATATATATATGTCGTAACTTTTATTTTACTTTTTTTTATTAAACTAATAAAATTTACTTACCATTGATTTTAAAGCAAATAAATAAATAAGTTTTTCTAAATTGAGTTTAAGGACTATCTTCGGATAGGCTCTGAGGGATGCTTAGTACCTTCCCCTCGAGTAACCAAAACCCTTACTCAGAATCTCACTGGTTTCACAGATCAAAACAGAGTTTACATTTACATATTTAAAAAATGGTTTTCCTAATATTTTCCTTAAAATTTAGGTGGCGAGTCTAAAACAAAAACAATTTTTTGTCAAAATTAGAGTGTCAGGCATATTATGTTGTGAACTGTTTCGGGTAGTTCGAAATAGGGGTGCGACAGAGGGCTGTGAAATTTACAAGTAGCGATAGGTTTGCCAGTACAATCTACGAAAAGTACCATACATGGGGTTCAGATCATCTTACAAGTCATAATCCGCATGTCACGGTTAAAGTCATAGGTAAATACTTTGAGAATAGGTTTCCCAATAGTAAAGGCTAATCCACAAGAGACATGTCAACTCAACTCCACATAGAATTGCATTGTATGGTAAGTTATCAAAAGATTTATAAGGTCATGAAGCATGCTAAGTCTTCGGTTAGGGGAATATATCAGCACAGGTATGTTGTGCTTCATGTGTACCGTTATATGCTTGAAATTACAAATCCAAGAAGCAAGACGTCTTGATCACTTGATAAAAATGAGAGGTTCAATAATTTTTTGTATCATATGCTGCTTGGATGATTGATTTTAAACAAATGAAAAAAGTAATTGCCGTTGATGGGACATTCATGAGGAGCATGTATGAAGGAGTTCTGCTATCGGCAATGGCACAAGATACTGAGAACCATATATTTCCAGTGGCTTTTTGTGTTGTGGACAAGGAATGTGATGCCTCATATAAATATTTTATTGATCAGATGTGAAGCTATGTATATGATACTGATGAGTTGTGCATTATTTCTTATAGGCATCTAAGTATTCGGAAGATGGTTTCGACTATCTACCCTACATCTCATTATGGTTGTTGCATGAGACACCTTGGCGAAAATATTCAAAATAACTATCACAATTCAAAGGTAGTATCCTATTTTTATAAAGATGTAACACCCCGAATTCGAAATAAGGCAAAATAATAGTTTTTGGGAAATTGCAGATGCCAACCGATGGTGGGCAACCACGGACCGTTGTTGGGACTACAACCCATAGGTGGGTCTGTGGTTGGGCACGTCAGGGAGATAGATTAGGCCTCAGGACCACGGCCTGACCAACGGTCCATTGGTCAGACCACGAACAGTGGTCCAGGGTCCGTAGATCCTAAGGCCAAAATCCAAGTTTCTGACCACGAACCATGGCCGACCAGGACGGACCGTAGGTCCATCCATAGTTCGTCGGTCAGGGTGGGTTTGTCGGTCATGGGCTGGCAGTTATTTTCAGGTGCAGTTGGGTCTTTTCTGGTTTTAATTAAATCAAAGTGGTGTCGTTTTACCTAAGTCTAGAACCCCCTATATATATGAGTATTTTTAAACGCCCAAAACCCCTCATTCAAGTCATTCACTCAAAATCCCAAAAGAATTCCCGAAACTCCTCTCAAATATTCTCTCTCTAGAAGTTGGAAGAAGAAGAAAGAAATTGAAGCTAGATCAAGTTCAAGTCTCCAATCTTCAAGATTGTGTGGGCTTTGAATGAAAAGTTTCCCAATTCTAGTTAG
This sequence comes from Solanum pinnatisectum, assembly GCA_035578085.1. Lineage (NCBI taxonomy): Eukaryota > Viridiplantae > Streptophyta > Magnoliopsida > Solanales > Solanaceae > Solanum > Solanum pinnatisectum. The sequence goes on along the minus strand of CM069084.1, from coordinate 12,731,997 downwards.
GGTTTCTTCCAATTTTGTCGGTTATGATGAATGTTGATTTAATTGTGTGGATAATGATTGTTTATGATTGAATTGATAGTGAATCATGTTTTTAGGATGAAATTACATGTACACATGCCTATTCAATTATTCTAACCTAGAATTGATAATAGTTGGGTTGATGCCATGAAGGGAAACTTATGGGTCTAGGTTTATCCATATAGAATTAATTAATTGAGATGATAATTGCTTTGACAGTAAAGTTTATGATATGAGTTACAGGTAATTGATGTAAGTGTGGTGGAAGAGATAGTTCCCACATGAATTGATTAAGTATGAATGTATGAATGTGAAAGGCTTTCTCACATGAATGACTCTAGGTTAAAAAGATTGCTCACCTAAAAAGAATCTAGAATAAAAGACTATGTAATTGTTGAGGCTAAAGGCAATTACCCATGACCTCCATATGAAAGGATATGAGGTGATTTGCCATACTCCTTAGAATTGAACAAGAGGCGAGTCCCCATGTTCTTATTATGATGAATAGACATGTAGTTGAGTACCCGTGATCCTTATGAAATAATGTGGAGGCAAGTACCCGCATTATATGATGAATAATGTGGAGGTGAGTACCCGCATCATAAGATGAATGATGTGGAGACGAGTACCCGCATTATATGATCTTAAAGTAAGGCAAGAGGCGAGTACACATTATCCTTTTTAAGTAAGGCAAGAGGCGAGTACCCATTAGTCTTTATAAGCTAGGCAAGAGGTGAATCCCCATGTCTTTAAAAGTAAGTATGAATAATCAAAACTAAGATATAAAGAGTGAATAACTTGGATTGTTTCTAGAGATGCCTTCCATGAGGTAAGCTTGACTAGAGGCGGATGGCCCAAGTCTTGACTAGAGGCGGATGGCCCAAGTCTTGACTAAGGATGAGTAAGGTTGCTTGAGAAGTATTCCTTTCTTATTATGATGATGATTTATGTACATTGATTATGCTTATGGTTTATGTTGACTAACAATTATGTTCATATTCTTCATACTAGACGTCATATTTAGTACATGTTTGTACTAACGCATACTCTTGCCTACATTCTTATAAAGTCTTTCTCATAATCCTTACCTCATGTTTTCAGGATATGACTACTAGAAGGACTAATGCTAGAAGGATTGAGGGATACAATGTGGGTCAAGAAGTTCATCCCCAAGCTCCTCCTCAAGCTCCGATTTATCCTTTGGCTGAGAATATAACCAATGCGGAGTTTAGGTCGGCTTTCCAAGTGTTGGCTCAAGCCGTGACGGCCCAAGCCAATAGTGAGGTGGTATCTCCCGTGAACCTAAATGTGGGTACGGCAGCGGCAAGAGTGAGGGACTTTACAAGGATTAACCCTCCAGAATTTTATGGCTCCAAAGTTGAGAAAGACCCTCAAGAGTTTATCGACGAGGTCTATAAGATCTTGCTATTATGGGAATGAATCCGGTAGAGAAGGCAGAATTGGACGCTTATCAACTCAAAGCGGTTGCTCAGATTTTATTCAATCAATGCAAAGAGGCAAGGCCGGAAGGAACAGGTCCTATACAGTGGGAAAGGTTCAAAAGTGCTTTTTTGATAGATTCTTCCCTCTTGAGATGAGAGAGTCCAAGGTTCTTGAGTTCATCAACCTTCGGCAAGGAAATATGAATGTGCGGGAGTACACTTTGAGGTTCACTCAAGTATCTAAATATGTTTCTTCTATTGTGGCGGATCGTAGGACCAAGATGAGTAAGTTTGTGTCGAGAGTATCCTACTTGGTTGTCAAAGAATGTCGCACCGCTATGCTTTTTCATGCCATGGATATTTCTCGCCTTATGGTGCATGTCCAACAAATTGAGGAAAAAAAGCTCAAGGAAAGGTCTAGGGAAGCAAAGAGGTCAAGAACATATATTGGTAACTTCTCACATTCTAGGTCCAGTGGAAGAGGCCATTCAAGGTTTCGGCAAAAGTTCTCCGGGCAAGGATCTTCTAATGCTTTTCCAAGGCCTAATAAGTAAAGGGTGTCAACCCTAAACCTCAAGGGGATGGTAGTAGGTCCTCAATGCCTACTCGTGCTAAATGTGGGAGAAATCATGAGGGTAAGTGTCTTGCAAACTCCAATGCTTGCTTTGGGTGTGGTAAGATGAGTTACAAGATAAGGGATTGTCCCTCGGTTACTAAGAATGAGGGAGATACTCGTCATAGGTTTCAACTCTACTCTTCATCCGGTCCAAGTGGTTCGTGTGCGGATACCCCTAAGCAAAACCGATTCTATGCACTCCAAACTAGAGGTGATCAAAAGAGTTCGCCTGATGTGGTTACCGGTATGTTGAAAGTTTTCCAAATAGATGTATATTCTATACTTGATCCCGGTGCTACTTTGTCCTTTGTGACTCCTTATGTCGATATGAGGTTTGATGTGCTCCCTGATGTGTTATTAGAGCCTTTTTCTATTTCTACCCCTGTTGGTGATTCTTTGTTTGCTCAGAGGGTATATAGAAAGTGTCCCATTTCCTTATCTCATAGAATTACTCTTGTTGATTTGGTAGAACTTGATATGTTAGACTTCGATGTCATCCTTGGTATGGATTGGTTGCATTCATGCTATCCTTCTATCGATTGTAGAATTGGGGTGGTTAAGTTCCAATTCCCAAATAAGCCTATCCTACAGTGGAAGGGGGGAAATTCTATGCCTAAGAGTTGGGTTATTTCCTGTCTTAAAGCTAGAAAGATGATTTCTATGGGTTGCTTATACCATCTAGTCAGGGTGAGAGATGTAGATTTTGAAACCCCTTCTCTTGAGTTGGTCCCAGTTGTAAAAGAATTTCCGAAAGTGTTACCTAATGATCTACCTGGTGTTCCTCCTGAAAGGGAAATAGATTTTGGTATTGACCTTCTTTCGGATATGCAACCTATTTCTATTCCTCCTTAAAAAATGGCCCTAATAGAACTTAAGGAGTTGAATGAACAGTTTGAAGATCTATTAGACAAAGTTTTGATCTGACTAAGCATCTCATCATGGGGTGCTCCAGTGTTATTCATTAAGAAAAATGATGGTTCATTCCGAATGTGCATCGACTATCGACAGTTGAACAAAGTGACTATTAAGAACAAGTATCATCTCCTAATGATTGATGATTTGTGTGACCAACTTCAAGGGGAAAGTTATTTCTCTAAAATTGACATCCGATAAGGTTATCACTAATTGAGGGTGAAAGAAGAAGATATTCTTAAAACAACTTGTAGAACCCGATATGGTCACTATGAGTTTTTGGTAATGTCGTTTGGATTGACTAATGCTCCGGCGGCGTTTATGGACTTGATGAATATGGTGCTTAGACAATACCTTAATATGTTTGTGATTGTGTTCATCAATGATATATTGATCTACTTAAGGAGTGAGGATGAGTATGTTGATCATTTGAGAATTATATTACAAATCCTTAAGGAAGAACAACTTTTTGCAAAGTTTAGTAAATGTGAATTTTGGTTTAGGTCTATAGCTTTCCTTGGTCATATTGTTTCAAGCAAAGGTATAGAGGTAGATCCTAAGAAGACAGATGTGGTCAAGAGTTGGCCTAGACCTCTGTCACCTTCGGACATCAGAAGTTTCTTGAGTTTGGCCAGTTATTATCAATGATTTGACTGAAAAGAAGGCTACCGAATTATGTGAAAAGATTTTTCAAGAGTTGAAAGATAGACCTACCTCCGCTCCGGTTTCGACCTTACCAGAAGGAACAGATGGGTTTGTGGTATATTGTGATGCCTCAAGAATTGTGTTAGGATGTGTGCTTATGCAAAACGGAAAGGTTTTTATCTATGCTTCAAGGCAACTTAAGGTTCATGAGAAGAATTATCCGACCCACGATCTTGAATTAGAGGTGGTGGGTTTTGTCTTAAAGATATGGAGGAATTATTTATATGGTATCCATGTAGATGTTTTCACCGACTACAAAAGTTTACAATATGTGTTTAATCAAAAAGATTATGAGTGTTCTCTAGCACCTCGGAAAGGTGAATATAGTAGCAAATGCCCTTAGTAGGTTGTTTATGGGTAGTGTTGCTCATGTGTGAGATGATAGAAAAGAGTTGGCACGAGATGTGCATAGATTGGCCCGATTGGGTGTTCGATTGATAGACTCCGCCAAGGGTGGTGTTATGGTTCATAATGGTTTTGAATCATCTTTTGTAAATGATGTGATAGCTAAGCAATGTCTTGATCCAACTTTGGTGGAATTGAATGAAGCGGTACTCAAGAAGTCCGTTGAGGCTTTCTCCCAAGGGGAGATGGAGTACTTAGATACCAAGGTCGATTATGTGTTTCGAATGTTGATGAGTTAAGGGAAAAATTTTTGGCAGAAGCCCATAGTTCTCAGTATTCTATTCACTCGGGATCCACCAAGATGTACCGTGATTTAAGGAGATCTATTAGTGGAATGGGATGAAGAAAGATATTGCGGGATTTGTGGCTAAGTGTCCAAATTGCCAACAAGTGAAGGTTGAGCATCAGAAACCGGGAGGTTTATCCCAAGACATTAGCATTTCTACGTGGAAGTGGGAAGATGTGAATATGGTCTTTATAGTGGGGTTGCCACGTACTCGGCGAAAATATGATTCAATTTGGGTTATAGTAGACCGAATAACGAAATCGGCCCATTCATTCCTATCAAAGTTTCTTATGTGGCGAAAGACTATGCCAAATTGTATTTGAGTAAAATGGTAAGATTGCATGGTGTGCCATTGTCCATTATCTCCGATAGATGTACTCAATTTACTTCTCAGTTTTGGAAGTCATTCCAAAAGGGTCTTGGCACGAAAGTGAAACTTAGCACGGATTTTCACCCACAAACCGAAGGGCAAGCCGAAAGAACGATCCAAACTTTATAGGATATGTTGAGAGAATGTATCATCGATTTCAAGGCTACCATTCTAGTATTGGCATGGCCCCCTTTAAAGCTCTTTGTGGTAGGAGGTGTAGATCTCCTATAGGGTGGTTTGAAGTGGGTGAAGTTGCTTTGATTGGACCAGAATTAGTTCATGAGGTAATGGAGAAAGTTCGGCATATTATAGAGAGGTTAAGAACGGCCCAAAGCCAACAAAAGTCCTATGCCAATGTTACAAAGAGAGACCTTGAGTTTGAGGTTAGTGATTGGGTCTTTTTGAAAATCTCACCCATGAAGGGTGTGATGAGATTTGGGAAGATAGGGAAACTTAGTCCCTGATACGTAGGCCCGTATCAAATCTTGAGACGCGTTGGTAAGGTTGCTTATGAACTTGAGTTGCCAAATAATTTGGCAATGATGCATCCGGTGTTCCATGTCTCTATGCTTAAGAAGTGTGTTGGAGATCCGACATCCATAGTTCCCCTAGAAGGCTTGGGAGTTGATGAAAGTCTCTTTTATGAAGAAGTTTTGGTTGAGATACTAGACCGGCAAGTTAAGAGATTGAGAAACAAGGAAGTTTCTTCTATGAAGGTATTGTGGAGAAACTACTTAGTTGAGGGTGCTATTTGTGAGGCCTTGCCACTCCCCGAGCCTACACCTTGGACGTGGTCGGCACTCGAGAACCATTGTTGGCCCCAAGCGAACCCTTGGCCTGACTTACTTACTCAGCAGAAGACTTTACTCAAGATAAATACTTTTAAAACAAGTAAACTGAACTGTTCAAAATATAACTTAGAATATAATAAATAACATTCACTGCCAAAGTGGCAACTCAAGTCTCAACTTAACTGAAAAGGGAAAGTAAAGACTCATGAACTAACATCACTAACTCTGTCTCTAAAGCCTCTAAACAACTGAGATAGACGTCGGTACAAGACCCACGACATCCTATTGAACAAAAATACTGAAAGCAATAAAAGGATCCTTCGAACAGCTAGAGGGCTCACTAATTGACTCTGAGTGCTCAACTGGATCAACGAGACACTGGATGTTGATCCTGATTACATGTGTCTGCATCATAATAAGATACAGGCCAACTGGCATCAGTACATTAAATATATGAGTATGCGAGTTGGAATGCTAAACATAATTTAATCTTGAAAAGAATCTGAAAGAAACACTTACCTTGACTTTACTCAACTCCTGAATAACTTAACTCAATATAAAGCAATAAAATACATGCAATATATAGAAAGCCTTTAAAACAGTAGAAAACAACTTAGTTCGTTAAAGAAAATGCAATAGCAAACTCAACTTTACTTATTTAATAAAGTAATATAGTTTATGTGGGAGATTCTCTAACCGACAACCACCACTATGAGCCTAAGTGGTGATACAACGTCTTGCCCACGCTGCTAGAACTATCCTATACTTTGTCGTCATATAGAACGCCTTAACTAAGTTGATCCATTAGTCTATGCTAAAAAGCACTTAAGGAGTCATCTAAAAAGTATGATCCTTTACTACCTATGATAGCTACATGGTTTATAGAGACGTGAGTTATCTGAACTCAAACTCGTCCCCATATCGGTGCTCAATACTACTCCCAAAATATACTTTAGCTCATGTGTTTGTAAAAATAAAACTCTTTCTTTGGTTTGAGATAATCACTCAAAAACTTAGCTTAAAAGTTCTCTTGGAAATCTCAGTTTCCCTTTCTTGTTCAAATGTGAACATTTTAAACTCTTGGGAATACTTAGTTCCCGTATAATCTTTGAAAAATGAACTTTACTCTTACTCTTTACTGAAAACTAGCTCAAAGGCTCTTTTCGAAATCTCAGTTTCCTTTCTTGTTTAAATGTGAAAACATTTACTCTATGGGAATACATAGTCCCAATATACTCTTTTGAAGGAATGACTTCACTCTTTACTCTTTACTCAACTTAAAACTTAAGTCTTCAAATAAAGTTAAAACATTTGTAAAAGACTTTTGGAAAACTTTATGAACTTCTCTTAACTTGACTCTTAACTTCTCTTGACTTGACTCTTAACTTCTCTTGACTTGACTCTTAACTTTCCTTGAATTGAATTATGGATTCAAGGATTGTGATTTCTAATAGGAAAGATCCCATGATGTTTAGGAATGATTTTAGATAGCTAAACATGAGAAATGATCAATAAATCACTGCCTGAAAACTAGTCAGAGATGCGGAGGTGTATTTAAATATTTGGTCGCGAAATCACTTTTGAGACAGAGAGGTCGAACCTCTCCGCAACGCAAAGAGAAAGTTACACTTCTGAGGAACAGGTCCGCGATGCAGACCTGGTACCCAGTTTCTGCCCGACTTGTTCCTTATTCATTTTCTAACCCCAATTCGTCTAAACTTGGTTCTTTTTCTCAAATTCCATTTAGATTCAGATACCCAGTATGTATACACAAGAATCTAACTCAAAAAACTCAAGGAAACAACATTATAACCTCAAGGAACTCATCAATCTCAACCTAACTCAAGAACGAAGGCCAATTTCAAGAACACCATTCAAGATTCATCAATTTTCAACTTTCTAGAACAAACTTCGCTGAAATAAACATGATTGGCGCATGGGTGAATGAACCCAATGCTATGAAAGACTTACATACCTCATAGGGATCACCCCTTGACGAAATTCACGAGCCTCACTTCAAGAACTTGACGATTCCTTGCTCCTTTTCCTCTTCTTTTCCCTTATCTCAAAACCCTAACTTGTTTCTCAAAAGCATAAACTGAATCCAATTAGTTTAGACCCCAACTTAATTACCAAAAACAAAAATAATTAATTGGGTGGTGAAAAGGCCATAATGCCCTTCTAAAATCCGGATTGGATTTTTCTTATTTGAACAATCCAACTTCCAATGGGCATAACTCACTCATACGAACTTGGAATCGCGCAAACTTAGAGGCGTTGGAAAGATTATTCCAAGATCTTTCCTATGATATCTGTAAACACACCTAACTCATCTTGAGCTAGGAGTTATGGTCGTTTGAAGTTGACCAAAAACTCAACTTAACACACTTAACAAATTTTCTAGATTTTTAAATTCTTTCCAAAAATGATTATTTCCAATTCTTAGCTTCTTCCTAGTTATTTCAATTTGTGAGATGTTACAGGCCGAGGTCGATATGAAGTCACGATATCCTCATTTCTTTCCTTCTACTCCTATTCTAGCTTGAGGTAATGAGGTTCCTCTTGGTTTGTTTTATGATTTGAAGTCATGTGTGTTTAGATGTCCCCATGATTTCCTTATGTTATGCATGTTCATGAAAACTTGTATTTTGAAAGAAAATGAGTTATATGATTGATTTTGCTCATGTTTTAGTGCATTGAGTGTGCGTTTCCTATATACTTCATGAGATGATTTGATGAACATGTTTTAGATATGCTTTTTGAGATTGAATTGCATATGAGCTCCATGAGATTGTGTTGAGCATGTTTTTAAGTTGGAGAAGGTAGTTCCTCCTTGAATATAAGAAATCTGAAAATTTCATGCATATTGGGTTGTTAGATGTAGTTCCTACTCTCTTAAGGTGAATTGAGTATGTTTAGGTTGGAGATGAAGTTCCTTCTTAGTTGTGTGCATTTAGATGACTTGCATGCAACATGGGCTGCTAGTCTTAAGTCTTTTTGTCTAGAACCATGCTTAGAATCTCATTCGAGGACTAATGATCCCAAAGGGGGAGATAATGTAACACCCCGAATTCGAAACGAGGCAAAATACCAGTTTTTGGGAAATTGTAAATGCCAACCCCCGGTGGCCAACCACAAACCGTGGTTGGGACCATGGATCGTAGGTGGGTCCGTGGTTGGGACCACAGACCGTAGGTGGGTCCATGATTGGGCACCTTAGAGAGATCAATTAGGCCTCAGGACCACGGCCTGACCAACAGTCTGTCGGTCAGACCATGGACCGTGGTCCAGGGTCCATAGGTCCCAAGGCCAAAATCCAAGTTTCTGACCACAAACCACGGTCGACCAGGACAGACCGTAGGTCCATCCACGGTCCATCGGTCAGGGTCCGTCAGTCGTGGGCTGGCGGTTACTTTCAGGGGCAATTATGTCTTTTCTGATTTTAATTAAATCAAAATGGTGTCATTTTGCCTAAATATACAACCCCTATATAAGTATTTTTTAACCCCCCAAACCCCCTCATTCAAGTCATTCCCTCAAAATCCCAAAAGAATTCCCAAACTCCTCTCAAATATTCTCTCTTCAGAAGTTAGAAGAAGAAGGAAGAAATTGAAGTTAGGTCAAGTTCAAGTTCAAGTCTCCAATATTAAAGCTTGTCGTGGCTTTGTAATCAAGGTATGATGGATTTTATTCATGGATCCCTTCCATCTATGGAGTCCCCTAGAATACGCCCAATTTGATGAAGAATTCCCCAATTCTAGTTAGGGTTTCTTTCAATGTTGTGGGTTATGATGAATGTTGATCCAATTGAGTGGATAATGATTGTTTATGATTTAATTAATAGTAAATCATGTTTTTTTAGATTAAATAACATATACGCATGCCTATTCCATGATTCTAACCTAAAATTGATAATAGTTGGATTGATGCCATGAAGGGAAACTTATGGGTCTAGGTTTATCCATATAGAATTGATGAATTAAGATGATAATTGCTTTGAGAGTAAAGCTTAGGATATGAGTTGTAGGTAATTGATATAGGTGTGGTGGAAGAGATAGTTCCCACATGAATTGATTGTATGAATGGGAAAGACTTTCTCACATGAATGATTCTAGGTTGAAAGGATTGCTCACCTAAAAGGAATCTAGTCTAAAATACTACGTAATTGATGAGGCTAGAGGCCATTACCCATGACCTCCATATGAAAGGATATGAGGTGATTTCCCATACTCCTTATAATTGAACAAGAGGCGAGTCCCCACGTCTTATTATGATGAATAGACATGTAGTTGAGTACCCGTGATCCTTATGAAATAATGTGGAGGCAAGTACCCGCATTATATGATGAATGATGAGGAGGTGATTACCCGCATCACAAAATGAATGATGTGGAGGCGAGTACCCATATTATATGATCTTAAAGTAAGGCAAGAGGCAAGTACCCATTAGGCTTTTTAAGTAAGGCAAGAGGCGAGTACCCATTAGTCTTTATAAGCTAGGCAAGAGGCGAATCTCCATGTCTTTAAAAGTAAGTATGAATAATGAGAACTAAGATATAAAGAATGAATAGCTTGGATTGGTTCTAAAGATGCTTTCCATGAGGGAAGCTTGACTAGAGGTGGATGGCCCAAGTCTTTACTAAGGATGAGTAAGGTTGCTCGAGAAGTATTCCTTTTTATTATGATAATGATTTATGTACATTGATTATGCTTATGGTTTATGTTGACTAACAATTATGTTCATATTCTTTATACTAGACGTCATATTTAGTACATGTTTGTACTAACGCATACTCTTGCCTACATTCTTATCAAATGTAGAGTCCGATGACGTCGATACTATTTTTTGTGGGTAGGATCATAGTAGATCAAGGATTGAAGATTTGGTGAGTCCTAATAGCATTCGAGGATTTGACCACCATGTTCATTTATGTCTTTCATTTTATGTTTGGACTATTGTATGGTTTGTGTCCCAAGATTTTATTCATGTGATTTAGATGATTTGAGATAATTATATTATACCTCCACTTCATTTTATAAAGACTTTGATTGTGTTGAAATATTTTAAATTTCCGCTCATTTCTATTACTTTATGTTATGATGTGTTATGTGGCTTGTATGAGGCCTTTTAGGGTACCCCTGGGTCATGAAAAAAATAGCAAAGGCATACGATAGATATGAGTTCAATGACCATTTCAATCAAATAAGAGATTTGGTATCAAAGTCAGCTGGAACTCTTGAACATATTCAATTACACACATGGAGCAATGCATTCTACCCGGGAAATAGGTACTTTATTTTCTATACTATGTTGTTTGAGTTTATTGTAATTTTATATTTCATTGATTGAATTTGTTTTTATTATGTAGATATAACATTAAGACGTCAAACATCACAAGGTCGGGGAATGTTATGTTTGATGTTGAAAGAGAAATTCTCATTTTTGCTCTATTTGATGAAATAAACAGGAGATTTGCCAATAAAATCTTCAAATATATTTGTTCTTTCAATTGAAAAAGACATATCAAAGTATGTCAACTTGGACAACAAGTTGTTTGCTCATCAAATTTCCAACCAAAAGTTTAGTATCATTGATCATGGTGATGTTGCTACGGTGGATCTACAAAGAAGAACTTGTACATGTAGAATTTTTTACTTGAAAGAAATACCTTGTCCACCTGCTATGGCAGCGCTTCGAGCCCAATATGGTGCACAATTTAGAAATCAGATTTATGAGTACTCATCTCCTTATTATTTAGTGGAAAAATACATAATTGCATATTGTGAGGAAATTCACCTGGTGCCACCCGAAGATTCTTGGATTGTCCAATTGGATATCTTAGAGAGAGAAATACATCATCCTTATTTTTATCCAAGCAAACCTCAAAGAAGGAGATATAATAGAAGGCGTGGAGTTGGTAAATCATTTCCAACAAGAAAAAATAAGTGTTTCGTAGGTAAGGATTTTGGCTAAAAAGAACTACATGCCCAAATAGAAATGTTCCATAATTATTGTTGAATTTTAATGAATGTTCTTTCTTATTTGAGGATGTATTTTATCTTAATATGAATGAACTTATGTAATTTATATAAAATGTGTGTTTTATTTTAAATTGATGCATCTTTAAAACATAAATGTGCATCTGTCACAACATATGTCAATTTTGTGTTACTACTTACAATATCATTGTGCATCTGTTACAACATATGTCAATTCTATGTTACAACATATGTCAATTGTGTGTTAGTTCCTACAACCTAATTGTACATCTGTTTCAACATATGTCAGTTGTGTATTAGTTCCAACAGAATATTGCATCTATTCTAACATATGTCAATTATGTGTTAGATGTTACAACAGAATATTACATTCGTTCCAACATATGTCATTTATGTGTTAGATCTTACAATGAAGTATTGCATCTGTTCCAACATATGTTAAATATGTGTTACAACATACAACAGAATATTGTATTTGTTCCAACATATGTTAATTATGTTTTACAACTTACAACAGAATATTGCATCTGTTCCAACATATGTCAAATATGTGGTATAACTTACAACAGAATATTGTATTTGTTCCAACAAAATAGGGATCTATTGCCACATATAATTATTCTACAGATATTTTGACTAATTAATTACGTGTTAAGTGTTAACAATCAATCACGTACACTGTCATTGGAACAACTTTTTTTAAAAAAGGTAATCACTAAAGGAACATAATTACAACTCTTCATATTCTAAACCTTTTTAAAACTCTATTATTTAATAAGTCTTTTCACATTTGAAAACGTTAAAAACTGAAAAGTTGCAACTCTTCTTCAAAAGTTGCAACTTATTCACAATCCTTATAAGAGGAAATTTCCACAACTTCAGAAAGAGTAAAAAATGACGATGATTGTGAAAAAATGAAAATTTTGTAACTACATTGAATCCCTTCCTAGCAGTCTACTTATTGATATCGTTGAAAGAATTGCTTCCGAGTCCTTCAAAGGTTTAATAAGTGTTAAATTAAGGTATATATAAATAAATCTTCGCCTCTCTTTAAATATTATTTTCTAACTGTTTGATTTGATTTTTCAGTTGTAGGGTCCATAATTAAATCGGTAATAAACCTTTTGTATATCAAAACGTAACATTGGTCAACTTTCTGAATTTAAGATGGCGAGTGAATCGTCAGTTATTTGAAAAACCTACTACTTTCCTTGATATTTGCAGAGAATCTTGAAATTTAGAAGCCTTATACAGAAAAAACGTGGTAATTTTTAATGTTTTCATATGTATTCACATTTTTATTGATGTATTTTGCCTTTTAAATGTGTTTCCTTCTTTTGTAGTTTGACTTTTTCAACAAAAATGATTCAAATGCGGTAGAAATAATTAATCAAGCAGCAGAAGGAGGCCACATTTGTGCATCCTATGTGCTTGCCATACTTTTCATCTTCAAGGGCAGTGAATTCATGCGAAAAGGCATAATGTTCATTTCCAACATGAAATAAACGGAGCCACAAAAAATCAAGAAATATCGATATAGTTTATGAAAAGTCTTAGGTAGAATGTGGGTGTCAAACCTTATGTTTTGGGACGAAGACCCATTTGTTGCACTGTTCATCAACATGACCAAAATCTTCTCAAGAAAGGCTGGCCCAAGGGAAGTGAAGCTGAAGATGACATTCATTGTGAATTATGTAGTTGTGATTTAGAACTGGATTATGTATTTAAATTTTTACCTGATACACCTTTTGGACAATGAACCTATTCCATCAATTTTTTTATGTAGTTGAATTTTGTAGAACTAGATTTAGATGTAGTTAAATTTTTTATGATGAAGTCTTTTTTTTTTTTTTTTTTTTTTGCTTGGTGCATTAATCTATGTATATTCAATCGGTTCTGATATTTTTCCCTATTCCATCGATTATGTTATGTTTTCCTATTATATAGTTGTTTGGAATATGTGGCAACATATTATTATTCTGTTGGAGATTTAACACACAGATGTGACAAAAATTTTAACATATTGCTCAATGTGTTGGTCCATATGCTCAATTTTGGAATATGACTTGCATGTTGCAACATATGATAATGTAGTATTTTTAATTATTGAATTACTTAATTTATCAATTAGTATATAAATCTACTTTGCATCTATGACAACATATTACTATTTTGTTAAAAAATATGCTCAATTTTGTGTTGTATATTACCACAAATAGGTTATATGGATAACCTTACATGTGGTTTTTGATGTTAATTCAATTAAATTGTGACCTAAGACAACATATAATACTAATATATAGTATTATAACATGTTTAATAAATTATGATCTAATGTAACAGCATTCATCAAATTTATCAATTATTCAATACATATAGTATTATACCACTTAGCAATTCAATATAATTGTGATATAACATAATAGGTAATCGTTATACATAGTGTTATAAAATGTTTAATTACAAAATTATGGCATAATCTTATTAAATATGGTCTAATGTAACATTTTTAATTATCAAATTACTTAATTTATCTATTAATATATCCAGCAACTTTGCATCTGTGGCAACATATTATTATTTTGTTTGAAAATATGCTCAATTTTGTGTTGTAGATTACCACAGATAGGTCATATGTTGCAATATATGGATAACCTTACATGTGGTTTTTGATATTAATTTAATTAAATTGTCGCCTAAGACAACATGTAATACTAATACATAGTATTATAACATGTTTAATTACTAAATTATGGTGTAATGTAACAACCTCCATCAAATTTATCAATTATTTGATACATATAGTATTATAACATTAGTTCATCATCTAATGACTAAGCAATTCAATATGATTGTGATATAACATAATAGGTAATTGTTATACATAGTGTTATAACATGTTTAATTACTAAATCATGTCCTAATGTAATAAAATATGGTCTAATGTAATATTTTTAATTATTAAATTACTTAATTTATCAGTTAATATATACATCTACTTTGCATCTGTGGCAACATATTCCTATTCTATTGGAAAGTATGCTCAATTTTGTGTTGTAAATTACCACAAATAGGTCATGCCTTGCAACATATGGATACTCTTGCATGTGATTTTTGATTTTAATTCAATTAAATTGTGACCCAAGACAACATGTAATACTAATATATAGTATTATAACATGTTTAATTACTAAACTATGGTGTAATGTAACAACCTTCATTAAATTTATTAATTATTCAATACATATAGTATTATACCATTAGTTCATCATGTAATGACTAAGTGCATCTCCAACCCTGCCCTCTATTTTACTCTCCAAATATAGAGTTCTCTATTTTTTCAAACAACCAACTCCAACCCAATTCTCTATTTTACTCTCTAAAAAAGAATATTCTTCTCTCTCCTCAATATTATATTATTATTTCTATTTCATTTGCATTTCCTTATTTCATAATATAAATCCTTTCTCCTTCTTTTTTTTTTTTTTTTTTTTTTTTTTTAAAAAAAATCACTTTATATAATTTTTACGTAATATAAATTTTTATTTTTTCAAATTCATTATTTAATATAAAATTTTATTTTATTCTAAATTTCTAAATAAAATAAATTGCAAGTTATTATATAATATACAAATTAATGGACAATTCAAATAAAAGCGAAATCATCAATGAAATACAATTACATAAAAATTACATAAATTAAACGAGCACAACCGCAATCACAACCACAACAATTCTTTGGATCATACACTATTTTTTTCTGAATATTGTTAAATCTAGAAACGACCTACCGGATTACTGAGTTATTGTTGCGATAAAATTATTATGTATTGTTATCTAATATTTAAATTATTATGTTATGTATTATATTTTTAAATTAAATTTTCCATCTGATCATTTTACTTTTGTGCATTCTTCATAGTGAAAATTAATAATAATATCAAATTATATTAAAGTGATGAAAATTTTAAAAAATTTAAATATTATTAATTCGGGATGAAAATAGTGTATATCAAATAATATTTTATTTTAAAATGTCATATTACATTTAAAAAGAATTACGAATGTTAGATATTTAATTAATGACTTTATATTAAAAATAATGTGTTAATTACAAAATAATAGAAATATAATAAAATAATGCAAAAGTGAAATAGAGAGTGTGAATAGTAGTTCTTCAAATTTGGAGAACTACTATTCACCTCTCTATAAATGAAGAATAGAGAGTTAATTAAAGAGTGGTTGGAGAGCCCATTCTCTATTTTACTCTCCAAATATAGAGAATAGAGAGTAAAATAGAGGTGGGTTAGAGATGGTCTAGCAATTCAATATGATTGTGATATAAAATAATAGGTATTGTTATATACATTGTTATATCATGAGTAATTACTAATTTATGGCCTAATGTAATGAAATATGTTCTAATGTAATATTTTTGAATTTCTTAATTTATCAATTAATATATCCATCCATGTTGCATCTGTGTCAACATATGTCTATTCTGTGCCAAAATATTATCAATATGTTGCAAAATATGCTCAATTTTTTGTTGTAATTTACCACATGTAGAAAAAAAACTCCAACAGATAATCCAAAAGTTGCAACAGAATATGAATCAACTGTAAGAGAATACAAACTGTTATATTTACATGGACAAAACTCAACCCATATCTGGTCCAAAAACAATTAAAGGCCCATTTGGAAGGGTTATAAATAGAAGGGTCCAAAAACAATTAAAGGCCTATCTTATTCTTCATTTCCCTCCTTGTCTCATTTCTTACTTTTTTTTCTTTCCTCCCTCCTCTTCTCTCAACTGAATATCCCCTTGTATAAGATGTTACCACCTTGGACGAAACATAATCTTTGCATGTTCCTGTTGTGGATCATCAATATCTTGATGATGTTGTTCTTTCTATTAAAGTTGTTTCTCATGTAACAAGAGTAAGCCCCTCTCTCTTATAACATCATGATAAGTTGCATGTTGCTACTGAGTATAATTTTCTTTTTCAGCTATGTTCTCAGTGCATGGGTGATGCTCGTTGTTTGTTTTTGTCAGATCTTGTTTAATAGAGGATAGCTTCATCATTTGGTAAGTCTTCCTGATAAGTTGCATGTTTCTCAGCTACTCACTACTGATTGTCGTTTTTTGTTTTTTATAGGTGGTCTTGTGACAGAGTGCATCGGTTGGACTGATCCATTACCCTTCAATAATTTTGATGCCCCTCCAGGTTTAATCGTTCAATGTTGACTCTAGATCCTCCCATTTTACCGGTCCATTTTGCTAGCTAAAGTAGTATATACTAGAGCGTTTTAGATGTATTTATTTCAGTTGTATTTTTGTTGGCGTTAATGTCTTTGTAAATATAGATGTTTCTATTTAGCATAGCCTAGCCTAGGCTTCCCATACTGGTGATACTCTCAAGTATGGGGGTATACGACTTGGATGTCACTATCAATAGCTATATATGTTTATGTAATGTAATGTAAACATGGTCATGTTTGCCAATTTATAAGGTAGAATTTCCCTTTAGGTGGCAAATGTTGAATTGGAAATTGATAATTACCACAAAGAATTGACATTTGTTTCAACAGATTAAAAAGTGCTGCTTGTTCATAAATTAAATTCATCAAATTGACATATGTTGCAATAGATGGTATAAAAGGTATAAAATATTTATAAAAGTGATGGAAAAGCTCAACCGATAATTGAACCAACAACAATAACCGACACATAATTTCATTTTCTAGGGATATAAATAGGTTTAAGATAGGATTTTCATTCTTATCTCTCATCTCTCGAGATATCTCTCTTTTTTTTACTCGCCGCTTTCTCTTTCTCTCTCTTTCAGTCGCTTTTCTTCTTTTAGAGTTCATTTATTTATGCTCATGTTATTGTTATTTATTTCGTTAGTTGTTTTGTTCTTTGGTTCAAATACTAATTATACACAGGTACAGGTGATGCATGGATCATGTGTTTTTGAACACCCAGCTAAGACGTGTCAATGTATTAATTTGGTTTGGTTAAACCAAATCAATACATAAGATTCGTCTATCTTGTACTGTCTAATCAATGAAATAATAAAATTTTCAATATAGCTGTTGGGGAAGAATGAATTTCTTTAAATATAACTCAGTACCAATACTATCTCATGAATGAGTTAGCTAGTTTTGTTAGTTAGTTTTGATATAATGTCAAATGAAATATTGAAATGAATTTGTAATGATGAGAATAATTTGATGTTGGGTAAGAAAATATGTTACAAACATGGAGACTTAGTTTCAATGCAAACTTCGTGGTTGGCGGATAATTTAGGTCAAAGATTTTGGTCTCGTCCACGCTATCGTGTATGTTTTCTACATTTTGATATGGACAATCTATTATTTATCTTTATTTTAGTTTTTGCTTAATTTCTTTGTGGAGTATTTTTGTAACACCCAGAATCTAGTAGGCTAAATTGGGGCTAAGTTAGAGAGCCAGTGTAACTCCCTATATCCAAAAAGGGGTAATGAAACAAATTTGTGGGAAATTGCAAGTGCCACCCACAGCCTGACCTACGGATCGTATGCCATTCCACGGTCCGTGGTCTGGTCTGTGATTGAGGCCCTAAGACCCAAGCTTCTGACCATGACCGAAAAACGACCAGGACCGGCCGTAGGTCGATAAACAGTCCATCGGTCGGGGTTCGTCTATCGTGGGTTGATAGCTATTTTCAAGGACAATTGGGTCTTTTTTGATTTTATTTAAATCAATGTGGTGTCGTTTTGCCTAATTTTAGAACACCTATATAAGTATTTTTAACTCCCAAAATCCCCCATTCTAGTCATTCTCTCATAAATCCCAAAAGAAAACCCAAAACTCCTCTCAAATATTCTCTCTCTAGAAGGTGCAAGAAGAAGGAAGAGATTGAAGCTAGGTCAAGATCAAGTCTCCCAATCTTCATGCTTTTGTGGGTTTTGTGACTAAGGTATGATTACTTTTCATCCATGGATTCCTTCCATCCATAGAGTCCCCTAGAATTCCCTAATTTGATGAAAAATTCGCCAATTCTAGTTAGGGTTTCTTCCAATGTTGTGGGTTATGATGAATGTTGATCCAATTGAGTGGATTATTGTTGTTTATGATTGGATTGATAGAATTACATGTTTTTAAGGATGAAATTACATGTACCCATGCCTATTCCATGATTCTAACCTAGAATTGATATAGTTGGGTTTATGCTATGAAGGGAACTTTGTGGGTTTAGGCTTATCCTTATGGATTGTTGGACTATGATTAGAATTTCTTGAGAATAAAGCCTAGATGATGATCATGAGATCTAGGGATTTGAGAGTAAAGCTTATGATATGAATTGTTGGTAATTGATGTTATTGTTGTGGAAGGGATACTTCCCACATGAATTGCTTAATTTTTAATGTATGAATGTGAAAGGTTTTCTCACATGAATGATTCTAGGTTGAAAGGATTGCTCACCGTAAATGAATCTAGACTAAAAGACTATATAATTGATGAGGCTAGAGGTGACTACCCTTGACCTCCATATGAGAAGGATATGAGGTGATTTCCCATACTTCTTAGAATTGAACAAAAGGTGAGTCCCCACATTCTTATTATGATGAATGGACATGGAGGTGAGTACCTGTGATCCTTATGAAATGATGTGAAGGCGAGTACCTGCGTTATATGATGTGATTGTGGAGACGAGTACCCATGATCTTAAAGGTAAGAGGCGAGTACCCATTAGCCTTTGTGAGTAAGGCAAGAGGTGAGTACCCATTAGTCTTTATAAGCTAGGAAAGGAGGCGAATCCCCATATTTTTAAAAGTAAGTATAAACTATGTGAATTATCTTATAGAGAATGAATGGCTTGGATTGTTACTTGATATGCCCTCCATGAGGTAAGTTGATTAGAGGCGGATGACCCAAGTCTTGACTAAGGTTAAGTAAGGTTGCTTGAGAAGTACTCCTTTCTTATCATGATGACGTTGTATGTGCATTGATTATGCTTATGGTTTGTATTGACTAACCATTATGTTTATGTTGTGTATGCTAGTTATCATATTTAGTACATGTTTGTACTAATGCATACTCGTGCCTACATTCTTATCAAATGTAGGGTCCGGCGACATAGATTCTCACACGCATGGCTAGCTTCATTATTGATCAAGGAAGTGAAGATTTGGTGAGTCCTCATTGTGTTCGAGGATGTGATCACCACTTTCTTTTATGTCTTTCATTTCATGTCTTGGACTATTGTATGGGTTGTATCCCAAGACTTTATTCATGTTGTTTAGATGGTTTGAGACAAATGTATTAGACTTTTGCTTGTTTTATAAAGACTTTGATTGTATTGAATTGATTTAAATTTCCGCACCATTTCTATTACTGTATATTATGATATGCTAAGTGGCTTGTATGAGGCCTCTTGGGATCTTATATGTCTTGTTATATCTAGGGGGTACCCTGGGTCGTGACAATTTTAGGAGAATGCATGAAACTTTTTTAAATTGAGGGATTATGAAGATGTTGATATACTATCTAAGTTCGTTATTCTGAGAGATTGGCCAAGAGAATTAAGGTGTTGGAATTTGATGGAAATTCATATTGAAAGAAGTAAAAAATAGGTAAAGAAAGACAATAAGAAGAGCAAATGTTGTAAAAACTGGAAGCTAATCTTCGTGTTAATTGTTGTTGTCTTCTTTCAATTTTTAAGCATTAACAAGAATGCTGCGAAGGATGGAAGATTCTCATGTAGTTGTATGCAACCATTAAAATTGTCATAGTTGTCTAAATAAATATAGTTATGCATTTCTGTTCCAATAGATGCACACTTTTGTGTACTTGTTCTTAACATAACGTATGCTGCAATAGAAAAATATAAAAAATTGTCATTAATTACAAACATTGTCAAGGCTCCAAGCTTCTACATACTACACCAGCAATCCAAACCCATTGCATCCTTGAAATGTATTGTCACACAACAAGGTCTTGTATGGTTTTACAGTAGTGTTGGTTATCAAATTCTCAATAAATACAAGTGAGTATGACCCGCATGCGACACCAAATTCATTTTTCACCATGGGATCCACTTGAACTTTAAATTCCCATGGTTCATTGAAGAAGTTTGCTGGAAAATGTTTCATTATTCCACTTTGCCTCAACAATATTGGCAGCAACTCGAACACAGGCTGTATGAATGTCAAAAACAGACAATGTTCAAAAACATTCATGATGCAGTAATATACATTCATATGACCCTCGTGTAAGAGGATCTCAAGAGTCATAAAATATTTTTCTCTATGTTCATCACTGTAGTAACCCTTCTAGCCCCAATCCAATCCATGCCTCCAGGAGACAGTCTATTGCCTCTAACGTAGTCAAGACATCCTCTTCCCATACACACTCATCAAATAACTACTTTAAGCTTATGCCACCCGTTGTTGTTGTTTCCTCGCTAATACTCTTGTACTTGTTTTAGAAGTAAGTGTAGATGTTGAGATCTATGATTCTATCAGTGAAATCATAATGCTCATAATTCCTCTCCCGCATGAGGTTAAGAATTTTGTCAACATACTAAAATAATAATTAATATTAAAAAGGAATGATTGAAAAGATAAAACAAACATTATATATTGAATGTTAGTAGAAAAAGATTACCAATCCTCCCGCCAAGTTGGCATACTTGTCATGTTCTTGAATAATTTCCATCAAAATGATGCATGGTGTATGTCACACCTCGAAATAGGGGGAGTAACTAGCACTTGATACCCTATAAGATCGAGTTACCCACTAAAACATACTAGCTAACCAAACTGTGAGACAAAAATGTTAGGCAGCACAACCTCTAAAAAGTGAAGCTTGGACCCTAAAGGTCATGACCTGAATGAGAATAAACCATACAAACAATGGTAGACAAGCCAAAAAAAATAAAGATGTACTATCTAGCCGACGAGGCCACAACCAAAAACATACCTACTGACACACACACACACACACACACACACACACACACACACATATATATATATATATATATATATATATACATGCCAAGACTATGGGTTGGAGATTGAAACATACAAAAGAAAACCCAGAATATTGTGTCCACAACAGCCTCTATGAGTGATATAAGCATTGTCAGGACAAGGCCTTGACTTTACCCAAACTGTACAACAAAAGTAAACATCCTCTGATAGGCCCAGGATAAGATGGAGCTTACCAACTGACAGTGTCCCCATGCAAAGGGACGTCAGTACAAATAAAAATGTACTGGTATGTAAAGCCGAAAGTAGAATCATAAATATTTACTGTAAAAGGGTAATAGAGATACCACCTAAAACTGAAACTCAAATAATCTCCATGGCTTACATTTCGCCTCCTACTATTTAAATATGCATGGTATGCTCGTATAATCGTATGTCTTGAATACATATATATAGATGCAAATGCATGACATACCCAACCAAATGCTAGCAATGGTGGTGCTTCCCAGTAGCTAACTGGTATCATATACACCAACCTATGGCCATCGGTGTCTCATACGTATAAATATAGGCAATAGGCCCCATGCACCCGATTATAGCTCGGGAGTAGAATGCATAGCATGTCATGTCATGGATTTATAACACCTATATGTTATTGTTGTCATGTTGCCAATCTTGGCCCATTTGTAGTCTTGTTCTTATAACCCCATAATTACTTTCGTATAACATGAAACCATCTCATGGAACCTCATATGTTCTTCCAAATAAGCTTGAAAAGTTAACTTGAATTTTAGAAAGATAACCTAACCTTGCAAATATTCATAACAAGTTTAAGGTGATTTACTTAGTTTCTAACTTGGTTCCTAGATAATTTATAAAAGAAGTATTTCAAAAACCCAATGTTCTAATAGTTTAAACATTTAAGTTATATTAGATAGTATTGAAGATCGTGAGTTACTTTAAAGATTTTTCATAATAATTTTAGTGGGGAAAGAGGGCTGGTTACAAGTGATAAGGGTCTCCCATGATATTTTAAGTCACATCACCCAAAGAAGAATAAGAATGCATACATGTGGACATATAATCAATGAAACTGATAAAATGACATGTAGATGTCGAATACTCTATTTATCCGAACGAATGGAATATCAAAATAATAGAATCATGAAAATAATTCAGCTGAGATCCCAATGCCTTTCACTAAAGGTCTTTCTAGAAAGAGAATAGCAAAATATCACATTCGGTGTTTTAGGAATTTCCTAGGAGTGGTGTGAAAATGAGGGACAGAGCTTAGCCATTACATACCTTTCCAATGAACGCTCGAATGGACGTAGCTTCTTCACAAAAGTTGTTCCCTACGTCCTAAGCTTCGTAAAAACTATATATAAAGAGCTGGTACGTACCTATAAGCAGTTCATAATTGATCTTAAACCGGCAGATTTGCCATATGGCCCCAACTTGACGAAACGTCTATAGAACTTCATAAAAACAATCATAAAAGAGTCCCGAGCTGATTACCTTAGCTAACCAAGTCTAAACCTTGAAGAAAAACCAATAAATACAAATTTATATCTTCAAAAACTAGCTCCAAACGCAGCTAATAGAAGGGGGAAACGATTGTCACGTGTAGAGATCACGTTTCTAGGCACAAAGGCAACCTTTAATGGTAGAAATCATCAAAAACTAACCTTTATCATGCAAAAGCTCCATTAGAACCATCTCTTAAGCTTTATTTCTGGTTAGGGAGTGAAAAGAAATATTTTTGTGGCTTAAAACGTTGAGTAAGACGACATACCAAATTTATTGACCCGACCCGGATTCTGCCCAAGCAGTCCACAGTAAAACCCTCATAACTTTTTACTCCAATGTTGGTTGGATACGGGGTTTTGTGCGTTACAAACTAGACTCGTAGGCCTTAAATATTATCGATCATAAGCCTTCTAACTCTTTATATATTGGGAGAAAACATCCAGGACATTTGACCCAAAGTTAAGAAAATCTTATTAGAGAAACTTCGATAATTTTTGCCGAACTTAGTTTCGCTAATTTTCTTGACTTCAAAACTTAACATACGAACCTTGTGCTATTATAATACCTCATAACACACTATTATTAGCATGTTGTACACTCATAGGCTTATCCACAAGGTATGGGACAATTTAAACCTTTCAAACGGGCGAAGTTCTACCCGAGCCTTTTCTTTAATCATGAACTTTGTTTGAGGGGTCCATTTGACTAAAACTTTAGTTTAGTTCATTCATAGTGCCACCTATTTGCAATCTTAATCTCCAATGTACGATACCAAGTCATATACACCTCATATAACCATGCCATACTACGCTAGATATATTATGCAAGAATAGAGAAAGTACGGGATCTTACATTCTCCCCCCCCCCCCCCGCCTTTGAACATTCTCCCGTGAATGGATCTAGAAAATTCATTGGTTGTCTTTTTTTCTTTTTTCTCATAGGACTTTATTTGCGAGTCTATATTTGTTACAGTCACAAACCTGAAGTAAAATTCTGAAAATTTTAACAACTTAGCTTTACATAGCTATCTCGTAAGAAGACATATAAATTGCACCTTCAAGCTACTTAAAATCTAATTAAGTCGTTGTGAAGAAATAATTACCAATTATCGAAATGTGACTCACCTTAAGTCGTAAATAGTTGGGCGTACTCCTTCCTCATTTCCTCTTCTGCTTCCCAAGTCATCTCCTCAACGTTCTTATTTCTCCATAACACTTTCACAGAAGCTACATCTTTAGTTCGAAGCTTTCTTACTTGCCGATCTAAAATCGCTATTGGTACCTCTGCATAAGATAAATCTTCAGCAATACAAATATTTTCAATGGGCATAATACGTGAAGGATCTCCAATGCACTTCCGCAACATAGAAACATGAAATACGGGATGGACTGCTTCAAATTCTGAAGGCAAATCAAGCCCGTAGGCTACCATACCAATCTTCCAAATATATTATATGGTCAAACGTACCTAGGACTAAGCATCACTGTCTTTCTAAATCTCATGATGCCCTTCATAGGTGATACTTTCAGGAAAACCCAATCTACTATATCAAATGCTAAGTTCTGTCGGCGAACATCTGCATAAGACTTCTGCCAACATTGTGTTTTATGAAGCCGATCTCTAATAAGCTTAACCTTTTCAATCGCTTGTTGGACTAGATTGGTACCTAGCAAATCTACTTCACCGAGCTCAAACCAACCGATTGGGGACCTACACTTCCTCCTGTATATAGTGCTTCGTAAGGGGCCATTTGAATACTATCTTGAAATGTGTTATTATAAGCGAACTCGATAAGAGGTAGATGTTGATCCCAACTTTCTTTGAAATTGAGCACACAAGCACGTAACATATCCTCAACCGTCTGAATAGTATGTTCTGCCTATCCATCAGTTTGTGGATAAAAAATGGTGCTAAGGTTTACCTAAGTGCCTAGACCCTTCCGAAACAATCTCTAAAATTGTGATGTAAATTAAGCTCCTCGATCTGAGATAATAGATAATGGAACTCCATGAAGGCGAACAATCTCCTGAATGTAAAGTCTAACATAATCTTCAACTGAATATGTCATCCTAACTGGCAAGAAATGAGCAGATTTTGTCAGCCTATTGATAATTACCCAAATGGAATCAAACTTCATGGAGTGCGAGGCAAACTAGTGATGAAGTCCATATTTATCATATCCCATTTCCATAATGAAAGCTTAATATTTGGGTTAGGCCTCCCGGCCTATGATGCTCTACTTTAACTTGTTGACAGTTGGGACATTCAGCTACCATCTCCGCTATATATTTTTTCATGCCCTTCCACCAATAGATCTGTCGAAGGTCTCAATACATCTTCGTTGCTCCAGGGTGAGCTGCATATCTAGAACAATGGGCCTCTAAAATAATCTTTGTATGGAGCTCTCCAACTGCCGGTACACATAAGTGACCCTGGTATCTAAGGACTCCATCTCCAGTTAGCTCAAATAAATGTTGTTGCTACTGTGGAATCTTTTCCTTCAATTTCCTAAGCTCAGGATCTTCATGTAACCTCTTTTTCACTTCAGTCACAAAGGAAGATTCTACCATATTCTTAATGACAACACCTCTGCCTCCTGCATATACCAAGCGTACTTGAAAATTAACTTGCTGGCATAAGTCTGTTGTAATTCCAGCCTTATCAACTTCAACATGACTTAGACTACCCATGGACTTCCTGCTGAGTGTATCAGCGACACAATTAGCTTTGCCAAGATGATATAAAATGTCAACATCGTAGTCCTTTAATAATTCTAGTCCTTTAATAATTCTATCCATCTCCTTTATCGTAGGTTTAAATCCCTCTTCTTAAGTAAGTATTGAAGGCTCTAGTGATCGGTGAAAATATCTATATGAACCCCGTATAGATAATGCTGCCAATTTTTTAGGGCAAAGACAATTGCAGCCAACTCAAGATCGTATGTAGGATAATTCTGCTCATGCTTCTGCAACTGTCTAAAGGCATATATAATAACCTTACCATGTTGGATAAGAACACAACCTAGGCCAATTCTTGAGGAATCACAATAAACAGCATATCCCTCATTACCATCTGGAAGAGTTAGGATAGGTGCGGTGCTAAGCCTTTTTTTAGTTCCTGAAAGCTCTATTCGCATGCCTCGATCCACTGAAACTTAATTGCCTTATGTGTCAATTTTGTCAGTGGGGCAGAGATAGAAGAGAATCCCTCCACAAACCTTCGGTAATACCCTAAAAAGTTACGAACCTCCATTGGATTCAAGGGCCTCTTCTAAGTCATCATTGCTTTAATATTTTGTCCATCAACCTTAATACCCTCACTTGTAATAACATGACCAAGAAAATCTACTCAAGTAAGCCAAAAATCACATTTACAGAATTTAGCATACAACCTGCAATCTTGGAGAGTCTACAATACAGCTCGCAAGTTGTTTGCATGCTCAGCTTCCGACCATGAATATATAAGAATGTCATCAATAAACACAATCACAAATTCATCCAAGAACGGTTTGAAGACCCGATTCATAAGATCCATAAAGGTTGCTAGGGCATTTGTAAGACCGAAAGACATGACAAGGAATTCAAAATGGCCATACCTCATCCTAAATGATGTTTTTGGGATATCAACTTCCCTGACTCGCAGCTGATGGTAACCAGACCGCAAGTCAATCTTGGAAAAGCATTTGGCACCTTGTAACTGGTCGAATAATTCATCATTCCATGGAAGAGGATATTTATTCTTTATAGTCACTTTATTTAGTTGTCTATAGTCAATACACATCTGTAAAGATCCATCTTTCTTTCGAACAAAAAGCATTGGGGTACCCCATGGGGGAGTACTTAGCTCTGCAGGTGCCATTCTATAGGGAGAAATTGATATAGGTTTCGTATCAGGAAGCAAGTCTATAGCGAAATCAATTTCCCTTTTCTGGGGGAATTCCTAGAAGATCATCAGGGAATACCATTGAAAATTCACTCACGATAGGAATTGACTGAAGAGTCATGGGCTCCTTATTAGTATCGTGTACATGAACCATATGGTATATACAACCTTTAGCAATAAACTTTTGAGCCCTTAGGTATGAAATAAACTTACCCTTAGGTGTGGTTGCATTACCCTTCTACTCAAGGATTGGCTCACTTGGAAAGTAAAATCTGACTATCTTTGCACGATAATCAATATTAGCATAGCAAGCTGCCAACCAATCCATACCCATGATGACATCAAAATCTAGCATAATTAACTCAACTAAATCAGCGGGGGTTGAATGATCATTTATTAACACCGTTCAACCTCGATAGACACAACTACCTAAAATAGAGTCGCCAACTGGTGTAGACACCTCAACTGGTTGTGGCAACAACTCAGATTTCATGTCAATCTTACTAGCAATAAATGGAGTAATATAAGAAAATGTAGAGCCAGGCTCTATCAATGCGTAAACAGCTTGAGAAGATATTGTCAATATACCTCTAACAACATCAAGGGATGCCTCTGAATCTTGTTGTCCTATGAGTGCATAAAAGTGGTTCTGGCCACTGCTCGAACATGTATCTCCTTCACCTCTACCTCTACCACGACCCTGAGTAGATTGTGGTCTTGGTCATGGGCCACGGACTGAGGGTGAAGATGTTGATGTGGATCCTAAAGGCTGAGCTAGATCACCTCTGTTCAACCTCGGGCATCAACTAATAAAATGTCCTGTCTGCCCACAATGATAACATGCAGCGAAACCTGTCTACACTGCCCAGTGTGTGGCTTACCGCACTTTGTACATAAAGGAGTGGGATGTCTATTCAGTACGGAATCCTATCAACGACCCTTAGGCTGGCCTGAACTATGACCTGGTCCTGACTGACTATAACGATCAAATCGCGGTCCCTTCACCTGTGGTAAGACACTACCCGCTGGCCTCGGTCAATGGAATGGGGCCCTAAAATCACCTAGTGGCTCCCTATAAGACCCTATAGTATGACCCCTCTTACTTTGCTCCCTATCCCTACGGGTATCACGAATCCGTTTAGAAAGGTCCTTTATAGTCTTAGCGAAAGCCTGTATACGGGAAATATCTACATCATCCGATAGGGATGCTACCCTACAATATCTGATTAAATGATCTACCAAACCATCAACATAATGATGAACTCTGGCTCTCATGGTACGTATAATATCTGGTGCATATCTTGCCAAAGAATTAAACATGTGGTTATAATCCCTCACACTCATGGTTCCTTGCTTCAGATTTATAAACTAATCAAGATGGGCCTCTCGAACTTCCCATGACAAATAGTGGGCAAGGAAGGCCACAGAGAAGTCTTCCCACTCTGATGGCGGAGGATCAGGTCCTCTAGATCTCTCCCAGGCCTCATACCAAAGGATGGCTATATCACGTAGCTGAAAAGAAGCCAACTCTATGTGACGAAGGCATGTATCACCCTCAATACTCTATATATATGGTTTATAAAGTCCTAGGGATCCTCATTAGGACTAGATCCCATAAATAATAGAGGGGCCAAATGAAGAAACTCTCATACCTTTGAACTTTCTGACCAGTCTGTTCGAGTATCTACTCCTGACTCCAGTTGTCACTCATGAATAGAAACCATCCTAGTCAGCAACTGAACTGCCTCCCTCATCCCCTCCTACCCAGTCTCTGGTGGAGGAACAATAGGTACTGGAGGTCCTGTGTTTCTAGCTTCCTCAAGTACCAATGGAACTGGTGAGGCTGGGGGTACTATGTCTCCTCGAGCTTCAATAGGTGTCGGGGAGGCTCGTACTAGGGTTACTGGAGATTCACCCTGTGCCTTGAGGGAAATCTATCCCTTTGACCTGGTGGGGAACGGCTAGTACCTTCCCTTGGATCCATACCTTCTCGATCTGCCATATCCGGAGCAAGTGTAGCTTGTTAGATAAGAAGCATAAAGCACGATTTAGATTTCAAATGTTCTAATACCTTTGTAATATAGCACAATCTATTAGTTTAATGAAATGTAACCATTCCTAAATGCCCTGTAGCCTCTTGTTTATAAGTGTAGTGCGCAATACACCCATAAACATAACTCTACTAGACACGGCTTATAGACCGCCCGAGATACAACCTGCTCAAATACCAAGTTTGTAACACCTCGAAATTGGGGGAGTAACTGGCACTCGATACCCTATAATATTGAGTTACCCACTAAAACATACTAGCTAACCAAACTATGAGACAAAAAGATTGGGTAGCACAACCTCTAAAAAGTGAAGCCTTGACCCTGAAGGTCATGACCTGAATGAGAATAAACCATTCAAACAATGGTAGACAAGCCAAAAAAATAAAGATGTACAATCTTGCCGACGAGGCCAAAACCGAAGACATACCTACTTACACACACATATATATACATGTGAAGACTATGGGTTGGAGATTGAAACATACATAAGAAAACACAAAATATTGGGTCCACAATAGCCTCTATGAGTGTTATAAGCATTGTCGGGAGAAGGCCCCGACTATACCCAAATTGTACAACAAAATTAAGCATCCTCTGATGGCCCCAGGATAAGATGGAGATTACCAACTCACAGCTGAACCTAAATCCTAGTGGGTGGGTCGATTAGAGTCCCTGTCTGTACCTGCTCGCATGAAACAAAAAGTAGTGTCCCCAGGCAAATGGACGTTAGTACAAATAAAAATGTACTAGTATGTAAAGCGGAAAGTAGAATCATAAATATCTACTGTAAAAGGGTAATAGAGATACCACCTGAAACTGAAACTCAAATAATTTCCATGGCTGACATTTGGCCCCCTACTATTTAAATATGCATGGTATACTCGTATAACCGTATGTCATGAATACATACACACACACACACACACACACACACACACATATATATATATGTATGCAAATGTATGACATAGCCACCAAATGCTAGCAATGCCGGTGCTTTCTGATAGATAACCGGTATCATAGACGCCAACATGTGGCCATCGGTGTCTCATACGTATAAATATAGGCAATAGGCCTCATACCTCCCGATTATAGCTCAGGAGTAGAATGCATAACATGTCATGTCATGGATTTATAACACCTATATGTTATTGTTGTCATGTTGCCAATTTTGGCCCGTTTGTAGTCTTGTTCTCATATACCCCATAATTACTTTCGTATAACATGAAATGATCGCAAGGAACCTCATATGTTCTTCCAAATAATATTGAAAAGTTAACTCAAATTTTAGAAAGATAACTTAACCTTGCAGATATTCATAACAAGTTTAAGGTGATTTACTTAGTTCCTAACTTGGTTCCCAGATAATTTATAAAAGAAGTATTTCAAAAACCAAGTGTTCTAATAGTTTAAACATTTAAGTTATATTAGAGATTTTTGAAGATCGTGAGTTACTTTAAAGATTTTTCATAATAACTTTAGTGGGGAAAGAGGTTTGGTTAAAAGTGAAAGGGTCCCCCGTGATATTTTAAGTCATCACCCAAAGAAGAATAAGAATTCATACATGCAGACATATAATCAATGAAACCGGTAAAATGGCATGTAGATGTCGAATACTCTATTTATCCGAATGAGTGGAATATCAAAATAATAGAATCATGAAAATAATTCAGCTCAGATCCCAATGCCTTTCACTGAAGGTCTTTCTAGCAAGAGAATAGCAAAATATCACATTCGGCGTTTTAGGAATTTCCAAGGAGTGGTGCTAAAATGAGGGACGGAGCTTAGCCTTTACATACCTTTCCAATGAAAGCTCGAATGGCCGTAGCTTCTTCACGAAAGTTGTTCCTTATATCCTAAGCTTCAAAAATACTGTATATACACAGCTGGTACACACCTATAAACAGTTCATAATTTATCTTAAATCGGCAAATTTTCCATATGGCCCCAACTTGATGAAACGTTTGTAGAACTTCATAAAAACAATCGTAAAAGTGTCCCGAGATGATTACCTTAGCTAACCAAGTGTAAACCTTAAAAAACACCAATAAATACAAATTTATATCTTCAAAAACTAGCTCCAAATGCAGCTAATAGAAGGGGGAAACGATTGCCAAGTGTAGAGATCACGTTTCTAGGCACGGGGGTAACCTTTAATGGTAGAAATCATTAAAAACTAACATTTATCATGCAAGAACTCCATTAGAACCATCTCTTAAGATTTATTTCTAGTTAGGGAGTGAAAAAGAAATGTTTTTGTGGATT
The DNA here is from genome assembly GCA_035578085.1 of Solanum pinnatisectum. Taxonomy (NCBI): domain Eukaryota; kingdom Viridiplantae; phylum Streptophyta; class Magnoliopsida; order Solanales; family Solanaceae; genus Solanum; species Solanum pinnatisectum. The sequence goes on along the minus strand of CM069084.1, from coordinate 12,700,744 downwards.
TAAACGTTGAATAAGCGGACATACCACATTTCTTAACCCAACCCGAATCTTGACCCAGATTTTGCCAAAACAGTCCGCAGTTAAACCCCCATACTTTTTTACTCCGATGTTGGTTGAATACGGGATTTTGTGCATTGCAAAGTAGACTCGTAGGCCTTCTATTTGATGGGTCATAGGTCTTCTAACTCTTTATATAGTGGGAGAAAACATCCAAGACGTTTGACCCAAAGTTAAGAAAATTTTATTAGAGAAACTTCGATAACTTTTGCCAAACTTAGTTTCGCTAATTTTCTTGACTTCAAAACTTAACATACAGCCCTTGTGCTATTATAATACCTCATAACACACTATTCTTAGCATGTTATACACTCATAGGCTTATCCACAGGGTATGGGATAATTTAAACATTTCAAACGGGCGAAGTTCTACCCGAGCCATTTCTTTAATCATGAACTTTGTTTGAGGGGTTCATTTGACCTTAAACTTTAGTTTAGTTCCTTGATATTGTGTAACACCCCTAAATGCTAACAAGAGTCGCATGTCGATTTATCGTTGCTTAGTTACTACAATATGTTTTACTCTCATTTTGGAAACTTGAAATTTTGTGATAATTGCTAGCTTGCTTAACATAAATTATATCGTAATTTATGGGACTGTATTGGGGTATTTACGTAATAGTTTAATTAGAATTATGCATAATTTTAAAAAGAGGTGAAGGATATATATATATATATATATATATATAAGTGTATATGTATGCATTTTGGGCAGCACACAAAACTGTTTTGGGTAGACCTTGAGTGACAGCTGTGCAATGTGATAAACATCACTCTTGATACTATATTTTGACAACTCCTCTAGTGAATTTTGGTTCCTTCAAGTCTAAGAACCTTAAAACCTTAGTTAACCATTTGTTCATCAAAATACAAAAGAAAAACTTGGCCCTTTTAGCTGGAATTCGAGACACACACTGCTCTTTGGTAAGTAGTTGAAATCTATTTTGTAGCTGAGTAGTGTGTATCACTTTTAGAATATCTCGTTCTCTAGAACTCATTTTCGGATGAATAAATATGATTTGGAAATCTAATTCATATACCTACAACTCTTATGTTTATATAAAACTCTAATGTAGCTGGTATGGATTCGAAATATGGGATGCAACATAGGACAAGTTCTGTCCAGATTTCGGATTTAGAAATCCTATATGAACAACTGTTAGTGTATCGATGATATCTTTTTATACAAAATATATTTTGTGGTGATTCTTATTTGTTTCCAACCTTAAGAGATGTGCCTACATCTTTCATGAAGGTTATAAAGTCTAGTTTTGTTGTTTTCCTTTTCAAATCTAAGTTGCAACATGAGGTACTCGACTGACCAGAATCACTGTTTTTTGGGAGCATAGTCGTAATTGTACAGGCTAAGCTTACTTGTGATGATGATCCTGTCTTACTTTGACATTATTGAGATACTAGGAATTAAAGAAGCTATTTAATTGTATTTTTAAGGTTATATATACTCGTGAACAAGTTGAGGACCTTGATACATTGGTTGGTCTACTGTTTGAACTCGCGAAGTTGTGTTAGATTGCTGCAATAAAGTATTGAGGTTTGTGTATAAACTTGTACTTGCACTCTTTTAACTACTGGTATATCTAAAAGTTGATATTGGTACCTTGGTTACCTCTTGCCACTTTGCATTGTCGTGTTGGTATCCTTTAAGACTTTAAAGACACTTGTGTAACTCGCCCACTTGTACGGATTGTTTTATCACTTCGCACTCTTGTTGGGACTTTGTCCTTCTTGTGGCTGTGACTTTGTCACTATTGGCATGCCTCTTGATTCGAATCATTTACTATCTTGACTCTTGATTTTTAGTCTGTCTTAAGAATGGAAGTTGTCCATTTTAAGTACGAACTAGAAAGCCATTTTTAATATGGTTCTTAGTTCTTTTGATTATTGGGCTTTGACCCTTCTTGATACAAGGCGTCGGCCCTTCTTGATGCATACTTGTGCTTGGTTTGACGACATGATATATATATTGGGCGAGCCTTGTTATTGAATATATTGGGAAATGGTGCTATGAGTGTTCTTTACATTTGGATCTTTAAATATCGAATTTAATACTCTTTATATATTGTTACTTGATTTAATTATTATGTTTTAATTGTGCCGCTCATAACTTGAGAAGGGTAGCTTGGTAAATTTTGAGGGCTCCAAACCTATAGTTTTTACACCACTAAGAGTTGTTTCTATCATAGGGAATGATCAAGAGGAGGCATGAATATGGCCATTGGAGATTGGAGATTTTGAGAACCTTAAGGAAGATCACATTTGTATATAGGCATCTATATTTTTTATAAACTTGTATACTTGTTCGCTTTCGAAAAAGGTTTTATTTAAACTATTTGTTCACTTACATGGTTTATAATATTTTATCGCATGTAGAGTGCACATGCATCATATATATGTCCATAATGCAATGTGATCTTCCCTTTTGAAGGAGTTAAGTTATGGCCTCTTCTGCTGACTAACCTATGGAAGCTGCTCGTGAAGGTTCGGGTGCCTCTATTTCCCAACCTCATGCACTGGATGAAGTTGAAGAACCTTTCTCGAATCAATATGTTCCCCGCACTAGTGGGTCTGAAGTGGGAAACCATTAGGGTGTAAGAGCTGGTTCATATCCTTACATGAGTAGTGGTACTCAAGCTATGAATCCTCCTTTTCAACAAATGGCTGAATTTTTCCACCACATGGCTGAAGCGATGTATGATCCCAACGAGATTAACTTTGAGAAAATGAGGAAAATGGGTGGAGTAGAGTTTGAAGGCACCGTTGATCCCACGGATGCTGAACAATGACTGGAGCGTATAGAGCGGGTATTTGAGCAGTTATAGTGTTCAGATGTTGCCAAATTTAAGTATGCTATTTCACTATTACAAAAGGATGCTTACGATTGGTGGGTAAGTGTTCCGAATGCCAAGGTAAAACCTCCTTTTCTTACTTGGGATGATTTTCTTAGGGAATTTCGTAAGAAGTCTGTCCCACTTGCTTATTATGATGAAAAGAGAAAGGAGTTTTTGAATTTAAGGCAACGAGGCATGTCTATTATTGAGTACCAACAGAAGTTTCTAAGGCTCTCTCGTTATGCTGGAGGTATTATTAAAGAGGAAAAAGACAAGTGTAGGAAATTTGAAGGTGGTTGAAATGATTCCATTAGGAAGAATGTGGCGATCTTGCAATATGAGAATTTTTGTAAGTTAGTGACTGCTGCTTTTACTTGGGAACGACTTGATAAAGAAGAAGCTAGTCGAAATGAAAACAAATTCCAAATGCCTAGACCAGATTTTGGAGTTCGATCCAAAAGGGGAAGGTTTGATGATTCTAAGGCTGGTAGTGTTAACAGGCCACCTAAGCAAAAGAAAAATAAATTAGAATTTTTTATAGCTAGCACTCCAAATTATGGCCAAGGCAAGCCTCGTGTTCCCACTTGTCCACAATGTAGAAAGAATCATTATGGTACTTGCAGGAGAGCTTCTGGTGCATGGTTCAATTGTGGGAGCTTTGATCATAAAGTGAAGGATTGTCCTAATCCTAATAATGCTCCTTCCTTGAGAACTGAAGGCTCAGTTCATAAGCCTTCTATTAATCTTCCTCAAACTAATGAAGGTGCAAAACCTAAAAATACTCAAGCGGTAGGGGCAAGTGGAGCGAATAAAGCTAGTGGACCAAGGGCTACTATACGCGATTATGCTATGAGGCAGAAGAAGGATCAAGATGGAAAAGATGTGGTTGTCGATAAATTTCACTTATTTGGCCTATGTTTGTTTACATTGTTTGATCCTAGTTCTACACATTCCTATCTTTGTTCATCACTTGTTCTTCCTGAAAACGTGAAATCTGTGAGTCTTAATTTTGATGTGCTGGTTGAAAGTCCTTTGGGTTATCAAGTTGTGTGTAATCGAGTTTACCAAAATTTTCCCTTCGTGATTCAAAATCTAGTCTTTCATGCTGATTTGATTGAAATGCCCTTCAAGGATTTTGATGTTATTATCGGAACGGATTGGCTTTATAAATAAGATGCAGTGGTAGATTGTAGGTCTAAGCATGTTAGTTTTAAAGATCCTACATTTTCACACATCATTGTACAAGGTAAAAGATCATTAACATCTAGTATTATTTCTGCGGCCTTGGCAAGAAATTTGATGCGTCAAGGTTGTGGGGCATACCTTGCTCACATAGTTGATACATAGTTGGAGAGTCCTGCTATCAAGGACATACTTGCTATACGTAATTTCCCTAAAGTCTTCCCAGAAAACCTTCCTGGATTGCCCCCGAAAAGAGAGGTTGAATTTCCAATCAAGCTTATTTCTGGATCTACCCCTATTTCTATCATTTCTTATAGAATGGCTCCGACAGAATTAAGAGAATTAAAATCTCAATTGCAAGAACTTCTTGAGAAGGGTTTTATTCGACCTAGTGTTTCTCCTTGGGGCGCCCCTGTTTTATTCATAAAGAAGAAGGATGGCACTCTTAGGCTTTGTATTGACTATAGACAATTGAACCAAATAACAATGAAGAATAGATATCCACTACCAAGGATCAATGATTTGTTTGACAAACTGAAGGGTACTAAAGTATTCTCAAAGATTGATTTAAAGTCTGGATATCACCAACTGCTTGTTAAAGAGAAAGATATTTCTAAAACTGCTTTTAGAACTTGATATAGTCATTATGAATTTTTAGTGATGCCATTCGGATTGACAAATGCTCCTACGGTATTCATGGATTTAATGAATCGATCATTCAAGACTTATCTTGATCAGTTTCTGGTTGTCTTTATAGATGATATTTTAATATTTTCAAGAAGTAGTGAAGATCATGATAAACACCTTCGGATTATTTTGCAAATTTTGAAGGAGTGGGAACTTTATGCTAAACTTTCCAAGTGTGAATTTTGGCTTGATGAAGTGACGTTTCTGGGACTTGTTGTATCGGCCGAAGGCGTGAAGGTGGATCCTAGTAAGATACAAGTAGTTGTTGAGTGGAGACCTCCCAAAAGTCAAACCGAGGTAAGAAGTTTCTTAGGCTTAGCAGGATACTACAGAAGATTTGTTAAAGGCTTTTCCATTATCGCCTCTCCATTAATTTAACTCTTGCAGAAGGAAGTGAAGTTTAATTGGACTGACAAATGCCAACAGAGCTTTGAAACTCTCAAATCCTTGCTGACTCAAGCACCTATACTTACTCTACCAATTGAAGGGAAGGAGTATGTACTATACAGTGATGCTTCTCACAATGATCTCGGATGCATTTTGATGCAAGAAGGGAAGTTTATTTTGTTATGCCTCTCGGTAATTAAAGTCGCATGAATTGAATTATCCTACCCATGATCTGGAACTTGCTGTTGTAGTGTTTGTATTAAAAATATGGCAGCATTATTTGTATGGAGAGAAATGTCATATATTCATTGATCAGGAGAGCTTAAAGTACTTGGGTACTCAGAAGGAGCTAAACCTTCGACAACGTAGATGGCTTGAACTCATCAAGGATTATGACTGCACGATTGATTATTATCCAGGTAAAGCTAATGTGGTTGTAGATGCCTTAAGTCAAAAATCCTTCGCAAGCATTTCTTTGAGTCCTTTGCCCTTGCTCCTTGAGTTAAGAGCCATGAATGTTTGTTTCACACTTGATTCAAATGGTTCAGTTATTGCTAATTTGCAAGTAAAGCCAAAATTACTTGAGCAGGTGAAAGAAGCACAAAAGTTAGACGAGAAACTTGTAAAAGTGACCCGAGAAGTTCAAAATGGGGAAAAACTTGATTTTACATTAACAGAGGATGGTGTCTTATTTTATCAAGATAGACTATGTGTCCCTAATGATGACAAATTGAAGGGAGAGATATTGAGTAAAGCACATACCGCACCATATGCAATGCATCATGGGGGTACAACGATGTACTAGACCATCAAAGAAAATTATTGGTAGAGTGGTATGAAGAGAGACATTGCAGAGTTCATTTCTAAATGTTTGGTTTGTCAACAATTAAAGGCATAATATCAGGTCCAAGTTGGTTCGATACAGCCCTTGTCGATGCCGGAATGTTAATGGGAGAGAATAACTATGGACTTTGTTTCTGGACTTCCTCACACCCAAAGAAATCATGATGCAATATGGGTGATTGTGGACAGGTTAACCAAGAGTGCTCACTTCTTAGCAATCAGGATGGATTACTCACTCGAGTGATTAGCCGAATTGTACATTAATAAGATCGTAAGACTACATGGGATCCCTATGTCTATTGTATCTGACAGAGACCCAAGGTTTACATCTAGATTTTGGGGTAGCTTGCAGGAAGCTTTGGGTACTAAGCTGAAATTTAGCACTTCGTTCCATCCTCAAACAGACGGCCAATCAAAAAGAGTTATACAAATTTTGGAGGATATGCTTCGAGCTTGCAATATGGATTTTGAGGGTAGTTGGGACAAACACTTGGCTTTAATAGAATTTCATTACAATAACAGTTACCAATCAAGTATTGGAATGCCTCCCTATGAAGCCTTGTACGGAAGGAAATGTCAGACCCCTCTTTGTTGGAGTGAAGTTGGTGACAGAAAACTCATTGGTCCTGAAATTGTGCAACAAACATAGGACAAGGTAAAAATATCAAGGATCGTCTAAAGATTTCTTCGGTTAGACAAAAGTCTTACGCTGATCTTAAAAGGCGTGACATTGAATATCAAGTAGGAGATAAAGTATTTTTAAAGGTGTCTCCATGGAAAAAGATTATGAGATTTGGCAAAAAGGGAAAACTTAGTCCCCGATTTATTGGACCTTATGAGATACTTGAAAGGATTGGACCGGTTGCATATAAATTATCTTTGCCACCTGACTTAGACAAGATCCACAACTTCTTCCATGTTTCTATGCTTAGAAGATATCGTTCTGATCCACCTCATATTCTTCAAGTTGAATCTATTGAGGTTAATCCTGACTTGACGTATAATGAAGAACCTATTTTAATTCAAACTCGGGAAGTGAAGCAACTTAGAAACAAGGAAATCCACTTCGTAAAGGTACTTTGGAGGAACCATTCGGGAAAAGAAGCTACCTGGGAGAGAGAAGAAGAAGGAGGACCCAGTATCCGCACTTGTTTTGGGACTAATGTAAGGTAAATTTTGAGACTAAATTTCTTTAAGGGGCAGAGAGTTGTAACACCCTAAATGCTAACAAGAGTCGCATGTCGATTTACTGTTGTTTAATTACTACAATATGTTTTACTCTCATTTTGGGAACTTGAAATTTTGTGATAATTGGTAGCTTGCTTATAATAAATTATATCGTAATTTATGGGATTGTATTGGGGTATTTACGTAATAGTTTAATTAGAATTATGTATAATTTTAAATGGAGGTGAAGGATATATATATATAAGTGTATATTTATGCATTTTAGGCAGCACACAAAACTGTTTTGGGCTACCCTTGAGGGACAGCTGTGCATTGTGATAAACATCACTCTTGAGACTCTATTTTGACACCTCCTCCACTGAATTTCAGTTCCTTCAAGTCTAAGAACCTTAGAACCTTAGTTAACCATTTGT